>OX439009.1:12675200-13875200 GCA_949316495.1 Amphiduros pacificus | reverse complement strand
TCAATCTATGAATCATCTTACCTTCAGATTAAATGTCCACAAAGAAAATAATCTTTCTATTTACCCTTTGTTTACTGGCAACTGTTATTTTCTTTTTCTTTATTTCTATTAATCTATAGCATTTTAATGAGACATATTAGTGTTATAATCCTAATAGATGTGAGACTATGTTCTATGCTTGCTGTATTCTGTGCATCAAACCAGAGCATATCTTGAATGAGCTTTTTGGCATGGCTTTTGACAGAATAAAATCTTACTCTAAAGTTTGTTGAAATATTGGTTCAAAGGGGCTTAATACAATATGTTTAAACTACAGTCAATTAAACTACAGTCAAAGATTGTAAGAGAGATGTCCTATGCTGTGTAGAACTCCATGTACCAAAGATGTGCCACAATGGTGTGAAGAGATCTGAATTCTGCAAATATTCTGTGTCAATAATAACCTGCCATTGTATTTTAAATGTCAATTACCCATGAGTCAAAGAAAATTAGCATTTAACAAATCCAAAGCACACTATGTATCAAGCATTGCTGCAATTATGGAAACCAAAAGTGACAGAGAATAAATGAGCAGGAATTTTAAAATGGCGAGCCATTGTTTTAGCATGATTTTCAGCAGGAATATATTTGTTGTTTAAAAATGAAATTCAGAAAAAAAATGTCTGAGGACTTAAAAAAGGCACGCTAGGTGTAAAATATGGTTTGTTTTTTAAGGAAAGGTACAATATTGTGTGAACAAAGTGGCCAAGTCAAGCCAGTGAAAAAAAGCATTAACATTGTGGCATATTTGAATGTCCCCACTTTTTTGATTGATGATTAGAAAGTAACATGTCTCACCTTGTTGTGTGACATAAATACGGCATATGCAAACTTGATTCAAAAGTTTATAGAAAAAATGTGATTTTTGCCAGCTTATTTGACAGTAGATATTGACCCATGTTGGGCTGAGGTGCCCAGACAGAATACAATATGCCTACATTCTGCACAGAGGTTTGGTATCTCCTAAATGGAGACCAGCTATTTGTGAATGAGAAAACGGCCTCTGTCCTCATCCACGATATTCCAGGTCTGCACTGAAGCTTTAAAATTTCAAACTTGCTGAGACAATCTTACCTTGATCTCCCCACCCCTGCTGTTCTAGGTCTGCACTGATGTATGTCTTATGCTGGACCAGATAATCTTACCTTGATCTCCCCATCCCTGCTGTTTGAGGTCTGCGTCTTATACGGGACCAGATAATCTTACCTTGATCTCCCCATCCCTGCTGTTTGAGGTCTGCGTCTTATACGGGACCAGATAATCTTACCTTGATCTCCCCATCCCTGCTGTTTGAGGTCTGCGTCTTATACAGGACCAGATAATCTTACCTCAACCTCTCTATCCCTGCTGTTTGAGGTCTACGTCTTCTATGGGACCAGATAATCTTACCTCAACCTCTCTATCCCTGCTGTTTGAGGTCTGCACGGAGGTAAAGTGTCTTATACGGGACCAGATAATCTTACCTCAACCTCCTTATCCATGCTGCCCTTTGGAAGAAGTGGAATGTTGCCAGTTGGAGATGGCCTAAGTTACTTACCTTGGTGTCTTCTGTGCTGTTCTGGGTCTGCACGGAAGCCTTGCGGCTCACGCTGGGTGATGTGACTGGTGTGGTTTCTATCACAGCATCGTTCTTGGCCTGGCTTCCTCCTGGTACTGAAGACTGGGCCTGGTACTGAGCTATGGCCAGCTCGGGGTCCTCCTTCACTATGGCGATCACCTCAGCTACTTTATCCGCAAATATGTCAGCATGCTCCTGTGCTAACAACTTCTCCTCAATCTGAAATCAAAAATGCTTCCTTAACAGTGTGTCAAACTGTCCAAAATGATGATAAACACACAATATCTCTAGATGCTGTCAATCTAAGTTACAACAGCTGGCATTGTCAGGAAGTATGGGTCTTGGTGAATCAATAGGATTAAAAGGCAATCAGAGATGGCAAATTGTCTAGAACTGGAGGCGCCAAAGATGGGTTGCAATGGTGTGAATATCCTGCCATCATTTTATAATTGCTCATTACTCATAAGTCAGAGACAATCAGCATTTGACAATCTAATAAAACTAATTAAAGCCAATTAAAGCCATCATTATGGAAACTGGAAAATAGAAACTAGAAGTAGTTGAGAAAAAATAAGCAGAAAATTTGAAATTGTTTAAGCTTCATTTTTCAGCTGGAATGTCTTTGTTGATTGGTAGAATATAACAACATCTCACCTTCTGGTGGGACATAAAAGTATGATCACATCAATAAAACCAAAACCTGCAGATAGAATATATATCCCCATACCAGGTTTTCAGCAATTTCTGAAGGTCGATCATCTTCTCTATTAAACTTGAAGTTGATGGCGGAATGTTTAGCAGTTTCAAGCTGGCACTCTACAATCTCTCCATTCTGTTCGATGTTGAGAATGGTGAGGCGTGGCATCTGCCGCTCTTGTATCTTCTTCCTCTTGGACTTGACGCGGTCCTTCTTCTTCTTATCATGCTGCTGAGCCTCAGGGTCGCTGAACACACAAGATGAAAACATTGTCTTCAAAAACCTTCCCTTATATCTTTTTCATGTGATTTCTTTGTCCAATACCCTCTATCATATCTTTTCACATTCTTTCATTATACTGACTGAAGCATCACTTGTATTCTTTTCATATTTTTCTTTCAATAAAAACAGGCCATTTATTTGGAAAATTAGAACAAATTGAATCTTAGGCCTGGAAGAAAGATAAATAAAAACTGATTTTTTTATTTTATTTATTCATTTATTTATTTACAATTATTTTTTAAAATTTTATTTATTTATTTACCTGTTTTTTTGTGTTTTGTTTTGTTTTCTGGGGGGGGGGCTATCTTTAGGAACATTACATTGGTTCCAATATCACAGAATAAAATCTACAGTGATTAAGGATTTCCATTCTACCTGTCTCTTGCAGCCTGTGCAGTAGCGTCCTCTGTTGGTGGGGTGAGGTTGGCTGCTGGTGCTGCCCCCTGCTGACTTTGCTGGAGTTGCTGAGCGGCTGCCATGTCCAATTGGATGTCAGTTGTTCCGCTACCAAGCTGTGAAAAATATTCACATCAAAAAGTTTTCATCTACATTTGAGGCAACATAATTCTGATTTTTAATCTTGAGCTGCTTGTAATACATAAACATGGCATAATAAGGTCCTGCACAGTTAATGTAAAACATTTTGATTTGTCTGTTGTGAGGTTCAATTTGGTCAGGTGAAATTTAAGGCATGGCTCTGAATATTTACAAAAAAACTCCTGTATGACCTCATTTGCTCATGTTTATAGATCATAAAAATGTGGTTAGACTTCCAGCTCTTGTGTTTATCAATGACAGATTTATTATACCATAAACAAGAACTCGGGGTAGTTTTGGTAGCCACGCAAATATTATAAGATTTCTCAAGTTTGTTACTTGGCAGCAAGATGTTGTGAATATAATCATGAATCTATTCTCTGCCTCAGATTAAAAATTTGGGATAAAGATCTCACAAAATTAATTTGTTATTTCCTGGATAAGTCAAGCATGGAGATATAAGGATATTTAGGATATTCCATGCCATTGCCCTTTGTTAAGGTGGCATGGTGAGCAAGGAGGCAGGGTGAGGCAGGGTGGGGCATGGTGGGGTGACTTACCATGGCAGGAGGGTGTTGTCCAGGCTGGGGCTGGGGTAAGGTGAAGGATTGTCCAGGCACCAGGCCCTGGACCACGCTCGGCACCACATTGGTGCTACTACCGGCAAAGCTTGCGCTGGAAACCTGCATGCACAAATAAAGGAGCAGCATTAAGGTACGCCACAACCAACAAGTCTTATGGATTAAACATGCATCTGGGGTGCAGTATATCAAGAAAATTGGGGTTAATAAGTGTGCAATTAATAATATTTACAAATCTTGATCTATTTATTATTTACTGGATACGTAACCTTTAAACATTGAACTACACACGATTCAGAATGCTATTTACAAACCAAAACATAATATTCTCTCATTTTACTCAACTCAATGACTGACCTAATGTCTTGCAAGAGAGTGTCTTTCCTGTGTAAACTTATGATGAAGAAAAAACAAATATGCCTTTACCATCACCATGTAAATTTAGTAGAATATCAATAATGACTAATTTTAAAGGGCATTTTAGAGCGGGAATAGTAACATTATAACTTTCAATAAATATATCTGGACAAAATGACCTTTTTTAAGCAACTAATTGGGACAAAATGACCTTGACCAATAAATCTGGAGTTGAGGTTTCAAAAATGGATCTAACAAATAAAAGCATTATCAGAAAATCACCACTCTTCTCTTTCTTCAAAACTACTAAAACAACAGCCTCAAATCTACTTCTGCAAGAGCCAGGATGTAGTTTCTTGCAAGAAATTTGGTTAATCATAAAGTGACTTGATTGTGATTGCAATATCTAAATTGCACAACAATTCTCCTGATCTGCTCTCCACTATATCCTGTATTTTTTGTGCTGTTCTTGTATTTTGACCTACATATAGTTCGAGGACATGATCATTTTCATTTAATTTGCTCGTACTAATATTTTGTCCAGAAAATATAATGTAATACAATACATCTTGTCATAGCAATTGCATAATGATATGGAATATAGATTCAATGATACAAACTGGAATATAGTTTCAATGCATCTTGTCGTTAGCCATTGCATAATGATATGTAAAATAGTTTCAATGATACTGTCAATTCCAGCCAACTTTATATGATACAGATTAGAAATAAGGGAGTGCAGATCAAGAGTATTGATATGAGTATCAAATATAACTTTTAATTTATTTTCTAACACATATACAATGCATTATGTTTAAGGTTGTGGACAAGATGGATGAGGAAGGAAGGGGAGGATATTTGGTGTCAGGTTTTGCAGTGAGAGAGAGGTGAAGAAGACAAGGTTGTGGATGGTTTGCTACCTTGTGGGCTTTGGTGCTAGCCCTGGACACAACCTGTGTGACCTGAGGCACACGAGAAGATTGGCTGACATCTAGGTGCTGACCCGGCGACAGCATCATCGCAGAGGGCGCTGAAGTGTAGAGCAGAGATGGGCCAGGAAGGGGTACCACCACCGACATGGCAGGTAAAGATGGTGCCTTCTGAACCTGGGTTTGCAATTTGTCAATATAGGCTGCCATGGCTGCGAGAGCGGAGAAGGAGATGCGTGAAGTAGATGGTACCCCCACACTGGCCTCTGCCAGCCCCCCGGGCAGAGAAGGTAGCAATGAGGACAGCACATTGGCCCCACTCGCGGCCACGCTGACAGCCACCTGAGACACGCAAACGTTACCAGTGTGAGACAATCTCTGCTGATCGAATAATCTATACCCACATCCACTAGGTGGCACCACACCTTCATTCATCTCACAACTTCCACTAGGTGGCACCATGCCTTCACTCATCCAAATAATTCCACTAGGTGGCACCACACCTTCACTCATCCAACACAAGTGCCTCTCTTGCAAACTGCCATCATCACATTCAAATTATGAGTGATTTTTGGGAAAAAAAGCAGATCAACTTGATTGTGATACATCACCTAAGAGGATTAGATAATACAGAGAGGACGACACAGATCAGGGAGTGACATACAACAATGAGACAAGGAGTATGGAATAAAATCTGGGCCGACTCACGAGTGACATGACAACAGAAAATGACAATCTCTTGACGTAACAATGTAGTAACAAACAAAATCAAAACAAAGTTTAAAAAAAATTGGCATATAAAACATTAATGGATAATGAAATGTTTGGGACTCAGGAACAATATTCAAATTGTAACAAATTAAATATTAAAATAGAAAAAAGGTGAAAACAAGCTTAAATTAAAAAAAAAAAAAACATTAAATAAACATTGGCATAAAAGTAGTCTTCCATTGGGAGAAAATGCCAAGTTACTTTCATGGTGGTGGACCTCATGTATAGTAATCACAGTCAGGCAGATACAAATTTCACAGTGTAATGATAAGGAGCAGTATGGGCCATAAAATAACAGCATAAGTCTGCCAATAACAAATTCCAATATTCATTCAATTCCGGTACAAAAAGAAATTCTCTGGGTTACATCAAAGAGTTGTTGGCACAGTTTGTGTACATCAGGAGAGATGTTTGCTAAGTTGATGGGTCACATTGTTTCGCATATCTCATAATAGCTGCCTATGATGTCAATATAACTTTAGATAAGTATTGACAACAAGCAAAGCAGGGATATATTTGATTAATTAAGTCTCCCTCCTCTACATCCCTCAATAAAGGTTAAGAATCATTAAGGAGTTCAGAATTTATGCAGATGTAAAATGGCTTTGTCGACAGTGGATATTAGAAATTATGGAATTCTCTCAAAAGTGACAATGAAGTGAATACATAAAACATAAAAAGTTTACATCATATTCACTTCACAAAAGAAATTAGGACTAATAAAATGCCATGAGAAACATGTATGACAAAAACCACTGATACAAAAACATGTATGACAAAACATGTTTGACAAAAACATAGAAAACTTCAACATGACATTGCAAAGAAAACAAAGGAGAAACTCAAGAACACCCAAGATCATTTGTTCATCACTCAATCTTATATATCTCATTGCTGACAGCCTGGCATCGGACCTACTCGGAGCAAGCATATTTCTGGCAGATATGTGAACACATCTCTCAGACTGGCACTGCATATTCTTATAAAACATTGCACATTGACTTACATTGTACCAATATGTTGCTGTCTGCCAGTTGTTGTAGTCGGGTGGCGACAATCCTAAGGCTAACATCTGCGCTCGAGCCTTGTTTCTAGCTATTCGCTTCAGCCATAGCTTTGACATAGTATGCCTGCCAAATTGTTTGGTATAAATCTATCATGTGAGTGAGTGTTATGGAGGGGCTGTCACCTCTGATATTTGTGTGTATGCAGGTCGTATATAAGCAGATGTATGTATGTATAGCTGGGAGAGTTTGGTCCCGAGTCAGGTTGGAAGTTGCCAGGCTCAATGACCCCTACCTACTCTGATTATAGAGATGGCCAAGCACTTTAGTGTCTACCCTCCTACACACCCATCCTTCCACCCTCGTAGCAGCTCTGGCCTGTTTCTCTGCATAGCCACTCACATAATCCCAAAGGCTATCACCACACATATCCTTTCAGCACCCCTCCTCAGAAGGAGTCTCCTACTTTCAACTATAAATAGCCCATTTTGGAGATATGAAGGAAGCTTTAACTGCAAAGAGGCTGCCTTGACTTGAACAAACATAGCATGATATTTCTATCATAAAAATCAATTAACCCCAAGAGTGGACAACAATACAAATTAAACTCTAGAATCAATAATTGCTCAATAAATTTATCAATATAATTCTAACCTATAGTATTTTTCTTCTCCTGGGACTAACCCCACCCCACCCCCCACCCCCAAATGTGCTATTTGGCCATCCCTGCTCAAAGTCACCCTTTCCTACTAATAGAAAGAAAGCCTAAGATCTGACAAGAATATAGTGCCACCAGTGTGAGAGAGAGTGTGCCAATCTGCCAAAAACATTTGCCCCCTCCTATACCTGCCTGTCATGCAATACACTCCAACATAATGGCTTCATCCTGTTAAAAAATCACTTTCAGGGGTGTCCCCTCATTACATAAGAGTATTTACACTTTTTTTTATTGTTCAGATTTGTTATCCATGATTTGATCTCAAATTTATTATCCATGTTTTCGTCTTTACTTTATTATGTTTTCATTTGAGAAATGAGTCAGTATCTCCTTGTTTATCTGATAAAATAACACTTGTAAACATTAATTTGCCCAAATGTACACATTACTTGACAAAATTCTGGGCTGAATATAGCTAGCCATTGAGAATATTCTGGGCTGAATGCAGCTACCCATTGAGAACATTCTGGGCTGAATGCAGCTACCCATTGAGAACATTCTGGGCTGAATACAGCTACCCATTGAGAACATTCTGGGCTGAATACAGCAACCCATTGAGAACATTCTGGCCTGAATACAGCAACCCATTGAGAACATTCTGGGCTGAATACAGCTATCCATTGAGAACATTCTGGGCTGAATACAGCAACCCATTGAGAACATTCTGGGCTGAATACAGCAACCCATTGAGAACATTCTGGGCTGTATACAGCTACCCATTGAGAACATTCTGGGCTGTATACAGCTACCCATTGAGAACGTTCTGGGCTGAATATAGCTACCCATTGAGAACATTCTGGGCTGAATACAGCTACCCATTGAGAACATTCTGAGTTGAATAGAGCTACCCATTGAGAACATTCTGAGCTGAATAGAGCTACCCATTGAGAACATTCTGGGCTGCATAGAGCTACCCATTGAGAACATTCTGAGCTGAATAGAGCTACCCATTGAGAACATTCTGAGCTGAATAGAGCTACCCATTGAGAACATTCTGGGCTGCATACAGCAACCCATTGAGAACATTCTGGGCTGAATATAGCAACCCATTGTGAACATTCTGGGCTGAATACAGCAACCCATTGAGAATATTCTGGGCTGCATACAGCTACCCATTGAGAACATTCTGGGCTGAATATAGCTACCCATTGAGAACATTCTGGGCTGCATACAGCAACCCATTGAGAACATTCTGGGCTGAATATAGCTACCCGTTGAGAACATTCTGGGCTGAATACAGCTACCCATTGAGAACATTCTGGGCTGAATACAGCTACCCATTGAGAACATTCTGGGCTGAATACAGCTACCCATTGAGAACATCTTGGGCTGAATATAGCTACCCATTGAGAACATCCTGAGCTGAATATAACTAGCCATTGAGAACATTGTGGGCTGAATACAGCTACCAATTGAGAACATTCTGGGCTGAATACAGCTACCCCTTGAGAACATTCTGGGCTGAATATAGCTACCCATTGAGAACATTCTGGGCTGAATATAACTAGCCATTGAGAACATTGTGGGCTGATTATGGCTATCCTGTGCAGATTATTATTATTTAATATAGTTTGGGCAGAGTGAAGTACACCATTTAAGTATAATACTCTTCCTTTAAGTTACCTATTTTTTTACCTGTTTTCTCTACCCCTGTGTTGTTCATCCTAATATGATTTGATTTCTCTGTATATTACATCTATAAAGTACACATAAGTCTCGTTACCCCTGAATCAAGTTCTCGATACTCACATGAGTTCTGGAGGTAAGTGCAGGCTTCTATGTCGTGCATGGAAGTATATCATTAGAATGCTCATAAAAAATTCTGGCTCCATCATTATGCCAGAGAAAAAAATATCTGGCTGTGAATTATAATGTGTCCGTTGTTGTTTTGCATTTCATCATTAAAGTTTTGTTTACCCGCAGAATTGATTCAGATCTGTTTATTCATACTTGTAACATAAAATACTGGAAATTTCCACATACACAGAACGATTATCAAAGTTACGATTCCAGACAATTCATAAATCACTATTTTTCCTCATAGAGTAGAATTAACTAATCTATTTACCTATAAAGGTTTATCTTTCACATAAAAACTCATTGCAGTTCTCACATACAATGGTGTCATGCATTTTTGTCTATGATTGAAAAAAATCAGTAGCATCTCAATGGCATTATAAATTTTACTCAATAATTTTATAAATATAACACACAATACCTTACTGCCCAAAAACTGTACTTTTATGCTAAAGAATGGATGCTTTAATGTCCCAAAAGGTATCACAGTCCCTGCAGTAAATGTAAAGCCCTCATAACTAAGACCTAAGTTGACTAGGCAATCCAGCACAGGCCCACAATAGCTAGCTGATGGTAACTAAACAGACCACAGAGACTCTTATGTTCCAGGCCTAACTTAAAATTAGAAAAGACTCAAAGCAAGCCTTTTAGCAACTATATACTTTATAAATTTGTCACAAAAGGTAATGTAATAATCTGTGGTGTCCAAAATAATGGCAGACATGTCTACTGCTAGATTCCAGGCAGTAGTATGTCCAATAGGGAGTCTTCATAATTCAACATCTTTTCAGAATTTATTCATATTCCTTAATACTTTATATACTGCATTGCAAGCCCTATATTAAAAGGTTGGTGTCAGACCTAATGACCGCGCTAAAAGGTACATGGTTACCTTCCAGTGCTTCAAAAAACAAAAAGAAAAGCAAATACTCTTGAAAACTAGGCAGTGAGTTTAAAACCAATGTAACCATAACCATTCTTTTGAACCATACAATATAATTCTCTTCAAGGATGATGGATACAGTACCTTCCAGTGCCTCAACAACAAACACTATTGAAAACTAGGCAGGTTCAAATGTAACCTTACAAATTTCGGGATGACAGAGACAGCTTGAGACATGGTCTGAGTAAGGACATAATATATTAATCGGAATCTCCAAGAAACCTGAAATATTCCAAACAAACCTTACTAAACTTGAGTTCACAAGTTTGTTTGAAGTATGCTCAAAAAGTAATGAAACAAGGAGATATTGATTAAGTAATTGGTTTTGTCTGGTATTGATTGTAGACTGATAAAGATAAATAGAGTGCATTTATTGATGTAGCAGATTATTTTTAGTCCTCCACCAGGGGGCTCTCATGAGGAAGCCACTATGCTGGTTTCCTATGATCCAGCTTGATACTTGACATTCTAGGCCTCCAAAATAGAGCTCACACCCATTTTAATTAACACATGCCAACAATTGCCACCAGTTTCATTGTCCAAACCAAATTTTAAGCACTTCTTTAAAGGTCGTCACTAGGATCTATATATGCCTTAGTGATAACCTTTTAAAAGGTTTCAGTTATTTTTATGAAAAAAAAAGGAAAGAATGACAAATCTATATTGGCACATTATCATTAAAACTGGTGTCAATACTTAACACAGTGTGCTTTCTTTGAGCTGAACTTTTAGAATATGTGGAGATTTACATATCACTTTGAGTTTTACATGTAGGGCATGACCACCAATACCAGTAGTATATACATTTTCAAAAAATGTAAGATATTTGTTTGTCATTTGCAGCCTTAAGTCTTATAAAATTGCTTTACAAGCTTAAATAGTTATATTTTTTCTTCTATTGTATATATATGATATAGATTTCCATATATATAGTTTAATAAATAACATGAGTTTTACTAAATATTCTAGTCGAATTTAGATTACATATTGAAGAGGGGACATGCATCATGCATACTTAGGTGGGATTTTCCAAAAATCATCAAGAAATCATTCTTTGAAACATAAAACTTATATCTACATTTCCATGCTATTTAAAAATATTTTTCATGTAAAAATACCAAGCATATATTTTTGTGTGAAATCGTTCACCATGACAACTTTTTTTTTTGTCACCAGATATTACAAATGGTGAAAGCCATGAAGAAAATGAAGTGTCCACACATGTAAATTCATTAATTCATCTGTTAATGCTGTGTTATTCAAGCAAAAGTATTATGTGTTTAGATTTTAAAGTAAGACAACAGTATAAATAAAACAACGATACTTGAAATTGGTCACAAAATTTTTTCAAAGTTTAACTGAAGGAGCCCAGATGAGTGAGATTAGTCAAATGTGAATTAACAATTTAAAACCAATGAAATAACCATTTAATCCAATGAAAAAAACTGTTAAATGTGTAATAATTAATGAAAACCATCACCATCGTGCAACATTCACCTTCACATTATTATATAGACTATAAAATATCACTATAGATCTGAACTACTCTTTAGATATTCTTACCGGTGATTGGAAGGTCTGTTGCAGAGACTGTTGACTGTAGGCTGACGCTGGGAATGGCAAGTACTGCTGTGGTAGTTGTCCTGGTTGTCCCATAGAGGGCAGCATTGGCTGGCCCAGAGATGCTGCCACCTGTTGGCTTGTGGCAAACTGCCCTGGGCCAAACATGAGTGAGTTCTGTGGATTAGGAGCCTGCATCTGTCCTGGATACATGGATGTGCCATTGAAGGATGCTACGGCCGCTGCTGCAGCAACTGCCGGCGCTATCCCGCTCATCCCTGGCTGGAATGTTCCCAGAGGGTACTGCGGCTGACTCATCTAAAATATACAACACTCATAAAAATACTTGTAGACCCAAACAATATTTTCCACACAATATGTTCTTGTTTTTAAAACTACCAGAAATCTTTTTATCTGTTACAACATGTGTGATGATTTTGTTCTGTACCTTTTTCTGATAATTTCATCTGTGTGTTTTATATCCAACAGTTCTTAACACTCTCCATTATTTTCAATTTATAATCATATTCTTTGATTTATCAAATTTTTATAAGAGCCCTAAACAAATGTTGGTTTTACCTGTTGAAACTGTGGCGGTGCCACCATTCCTCCCAATAGACCGGAGGATCCACCTGATCCATCAGAAGATAACAGGGATGACAAGGAAGCTGATGATCCAAGAGACTGGCCACCACCCCCAGTCAAAATGGAACTGCCCATTCCACTCTCTAGAGAACCGAAACCTGTGAAACAAAATTAAATTTAAATGTAAAATACAAAAACGTGAAAAATGTTTTTTGTAAAGAAAGAAAAAATGGGAAATGGCAACTTTTGTGGATTTTAGTTTATTAAGATAATCTTTTCCATTCAGAATGGATTCCCTGCTTTGTGGTGTCCTCTGGTGGCAGAAAAAGTGGTCAGAATATTTCCAATTTATAGTATCATCAGGTTGCCAAATATAATGTCAACAACAGAAATGGGCATCAAAGATGGCTGTATCATGAGCCCTGGCTAATAAAATATTACCAAGTGACAAAATAAGGTTAAGGCCACCCTTGAGTGTCTAAAACTTTCAGTAAATATATTAACAGATGAAGTTTGGTGATTCTCCAACACACCAATCGTAGCAGGATATAATATCCAAAATGATTTGGTACAGACATCCCTAGAGACAGACGGACAGACATAAAGATCCTGAGCCTGATGATAATCAGGGCGGAGGGTAAAAAAAAAAACCAAACTCTTCAGTAGCATACATACCAGCAAGGTCGAGCAGCTGTGCCATGGTTGGTAACTGTGCCTGGGAATGCATCTGAGGGGCGGGTGGTGCCTGTACATTCTGACCACTAGGTGTCATTGTTGCTGCCATGTTTGCTTGCTGCTGCCCCCCACCACCAGGGGGCGGTCCGCTTCCAGACCCGCCACCGGAGCCGCCACTGGAGCCACTTCCGGAGCAGGCCTGCTGTGACTGGGCAGCTTTCTGCTGCTGGATCTCCGCCTGCTTGCGTTCCCTCTCTCTCTTCACCTGCGTCACACGCTCCTTCATCTGCTTGACGATCAACTTGAGGTCCTCCTCAGCAGCCACGCCGGCCTTCACCTACAAACATCAATAAAATACTTATCTCAAGTTTGTTTTAACAAAACGAAGTTTTAACCAAAAATTCCAAACCATTTCAAGACAGTTCTTTTTTTTATATTTCTATGATTTATTTGAACTTGCATTAGAAATATAAAAAATATGGAACAAAAATTTGATCTCTCTTTATTCTTATCATTTTGACACAACTTGGAAAGTCAAACTTCAGAAAATGGACACGAAAATCTTTTGAGAAGAGTAGGACGATATCAGCTTATTATAGAACACATTTGTAGCTTCCATGGAATAAAATCTTATTATTTCTCCCATAGTTTGTCCATTTTGACATTATTTTGGAAGTAAAATAAGATTTTGAATTGTACACAGCCTCAACATAATACTTGTAAATCCAATTACTTACCATTTCTTTCACAACTTCTTCTGGAACATCGTTTTCAATGTTGTAATCAAACTGGATGGCTTCGTTTTCTTTGTGTTGTGTTTTGCGTTTCTTGGGGTCAAGGATTCGGAGTCTGAGCTGAATCATCTCCTTGTGTTCCACCTGGTCTGTGGGCTCATCCTTGGTGACGAGCTCCACCTTAATGCCAACTTCCTCCACAAAAAACTCTCGCTGCAGAAGCTCCTTCACGGTGTACCTAACAATATAGGACACTTACCAAATGACATTTAATATAATAATATAATGACACTTAAGAGATGACACTTTAGAGATGACACTAAAGAGATAAGTTTCAAAACTCTAAAGGCAACAATTTAAACAAGAACATATCGGAGGTCTTCCTGAGTTACTATGGTTCGTAATTTGTGGTTCTATTTGTTCATGAGTCATGGCCATCAGAAAGTGGGAGACAGACAAGTATGATAACAATACTCCAACGGCAGTGGGCCTATAAACACCTCTACAATGCAGAATCAATACAACAAGTTTTTCTAAATATTTTCAAAACTTTTCATCAGATGCCTGGGCTCTGCCTACCTTTCATGTTTTCTGGTCTTTGTGCAGCCATCAATTATCATCTTGATTTCTGTGTTGTCTATCTTCTCAAAGCTCACAGGTCTCACACCCTGCAAAGATCAATGTTAACATTCAGTACTATAATATAAATATATGCACTCAGATTGTGGAGCATCAAAGAAACTTTATATTCTGAGTTAGCCATGGCAATAAAGGTGCATGAACATGCAAGAAAAACATTTTGATCAAATTTCCTATTTTAATTACTGAATCAAGATATGATGTTGGAAATCCTCTGCTTTCAAGTTTGTGTTGTATAATCAACACAATTGGCTGACTGCATAAAACACCTTTTTTATAATCATTTCTCCTGATATGAATGTATTGATTATGCACCACACTGTATGTAGCCTCACCATTGCCTACACTATCACCAGACCAGCTTGCTGCTATACATAGCTCTCCTATTCTTGGTATAATCTACACATCGCTCGCCAATTCTTGGTATAATCTACACATCGCTCTCCTATTCCTGGTATAATCTACACATCGCTCTCCTATTCTTGGTATAGTCTACACATTGCTCTCCTATTCTTAGTATAATCTACACATCGCTCGCCAATTCTTGGTATAATCTACACATTGCTCTCCTATTCTTGGTATAGTCTACACTTCGTTCTCCTATTCTTAGTATAATCTACACATCGCTCGCCAATTCTTGGTATAATCTACACATGGCTCTCCTATTCCTGGTATAATCTACACATCGCTCTCCTATTCCTGGTATAATCTACATATCACTCTCCTATTCTTGGTATAATCTACACTTCGCTCTCCTATTCTTAGTATAATCTACACATCGCTCGCCAATTCTTGGTATAATCTACACATCGCTCTCCTATTCCTGGTATAATCTACACATTGCTCTCCTATTCTTGGTATAATCTACACATCACTCTCCTATTCTTGGTATAATCTACACATCGTTTTCCTATTCTTGGATTAATCTACATACCGCTCTCCTATTCTTGGTATAATTTACACATCACTCTCCTATCCTTGGTATAATCTACAGCTCGCTCTCCTATTCTTGGTATAATTTACACATAACTCTCTCATTCTAGTTATAATTTAAAAAAGAAAAACTCTCGGATTCTTGGTATCACTTATACTTAAGCCTCTTATTCTGGGTATAATTTTTGAAAAGCTCCGTTACTTGAGGTATAGCTTATACATAGATTTCAGAATGAAAAAGAAACATTACAGTTAAAAGACACATTACAAATAACAGTACAGTGGCGAATAACAGTACAGTGTTGCTTCTGACCCAAATTGTGCTGAAAATGTCATTTATATCTCAAGTTAACCCACATGAGTCTGATTAACTCAACAAGAATGGAAGCTTTCATCATAAAACTACTTTAGAGAGTGCTATGTATACTCACACTGGTGACTCTGCGGTAGATCTGTGCTGCATTGGAGCATTCTTTGTAGGGATATTCTGACGTGGCCATCTCCAGCATGCACATACCAAACGCATACACATCCACGGCTTCATCATAGTGCTCCTCATACATCTCAGGGGCCATGAATTCTGGCGTACCTAACACACATAAAAATAACAAACTTAACCACAGTTGTAGAATAGATGATATGATTAGGTGTCTAATATATATATATCTTTCTTAGAAAATTAAATTATTGGTTGCAACTCTCATAATATACAGGTAATAGCAAAATTTTATAATACTGTTTGTTCCTGCATAAGGCCTTACAAATCCAATTGTCTGTAGTTTTCTAAAAAATCTCATAACCTGCTGTGTAAAAGTCTTTCCAGGCTCTTGAGTCAGGAATTATAATATTTTTAATCTACCTTGAAACTCATTGAAGAAATTGATATTTGCAAATTAATTTATTTTTCTACAGGTGAGACTATATTGAATATTTTGACTGGCTGAAAACAGCTCAGTTGGTAGAGTATTCTCCTTAAAATCCAGGGATTCCTGATTCGAATCCTGGCCACTTACTATCAACCACTATGAGCACACTTTGTCTGGAATCAGTGGTATATAATGGTCAGCTGGTTTGTTTTGTTTTTGTTTTTTCTTTTTTTTTTAACTTTTATGAAAAAATACAAAATACACAGGATTAAGATTTTCTCACCTATGACACTTTTGGCAAATGATTTGTTTTTGAGGGTGGCAAGGCCAAGGTCTCCTATTTTGACGGAGCCAGTGGTGCCGGTGATGAAGATGTTGTCGCACTTGAGATCTCGGTGGATGACCGGTGGCGTCCTCGTGTGGAGGAAATGCAGACCTTTCAGGATCTGACGACACCAGTTCTTCAGCACCTTCAGGTTGATCTTCTTGAACCGCTTGATGTAACTGAAAAATAAAATATATTGCATTGAATCTTGAAAACAAAACACAAGGTGTTATTGTAGAATGTCATACTAACTGAACAATGGTGGGGTAAATACACCTTCAGAGATAATTAATAATTTTTCTGGCCTTTCAAATCTCTCAAAAACTGTCTTGACATTTGATGATCTTATGTTCAAATCTTTCTTCTTTTTTTTCTAATTCTTTTATGTTCAGCAAGTGTTAAGATGTATTTAAGAGTATAGGTATATTGTAAAGTCTGAACACTGGTAACATTTTCATATAATCAAAAAATATTCATATAGATTATTAAGGTGGAATCCTGAAGATGTACTGTGCTGTCCTCTTGAGGGCTATTTAGATACATAATTCATACACTATACATATTATTAGCAAGGTATATATATATAAAGCAGAGCACCTGATGATCTCTGACATATAAGTCAACTTTTTACTTGTTGTGTTTTTCTACTATATCCACGCACAATAAATTACATGTTTCACTTCCATCCCATTAGTTTATTAAGTAATATAAATCTTCTGTAATACATACAATCAATTTTGCATGATACATCAATCATCTTAATTGGATACTATACATGAGATAATTTAACCATTTTCTTTGATATAATATATATAAGATATAAGGGGACCATCTCCTAGGGTATCTAGCCTTTATATCTTTGATCAGAGGAAATATGACAGTCAGCCCCAGGCAAAAAGATTGTTTTATCCAAAGCCCATATTTTATCTGTTGTGCACTGATAATATACACTCACTCATCTATACATTAATATTGTCTATGTCACCCTGACAGATTAAATATAACAATTATTAATTACAAACTTTTAATCAGATTTTGTAACCCCAAAAGAAATCAGTGATTCCATTGGGGTGAAAAAATAATTTAAACATACCTATTTGATTGAAAGTATAGCTCTGATTTGAATTTTAATGCATATTAGAAAAAAAAATCAGCATTTTGAATATTTATCACACATTGTGGTAAGTAGGAGAATATTTACGTTTTGAGAGTTCCAGAGGTCATGAGTTCTGTGACGAGGATGATGACTTTGCGGCCTCTGGGAGACAGCTCCTCCCAGGAATCGTAGAACCTGACGATGTTCGGATGCTGCAACCCTTTCAGCATCTCTGCCTCCTCCCGAAATCTCTGCTTCTCCGACTTGTTCCATTTTTTATCCTGAAGATAGAAGTAACTAACTTTGTAAAATCTTAATTTATTCTCCATTGTTTTAAAAAGACTGATCCAATAATATTTACAATCATATGCCATACTAAGCCAATTACATAAATGCCAGAAGTCTTTTTTTAAGCAGCCATTTATAAGTCTTGTTTATCTGAATACTGATCATGAAAATGGGAAAATAATTCATGAAAAGTACTGATCTGCGTGGAGAAGAGAGAATGTTGCCAAATCTCCTCTGACATATGAGGTATGAAATGTTACAAAAGATCGGATGGTGAAAAAATCACCAGCACATGACACAGTCACATGTATATCAGTATGGCACCTGAGTAGAGGACTCTCTATGGTGAAGCCTTCCCATTTTCATCACCTTCGATAGATTCATGTTATTTTGTCAGCATCATGTGTCAATAATACAAGGCTTTATTTTCCATGTAATAAGATAAAATACATCATAGTTCTACCATTTGACATGATCGCTCTTTTACAACAGTCTAAATATGGTCAACATTCAAACTTCTGGTAAAGAAAACCTCACAATCATTGTTCAGCAAACACAACATCATATCTACAGATCTTCACCGGAAAAATCCACAACCCCCAACACATGATATCCAGTGTATTTCATATCTTTAATCAGCTGTAATAGATTTCTATTGACAAATTAACATTTTTGTTTTTCACTCCATAGAAACTGTAAACCCAGTTGACCCTGAACTTATCAGTAACTTTTTTGCTACCCAAGTGAAGCTATTATGTGATTATATAGAATGCAATCATGGTAATTACATTGTGCGATGTTTTTGGCCCTGTATGCCGCCAGACAACCTGTGTCGACATCATGATGAGCTGATTTACTATCATGTTTGACCAACAAAAAAATGGATTTGACATATGACCATGACCCAAAGCAAAACAAGAGAGGAATTCTTCATATTATCCTGAGGACCTGTGATTTATCCCTATGAATTTATTATTAATGGAGACATATAAGATCTCACTACTGTTATCCTGAGGACCTGTGATTTATCCCTGTGAATTTATTATTAATGGAGACATATAAGATCTCACTACTGTTATCCTGAGGACCTGTGATTTATCCCTATGAATTTATTATTAATGGAGACATATAAGATCTCACTACTGTTATCCTGAGGACCTGTGATTTATCCCTATGAATTTATTATTCATGGAGACATATAAGATCTCACTACTGTTATCCTGAGGACCTGTGATTTATCCCTATGAATTTATTATTAATGGAGACATATGAGATCTCACTACCGTTATCCTGAGGACCTGTGATTTATCCCTATGAATTTATTATTAATGGAGACATATAAGATCTCACTACTGTTATCCTGAGGACCTGTGATTTATCCCTATGAATTTATTATTAATGGAGACATATAAGATCTCACTACTGTTATCCTGAGGACCTGTGATTTATCCCTATGAATTTATTATTCATGGAGACATATAAGATCTCACTACTGTTATCCTGAGGACCTGTGATTTATCCCTATGAATTTATTATTAATGGAGACATGTAAGATCTCACTACTGTTATCCTGAGGACCTGTGATTTATCCCTATGAATTTATTATTAATGGAGACATATAAGATCTCACTACTGTTATCCTGAGGACCTGTGATTTATCCCTATGAATTTATTATTAATGGAGACATATAAGATCTCACTACTGTTATCCTGAGGACCTGTGATTTATCCCTAGGAATTTATTATTAATGGAGACATGTAAGATCTCACTACTGTTATCCTGAGGACCTGTGATTTATCCCTATGAATTTATTATTAATGGAGACATATAAGATCTCACTACTGTTACCCTGAGGACCTGTGATTTATCCCTATGAATTTATTATTTATTGAGACATATAAGATCTCACTACTGTTATCCTGAGGACCTGTGAATTATCCCTATGAATTTATTATTAATGGAGACATATGAGATCTCACTACTGTTATCTTGAGGACCTGTGATTTATCCCTATGAATTTATTATTAATGGAGACATATAAGATCTCACTACTGTTACCCTGAGGACCTGTGATTTATCCCTATGAATTTATTATTTATTGAGACATATAAGATCTCACTACCGTTATCCTGAGGACCTGTGATTTATCCCTATGAATTTATTATTAATGGAGACATATAAGATCTCACTACTGTTATCCTGAGGACCTGTGATTTATCCCTATGAATTTATTATTAATGGAGACATATAAGATCTCACTACTGTTACCCTGAGGACCTGTGATTTATCCCTATGAATTTATTATTTATTGAGACATATAAGATCTCACTACCGTTATCCTGAGGACCTGTGATTTATCCCTATGAATTTATTATTAATGGAGACATATAAGATCTCACTACTGTTATCTTGAGGACCTGTGATTTATCCCTATGAATTTATTATTAATGGAGACATATAAGATCTCACGACTGTTATCCTGAGGACCTGTGATTTATCCCTAGGAATTTATTATTATTTATGGAAACATACAAGATCTTTACATTGCTATCTTGAGGATCTACTATTTATCCCTTTGAACTTATTATATATATAAACATATAAGATCTGAACATTTGACACTGCACTACTTTTATGACAACCTAAATCAACATAAGACGTCACTAACATTTTATTAGAGCAATTAGCTATTTTACATATTCTAAAGCCTTATAAAATATTTTCATAAAAAACACGTAAAAAATCTAATAAATTGTTTCAGCAATAAAACATAATTGGCAAGAAAAATGCCAAGTTTTCAAGTGAGAATAAGACGTCACTAACATTCTATTAGAGCAATTAGCTATTAGGGTTATGTGGAGTGAACCATGCATAATGTAGTCTGTCTTAGACATTCCTTATTGTTTTATGATCCTTTATGTCTGGCGGAGATACAAGAACTGTGGTCAGATATTCAGCTTGAAATACACTGTAAATCATGCCTGAGTGAGATCAGTCAGGTTCCCATCAAATCACTTCACACACCTGACAGGTAGGCACCACAGTAAACGAGAAGCAAAGTCGAACAAATCAGTGATTAGTTCAAGTCTGTTGTGATTCTTATGATAGAGATGTGACTAAAATAGATATGATTATCACTGGTCATTTAATCTTGATGACTGTGTTAAAAGACATTTTGAGTTTATGAGGAATAAAGTGGGTGGCAGCTGTGACTGACAGGTACCAGTCTAAATCTCTGGTAACTATGGTAACTGTGGGCAGTATAGTCTATGGTGACTGACAGGGACGGTCTAAACCTCTGGTAACTATGGAATTTTAGCCATGTCTATCATTGGTTCAATTTAACATTTTACATAACCTGAAAAGATTTCACAACTTGCTTTAAATGAGCATACTTTGGATTAGATACAAACTTATCATTAACTTGAACTGACCCAGGCACCCTGGAACTTTGCCTTGAATTTGCGTGAAATGGTTACCTCACTCCTGACACTGATGCCAAAATCTTGTAATATCTGAAGTAGATATATATTCTACAGTGTCATAAACTAACACTTTACATTAAATTTTCCACATAGAAATTGTACTGTGTTGTAAAGCACAGTCAAGTGCTCCAGGATGTCAATGATACACCATCAGTTATTGATGCAAATTAGAACTACATGTAGCAGCTAGAACTCAATTTTACCATAATCAACTGTTAGATTTTTATATCTTTCAAACATTTGGCTCAATTTCAAAATATATTTATCACTGGGTTTGTATCAACCAGCTTTTCTGAATGTTTGAGAGATGCTTAAAGATGCTCTTCTATTATATCAAATCTTGTTCAACACATTTATGACAAACTGCCAAATCAAACAGGGGTTGGCAGGTCATCAAAGGTCACTGCCGAATGCTGTGACCTTGTGTGACCTTTACTATGACACACCCCCTTCATGATCAATGCAATTAGTGATAATATATGGACTAAATCCAAGCAGGGTTCAAACTTTGGTGCACACTGAGTCCAAGGTATAAATTTGTTTACAATTATTTGTAAATTGAGTTATGTAATTTGGTCATGATAATGCACAACCCAAGAGATAAACCATGCATTTTGAGTATTGATTTCTGATCTGACCATTCAATGATTTTGGATAAGATAAATGCCACATTTACTGTTCAATTTTAATAAAGCTTTTGTTTAACCTGTACTTGACCATATATGTTTTGATGAACATGTGATTTTTTTGGAAGAATAAAATGTTCAGATGTTGGTATAGTTGTCTTATGAGCTTAACTCAGGGGATAGGAAATCTTTGAACATACAAAACTGATGTTCCATGTCACTGCTACTTATATGCATAATATGCTACACCAAAAATTGCACCAACATTTTTAAAGTGAGCCCTGTGTTCAAAATTTAGCTCGTCCTGTTGCCCTAAGCAAGCAACTTAGGGCAACAGGACGAGCTACTCTTAGCCAGGGCCAAGAAATTTGAGTTGATTTTCTACTTTTTCAAAAAAAGAAAAAAAGAAAAAGATTAATGAAAGCTACAGGCAAGCAACTTTCAAACCATATTTCTGACAGTGATGATCACACTGATTTTGATATTTTAAGGTTTCTGATTGTTTAAAAAAATAAAAAAATGAAATATATCAGGCAACATAAGTGATGATTTTCATCAATATTGAGGGGGCACCACAATCAGAACCGACATGTGACCACCGAGATCCTACTTTTGACAGATATAAGTACAATATACAAACATTTACCTATGCGTCTGATATCCCAGACATTTCAGTTACCCCACCAGCCCCCTCTTTACACATCACACTGTGTCACCCCGACATGACTGACCCCTGCTGACATGCACCGGATCAGCCCTATTCAACTTGCTCGCTGACCGAATCTGATATCTCCTTAGCTGTCATGCATCATAAACTCTATGCCGTCACCATCACCATCTTCATCACCATAATCTTCCTCATAACTTATATTTGTTTAATCAAGAAAGACGAAAAAAAAATTAAAGCTGTTTTATCTTAATAGATCTTGATAAAAATGGATGTGTTAATGTGTTAATTAATTTAGCAAAGAAAAAAACAAAAGAGATCTCCTGAGGTAAGATATGAAGTAAGATAAGGTCAGAGGGGCTGTCACTGTAAGTTGGGTAGTGTATGGTGCTAGTGTTACTCTGTTCTCACCCTGGGATCCCTCAGAGATCAAGTATATACACTGCGACACAGGATCCCATGTCAACAATAAACATCATATCTGACTGCACCTGACCGGCACCCCTCTTACCAGCCAAGTCCATGTGCCTACAGCAGCAGTCACTGATGCTACTGACTGAGGTCACTGCATATATGTATCTGCAACGAGACTTCTAGTCTCCTTGGTATCAGTCACATGACCAGTAAGCATGGCTCAAAATTTGAGCTTACCCTATTGCCTAAAGTAATACACTTTTATAGTATATTATATTACTCTGAGCTTGAAGTAAGATACTTTTGGCCAGAGAAAGCAACTTTTAACTTTTGTTTCTACTATATTCATTATTTGACTGATTAAAACAGCACAAGAGCAAGCAACATCTTAAACCATAGCTTAGACACTGCCATTGAGACCATATGTTACAACACACCAAAGGCAAAGAGTAATCTCTCCCTCATACTAAACATGATCCAATAGAAGCCTGGACTTGACTGGTCCGGTTTGATTACACCCCTATGTAGACACAGTAAGTCAATATATTATACAAGTAGCACCTGAGTATCAGGCTTATGAAAGTAGCTGTCTTTTTAGATATCTGATAAGATACATCAACTCTCAATATCCTGCTAATTTACCATGTATGATATAATCAGTAACACAGTATATAAGCCCAATAGAAAGATACAAACCCTTAATCAAAGTAATTGCAGTAATTCCAGGTTTTTTCAGGACATGTTTTAATTAATACTGAAAATACCAAACACTATTCTACCAATTAATTATATTTGGATATGTGAGACAAGTGTTCTGCAGTAGTTGTTGCTTCAAAGCCAGGTATATGGGTCTATTTAGTCTGGAGTCCTAACTGAGGATAGAGGGATGTATATAGCAACCACAGGCCACCAATGAGAATCACTGTTCTCTGCCTTTCTATACAGCACTTTTTTGTTTTGAACTGGTCTATAAATATAGGAAAGTGGTGATTACAATGTCACAAGTCAATCCTACATTTATTGAGGTAAACCTAATTTTTTTCACATCAGATAAACGATCCTACAAATTTTTAAGTCAATGACATACTTTCCTAAATTTACTGAGATCAACCACAAACAATCCTACAGGGATATTGCAATGGCGAGTCATAGATTTAGACAGATATCCCTATATGACTTGATGATCACCAATAAACAAGGTTGACATCAACTGTTTACATGCCACTTAAAAATAAACAAGACCATACCATCAGTCCGTCCATCATCACATATTATCAATATTATCAATATGATTACTTTTGGATTCTGCTGACCAAGGAAGTTAACATATTGACTGATTGGCAAGCAAACTGACCTTATCTGTAGATCATAAATTAAGTTCCTACAGTAAATAAAACTGCACCCATTTTGCAGGATTCTAGCTGAATATACACATGATGTATATGTTAATATAAGTGAATATTATTCAGATAATAAATAGGAGGTGTTTTTATTTGATGTGAGATCATGGAGTACTAAAGAGATTCCACAATTCAGGATGTGCATATGGACATTGAACTGTTCATTTCTATTTTGAGTTTAAGTCACTTCAGACTGACATAAATATTTCAGTGAGATTTCTCTCAAGACAATGCACTTTTTTATCAGTGAGAGTTTTTACATTTGGCATCCTTCAAGCACTATATACCAGAGCCATCTACTATCAGCATTGGCCAAATGGGTCTGCACTGGGAAAATATTCCCCCAACAACTGCCTCCAGCTCCTAAATCAGAGTCTACCTCAGTAGCTGCATAACACATATTACATAAATACTGACTGCCTATGACATAATTAGAATTGAGCTGGGCCATGGGCAACAAGGCCATAAAAATGGGGAAAAAAATCTGCTACAGAAGTTCAGTGAAAATATAAATAAATATATACATATTTACATATACATAAATATATATATGTGTGTGTATACATAAATATCCACATATATTTACACAAATACATGTTTTTTTTCCTTTTATGATAGAAAAATGTCAATAAGAGTTTGAAGTTGTAAAACCTATAAGATCCAAATTAAAAGCCCTTTTTCAAGGAACACTCCTTGATTGACATCATTTTCATTTCCACTGAAGGTCCTTTCTCACATTTAAATAGTGTAAAATGATGCCAAACAGTGCTAGCCTACTTTGAACCTCATATGAGATCACAAAAGGTTCACACGACCCATGTTTATCCATCATCACATGCAAGTTTGGTTTGACAAAGACTTCTTCAAGCAGTGCAATTCTGATGTCTTTCTTCATCAGGAGCCAATCAATTAACAATAGGCATTTTGGTAAAAATAACTAATATTTTTCTTTTTTGAAAAAAAGGCTGAATTATAGAAATAAACGTCAGTGATCTGAAAAGACACTGCCTGCTATCAGCGCTATGTAAATATTATTATTATTATTATTATTATTATTATTATTATTTAATTATCTTATTTATTTATTGGATAAGTCGGAAGTTGATTGGAAGTCATATTCCAGGTGCATCATCTGGTGGCCACTGCCAGAGGCAGGAACTCGGTACTCGTGGGCCGCAACTACCCATGAGAATCAAGCAAATATTTGCTGCACACCACATTATTTGCTTATTGATGATGTGAGTGGACAAACTGACCAGGTCTGACCCGCACCCGATACCCCAGCATGCTTCCTGATCAGGGGAGGAGGCCCCGGCAAAGCTAACTTCCAACCTCCTCCGATTCACACTGCACACCAATATATGCCTCACTCAAGCCTCATACACATACCTTCTCTCATGCTCTGAATCTTTAACGAATCCATGTTTAGTGCTGGGAGCTTCAACTACTTTCTGATCAAACAATGAGTGAAATCCATAGACTTTTTCAAAGCTGATAAATTGAACTGCTCCAAAGTGATGATTGATTACTATTTGCTCTGAAGTAGTGATTGACATAAGAGCAGCAGAGGAGCACAGTATTAAGAGTTGCTCTGCAGGCTGAGCAATAGAAATATTACTGTATGCTATTAGATTCTGAGAATAGAAATATTACTGTATGCTATTAGATTCTGAGAATAGAAATATTACTGTATGCTATTAGATTCTGAGAATAGAAATATTACTGTATGCTATTAGATTCTGAGATTAGAAATATTACTGTATGCTATTAGATTCTGAGAATAGAAATATTACTGTATGCTATTAGATTCTGAGAATAGAAATATTACTGTATACTATTAGATTCTGAGATTAGAAATATTACTGTATGCTATTAGATTCTGAGAATAGAAATATTACTGTATGCTATTAGATTCTGAGAATAGAAATATTACTTTATCCTAATAGATTTTGACCATTTTCGAGTAAAATCAAAATGTTAAAAAAATGAATTAAAAAATTGTCAATCATTTACAGAAACAGTTTTCCAGGATGACATCACCGTCAGTACCTCTAAATTTAACAAATCCAACTCTTTCTTTCATAAAGAATAAAACCTTTTAACCAAAAATACCTACATATTCAATGTATGTATCAATTCATCAAAAGTACTGTCTGTAACAATGTCGCTTATATAATTTAAAACCAAAAATAATGCCATAGCTGGAACCAATTTATCATTTCAACAGATACGGTAACTATCTCGTCATTACATGTTAATATCTGGGCGTACATATCACCCTCAGTATAATGCGAGTGGTGAGGCAGTTCACGAGGAATGTATTCATGAGCATGCCTCATTCACACACCTCACTCGTCCCCACATACAAGTCAAGTGCTTCACTCAATGAACCAAGTCAAGTGTTTGAATGGACCCAGTGCACACTAAATGTGCTAAACCTCACACCAGCCTCGTAGATAAAATACAAATGACAGAATAGTGTACTTTAGATAGTCATATTTACCAATAAAAAATAGTTGCTTTTTTTTTTAACAAAAACACTGTTTACTTTTGCAAATGTCTGTTTGGAGTGCTATACCATTTAACAATGCAAATGACAACCATTTCTTTCAAATTCTGCATCAGTGCACTATGCCTATATCTTTATATAATAAAATGTTATGTTTGAAATTGTTTTTGGGGAGGGAATAAGAAGTTTCCTCATGTCACTTAAATCAAAAAGGATATTTCAGTTAATCAAATAAACTCATTAGTGACAGGTGATGTTCATATATAATATACAGCATTGGAATCATGTATTATCGTGTCCTAACAATCATGCACATCTCCATGTCATAAATACCATGTCCTAACAATCATGCACATCTCCATGTCATAAATACCATGTCCTAACAATCATGCACATCTCCATGTCATAAATACCATGTCCTAACAATCATACACATCTAGATGTCATAAATACCATGTCCTAACAATCATGCACATCTCGATGTCATAAATACCATGTCCTAACAATCATGCACATCTCCATGTCATAAATACCATGTCCTAACAATCATGCACATCTCCAAGACCTTACAAATAAACATTATGTCCTTATGATCAGACCCGATTCATGTCCTGACAATCACTTGTCACTCTGGCCTAATATAACCACTATTTCCTTGTAAAATGCCATCACATGTCCTGATAGTCATCGATGTCCATATATTAATAATCATATATCAATATTTCTTTTGATTATTTCACTATTTCATAATCTAAATCTCCATAACACATAATCTATATCTCCATAAAACATAATCTAAATCTCCATAACACATAATCTACATCTCCAACACTACATAATCCCTAATTTTCTACTAACCATTCATCACACTGTCCCAGCAATCATACACTGCCCTTATAATGGCCTGTGTCATAACAAGAGACTATATCATGTAGTTGTTGACATGTTTTTGGCAGAAGTATTATACCACATGTTACTGCCACTCTCAATAATACATGTTTAATCAGGATAATGGGCATTTGAGTTCTCATAATTCTATGTAATAGATTGCTACATACTGACATCATGGATATTTAGGCTACACATTTATTTACAGCTGTCTTTGCTTTAACCACAGCAAGTAAATTGCAAACTACAAATAAAATCATTTAGTGGACAACCAAGTTCATGTGGATCAGACCCTGAACCTGAAGTCAAGATCCCTGGACCTACAGAATGAAGATCAGACCTCTGAACCTGAAGTCAAGACCCCTGGACATAAATCATGAAGATCAGACCCCTGGACCTAAAGGCAAGACCCTGGACTTGAAATAATGAAGATCAGACCCTTGCACCTGACATAATGTGGGTCAGACCACCTGCACCTGACATAATGTGGGTCAGACCACCTGGACCTGACATAATGTGGGTCAGACCACCTGGACCTGACATAATGAGGGTCAGATGCCTGGATACTTGCCCATGAATTTGTGGGGCCAACCCCTGGACCTGAGGTAAAAAGGGCCATACCCCTGGACCTGAGGTAACGAGGGCCATACCCCTGGACCTGAGGTAACGAGGGCCATACCCTTGGATCTGAGGTGACAAGGGCCATACCCCTGGACCTGAGGTGACAAAGGCCATACTCCTGGACCTGAGGTAAAAAGGCCATACCCCTGGACCTGAGGTAATGAGGGCCATACCCCTGGACCTGAGGTAATGAGGGCCATACCGCTGGACCTGAGGTGACAAGGGCCATACCCCTGGACCTAAGGTGACAAAGGCCATACCCCTGGACCTGAGGTAACGAGGGCCATACCCTTGGACCTGAGGTGACAAGGGCCAGATGTTTGTGGTTTACATGAAGGCTTGCTTATAACTTGTCCCATCAATGAGCTCCACCCAGCACTGAGATGAAGTTCAACCAGACATTACAACTTCCAACATTCTTGATCTCAACTCTACACTTCTTACATGGAAATAAATAAATTGACATGAAATCTGGCAAATTTACTGATAGCATCCTTGGGTTGAAAACTTTGAAAAGCCACGTATATCTCTTGACATCAATATCTATCTTTGCCCTCCTCCAGCAGTTTAGACCTATGGAACAATGTCTCATCCTGTCCAGAATTTGTTTTAATCATTATTGCATCTTATTTTCTACTTATTTTAATCAGCAGTATGTGTGAGCCTATATGGACCTGGACTAGGCTGGTGACAAAGCACCAACACATATGGTATTATGGCATATTGATATTTATGCAGTACACTAATGCTACTTCCAGTGGGCTGGGAATAGAAAATACTGCACAGTTCTCAACTTGCTGCACCAAAAAACAACACACTAGAGCCGAGTCAACACATATATTGGGTCACAAATATCTGTCAAAACAATAGACCATGTTTAGAATTTGCCTTGCATTAGCGGCCAAATAATATAAATGGTCATTCCCAAACATGACCAAAAGATACCCTGGCAAGACCACCTTTATGTACCCCAAAATGTGTTTTTGTTTTTGTTTTTGTTTTTTTTAAGCAAATGAAAGTCACACCTACTGCTAAGCATGACTAAATTTGGTCACACAATAATTATAACACTTGATCTTATGAGGGTGAAGTTTGGCATGATAAAGACACTAAAGAAGCCAACATCTTTTTGCTTAAGCAGGGCCACCAATGGCATAGTCAGACCTTCCTAGATCACAATAAAAGATGGTTCAAATAACCTGCTTCATTTAATGTCTCATTTTATACAAGAATGACATAGCATTAAAATTCTTATCGGTTAAAGAAAAGCACCTGTAAGGTCACACATATAAACATGTCCTGCAGAGCCGAAGCCTTGTCATGCTGTGGAACTATTTGGCCATGCATGTCTGCTGCAAGGCAAAAAAATGTTTGACTCTGCTTGTTTTTATTCTGAAGATAATATGACAACAGATGAATGAGAACAACACAAACATATTTATATTTAGCTACAAAGAGCTTTCCTTATTTGAAGCTGTTTATTAATCAAGAGAGCCACTCACTGACATTGACTAGCCTTTCAGTCTCTATACCTTCCATATAAACACTGAACTACTTTGTGAATACAAATGATGGCAATCTGTTGCCAGGTTTATTGTGGTCTAATATTGATGTGCATTTTCAAATCTCCATCTTAGACTTCAAAAGTCAAATCCATACATTTCAACACTACAGAGCCAATTTAACCTTTTGCTTGCCCTGGAACTGATATCTAAGAACAAATATTAAAAATGTATTTAGTGTGGAATAATAGAAAGAAGACAAACATTATTTAAAGATAAACATTGCTCAGTTCAGATAAACCTCATGACCTCAAGAGTTCACTGTGATTGTTCAATGACCTTACTAAGGTGAAACACCATTAACCTACATTGAGTATTGCCAGCGTGCAATTTAACGATGTGGATGGTTGATTAACTGGGCTGTAACAAATGATAACCCAACCAGGTGAATGCTCTTTTTCCTATTAATCACTTTTCACAATGAAATCCTGTACATTTTTTTTACTGTATATAGAGATATTGCTAGAAAAAAAATGTTCAGGTGACTTTTGTCTCTTTATAAACTTAAAATGTTGAAACACTTCAAAAGTAAATGAGACAATATTATAAGGTTATGAAAGGGCATTATTTTTTATAGGATTATTTTAAACAACCAATCACTGCACATTGCTTGACTAATATGCAATGTCCAAGCGAAATGTTAGGTGCAAAATAACATTGAAGAACACAAAAAAATCTTCAGTGACTCCATTGTACCCTGAGGCAGGGATCAGAATGAGAAATCTGTGAATTAACAAGCCATTTGTGAATTAACAAGCCATTTGTGAATTAACAAGCCATTTGTGAATTAACAAGCCATTTGTGAATTAACAAGCCATTTGTGAATTAACAAGCCATTTGTGAATTAACAAGCCATTTGTGAATTAACAAGCCATTTGTGAATTAACAAGCTTATTAGAGTCATCTGTGTGGGACAAGAAGCTGCCAATCTCTCAACTTATTGCCAAATCAAAACCTAATCTCTGAAATAAAAATGTTTGAACTTGTGTTGACTGGACACCTGTGACTATAAATATGTTTCATTTCAGATAATATATTTGAATCCTAAATGGAAAATGATTTTAACGTCACTCTATAACCTATAACCTATAATCAAATGGCAATATCATCAAAACAGTCCAAATAAAACCAAACTTTGTAGATGAAAATATGAAGTATACACTAGGCAACAAACTATTTAAAAACACAACATTTAGGTTTCTCCATTATGCTTAAAAGCAGCCAATATGTATACCAAAACAGGCCTTGAATATATTCATTGTTGACTTAATGTTTTGTGGGGGATGAGTAGTCAGTTTAGTGGCAAGTTGTGTTAGAGCAGGCCTGGGCTGGTCTGCATACTTGATACTGTCCACTCACAGATCTCTTCTACCAGCTTCCACTACTCAAACCACTTTTTCTTCACATTACAAAAACTAGCAAAGGAAATTATTTTACTCATCTATGCCCGGTCCTCACATGCTAAAATGGGTAAATCTGCAAATAGCTTTAAAAAGTACTTAAAATTGCACTTATTCATTAAAATATGATCTGCAAAAGCCCCATGAGCAGACCTAGTTTGATATAGTGCCACATAAATGTTTTATTATTATTATCATTATCATCTACAATAAAGCTTTTCCAAATACTCTCCCGTCTACGATCACATAATCCACAAATTATTTAAATTTGTAAAAAAAAACCTTCCCATTGTGTGTCGAGGGACTAAAACATGGTCAGCTTGTGAGATAATCTTATTAGAAACTCCAGCAAGGAGAAGCCACAAATTCCAGGGATGCCAGAATGCAGCTCCATCGGAACTTACAAAATGCCATCCCTAGTGCTCTGTGGTGATACTAGGGGGCGCTTGTCAACTCAGGGCCGTTTCTGACATGAGCAATACCTCACAACCAAGAAGGCAGAGGATTGTCTGATGACCAACTCTGCTATCTTGTTTTTATCTCCTCTCAGACATCATGCATTTCCCTGTGCCACTGGATGGTGCAGGTTACCAAGCTACCATACCTCGCTTAATGGACTGGGAACTTTTCTTCCCTCATTGTGCATTACTCGTAGGCAGCGGTATTTCATATATATATACAATCAGGTACTGGGATGAGATGACGTTTTTACCTTGCCCTTGCTTTTGCCTTCAGAGCTGAGTTTCTCAGAGAACATTAGCCATGTGGATTCCCAGATTGGTTATGGATTGAAATGGGTAAAAAGGTAGTTATAAATGGGTGACAATGGCTGCCACCAGATGGCATACTGAGAATAAATGGGATTGGTCTTTTCTGTGCTTGAAGGATCTTACAAACAAGCATGATTGGACATGCTGCAAGGCAGCAGTGTTTCTTACCCATTCACGTAACTCATTGAAAGAGAACAGTTCTGATTCATGCCTCTCTAATAAAAATAGACAAAAAACCTACATAATAATAAATTCTTAGTGAGGACAATAATGTCAAAACCTTCCAACACACCCTTTAAATGTATTCTTTTAACATCACAAAGTCATCTATTATCACATCTTAAAGACACAGACAGGATTTCATGACATATAGGATGTTTGCCCTTGACTGATGCAGTGTATAGACCAGGCCTGAGCAGGGAAGGTGCCCACCTGAGTAGTGTCTGTCCGTCCGCCCCCCCCCCTCCTCTCTGCCCCCCCCCTACTACCCACCAACCCCCCTCATTGGCCTCATCCTTGTCTCACACTTGTTGCATTGCCAACATAATCAGCATCCATCATACTGCTTCTTTTTGTGTATTTATTCATAACTCTCCCTGCCTCTCTGCAAGGAAAGAAAAGCCTGCCAGAACTCCATGAAGAAAGGATTGGCAAGACTCAATCTCTTAAATAGGAGAGAATATACTCTAAAATTGTAGCCATTAAATAGGCAAACTGCTAGAGAAAATAGTGCAATAGAAAAAAAAATGTGTCAGCCTTATAATTTAACATTTCCTCATTATTGCTCTATTATATGATAATATTCATCACAATGTGTCTGTATGACGAAACACACAATTCCACATCAGATGAGAATTCCAAAGTCAGATTCACCGAAAATCCAAGCAGAACAATAACAGCTTGATGGCTTAATACAAGGCGACATTTTCTCATCAGCTTCGCCCACATGTGAGGACCATCAGACTTTGTGGTCTGAAAGTTGTTGGCAGGCAGGTGAGACTGTGCAGTGGTTGCTGATGTGAAGTGCACAACCAAATACCCGTGAAAAGGCTCAGCTAACTCAATATCCACAAAATATAACATATACTTGACAAAGGCAACAGTGAATTCAACATAAAAAAATAATAAAATCAGTGTTGATAATATGTCACTTTATTCTATTCATGAGTTGGAGCCAAACATCTATTTGGTTACGCATAATCAAGACTAAATAGTGCCACAAATGGCTGATGCATGATATCGTCTGGTCATGCACAGCAGTTGTGTGACATTTTTTGGTCATGTATACCTCATGCATGGTACAATATGATCACGCTATAGTCATGTGTGACCTCTTTTGGTCACATTCATACATGACCAGATAGATGTTTGGTTCCCAACTGTCTCTTATATATGATATAGCATACACTGATTCTATGTAACTCAAGAAATACAACAAATCAAGCAAGCCTACTATTTCCTGTGTTGTTCCTACGTGATGTAAAATGCCAGTATCCTGGCTGTTGTTCAGAGTTCAGCAGACATTTTACCTTTGTTTGTTGCAGACATGTTATCACCATACCATGATCTTTTACTCCTTTAATTATGATGTCTGCGTCATGATTCAGATTTAATTCTGTGAGTTGCCAAAATGGTGCATGTGACACAGCTTATGCACCCTCTATTTGAGGACAGAGGACTACCAACCATGATACATCATTCAATATCGGTAACTTCCTCAGTTTATATATACATATACACACACACACATACACACACACACACATATATATATTAACTGAGAAATATATATACCACTATTATATCTTATATGTTTCTAAACTGTATTGTGTGAACTTTTCCTTTTTAAAGTAAATCCTGAATGTTTGAACCATTAATTAATATGTGTGTCCCAGAAGAACGCTACCCAAATTTTAATTTTTTTTTTTTTTCACCAATGCATTTTCCATCCCCAGTCTTGGGGGCTTTCAGTTCTGCCCTGGGATGTTGGTATTTGGATAAATATCACCTGTGTGTTTTATGCATGACTTATAGAACCACACATCAGTGTGTCATCTGCTCACCATGTTATGTAATGCAATATTATGGTCAAGGCCACTCACTTTTTATTATTCATGACAATATATAACGCTGCCCAGACAGACATATCATTATAAACACAATATAAAGCATGGAAAGTGGACATAATACTAAATCTCCTCAGCAAGAGATCCTGCATATTTCTCGCTTTACATTAAACAGTTATAAAACCTCCAGTCTGCCTATGTAAGCAATGATGCTACTTAACCTTGTTTTTCAGTACAGATCAGACATGTATTATGACACGTACGATACCTGCCACACCTACAGCAAAACCATAATCAAGCTGGCTTTTCTCTCTTAGGATATTCCATACACCTACAGCAAAACCATAATCAAGCTGGCTTTTCTCTCTTAGGATATTCCATACACCTACAGCAAAACCATAATCAAGCTGGCTTTTCTCTCTTAGGATATTCCATACACCTACAGAAAAACCATAATCAAGCTGGCTTTTCTCTCTTAGGATATTCCATACACCTACAGCAAAACCATAATCAAGCTGGCTTTTCTCTCTTAGGATATTCCATACACCTACAGCAAAACCATAATCAAGCTGGCTTTTCTCTCTTAGGATATTCCATACAGCTATAGCATAACCATAATCAAGCTGGCTTTTCTCTCCAAAGATATTCCATACACCTATAGCATAACCATAATCAAGCTGGCTTTTCTCTCTTAGGATATTCCATACACCTATAGCATAACCATAATCAAGCTGGCTTTTCTCTCTCTCTCTATATATATATTCCATAATCTTGCATCATTGTTGTTTGTTTGTTTTGAGTTTAACATCACTTTCAACATTATTTCAGTCATTTCGTGATGAGACCTACTTGTAGCAGATATAGTGCTGCCTCACTGATTTATGAGTGAGGCCCTTGACATGACAACCCACCCGGTCACAGATTTACAGCAGGTTGACACGGGCCTCAGCTCATGTGTGAAATTGCATCATGAATTCAATCTTGGCATGGCTGGGGATCGAACCCACAACCTTTGGATCACCACAGAGGTACTGATGCTAACTGTGCCACGGCTGGTGGCTATTGCACCATTGTTGTATTCTTACTCAATACATAATTTGGCATATTTTAATGAAGTACACATTTGGCCAAATAAATGTGCAACTATTACATTTTCAATTTTTCAATTTTTGCACAAAAGCATTTTGATCCAAGTGTGATTTTGGTACAAATGCACTTTGTTATGATTCAAATGTGTGATTGTTGCAGTTTGACACAATTGCATTTTTGTGCATTTTTGACCTAATTTTGTGCAACAGCATTTTTGGCACATAGAAGTCTGAAGATTCTTGTTGAGTCGAGGAAATTGGTGAGGGAGAGAATCTACTAAAGTGCGACCTTATTGGTTCTGGGTTTGATCCCTATTTGGACAGCTCCTGGTTTGGTTGGAGCCACCATGAGCATTGAAAAAAATATAATAAATTGTAATAATTAAAGGACCTGGAGTCAGCCAAACAGAGATGGGTCTACAATGGCAGTGAGCCACACTTTCCATCTCCCTCTCATAACAATGATTGTTGCCATAGCCAATGTCGAGCATATTGCCTCCAAAGTATTGCCAAACCTTGTGACCTGCAAATTGTTTTCTCCTGCATACTCCTGACTGGCATCTTTCCCATATGTCAATCTGACATGGTGACATAACTAAAAAATCTTTGATTTCTTGCTGTGCTTTGATTATTAGGTTAGATCAACTGTCATGTCCTGGAATCCAAGTAATGCTTTGCATACATTCATATATATTTAAAGATTTTTTTCCATACACCTGAGCTCGATTTCATTGTATGGTCATTATATCTATGATGAATGTGTACACATTGCATGGATAAAGCAATCAGCATGGAATATTATCCTCTCCTAATAAATGAACACAGGCAACATCTAAGCGGTGATAAAATCATCCCTCAAGAGACCAACATGACTAATTGTTTGATGCACCTATAAACTGTCTATATCAACATAAACTCTACACACAACTACACACAACAAGCTTTGACTTTAGTACGATCAGTTACTTATACAACATGCAGAACAGACAACTAAGAGACTCCCAGAAGCCACTTACTTCTATGGTGATACACTGCTGACAACCAAGAGACTCTAGAAGCCACTCCTATGGTGATACAGATGACTGACAACTGTAGAAGCCATTCCTATGGTGATACAGACTGCTGACAACCAAGAGACTCTAGAAGCCACTCCTATGGTGATACAGACTGCTGTCAACCAAGAGACTCTAGAAGCAACTCCTATGGTGCTGACAGCCAAGAGACTCTAGAAGCCACTCCTATGGGTATACAGACTGCTGACAACCAAGAGACTGTAGAAGTCACTCCTATGGTGATACAGACCGCTGACAACCAAGAGACTGTAGAAGTCACTCCTATGGTGATACAGACTGCTGCCAAACCAAGAGACTGTAGAAGTCACTCCTATGGTGATACAGACTGCTGCCAAACCAAGACTCTAGAAGCCACTTCTATGGTGATACAGACTGCTGACAACCAAGAGACTCTAGAAGCCACTCCTATGTGGATACAGACCGCTGACAACCAAGAGACTGTAGAAGTCACTCCTATGGTGATACAGACTGCTGTCAACCAAGACTCTAGAAGCCACTCCTATGGTGATACAGACTGCTGACAACCAAGAGACTGTAGAAGTCACTCCTATGGTGATACAGACTGCTGTCAACCAAGAGACTCTAGAAGCCACTCCTATGGTGCTGACAGCCAAGAGACTCTAGAAGCCACTCCTCTGGTGCTGACAACCAAGAGACTGTAGAAGCCATTCCTATGGTGATACAGACTGCTGACAACCAAGAGACTGTAGAAGTCACTCCTATGGTGATACAGACTGCTGACAACCAAGAGACTCTAGAAGCCACTTGTATGGTGATACAGACCGCTGACAACCAAGAGACTCTAGAAGCCACTCCTACGGCGATACACTGCTCACAACCAAGAGACTCTAGAAGTCACTTGTATGGTGATACAGACTGCTGTCAACCAAGAGACTCTAGAAGCCATTCCTATGGTGATACAGACTGCTGACAACCAAGAGACTCTAGAAGCCACTCCTATGGTGATACAGACCGCTGACAACCAAGAGACTGTAGAAGTCACTCCTATGGTGATACAGACTGCTGTCAACCAAGAGACTCTAGAAGTCACTTGTATGGTGATACAGACCGCTGACAACCAAGAGACTCTAGAAGCCACTCCTATGGTGATACAGACTGCTGACAACCAAGAGACTGTAGAAGTCACTCCTATGGTGATACAGACTGCTGTCAACCAAGAGACTCTAGAAGCCACTCCTATGGTGCTGACAGCCAAGAGACTCTAGAAGCCACTCCTATGGTGCTGACAACCAAGAGACTGTAGAAGCCACTCCTATGGTGATACAGACTGCTGACAACCAAGAGACTGTAGAAGTCACTCCTATGGTGATACAGACTGCTGACAACCAAAGACTCTAGAAGCCACTTGTATGGTGATACAGACTGCTGACATCCAAGAGACACTAGAAGCCACTCCTATGGTGATACAGACTGCTGACAACCAAGAGACACTAGAAGGCACTCCTATGGTGCTGACAACCAAGAGACTCTAGAAGCCACTCCTATGGTGCTGACAACCAAGAGACTCTAGAAGCCACTCCTACGGTGATACAGACTGCTGACAACCAAGAGACACTAGAAGGCACTCCTATGGTGATACAGACTGCTGACAACCAAGAGAGTCTATAAGCCACAAGTCTTGAGGTGAACCAGATGCCTGTCAATAAAGGCACTATGCTTATGCAAGATAACCTGGAAGCCATGAATTGCTTCATGGAGATTCCATGAAAGTCAGTGTTACATACTGAACAGTTTCATAAATGGATTCTAAATGCCAACTTGCAGGACATTACCTTCTGTATAACACTGAAATATGACACTGACACATTAGAATGTTAAAATTAGACTGATAAAACATTATTATGTAACACTCACTTGATGTACCACTAAGTTGTTATATTTTGTTATATATTTTGCCAACCCATGCCTCACCACTTCACAAAAGTGACAAAGCAATAACAATGTAATATTTTTTTCAGGACAGTGTTCTGGTCATGGGATGCTAATGCTATCTGACCAAGGTGAAACAATCTGGCTAGGAGCCATGCAGGGAACGTGTATGAGCTTGTATGAGGTGGTGCACTGAGCACATGATAATAGAGTGGCCATGCTGGCTATCTGCACACCATCAACCACTTCTCAACACCCCATTGTAACATATTTATATATAACATTATATATTATATAATATGGTCCAAACACATTCTGCACAAATAAATACTCAAACTCAAATAAATAACATAGTTATCATTATAAAACATATTAGTTGTCCGACATGTTTAAAATATGGCATGTTTTTTATAAAAGGTCTTGATGTAGGCTATTTTTTGTCTCAGTGACACACGAGTAACCTGGAAATCTGATGAATATGAAAGGTTTGCAAATAAGTAAGTTCTTTGGAATAATTATTAAAATAATGTTAATACAGCACCTCTTAAATCAACACCTACACACCCTGTAAAACCCTGAAATGAGAAAACCGTCTCTAAATATAGCACAAGATTCTATAACCTATAATATAGAAAATCGGGAAGAGCTAAAGGCAGAGTTCCTAAATAATTAAAAGGTGCAGCATTCTTTGCACAATGCTCTGAGTGGCGAGTAGCACACAGCTGGTATTACAAGGTGCAATATGTCAACCCAGAAAGTCATATCCAGAAACAAACTGCAACCAACACAACATTCCCAAGCCACAAAATGTGCTTTCTCCTTTCTATCTGCTGTGGTCTAAGTAAGACAATGGCTCAGCTTTCAGCAACACAAAATGTGTGAACTAGACAAACATTCCTGCTGCAAGATGTCTCATTCATCACCAACAAACCCCAGTAATCAACCTCCTACAAGATGTCTCATTCATCACCAACCCACCCCAGTAATCAACCTGCTATAAGATGTCTCATTCATTACCAACAAACCCCAGTAATCAACCTCCTACAAGATGTCTCATTCATCACCAACCCATCCCAGTAATCAACCTGCTATAAGATGTCTCATTCACCACCAACCCACCCCAGTAATCAACCTACCACAAGATGTCTCATTCATCACCAACCCATCCCAGTAATCAACCTGCTATAAGATGTCTCATTCATTATCAAATTATCATTCATTACCAACCCACCCCAGTAAGTAACCTGCTATAAGATGTCTCATTCATCACCCATCAACCTGCTACAAGGCGTCTCATTCATTCCCAACCCACCCCAGTAATCAACCTACCACAAGATGTCTCATTCATTCCCAACCCACCCCAGTAATCAACCTGCTACAAGATGTCTCATTCATCACCAACCCACCCCAGTAATCAACCTGCTACAAGATGTCTCATTCATCACCAACCCACCCCAGTAATCAACCTGCTATAAGATGTATCATTCATTACCAGTTTTTCATTCATTACCAACCCACCCCAGTTATTAACCTGCTATAAGATGTCTCATTCATTTTTAACCCAGACCAGATGTCTCATTCACAATCAAAGCAAGGCTAAAAAAAGAGAAATATATTAATTATTTTGCAAATGTTAAATTTATTCATATATATAATTTTAATAATTTTGATATTATTGAACAGAAATCTACTGAACAAATGCTAAAATAGCAATATAAAATTTTACTTTTTTAAAGAAAACTTTCTTGTCAGATATCATATTAAATGAAATGGTTTGTAACTGAGCAAAAAGATACCCATTTTTCTTTTCTAATTTCCCAAAATTTATGCCACCATTGAAATGTCCCTTGATACTATACATCAGTAACATCACACACAGAGAATAATTATCATTGCCAATCAGAACAATACAAAGCATTTGGTTTTTGTTCTTCTTTGTGTCCCAAGTTTTATAAGATGACAGTTTGAACCATCTGTGTGAGCCTTCCACCTACGTAGTAACACTGATGTGGGACGTATATATGTGACGAGCTGGCCGCAAGCCAATATACGTCACGTAGTCTCCCTCTCAGCAAACCTGGCCATCAATCCTACTCCCCTCACACATACTAATACCCCTCCCTCCAAACTCTGAGATATTAGATACATAAATTATAATTTGAAACAAGGAAGCCTTTGGTTGAATGATTACCACTGGTCCATGTGCCACCGAAACAACTGTTTAACATTTAAAGCAGTTTATGCAAATCAAATAAGACCATGTTACAATTACTCTTGCAAAAAGACGGGTCAAATCAATCTCTCAACATGCCAAGGACCACAAACTTACATCATGACCAATTTTGACCACATGATAGTATTTAAACGATATTAATGTGTTAAATAAAAACTATGGCTCATCTCATCACTTATGATGTCACAGGGCCAATATTACAACCCCAGGCACATCACAGTAAACATAATGTAACTGTGACTATGTTACATTCTGACAGCAAACACCATGGTATGACATGGTACACCAAAGTAGACATGCTGTACTTTGTGATCATGTGACACTCTCAAGGTACAGTCAGCATGATACAACATTGTGGACCAATACTATATCGTCCTGAGTGGCCAAGGGCCATGGCACAGTTGGTAAGAGTGCAAGCATAAAACACAAGTTCCTCTGTGATGATCCAAAGGTCACAGGTTTGATTCTTGGCAATGCCAAAACTGCAGCATGTTATAATTTCTCATTTGAGCCGTGGCCTTTGTCCAATGGGTCAACCTTTTAAAAGTTTCTCCAAACAGATATAAAAAGATAAAAATCAATCTCACGCTAAGTGGCCAGTCTTTGCAGAGACCAACCAAGAACCAATCTTGAGGTATGGACACCACAGTATAACTCTGTACACTGCAGTACTGACCTTGCCACTGATCAGGTTTCTACCCCAGGCACAGATATTATGGAAGAACACTCAAAACCACAGTATCAGCTGCCACTGTGACCATATTTGAAATGCCTGAAGTATTCTACCCCAGATTTGGAGATCTTCTCTTACTTTTGACAAATAATTTTAGTTATACTGGAGAATATATTTCTGGACATGATATTCATAATTATACAGCAGACCACATATAATACAGTATATTGATAGCAGCGAATGGTATTCTATGTTAGCATGTGTAATGAAATAAATGTATATATCTGAACTAATTTGGGTATAGCTATTCAATGTTAAATATATGTAGGAAAATCCTTCTTGATTATATTTCATTATGATAATCATGGAGGTTACTTGTTTCTCTTTCTCAGTATATTAGTCTATTTAAGGTTCAAATGAGTTTCTCGAAATGAGTTTCTCATTAATGTGTGCAAATGAGTTTCTCGAATAAAATGTGTGTGTGTGTGTGTGTATGTGTGTGTGGTATGAATATATGAATAAATTATTCTGTTTACAGTATAAAAGATATACATAAAATATATTTTGTTTGATGTGTACTAAAATATATAGTTTGTGACAGATTTCACTCTATCATTTAATATAATCTCAAATGATTTAATTGATTCTTTTTTTCAGGACACATTACAAAGTTAAATTGAAACAACATGAACTGCAGAACACCAACAAAGCAATTAACATCTTCCAGATTATGAAGTGTGAATGTCCACTATCTGATAGAAATAAAGTTATAATTGGAAACAAATCCTGATGCCATTTGACCTTGTCAAATGTAATAGAATTATAGAAAGACTTCTTAAATACCTTCAATTCTTGTCTGATAATTTGGTAAAAAAAATCAATTGACAGTTTAAAATGATCTGATAAAAAGTTAAAAGCATTGGTCATAAAACCTGTCCATATTTTAGGCATAGAAAGCTGGTTTATATCTATATATATATATATATATATATATATATATATATATATATATATGCATATTCTATATAATACATTAAATATATCCAAGGTACATTAGTGAAACCACCTGCTTTATAATCTAATGTTCATCAATTATCATAGGAATTCCAAATTGATAATTTTATCTCTAACACTAGTGCTGTATAATGCCAACACATTTAATCTGACAAAGCAGGCACATACACCTAATCATCTCCATTGTTATATAACTTATATATTTGTATCCCTAATATGTTTCATGCCATTTAGTACTTTATATCAAAATCAAATGAACAAAGTGAAATTTGATACCTCAATAAAAACCCATGATTTCTTACATTCAAATAGTATCTATTGTGCTTCTCTATTGCTATAAAAAATGAATAATTCATATAAAAATCCAAATAATTTTTATTCAACCATTCAGTACCATGGATAATGATACATTTTCCTACTTTTGTAAAGGTGCCAAGGCTGCTAGACATATTTGATATTGTTCCAAATCACAGTCCAAGCTTGAAAATAGAATTTATTGCACACAAAACAATGGATTTGGAAAGGGGGTCAGGTGTATAGGGGGCAGTCACAGCGATGGGTTTATGAGATATTTGGGTTGGGAAGATATGCGAGAAGGATGAGCAGTTGGTCTGGTAGGGGATGGAGATGGTAGGGGATGGAGATGGTAGGGGATGGAGATGGTAGGGGATGGAGATGGTAGGGGATGGAGATGGTAGGGGATGGAGATGGTAGGGGGTGGAGATGGTAGGGGGTGGAGATGGTAGGGGATGGAGATGGTAGGGGATGGAGATGGTAGGGGGTGGAGATGGTAGGGGTGGAGATGGTAGGGGGTAGAGATGGTAGGGGATGGAGATGGTAGGGGGTGGAGACGGTAGGGGGCGGAGATGGTAGGGGATGGAGATGGTAGTGGGTGGAGATGGTAGGGGATGGAGATGGTAGGGGATGGAGATGGTAGGGGATGGAGATGGTAGGGGGTGGAGATGGTAGGGGGTGGAGATGGTAGGGGGTGGAGATGGTAGGGGTTGAGATGGTAGGGGGTGGAGATGGTAGGGGGTGGAGATGGTAGGGGATGGAGATGGTAGGGGGTGGAGATGGTAGGGGGTGGAGATGGTAGGGGGTGGAGATGGTAGGGGTTGAGATGGTAGGGGGTGGAGATGGTAGGGGATGGAGATGGTAGGGAGCAGAGCTGGTAGGGGATGGAGATGGTAGGGGGTGGAGATGGTAGGGGGTGGAGATGGTAGGGGATGGAGATGGTAGGGGGTGGAGATGGTAGGGGGTGGAGCTGGTAGGGGGTGGAGCTGGTAGGGGGTGGAGCTGGTAGTGGGTGGAGATGGTAGGGGATGGAGCTGGTAGGGGGTGGAGATGGTAGGGGGTGAGATGGTAGGGGATGGAGATGGTAGGGAGCAGAGCTGGTAGGGGATGGAGATGGTAGGGGGTGGAGATGGTAGGGGGTGGAGATGGTAGGGGATGGAGATGGTAGGGGATGGAGATGGTAGGGGGTGGAGATGGTAGGGGTGGAGATGGTAGGGGGTAGAGATGGTAGGGGATGGAGATGGTAGGGGGTGGAGACGGTAGGGGGCGGAGATGGTAGGGGATGGAGATGGTAGTGGGTGGAGATGGTAGGGGATGGAGATGGTAGGAGATGGAGATGGTAGGGGATGGAGCTGGTAGGGGGTGGAGATGGTAGGGGGTGGAGATGGTAGGGAGCAGAGCTGGTAGGGGATGGAGATGGTAGGGGGTGGAGATGGTAGGGGGTGGAGATGGTAGGGGATGGAGATGGTAGGGGATGGAGATGGTAGGGGGTGGAGATGGTAGGGGTGGAGATGGTAGGGGGTAGAGATGGTAGGGGATGGAGATGGTAGGGGGTGGAGACGGTAGGGGGCGGAGATGGTAGGGGATGGAGATGGTAGGGGGTGGAGATGGTAGGGGTGGAGATGGTAGGGGGCGGAGATGGTAGGGGGTGGAGATGGTAGGGGATGGAGATGGTAGGGGGTGGAGATGGTAGGGGATGGAGATGGTAGGGTATGGAGATGGTAGGGGATGAAGATGGTAGTGGATGGAGATGGTAGTGGGTGGAGATGGTATGGGGTGGAGATGGTAGGGGGTGGAGATGGTAGGGGATGGAGATGGTAGGGGGTGGAGATGGTAGGGGGTGGAGATGGTAGGGGGTGGAGATGGTAGGGGGTGGAGATGGTAGGGGATGGAGAAGGTAGGGGGTGGAGATGGTAGGGGGTGGAGATGGTAGGGGGTGGAGATGGTAGGGGGTGGAGATGGTAGGGGTGGAGATGGTAGGGGGCGGAGATGGTAGGGGGTGGAGATGGTAGGGGATGGAGATGGTAGGGGGTGGAGATGGTAGGGGATGGAGATGGTAGGGTATGGAGATGGTAGGGGATGAAGATGGTAGTGGATGGAGATGGTAGTGGGTGGAGATGGTATGGGGTGGAGATGGTAGGGGGTGGAGATGGTAGGGGGTGGAGATGGTAGGGGGTGGAGATGGTAGGGGGTGGAGATGGTAGGGGGTGGAGATGGTAGGGGATGGAGAAGGTAGGGGGTGGAGATGGTAGGGGGTGGAGATGGTAGGGGGTGGAGACGGTAGGGGATGGAGAAGGTCCATTCCCCTCCAGTCCATGTCACCCCTCATTTTATTCCTGCACCCATGCACAAATACAAAGTACCAGATTTAAATCACAATGCAACTAGCATGAAATATTAAATTATGACAGTACAACAGAATTATTTATGTCCTTGTTTGGCAAACAGCAGTGATAAGTTTTACATGTACAGTATTGTAACAGTTATTTGATTTATTTGAACAATATTAATACAAGGAATTCATGTGCACTGTTCTCTCCTGGACATTATAGTCAGAGAGAAATCCACATGTCTGACTCTGAATCCAAGAATCCAGGATCTAGTAAGGTTCTCTATCAATGATATCAAGCAGATTTAGTATCAACACAATCCATTCATGATTGATGAATTCAACACACATTTTTTTCTCTTGATTACAAGTATGTTCTTGTCAAAATTTAAAATAATTCTCATAGAGGCTCTGACACATTCAAAACTGTAAATAATTTAAATCTGATATAATTTTGTCATACCCAATCTGCATTAAATGCATTTTATTATAAATATTTCCCTATTCTATTCCACCCTCATTTTCACAATAACCTTTAATATTTGAATATGTTGACAATTTGTGTATGTGTGGGAAAGAAGATATATTGAGCCTTGAGCAGCCCTGTTCTGAATCCTGATCACCGATGATCACTCGTGATGCTGCTGGCAAGAGGGTATTTTGTGACTGTGTGCACAGGGATGGTATGTGAAGCTGAGTCATTCTTTAAACACACCGAGGCCTGCGCAGCCTCCATCAGCAACACTCCCATCCCTGGGTTAAATAAATGTTGCATGTTCTAACCCACAAAAAGTTAACTTAATGGGGAATTATTACAGATGTGTCATCATTGATGATCACAAAGGTTTGATGCTGACCATGGTAGCATTCAAAATCACCATCCTTATAATCACTCTCCATGCAGTTTTAATATAATAAAATTCTGTATTAAAGATCAATGGATGTATATAAAAAACTTAAGTTGTTTCAATGTTAGTTAAACATTAAGACGCCTGATTGGTTGATCATTGTTTGTGACAATTAAATCATAAATTCACAAATTGAATCAAATTTATGACATTTCTTGTGTGTGGAAGTATAGCATTTAGCTACTTGCTCTCAGACTGGAATGGTATCAGACTGGAATGCAGGGTACTTGAGATATGCACAGAACATGCTCCTCATCTATGATAAAATGTAGAGATTACACAAAAGGCTTGACTATTTTAAAGCATTCTAAATTACTCCATTCTACTTTACTTGTATTTGGCTTGAAACGATTTTATCACTTACGAACTGAGCTCAAGGAGGGATCTAAAACTGGAAAAGGACCAAAAGGTCAAGGCAATCGAACCTCCTTCCAACCTTGAAGTTAGATTTATTAGCTTTTGTATTCTCCTAGACAAGTCACTGTGGTTCACCATATGAATGGATATATTGTAGTGCTCTTAGTATATTGTATATGTTTAAATCATCATGATCATCATCATAATCATCATCATGATCATCATCATGATCATGATCGTCGTAGTCATCATCATTATCATCATCGTCATCATCATCATCATCGTCATCGTCATCGTCATCATCATAGCTTGATTCTGACACCAGGTTGGATGTAACCTGAGATAAATACACTTGTCATTTCACTGCACACTGATGATACTGAACTGTGTGTTACAGGTAAAGTTGTTATGTTTGCCCTGATGATGATTGCATTGATTAATGCAGACAAGAGCAGACAAGTGACCCCTGCAGCCAGGCTCCTTCACATCAGCCCATACATTAGCACCATTAAGCATGCATGACCAGTGATTATATCATATTTAGTCTGGAGACACAGACAGTGTCCCTCCTGGGACTGCAGTGTGGTGGTTAGATAGCACCAGTCTGCTCATGACTCAGTACAGATAACACTGTCTTCTTGAAGCTTGACTTGGAGTTAGACAAATCACATGATAGACTTTATTTCATTTTTTTAACATGCAATTTAATAAACATTTTAAAAATCTTTATTACATGTCCAGTTATCTAAACATGAATGAAAATTTGTCTACTTGAGCTGCTTATTTCTGACTGCATGGCTGTTGGTTAATACCAAATATGAGTCACCATGTGGGACAATAGTGTCTTCATAGGGCAATTATGTCCCAATATGAGCTGATACCAATGATGTGATACATTCTGTAAACAAGACATTACTTCTATGCAATGGCTTGTTTTCACTTTAACCAAAGTCAATATATCTGTCTGACAATTGTATTCATTCCCAGATGACACTATTTAGGATTCCTTGATATTTGACCCCTATTTCACCCTATAATACCTCATTGGTTATATCATAGCAGCCGAAAGCTTTTAATGCAATTTCATTTGTCTGTCCCATCCACACACCTCATTAAGCGTTCTAATTTCAGGTGACCTTTACAAGAGGCTGCAACTAATGCCTGGATCTCAGCACAGAAACTGACTCATGTTCAACATCGTACCGGCTTTGACATTAAGCACTGGCCGAGTGGCCCCGAAGGGGTTTTAAGCCTCTGGGACGGTATGGGCAAGTGGCTTTGAAAATTCTACTGGCTGAAGTTTATGCATATATATATTTCTTATATTTTCAAAGTTTCGTGTTATGGGCCAGTAGATCTGATTTAGTGTCCAACAGAACGAGGAATCTTCCACTGAATGACCTGTGTAGTTTGTAGATTGTACTCATGCTCATGTTTTTTCAATAAAACATTTTTATCCGCAAATAAATATCTTTGAATCAAAATGACATCTGCACAAACAAATGCAAGCATTTGAAAACTTCTTTTGATCTACATCACAGATATCATGAAGAGATATTTAAACATTCATAATTCTCTATTCATAATGTTGAGGTTGTAAGGAAATATAAAAATTTCACGCTATGTTTTGGGCTCAATAATTGTGTACCATGTTACATTACACCTATGCAAGAGGTGAGTGATTTTTGCATTCATCCTTTCACTTGGCAAAACCAATAGACATCCCACTGAGCAATAATCAGTAAAAGTCTAACCATTTTACTTCACTGTGTATAAGTAGCAATCTATATAAGTGTGAAGCCATTGACAATTTCTATCTGGCAGCACAAGTGGAGGTCTGGAGTTCACGGACTAACAGCACTAGAGTGATCATTACTATCGATATACAAGACTTTTGAATTAAATTAATCTCTTATAATCAACATAACACAATTTCACTAAAGAAAAATAAATGTTCCTCTTTATAATATTTTTTTCTGCAAAGATATGACCATTTTTACATCATACTTTCAACACATGAATAGCACTATGTACAGTAAAGAGTGGCCCTACCATATAGAGCATCCAACCATGAAGAATGTCCCACCATAAAGAGGCCCCACCATACAATGGCCCCCAATATACAGATTTGCCCCGTAATACAGTGGTCCCGTAATACAGAGTGGTTCCGTAATACAGAGTGGCCCAATAATACAGAGTGGTCCCATAATACAGAGTGGTCCCGTAATACAGAGTGCTCCCGTAATACAGAGTGGCCCCATAATACAGAGTGGTCCCGTAATACAGAGTGGTTCCGTAATACAGAGTGGCCATGTGATGGAGAGTGGCCCCGTAATACAGAGTGGTCCCATAATACAGATTGGTCCCATAATACAGAGTGGCCCCATAATACAGAGTGGCCCAATAATACAGAGTGGTCCCATAATACAGAGTGGTCCCATAATGCAGAGTGGTCCCATAATATAGAGGGGTCCCATAATACAGAGCTGCCACGAGATGCAGAAGGGTCCCATAATACAGAGGGGTCCCATAATACAGAGATGTCGCGAGATGCAGAAGGGTCCCATAATACAGAGTGGTCCCATAATACAGAGTTGCCCCACAATACATAGTGGCCCCATAACACAGAGTGGTCCCATAATACAGAGTGGCCCCATAATACAGAGTGGTCCCATAATACAGAGTGGTCCCGTAATACAGAGTGGTCCCGTAATATAGAGTGGTCCCGATATACAGACTGGTATTTAATGACTAATCAATCTACCAATAATTCATTCAAATATTAAATTATTCAATCCAGCCATTACTGATAGTCCTGCCTCAATGAATTGTTATGTTGCAGGTTCTTGAACCCAATGCACATCACTTTATACAGAATACATATTGGATTATTATCACTGTATATTCAGAAAAAAAGTAAAAAAGACCACTTAGTTTGACATTTTTCCTGAGTTATTTTGAGAATCCTTAACAACTCTCATCACATTTTAAAGTCATATCTCAAATTGAGCTTGATTAAAGTTTCTGTTCAATATGACACTGTGTCATCCACACAGAGCATTATCGTGTTCATCTTTCTAAACCAAATCAATGTTTTAGTTGTCCCAGGAACTGTATAAAAGTATGTAAAATTGTGTTCTGGAGGTCATTTCAAATTATCAAGTGCACAAGACCTGTATCACTCAGCTTGGCTTTGGAATTTCAATATCTCTCGTTTCAAAATAATCCTGGTCAGGAAGTTGACCCAGGATCCTCCCCCCATGTAGAAGCAGTTCTCTGGTCTGTACCCAGGATCGGTGCTGCTCAAATGATTGAGTATGTGTGTCAGACTCAGATCAGATGATTACTAAAACAATAAAGATTAGGCCTGATATGAAAGGGGACTTGTGTTTAGTAGCAAACTGGTTCAAACTAATTGACCAGAAGGATAGTCATTCATAAGTGAGACCACTATTTTCTAGCAGTCAGTCACACGTGAATCAATGTTTTTAAAAAACTTACAAGAAAACTTACAGTAGGATTTATATTAGTTCTCAAGAATAGATATTTGGAGTATTAGTATTAATAATAATCCTGAATTTTCTTATAACCTAGTGTTGGGTTTGATGGGTTTGAAGACCATAAAGGACTGAAATTACACCCAAATCTTAGATGAAATTATATCCAACTTTACTTTACCAAGAGCATGTGATCTTAATAAAGGGAAAATAATTGGATAGCATCCAATATAATCTTACCCAATTTGTTCACTGATTATTGGCCATTAAGCAACCAAGTCTGAACACAGCTGCAGGGCAATGGTCCAACCCAATATCATAACAGCTGCAGAGAAATGATTAAACCCAATATCATAACAGCTGCAGGGAAATGATCAACCCCAATATCACCACAGCTGCAGGGAAATGAACAAACCCAATATCACCACAGCTGCAGGGAAATGATCAAACCCAATATCACCACAGCTGCAGGGCAATGGTCCAACCCAATACCATCACAGCTGCAGGGCAATGGTCCAACCCAATACCATCACAGCTGCAGGGCAATGGTCCAACCTAATATCATGACAGCTGCAGGGAAATGATTAAACCCAATATCATAACAGCTGCAGGGAAATGAATCAAATGATCAACCCCAATATCACCACAACTGCAGGGAAATGATCAAACCAATATCATCACAGATGCAGGGAAATTATCAAACCCAATATCATGACAGCTGCAGGGAAATTATCAAACCCAATATCATGACAGCTGCAGGACAATGGTCCAACCTTATATCATGACAGCTGCAGGGAAATGATCAAACCCAATATCATGACAGCTGCAGGAAATGATCAAACCAATATCATCACAGCTGCAGGGAAATGATCAAACCCAATATCATCACAGCTGCAGGGAAATGATCAAACCCAATATCATGACAGTTCTTTTGAATAAAACAACTACTGCATGTTCAAACAGAGATGGTGGTTTTTGGTGAAAGTTAGTGAAAAAAAATCACCTCAAAATATCTAAAACCATTCTGATAGTCTTATTTAAATAGTATTTGGTTATTTCATAGCTTTTACTTTGGTCTGGTAAATAAACACTTCGGTTTAATATCCTGGTTCATACAGGCCAAGTACACCACACATTATGCCAGTGGCTAGCAAACTTGAAAACTCAAACACCTTTCATCCAAAGCAGGAGAGCATCCATCTTTACACTTACCAGAGGTTATTTTGCATATTGCTTTCCATATATAACAATGCTATGTCTATGTCTATGCTTTCCAAATCACAAGTCTGTTTCCTCTATACTTTCTTTAATTTGTAAGAATATGAATCTTGCGCGCATATTACAAACACAACAAAAACTTTGTGTTAATGATAAATCATGATTAAAATAATATATATAATTATGGAATTCCTACCTGCAGCTCACACCAAGCAACTTGGACTCCTGTCTCTGTATCTAGGCCTTTGTAAACAGTTTTAAATGAGCCACGACCGATCTCAAGGTCAAACTTAAGGAACCTGCCATCTTGAGACGTGCTCATAACTTTTTCCTCCATTTCATCATCTTTGTGTTCATCAGTTTCCTCCTCTGACTTCTTTTCTTCTCCGCTTGCACCTGCTTCTTTTCCCGGTGCATCTGATGTTGGAGACTCCTTATCTTTTTCATTGTGCAATTTCTTATCCTCAGGAGGCCGCCTCTCACTATCAGTCTGAAGTTTATCACTGTTATTTTTACCATTATCATCCTCTTTGACGGGATCACATTTTTCAGATTCATTCACATCTTTGTCTGGATCTATCCTTGCTGATTTTAGATTTGCTTCAGTCTTGGAAGCTTTCGACGTCTCTGCGTTAGAGGTTGCTGCCGAGTTTTCTCTCTCAACAGCCTGAGCCCCAGCTGGATTCATCAGATGCACCACAGCTGTTTCTTCTATAGTCACCTGTTTTTTCACCTTAGTTCCACCTGTGTGACTACCAGTGTTGCGCTTAAGCACTGGCTTCGGGTCAGAAGGACTGGTACTTCCTGAGCTACTATTACTGACACTGTCCCTCAAAGGACCCAGCAAGTTAGCTCCATCTTCCAGCCCCCTGCTGTTCATGCTATTGTAGTCTATATTTTCATCAAGATTCACATTCAAACCTACTTCTAATTCATTCTCCCCACCATCTTCATTCATTGCATTGACATCGCAACTCAAATGCTTTCGCATTACAGTGGTCTTCTCTCTTTCGCCATGTTCACTGGTCACATCTAGACTTGCGCTTTTTTTAGATTTCATTGTTTCTTCAAGATCCTCAGCAGAAACACCATTCCTCCCTGCGGATGAATTCGCTGCAGGACTCCGACTGCGAGCCCCTGTCACAAAACTCTTGATTTGTTGAAAGGTACTAGACCGACTAAACCTTTGCACGTAGTTGTCACGTGAAGGCGCAGCCCCATCATTTGACTCCATTTTGTGGTTGTGGGACCGTCGATGGGACTGGTGTGTTGAGAAGGGGCGTGGTTCATTCTTCTTTAAATTTTGGCTTGTTTGGCGATTCCTGTCGTTTGTAGCCACCCCATTCACTTTAGGGGCATGGGAGCCTTGACTCATGATGCACTAGAACACAAACATATGAGCCATAAATAACATTGCCAGTTTGTTACTGATAGTTTATCCCGCACCTTCCAATCCTTATCACTGAGCAACTGATAAAAGTCACTTTTTTTAATTTAACATAATAAACTCAACATAATTAACTTAAACATGAAGGTTTACAACAAACTGAATAAAATAAATTGAATATCAATGTTTATGAAGAGCACATGTTCAATGGATCCTGTTGATGAGTGACATCTACAGGATCAGCCACTCTGTAAAGATTCTCAACACAGACAGGTGAGGATTTCAAAATTCTCACGCTGCTCAGATGCAGAAGAAATATTGCTGATTCCTTTGGTTCCAAGAGTTTGCTTCGACAAAATATTTCTCAAGTGAATATTCAACACAATGGACACTTCTACTTGTAGATTTTCCACTTGTCACTTTTTCAGTTTCAGATAAGGTGTCAGAAGCTGTTGCCAATGTTGGTTCTGTTGATAATTTCTGAGGATTGAGTGACAAGATACAGGATATGTCATAAAATCAAAACAGTAAATTCAAACAAATATGTCAATTTAAACGTTCAGATATGGGTCAATCATGCTACCATCACACATTTTAAAAGCAACATATGTCCTTTTCGTTGTGGGTATCAATGTCTGATTGATAAATTCACTTTTGTCTTCAGACAGTTCTGCTTGGAAGACCCAGTCACAACAAAACATCATGGCAGATTTTCACATGACAGCTTGGTGAGCTCCAATGTAGATCCTTACTAAAAGAGTACAATTTAAACGCCTTACCCCGAAGGTACATCACATTATTGTACTGTGGCACTTCATCTACGTCACTGTTTTAAAGAACTTCCTTTAAAATGTCTGGAAATCTTAACAATTCCAGATTTAAAGTGTATTACACACTTTCCCCGTGTCAGCCTTGAGCTGATGACCGTTCTCTTGAAAATAGTTCCAGAGTCGCGTATGAATATGTATAGTGTTTTGCCTCGGTAGCAGATGCTGGATCAGCAGACGAAATTCGTTCATTGTCAGATCAGAATTTCCACTTGCATGTGTGACCCCATTTCGTGTTTGCAAGTAATTATTGTTCTGTCTACGATTACAATTTTGAATAAAGTGCACTTGAGTAAAACAATATGATATTAAGTACAACCGAAAAGGGTAATATTTTGTTTAGTGCAGTGCACAGTATTATGAAAAGTAGGAGTCTCTTCAAAGATTCGCAAAACTTTCTTGATAAAAGTAACAAAGAATTATGACACATTTAAGGTAATTAATCTGCTGGGTAAAATTACAATGTGAAACATCCGGGCCACAATATCTTAGGTTTGACCCTGCTGAAATTAAACAATCCAATACTGGAAAAAAAATAATCGGATGATGATAATAGACACATGTAGACCTAGATTAGTTTTAGTAAAAGATCTAAAAAAAATGGTTTAATAAAAAAGACGTATTTCTATTCATCAAATTGAGGTTATAATTCCGTCAAATATCATTTATAATTATCAAGCATATAATAACTTGCCGTTTTTGTTTGTGAAAATGCAAACAAACCACCAAGAATGAATGTAAAATTTTACCTGGAAATAGTCTTGGAAATTTCCCCAACTCCTCCTACCGTTAGATTTAGGACTCGATTCCATTATGATGTTAAAAACATTGTGTTCAAACAACATCCATACCAGTTAAAGCCGACAGTGAATGTTCACACTGATGTCACTCCACCCTCATCACATAGCCTTTGTAAATGTCATTTCGTGCATGATGCTCATATGAGAAGGTTCAAATCTCAGCCTAGTTCACCTATAGCTACCTATGGGTTTGATATATTTATCATTCATTGATTTTATTTGTTTACCTGATGATTGAAACAAGAATCGTAAATGTTACATTTTTAAAAATCTTTTTTATATTTTTATCATCTGATGTTCGAGTAAATATTAAATATTTAAGGGTACGTCATCAAGGTTATAACATCGAATCACATGATGAACATAAACAAGAATAAGTGGTACTCGACATGCAACTTAAATGAAAAAAAATAATAAACAAAATAAAAAAGGTGCATTTTGGTTGATTTCAGTGAGATAGCTTGTTTTTATCAAAATTTCGCGACTACATATTATTTAAACATACCAAAAACTTCCTGTGACCTCTGTGGTTTCACAAAAGCTTTAGTCACCTCCACAAATAGCTATGTATATTTGTATTTATGGATCAAATGAATAAATAAGACTTGAGTACAATGATGAGTTTGTGTAAAAAGAAATCGTGCTCTCATATTTTGCTTGAACATGCGTTCCCAGATGAATGATGTCATCGACCGTCTGCCAGAAGGTTTAGCATCTTTTTGGAGGACATACCACCAGATGTGACAAGACGTGGATAGTTTACTTCTCCATTTTCCATGAGATGTAATTATTTCGGTTCGAAGAGGTATGGCTAATAGAGTTATGCTTTTACATTTTATGGAATGTTTCCAGTATTTATGAATGCCACATAAAACATGTGGGATTTATTTTCTCGGTACAGCTTCCGGTATATAAAGGACAAGTCCGAAATGCAGTTAAAGATAGGTGGCAGCACCTTACATCAGCCTGAAAGGTTTATTTGAAGGGGAGATTGGTGATAGCATATGTATACAAGTGCACATGATCAAGTACAGCTTGGCCCCATATATTAATTCCTTCGCAAACGTGCATGAGCTCCGAAAATCCCTTAAATCCCAAATATGAAGATTTTATCTGTGTTGTTTTGTATTAATTCATAATTATTCAAGCTAAAAAATTGTTTTCATATTTTCTACGTTTGCAGAACCAAAAAAATAATTTTAATATGTTCCAAATTTAACTGCACCCTGAGACAAATTGTTACATTTTGAAAGTAGCCTGGAAAATCATCCTTTCATCAACCAGACCACGCTGGTTAAATCACCTACAACATTCCCCATAAAATACAAAAGAGTGAAGAAAAAAAACAAGAAATATTTCTTTAAAAAAAAAAGAAAAAAAAAATCCAGAAAACATAGGGCCTGGTGCCTGACATAATAGGTTGTAACAAAGATGTTAAATGAACATTGACCCTGCTGACACCCTAACTTGGCATCCTCATTTTTAAATCCCCTATTTCCATGATTACCACATGCGACTGTGTGGATTTGAGTCTTCCCTTTTTTAATCTTGCCAAAGTAAAACAAAGATGAAATCTTCATAATGGGGTTCTATTTGACAGAAATGCACATCAGAACATATAAAATTGAATTATTTTTAGCAAACGTAGAACCTATTAAGAATAATGACAAAGATGAAATCTTCATATTGGGGTTCTATTTAAGCGATATACACATCAGAACATATAAAACTAAATTGTCAATTTCTGCAAAATCATCAAGTGTTATCTTCCAATTCATTTTCTAAATAGTGAAAAAATGGCTGAAAATGTGGTGCTCCAATTTTGACAATTGGTAAACAACACCTCCTGTGACTTATGGAGCCCCCTGACAGTTCAAAGGTCAGGGTCACACAACACACTTCCTGTACAGTACTTGGTCATCACCAAAAATCATAATTCTCAGAGCAGATATTATTTTGTGGATTTTAGACAGATAGCCTGTATACGTATATATGACAATTTTAAGATCATATATTGTTTTCAGATACCTTATACCACTGTAAAATCGCCTGGAACCTTCCAGGTTTCATGAATGCTTAAACAAAATTCGCCAGCTCATTGAGAAAACCAATTAGTACATATCAGACCTACCAATATACACAACTTATACCTACATGTATGGATGGATCGACTAGATCGATAAGATTAGAGGAGATCTTAGTGAAAACTGTCGCACTGAGACAGTAACTGACTTTTACCATACTCTACCATACTCTGCTTAAGGGGGGTGGAGGGGTGTTTATAACAAAACATTACTATTGCACTGCACAGGAAATATCAATATCCATAACTCATCATGCTGCTTAAATAATGCCTTTACAGAGTATAGAACATACTTTTCAATGCCAGCAGCAGTTAAGTCAGAGGCTAATTTTAGTACTGATAGTTCAAATGTGTGTCAGTAGGTCATCCAGCTGTAGCATGCTAGCTTACAGTATATTTGCATACAAGCAGCTGTAGTGAGTAAAGATTGCAACAATATAGAGACTCTTGAGTGCTGTGTAAGTGATAAAGATGTTATCATATCACTGACATTCTTGGTCACAGTTGCTTTGTAACCAAAACGGTCCATCCATAAGCTTATGGAACCAGCAACCAAGGATCAGAGGATCAATTATGTGAACTTGCATAACTTTCAAGTTTAAGGAATCTGTCAATCAATGGCTGCAGAACACAAAAACTCAGAAACATCATTTCAAGATTCTTTGACCTGATGTCCATTAGACACTAATAACTCCCATATAGGGACAATAAACCACCTCGAAGGCGCCCAAATGCTGTGGCCGGAATTCCGGTCACACGTCACTGGAAATATGTGGTCGTTGGTTGTGGTTTCCCTGTTCTATATTTACGTGACCCAATCAGAGAAATCCTCCAATAATTAGTAACATTATTTGCCCACTGCACAAACCCATTTCAATGAGAGGTATTTGATAGTCCTAATATATTTGAACTAGGATAGTCAATGATGTCCATACGACCTGAGTCTACTATTTGATATGTGGGACCAGGGCATACGAAAGTAGTGCTTGATAATTTCCTACTCCCCCTTATTATACATGATAATAACGAGATGCAGATCACATTAGACATAAAATGAATCGTGATATTTAATAGCACAATAATGGCTTGTTTTGTCAAAGTTATTAGAAAAATAATGAGAATAATTGAAGGGACTATATATTGATCTTTGCTATCAGGGGCTCATTTCTATATTGCCATGTTCTGTTCTTTGTTTTCAAGATAGGTGGCGCTTTAACAGATCCTAGCAAAAAATTTCAATGGTCAACCTAACTTCATACTCTGCTTTTAGGAAGATAAATATTTTTGCCATCTTATAAGTATTTTTCAAAATACCCTAGGTCGATACGAATATTTTCTATGAATTTTTGAAGGTGAGGCATTTACTATGGTTTTCAATGGGACATTGTAATAGTGGTCCGAGGCCTAATAGGCAAACAGCATGGAGTTTAACTTTCAACTGTGAATCTTTTGAGCAGTGATTTGTCAATTAATTTAGTAAATTTATGTAAATAGGAAATAGATCCAGTGTAGTTTAATCCATATCAGGTCCCTTTTTGCCTGATATAATGTATGACAATGCCAACAACCCCTATAAACCTCTATATTGAAGTGCATGCTCTATTGGCACCTGGACCACATGCTGCACAAGTCAATAGGTGTATTTTTACATACATATATAAAAAAAGCATGAACGTGATCAGAGAGGAAGGGTGACGAGATTTGAAAAAAAAAAAAAAAGTTGCTGTGTGAGGTATGGGCTGCAATAAAATTCGCCACTGATAAGAGCGTGTCATCTCACTGTTGCGTCACCACGTAAGCCTGCCCTCTGGTGGAAGTGACGCTGAACTAATCTCCACTTCACTTTTGTTTTGCAAGTTTATGTAAAGGGTTGCACTTTTAGAATATTATGAATTGCACAATTATCACTTATTTTTTGTCAGAATCATGTTAGATGTGACATTTTACCCACAAATTGCCTATATTTCTGTATTAGAGCTTTGTTTTCAACCATCGGTAAATTGACCTATTTCTTGACCTACTTATTGAGGCCCTGCAAGGTTGACCTATTTATTGACCTACTTATTGAGGCCCTGCAAGGTTTTGTACAAAGGGGTCTATATGGGTGAAATGCAGATATTTTTTATAAGAGATAGCTGCATAACTGAGAGATAGCTGCATAACCGAGAGATAGCTGCACAAATAAGAGATAGCTGCATAAATAAGAGATAGCTGCATAAATAAGAGATAACTGCATAAATAAGAGATAACTGCATAAATAAGAGATAGCTGCACAAATAAGATATAGTTGTATAAATAAGAGATAGCTGCATGAATAAGAGATAGCTGCATAATTGAGAGATAGCAAGTGATAGACAGCTACAACAGCAAGAGATAGCTGCATAAATAAGAGATAACTGCATAAATAAGAGATAGCTGCATAAATAAGTGATAGCTACATAAATAAGAGATAGCTGCATAAATAAGAGATAGCTGCATAAATAAGAGATAGCTGCATAGATAAGATATAGCTGTATAAATAAGAGATAGCTGCATGAATAAGAGATAGCTGTATTGAGACATGAAAAGGTGAGAGATAGTTACAACAAATGAGAAATGGTTACAATAGTTGCAATATTGAGAGATAGCTGCAATAGTGAGACAGTTACAACAGGGAGAGATATCTGCATAAATAAGAGACAGCTACATAAGTGAGATGACTGCAAAGTGATAGTTACAGCATTGAGAAATAGTTACAGCAGTAAGAGATAGCTGCACAAATGAGAGAGTTACATAAGTGAGATAGCTGCACATGTAAGAGACAGCTGCATCAGTGAGATAGCTGTGCAAGGGAGAGACAGCTGCATAAGTGAGAGATAATAACAACAGCGAGAGACAGTTACAGCAGAGATAAATAGCTGCACAAGTGAGGGACAGCTGTATAAGTGAGAGATAGCTGCATATATGTGAGACAGCTGCATCAGTGAGAGATAATAACAACAGCGAGAGACAGTTACAGCAGAGATAGATAGCTGCACAAGTGAGGGACAGCTGTATAAGTGAGAGATAGTTGCATATATGTGAGACAGCTGCATCAGTGAGAGATAATAACAACAGCGAGAGACAGTTACAGCAGAGATAGATAGCTGCACAAGTGAGGGACAGCTGTATAAGTGAGAGATAGCTGCATATATGTGAGACAGCTGCATCAGTGAGAGATAGATGTACAAGGGAGAGACAGCTGCATAGGTGAGATAGTTACAAAAGTGAGACAGTTATAACACAGATAGATAACTGAACAAGTGAGAGACAGCTGTATAAGTGAGATAACTGCAAAGTGAGAGATAGCTGCACAAGCGAGGGTTAGTTACAGCAGAGATAGATAGCTGCACAAATGAGAAACAGCTGCATAAGTGAGAGATAGCTGCACATGTAAGAGACAGCTGCATCAGTGAGACAGCTGTACAAGGGAGAGACAGCTGCATAAGTGAGAGATAATTACAACAGCGACAGTTACAGCAGAGATAGATAGCTGCACAAGTGAGAGACAGCTGCATAAGTGAGAGACAGCTGTATCAGTGAGAGATAGTTGTACAAGGGAGAGACAGCTGCATAGGTGAGTGATAGTTACAAAAGTGAGACAGTTATAACACAGATAGATAACTGAACAAGTGAGAGACAGCTGCATAAGTGAGATAACTGCAAAGTGAGAGATAGTTACAGCAGAGATAGATAGCTGCACAAGTGAGAAACAGCTGCACAAATGAGAGAGTTACATAAGTGAGATAGCTGCACATATAAGAGACAGCTGCATCAGTGAGATAGGTGTGCAAGGGAGAGACAGCTGCATAAGTTAGAGATAATTACAACAGTGAGAGACAGTTATAGCAGTGAGAGACAGCTGCATAAGTGAGAAACAGCATCCTTTCCCAGCCGAAGGCACTTGTATATAATAAATATACACAGCAGAGAGAGTTTACAATGTGAAGATGTATAAGAAAAAACTGTATAAAATGTCCATTGTGAACTTCATGCTCATCAATTAGGCAAAATGCATGCTCTCAGACTCTCTGTTTTCTGTGTAACATCCTAATATATTGCTCTTAGAGGGATCTCTATTTTTAATATTTCATAAATTATGCATGAAATCAGAAGGTAACATTCAAATTTAAATAATTTGCATAATAAAGTATCATTTTGTACTCTTTATCCTATAATATCGACTCAAAACAACATTTTACAGCACAAAATAGCATTTTTTCATGATTTCTTAAAATGTTTTTGATTTTTTTTGGCATTAAAAAATTCTTTTGCGTAGTTATTTAAAATTTATACATGTGCATCCCTACTTTACAATTTGATTCTGAAAGTTTGAAGTCAATATAAAATGAAATACTAGTTTTAATCATCCCTTATTGTGTGGCACCAAAATGCCCTGAATGGTACTCTAATCTGGTAAGACCAGGGGAGCCAATAGGTGGCACTATGGTATATAGGTAAGCATGCATGCTTGTTTTAACACCTGCACTTAATTAGGGTAATATCATAGATGACTATAATTGGCATAAAGTTGCATTTAGGTCTATATTTGATCTCTATTAGACCTGAGTCTACTATTTGATATGTGGGACCAGGGCATACGAAAGTAGTGCTTGATAATTTCCTACTCCCCCTTATTATACATGATAATAACGAGATGCAGATCACATTAGACATAAAATGAATCGTGATATTTAATAGCACAATAATGGCTTGTTTTGTCAAAGTTATTAGAAAAATAATGAGAATAATTGAAGGGACTATATATTGATCTTTGCTATCAGGGGCTCATTTCTATATTGCCATGTTCTGTTCTTTGTTTTCAAGATAGGTGGCGCTTTAACAGATCCTAGCAAAAATTTCAATGGTCAACCTAACTTCATACTCTGCTTTTAGGAAGATAAATATTTTTGCCATCTTATAAGTATTTTTCAAAATACCCTAGGTCGATACGAATATTTTCTATGAATTTTTGAAGGTGAGGCATTTACTATGGTTTTCAATGGGACATTGTAATAGTGGTCCGAGGCCTAATACTTAACAATGCACCCCTGGTGGGGAATTTTGTTCCATGTGGTGGCAGCACTGCACAAATATTAATCACACCACCTGGGGATATAGTCACATGATGTGTGTTTGTTTGTTTGGGGTTTTACATCACTTTCAACATTATTTCAGTCATTTTGTGATGAGACCTACTTGTAGCAGATGTAGTGCTGCCTCACTGAATTGTCATGTCGCAGGTCCTTGACATGATAACCCAGCCAGTCACAGATTTACAAGGACAACGGATTAACCCTTTGGCACGGGCCTCAGCTCATGTGCAAAATCATGAATTCAATCTTGGTGCGGCTGAGGATTGATGCCACAACCTTTGGATCACCACAGAGGAACTGGTGCTAATAAGCTGGCACTCTAACCAACTGCGCCACGGCCCGTGCCCAAAACATATAGAATTGAATATTTCTTTCACAGTGTAGAAAATATAAGAAAATATAACAGAAAAGAAATATGTCCTCTTCTTTTATTTGAGCTCAGACACGCTTGCAAAGATATTATAACACGAGGCAATGTAAAGATTTAATCATGAACTTAGTAAGTTGACCTTGAGACCATCATTTAGCATGTACAAAACATTAGATTGACAGAAATATGGACAAGAGTTTTTATGCCGTTAATTTATACACGGTAATACTACATGAAGACACGTGACTGAGATCAAACCTATTCTTATCATTTGGTTTGCAGACAGCTAATGATCAATTCAATTCATTTTGATAAGAAATTGTCAGTGTCATCTGGTGGTAGGAATTGTGGTTTTTAATTTACTCAGTGCCATCTGGTAGTTGATTTTGTGAAGATGGTTTGACTCAGTATTGCCGCCTGCTTGCTCACCCTGGTGTCAAATATCTATGTATCAAATGTATCATCACTCGTATCTGACCAGGAATATTTTACTGGTATATCAAACTTACAGTTCGAGACCCCACAAAGCAACTCATTTCAGATTGATGTGACAGATTTATCCAAAACATATCACTCAATGTCAACTGCCCCCAAACATTTTGTCCTATTCTGCTCCTCCTCAAGCAAGGTCATTGGTGTACTTATCATTGATGTGTTACATTAACTGCATCCGTCTGAAATCCGAAGTCTGCACCTTTATAGAATGTCCTATTCCTGTAGATGTTGGCCGCAGAAGTTGCTGGTGTTTTCAATCATTCTCCTGTTGGTCCATGGTCCCCAGTTCGACCGTGGCCAGAAGAAGGAGACCCCACAAGAAATCGGCCCCAGTGACTTTGCAATGGCTCAAAACTCACGAAGGCTAATTGAACCTGAAAGCCAAAGTTATGTTGAAAAGGAAAAGTAGAAAGTAATTTAATTGATATTATACAGTCGATCAGGCACAAGCGAACAAGTTATGGTGGAACAGGGAAAAGGTCTCCAGATACAGCCTGTCTCCGGCAAAATCTGTTATCGGGGATAAAGTATTAATTATCAAACGATGAAGATATTGCACCCGAAAAAAAGTCCATATGGCAATGTGCCACTTCCAGTTTCCGTAACTTCCGGTTTGTGTAACTTCCAGTTTGTGTAACTTTTTTAAAAATTTTATCATCTGATCATCTGACACATCTGTATGTTTTGGTTTTGCTAAATGTTCGATATCAGAAATATTATATATATATAAAATGAGGCGGGATATCATTGACACGAAGGGAATATTTGCAGAATTCAGATGGCACAACATTTTTGCACCTTGAGTTCTACATCAGGGGGAATATCTAGCAATCTCTGATTGCCGTTTCATCAATTTATTGAAACTTATAGCTTTGATGGAATGGATTTTAAAACATCACAGAAAATGCATTGTTGTCATGAGGTTTCAATGATAGCTTAAATGAGGAAGAAAAAAGAAAGTCACATTATCAATATTGGGAGCTGTAAAACACAATTCATAGTAAATGATACAGTTTTGTGTTAATTTATTCTATTGGACCAATTAAATGGATTTATTCCAGATTAAAGATGAACAATTACTTTCAACTGACAAAACAAGTGTTATATTCCTGAATTGATGGTTGAATTTCATTATCGATATCATCAGTCCGGATATCTTATATAAAACTGTGACAAGAGAGTATAAATATATGTGTATCTACATTTGGTTCTAAAGGTTTACATCTTACCACTATAGGTGAAAATAGCATGTGGTTATTTACACTACTTTGGTCCAATTAATTAATACTACAGTATGTCTAATGAGCTATCTCTTCTGAAGTAAACAGGAGGACACCCGCCTTGAACTGAAAGGAAAGCCTTAAACTGAAAGGAAAGCCTTGCACTGGGAGGACAACCTTGAACTGAAAGGAAAGCCTTGAACTGAAAGGAAAGCCTTGCACTGGGAGGACAACCTTGAACTGAAAGGAAAGCCTTAAACTGAAAGGAAAGCCTTGCACTGGGAGGACAACCTTGAACTGAAAGGACCGCCTTGAACTGGGAGGACAATCTTGAACTGAAAGGACCGCCTTGAACTGGGAGGACAACCTTGAACTGAAAGGACCGCCTTGAACTGGGAGGATAGCCTTCAGCTGAGAGGACAGCCTTTAAATGAAAGGACAGCCTTGGACTGAAAGGAAAGCCTTTAAATGAAAGGACAGCCTTGAACTGAAAGGACAGCCTTAAACTGAAAAGACAGCCTTAAACTGAAAGGAAAGCCTTGAACTGAAAGGACAGCCATGAATTAGAATGACAAGCTAGTTTCGCACAGAGATGACAGTCTTGAACTGATAAGGAATGCTAGTGCAATAAATGTAATGTTACATTGTAATAAAAACTCAAAACAAGAGCACAAACCGCTATGAAATATACAGATTTCAAACTTCCACTTGTAACCTATCAGAGTGTGTCACATGCTGTTTGATGTTTTCAAGAGAATAAAAAATGTTTATTATACTACAAACATCACCACAATTTATTTGATCATTTTACAACGACCTGTGACATGACTGTATTTGCTGTCACGCAGACATCCAGCATACCGCCTGGCAATATAAGTGTCTATAGCAATTTATTTACCACATCCGGTGGTGATTCCAAACCATTGAACACAATCTTCATCATCATTATTTAAGCTAAGCAAATTGACCTTAACGGAAAAAGCTTTTCAAGACCCAGGCAAGGATACCAAGCCCGTCTGGACGTCATAGGTTCCAACCACTCAAAGAAAACAAATCATTTTTTTGTTTCTTAGTGTGCCAAGTGGTATTTCCGAACCAGTGATAAACAAATTGCTTTATTAAAAGATAATTGATTTTTATAACATGTAATAAATATACATATTAGTACACACTTAACTGTTAGTAGAATATCAATGAAAATCTTTAAATTTGTGTTGTAAAAAATGTAAAGTTATTTTATGGAGTAAATAGTGTCAGTGTTCAATGAATATTAGCCATTAATTTAGGTCCATTCAATTTCATGAAATACAGACAAAGAACTGTGTTCATCTCATCAATGTGCAGTTGAAATGCCTTTCAACAAAAGGAATCCTCTATAAATATTTAATGATTTCAAATTCAAATGCCTTTTCGGCCAAAGAAACATGATATTTGAAATTATGCCCTTTTTGGGACACGCTGAATTAAACAGAAAAGTGTGTGTCTCTCCTGGTGAAGATATCAACCATAACGGGTGGGCACAGACACCTGTGTCACATGACAAAACATCAAAGGTTCCGCTCTTTTGATCATTACCGCCTGTCTGAAAGGGCCCATAAGACAATATGATGAGATTCGCCATGACGACAGAGGAGAGAATTTCATATAAACTAGAAATATCACTTTCAAGGATTATTCCCACATTTCCTTTCACGATAGATTCCCACCATTCACTCACTTCATCCTACATTCCCCTCATCTCCCTCACTACTCCCTACATTCCCTCATCTCCCTCACTACTCCCTAAATTCCCCTCATCTCCCTCATTACTCCCTGAATTCCCCTCATCTCCCTCACTACTCCCTACATTTCCCTCATCTCCCTCACTACTCCCTAAATTCCCCTCATCTCCCTCACTACTCCCTAAATTCCCCTCATCTCCCTCACTACATCCTAAATTCCCCTCATCTCTCTCACTACTCCCTACATTCCCCTCATCTCCCTCACTACACCCTAAATTTCCCTCATCTCCCTCACTACTCCCTACATTCCCCTCATCTCCCTCACTACTCCCTAAATTTCCCTCATCTCCCTCACTACTCCCTAAATTCCCCTCATCTCCCTCACTACATCCTAAATTCCCCTCATCTCTCTCACTACTCCCTACATTCCCCTCATCTCCCTCACTACACCCTAAATTTCCCTCATCTCCCTAACTACTCCCTAAATTCCCCTCATCTCCCTAACTACTCCCTAAATTTCCCTCATCTCCCTCACTACTCCCTACATTCCCCTCATCTCCCTCACTACTCCCTAAATTTCCCTCATCTCCCTCACTACTCCCTACATTTCCCTCATCTCCCTCACTACACCCTAAATTTCCCTCATCTCCCTCACTACTCCCTAAATTCCCCTCATCTCCCTCACTACTCCCTAAATTCCCCTCATCTCCCTCACTACTCCCTAAATTCCCCTCATCTCCCTCACTACTCCCTACATTCCCCTCATCTCCCTCACTACTCCCTAAATTCCCCTCATCTCCCTCACTACATCCTAAATTCCCCTCATCTCTCTCACTACTCCCTAAATTCCCCTCATCTCCCTCACTACTCCCTAAATTTCCCTCATCTCCCTCACTACACCCTAAATTTTCCTCATCTCCCTCACTACTCCCTAAATTTCCCTCATCTCCCTCACTACTCCCATAATTTCCCCAATCTCCCTCACTACTCCCTAAATTTCCCTCATCTCCCTCACTACTCCCATAATTTCCCCCATCTCCCTCACAACTCCCGAATTCCCCATTCCCATTTCGTCTATCTCCATCTTTGTCTGTCCCTCCCTCACTATATCTACCCTTCCCTCTCACACCACTACCTTATCTATCCCTCCAGAAATTCACATGTATACAAGCATGTGACCTCAATTGTGGTCTGTCGCGGTGTTAGACCTGTACCAATGGATAACCTTTAATAGACAAGCGGGGCTCTCTACATTTCCCTCATCTCCCTCACTACTCCCTACATTCCCCTCATCTCCCTCACTACTCCCTACATTTCCCTCATCTCCCTCACTACTCCCTAAATTCCCCTCATCTCCCTAACTACTCCCTACATTTCCATCATCTCCCTCACTACTCCCTAAGTTTCCCTCATCTCCCTCACTACTCCCTAAATTTCCCTCATCTCCCTCACTACTCCCTAAATTCCCCTCATCTCCCTCACTACATCCTAAATTCCCCTCATCTCCCTCACTACTCCCTAAATTTCCCTCATCTCCCTCACTACTCCCTAAATTCCCCTCATCTCCCTCACTACTCCCTAAATTCCCCTCATCTCCCTCACTACTCCCTAAATTTCCCTCATCTCCCTCACTACTCCCTACATTCCCCTCGTCTCCCTCACTACTCCCTAAATTCCCCTCATCTCCCTCACTACTCCCTACATTCCACTCATCTCCCTCACTACTCCCTACATTTCCATCATCTCCCTTTCTACTCCCTAAATTTCCCTCATCTCCCTCACTACTCCCTAAATTTCCCTCATCTCCCTCACTACTCCCTAAATTCCCCTCATCTCCCTCACTACATCCTAAATTCCCCTCATCTCCCTCACTACTCCCTAAATTTTCCTCATCTCCCTCACTACTCCCTAAATTTCCCTCATCTCCCTCACTACATCCTAAATTCCCCTCATCTCCCTCACTACTCCCTAAATTTCCCTCATCTCCCTCACTACTCCCTAAATTTCCCTCATCTCCCTCACTACTCCCATAATTTCCCTCATCTCCCTCACAACTCCCTAAATTCCCTAAATTCCCTTCGTCTCCATAACTATTCCCTAAATTCACCTCCTCTCCCTCACAACTCCCGAATTTCCCATTCCCATTCCCATCTCCATCTTTGTCTGTCCCTCCCTCACTATATCTACCATTACATCTTACACCACTACCTTATCTATCTCTCCCTCACTATATCTACCCTTATCTATCACACCACTACCTTATCTATCTCTCCCTCACTATATCTACCCTTACATCTCACACCACTACCTTATCTGTCTCTCCCTCACTATATCTACCCTTACATCTCACACCACTACCTTATCTGTCTCTCCCTCACTATATCTACCCTTATCTATCACACCACTACCTTATCTGTCTCTCCCTCACTATATCTACCCTTACATCTCACACCACTACCTTATCTGTCTCTCCCTCACTATATCTACCCTTACCTCTCACACCACTACCTTATCTGTCTCTCCCTCACTATATCTACCCTTACCTCTCACACCACTACCTTATCTGTCTCTCCCTCACTATATCTACCCTTACCTCTCACACCACTACCTTATCTGTCTCTCCCTCACTATATCTACCCTTACCTCTCACACCACTACCTTATCTGTCTCTCCCTCACTATATCTACCCTTACCTCTCACACCACTACCTTATCTATCTCTCCCTCACTATATCTACCCTTACCTCTCACACCACTACCTTATCTGTCTCTCCCTCACTATATCTACCCTTACCTCTCACACCACTACCTTATCTGTCTCTCCCTCACTATATCTACCCTTACCTCTCACACCACTACCTTATCTGTCTCCCCCTCACTATATCTACCCTTACATCTCACACCACTACCTTATCTATCTCTCCCTCACTATATCTACCCTTACCTCTCACACCACTACCTTATCTGTCTCTCCCTCACTATATCTACCCTTACATCTCACACCACTACCTTATCTGTCTCTCCCTCACTATATCTACCCTTACCTCTCACACCACTACCTTATCTGTCTCTCCCTCACTATATCTACCCTTACATCTCACACCACTACCTTATCTATCTCTCCCTCACTATATCTACCCTTCCCTCTCACACCACTACCTTATCTATCCCTCCAGAAATTCACATGTATACAAGCATGTGACCTCAATTGTAGTCTGTCGCGGTGTTAGACCTGTACCAATGGATAACCTTTAATAGGCAAGCGGGGCTCTGTAAGTCAAATCACTCAATTGTCAAAATCTGAAGGTGCCCATAGTTAACAAAACTTTACTTCGCAGGTGTTTGCACAAGATCACTTGTCGCCTAAACAAAGCTTGTTGACAAAGTGTCCAATGGATGATTTGGATTTTAGCAGAAGACTCACCCCCTATCAAATGGCACAGAAATTTATGTAGGGGAAATATGATGGGTAATATCATTTAATTGCAAAATGTGGGGTATAAACATTTATATTATGTAAGTAAAAGTGTTTGAAAACCTCATTCCATGAATGCTTTCACTCAAAGGCTTTCCTCAGATCATTAAAAATAACTCCATTCATGAGATCTTCATCAATTGCTTTCTGCTAAAGATCCTTTTAAGGGTTGGTTGTATTGCTGTGGATCCAAGATGTAATAATTTGTGTGAGATACCATCCATCCCCACATCTTTGCCATCATTAGGCTTCAGCAGTTCATTTGTTCCATTAAAATCACTAGATCTGCCATAATCTGAACCTTATCAAAAGCTTTGAAAGATCTACATCGTATTGCTGTATGGGTCTTGTTTAGAGAGTGTGTATTTTGTATCTGTGTGTAGCAAGATGGGAAGTGGTAGGAGAGCCCTATCCTAGACACATTTGTTGCCTTTACATTGTAAGTATCTTCTGATAAGTGAACATACTTTAGAGCTAAAACTCTGGAGTGAGGAACAGTCCATGGATGGATGGATAGGGGTGGTTTAAAAAGTTGATTAGTGCAAAGAGGTAAAAGCATTCTCGCCTATTGTGTTACTGGCAACATTATTTGTGGCAGTTGTGAAAGCACTAAAACATGGTGGCTGTAAGTTGGCTGAACATTTCTTCGGGACCTAAACAGTTGAATGAAACTCTAAGCTTCATGATATTGACACGATGTGTGGCTGGAGCATCTTATAAAGATAATTGTGAATGACAATTATCTTTATAGTGTACACATTTTGGATGGAAGTATTCTTTCAGTGACATGTAATCAAACAAAAAATCATTGGGTTGGTAGAAATTTTCATTAATGTTTTTATCACAAACACTTCTAAACGTTTGTATTGGGAGGATAAATTAGTTCATCACCATTTATTTTGTATTCTAAAGTAATTACTTAATTTGGTAGCTCATGTTTTTATCAATCAAAGGCTTATACACATTCCAGTAAAGCTTATTAAATCGTTTGCCTTATTGCTGTGGCGTTCATGTTTTAATGATATTGCTCTTTGGAAATGTGTTAATAAGCTGTAATATATACTTTGGATATTGATGAATATTTCTAATTATAGACACAAAAACATTTTACTGTTCTTTGATTTATGTGTGATAAGTAAATATAATAAAGTTCCATTTTCTAAAAAGGCTATTTCAGCATATAACACTGATTTTCTTATTAGTGGTTAAAATTGGGTTCCTATTGTTTATAAGGAAAGCACTGACAACATGCCAAGTGAAAATACTATTGGTATTTGAGAGGTTTCTCCACTATTAGATTTGTTTTCCATCTTATTTAAGAGGTGAGACTAAAATGAAAAAAAAATCAAACTGACAAACGATAACCAAATGAATCAGCAGAGTGAGTTGAAAAGAACTGCCTACGTATGAATCCTCAGGATTGACCGCTTCACAATGGCCATATGTAGCTATGATAATAATGTCAGATATACCATAGGAAACCTTATACAAATGAATACGATTGTGATATTTTTAATATAAATAATATTGTTTGACTTAAATATTGAAGAAATACATTCATACATATAGAGAACTACAATATACATATCCATATAAAATATATCTTGATCTACATGACAATATATAATCATGTTAAGCATCCTGATAAAACACAATTTCACATGATCTCAAGCACCCAAGTTTAAAGATGGTATTGTCTAAAATCAAATATAACAAACGCCATCTTCACAAAACCTATTATTTTCAAAACGTGATGCGGTTCACATTCTTGAAGTATATTTAGTTTATGTTTGTTATTTATAACATTTGTAACAATGATAGACTTTTTCTTTATTTGAATTCTGTTTAAATGAGGAACCATGACAAACGAGTTCCTCCAAATATAGAAAGTTAGGCACACACTGGACTGCAGAGGTAAACCTTAGTCAATAGACTCCACCCAAAAATAAAATTTTAGTTGAGATAAAGATGTGGAGGAGACATTGAAGAAGACGTGCTTCAGAAGAAAAGGAGTTCTAGACAAAGCCAAAAACTGTTTCAAAATATGCATTGTGAGTCTATCAAGACAGAAGGGTCAATGTTGTATTTGTGTGTTGGGCTTGGGTCGCCTATTGTACCGTTATTACATGTGTCACATGTTGTTCTGAAGCAAACCTCGACGTTGTCTTCTTTGTTGAAATGACATCAATGCAAATAAGAGTAAAGCGACTACTTCCGGTGTCAGATTTGTTAAAGGATTTGCCCTGTTAGAGGAAATAATGTTTATTTTCATGTCATGTCTTTGTGTGAACACACGTTTCCTTACAGTGTATGAAATCTCTGAATGTATATGTACATAATATTTCTGACAATAACATTGTTTTGTATAAAGGGAAATCCAGCATTGTTAGACACTTATGTGCGTTATGAGACTTCACCGCGATATTTCTTTACTTATCTTTACAATAGCAATAAGATATGTAACATAAGAATGAATTGAGATAGATATACCATGGTAGACTTCAATAACTTCTAACTTCTTCACAGGCAAATATCTTAATTATAACAAATGTATTCTTGACTTAAATATCTAATATCTCAAATTAATATTTTAACTTAGTTGTTGATTTCCAACATATGTAGGTTGTTAATTGTACTCTGGCTTACAGAAATATGATGAAGCAATAACCAGAAATATAGTGGTTTAAACACTGCAACTCCAAATATTTCAAGTAATATTTTTGGGTTGAATTACGTGAAATTATTTTTAAATATACAAAAGACTGTACCACTCATGGACCGGATTTACCTTATTTGGAGAGAAGAGCATATTCTGACACATGGCCTGTTTTGCCTAACATCGTAATTGAGATCACCAGATATTCTGAGCTACTAACCAATGAAATTCCTCAGAATAATTTACTGCCAATACAACTTTGAATAAATTATCATGTCGGAAAAGTTCGTCTGTCCAGTTGTATGCTGTAGCACAGGAAACATAATCATAAGTTGGACAGGTTGTGTACACGTGGTTGTGTAACCTTGAAGGATAGATAATAGTGGGTGAAGACTTGATTGGACATACTATTGTCTGTGTACAGCCTCGTAGTGGGCACGCATCATTACCGGCGTCCGACAGGGCGATATGTGGTTTCATTCACAATCTGACACGTAGACCCATTCATAATAACATTTCCATTCACAAAATGGTGAAGCTCTTGATGCGCACCTTGCCAAGCGAAGCCCAATCAGAAGCGAGAATGTCACTTTTACTTCACTGCTTCATATATCATAAAAAATAGTTATTAAATCTGCATATGCAATTATCAATGAAATTTCCGCATTGACACGTGGAGGAAGAATGTCATTCCGAGGCAACTCCTACGCTTGAGTTAGACCTGTGTTACACTAACCATTTGAGATGTGGTTCTCACTCTCGTCATAATAATATACACAGCCGCAGATATATATATATTTTATAGATAAATATTAAATGATGGATTGAGTAGGAGAAAGTTTCTTAATTAGCCAAGTTTGAAATTCCTGTGTTCACTAGTATGCTCCCTCAGAATCGAAGGTTTTTTTATATTAATATCTTCACATATAAATGGCAAAAATCGGTGGTGCCACCGGAAATTACTTCTTTATCATGAAGGACCGACCATTGATACATGAAAAAAGCTGACAATATAAACACAGGGTATGAAATCCTGCTTGATTTTAGAATAGAGGTGTGATCAAAACGGATGGGAAATTATTGACACCCTGTGGTGAGAAATATATATATATGTGTGTGTAGATAGATAGATAGATAGAGATAGATAGATAGATAGATAGATAGATAGATAGATAGATAGATAGATAGATAGATAGATAGATAGATAGATAGATAGATAGATAGATAGATAGATAGATAGATAGATAGATAGAGAGAGAGAGAGAGAGAGAGATAGAGAGAGAGAGAGAGAGAGAGAGAGAGAGAGAGAGAGAGAGAGAGAGAGAGAGAGAGAGAGAGAGAGAGAGAGAGAGACTTTTATAGAACGAACTTAAGGTTTCATCAAAAGGAAATATATATCTATATTGGACTCTCCAAATAAACCAAATATTTTCGTTCAGTCACCCCTCCCCCCCCCCCGATTAGTTAATGTTCCATCTCTAGTTCAAAAGAGATATTTAAGAGTAAATTGAAACTGAAAAACAACCATTTAGTAGGAACCAGGAAAAGAAATTAGAATTTTTGTTATCCACGTCCATCCTGAATGAAATTTGTCCTTCAATAATATGAGACGTGAGAGTCAGATAAACCGCATCAACAACCTTTAAGTTATTAAATCATTCATCTGTTTATTACTCTGTGTTACCAGTGTTTATCTAAAGGTTTAGTAGGCTGCAGACAATGTGACAAGGATAACCGACATAGCTGCCTCACATTGGTTCCCTTTCTATCGCGAGTCAGTCATTAAGATATATGAAAATGTCTGGAGTTATAAACAAGAGATATGAACAACTGGATTTGGATGTGAATAAATCATTTATCTCATCTTTGCAGTATTAAATCTTAAAAGTGTTCCAAACTTGAGAGTGTGTTTTCAGATTTCCTTCTTATTTATGTTTATAGTAAATGATCCCTTTTTCAAACGCCACGGATTACTTCCTTAAGATTGCCATCGAGGGTGACTTGACATGTATTCTAACATGTTGTAAAAGAATAATGCAGGCTTGAAGGAAAATAATCAGTTTATGCCATTTACGAAATGAAATGTTTATGATTTACTAGATGTCACCAACAAGGGCCACATCACCATTTTCACTGTAATATAATAGGTGCGAATGCTTTCGCTGCTCTTACCTATTCAACTTTTTAATCTACCACGACTATTTGTACTCCCCTATGTCAACTCCGTAGTCTGGTATATTCACTATGCCATGGAATGGTTTTTTGTTTGTTTTTTTTGTTTTTTCCCTAAAAGAAGCCACCTGAAGCCTCACTAAGAGAGACTTAAACAGTTAGAGGGGGTTAATATTTTAGGGAAATAACAGTTTAGTTAACATTACCGCATCTTTTTCTGCCAAAACTATTAAGGTTTTGTGCATTTGAAGTTGCATGTTCTGAAAGTACGCGCTTGTTTCAGTTTATCTAAACTTACACAAGAACTGAAAATAAGTAACAAAGTTCACACACATGAATTGAAAAGGGTAGCGGTGATGATATCCACGTATTATGACATCCTTATAGCGCTGATTCCAGACAATGTCTGCCTAAAGCAGTTGAAAGTAACTGGTTGGGATTCGAATCAGAAATCCCTGGGTCTCAATGCGATTACTCTGCAAATTGAGCTATTTCAGTCAGATAAATACAAATAATCATTCAGACATTATTTGTTAAATATCAAGCCAGAAGCTAGAGAGAAAACAGACCAATTCGAAGATTTGAGGTTCAATAGAAATCTATTATATTAATGTTTATAATTCTTCATGGCTCTGTCTACACCATGCCTAGATATTTGTTTCAAATTTACTTGTGTATAAAATCTTCCCGTATTGGAACCCAATCATTTGTATTTAGATATATTATTATCCAGCTTGTTCTCTCTTATGAATTAGTTTATCGCCATTGCGATAAATTCCTATAATTCTATAATTTATTGGGCACATAAGAATACAATTAAAAATGTTACTTTATCAGACAAACCGGCTTTACTAGGCCTCTCCTTTCACTGGCCCAGCGCTTATGGTTAAAATTGGGGTTCAACTTGAGCGCTCGCTCAGTGATCAGAGTCGTCCGTGCCACAGGTCAATTTCAGTATTATTACGCCATTTTAAGCCACGTCATGTCTCACTACACAGACCAATGAGAGTCACTTCATGCAGCATGACACAAATCTACAGGTCACATCATATACGGTGACTTCACATATGCCTGACTACATGACCAACAAGCCATGCCCTGTATAAAAAGGACACGTTTCTCATTTAATAAAGTCAAGCCAAAGTAATACATTATTGGGAGGGTGTTGTAGTGAGCCCGATGCCAAGGGGAGAACCCCAGACCGGCTGGTGACCTGAATTAGGCCTCTCTAAGTCTGGAGATTTCTCCTATCTGAAAAAATACGTCATGATTTCAGACTTGATTTAAAGTACTTTGCCTGAAAATGATATAGAAATAGGATAAGCGATACTAAGTATATAAAATCACATCCAATCAATATATGACCGTATCACTCAACGTGAGTTCTTTATGTACGAAATTAATAAAGATATGTAACCTCCATTCTGGCGGGCGGTACAGTGCGCCTTTATCTAACATCACCTATATTAACTGATTAACTGTACATACTTGACATTTGAAGATGTTGTCCTATTACTATTGCCTGACCAGTGAAGGCAAAGCTTCCTCTGGCACACAGCGCAAAATAAGTAATAGGAAAAATAGGGATATGTTGCATTACCCGCAATAAAGTAAAACAAAAATTAATCATTGTAATGCAGTGCAGTTGGCTGTTACTTGCTATTTTGAGAAACACTTTGGATAATGAAGTGCCCCATTTTGCCTCAGGTGGAGGCTATTCCTGCATCTATTGCCATATTTAACAATAACAGAAACCACCATTTATATCCTTCAAAATATCTATACCTTCCATAACAACGCACACTCCCTTTCTGGTGAAAATCGAAAATGAAATGTCTTCTCTAAAGTATAAAGTTCAATGAATACAATCATCAGGAAGAATTGTGACCAGAGGGAGACGCTGTGTTTGTCACGTGTCTGCCTTTGATGTCTGTATCATGTGTTGATATTTACAAGATGTGCATTCCATTTTCACAGGGTATCGCTCAGCTTGAAACTTGAGTTAAATTGAGCGACCACAAAGTCCCTGGATATCGCCATATAAGTGCGCAGATATTTTACTCATGAAGCAATGTCACACACTATGTGCAATATTTATATTTGTGTGTGTATATATAAATATATATATATATATATAAATATATATATATATATATATCTTATATCTGTGTGTGTGTGTGTGTATATATATATATGTGTGTGTGTGTGTATGTGTATATATATATGTGTGTGTATGTGTGTATATATATATATATGTGTGTGTGTGTATGTGTGTGTATATATATATATATATATATATATGTGTGTGTGTGTATGTGTGTGTATATATATATATATGTGTGTGTGTATGTGTGTATATATATATATATATATATATATATATATATATATATATATATATATATATATATATATATATATATATATATATATATATGTGTGTGTGTGTGTGTGTGTGTGTGTACGTGTGTGTGTACGTGTGTGTGTGTGTGTGTGTGTGTGTAATTGACATTATTGTGGTCTGTATATAGCATGTAGATTAATAATTCCATTACTTAAATACCTAGATCTAAATAAATAGATACACCATATGTTTAGCTTGGGACCTCTCTACATGTTTATGTCTTATTCTTATGATTTTAGTAATCAAGACATTTCTTAGATCAGTTTTCAGTGAAGGTTTTTTTAGCTATTCTGATGGACATTCTGCACCAGATTCTGAGGGTCATCAGCTTATTAGGTCATCATTTTATTAGGGCATCAGCTTTTTGGGGACATCAGCTTTTTAGGGCATCAGCTTATTAAGGCATCAGCTTATTAAGGCATCAGCTTGTTAGCTATAGCAACAGCTTGTTAGCTATAGCAACAGCTTGTTAGCTATAGCAACAGCTTGTTAGCTATAGCAACAGCTTGTTAGCTATAGCAACAGCTCGTTAGCTAGGGCATCAGTTTGTTAGATTGCATAGCATGAGGAGTGGGGCAAGAAGCTTACATTGAGTGCGTTATACTTCAGGTTTCATCAATATAAAACACACATAATTCACACTGCACAGTTTCTCAATCACATATATGTGCTATCACTTTGCAATGTTAAATTGATTAAACCTTGGAGTAATTACTCCAAGATTAAACAAAGTTGCGGCACTAGTGGGGGTTAACAAAACATAAGTAGCTGATTGATGGGCTGCAATATATAACAGTAAAGCTCTGATTTTAGCCATGCAGTTTTATTATGTAAAATCATTATGGCTATTCTTTAAAATACTTTACCTTTGTCTGTCTTGGCAGGTAACAATAAAAAAAATAGTTTGTGTTGTCGACATATAAAAGATATATTTGGAGAGAGGTGATGTGCATTACATTGATCTCCCAATGAGCTACCTTGATTTATGTACACAGCTCTTAGATCAGTAATAAATATAAGTTATAATATCGATTATATTATAACATACTGTATACTGATTGATCAGAGCTGACGAGGGTTAATGTGAATACGTCAGTTATTTGTGTCGATGCATTAGATTCGTACTCTCGTGATCTTTGTTTCTGAGCGGCTTTGCAGCGTGTGTGTATTGTTTACTGCACATGCAAGTTAATGACGTCTATGATTTAGACAACTTCAAAATGTTGAGAAAATATAAATATCATTTTCAAAAAGGAAACTGTATACAAATTCTTTTTTTAATGACTTTCTTGTTATCACACTTCCTCCGGCCACTGGCCACAGTGCATTTGGAGAGCAAGCTTATGAGTACCAGTTTCTCTGTGATGCTCCAAAGGTCATGGGTTTGATTCCTGGCCATCCCGAGATTGCAATCATGTTATATGTATCATGCTTTGTGCTATTTCATTTTTTTCTGAAATCTTGTCGTCAAACCACATGGAGCTGGGTAGTTGGTGGACCCTTACACAGATGTTTTCTTCTTTTTGTTTACAGTCATGGGCTATTTTTAGAAGGTTGAGTTATATAGCAATCATGTGGTAATTAACTTTTTCATTTGTGGGCGTGGGATTAAGTAATGATAACAGGCAAGTGTCAGTGATATCGATCACTTGGTGGGATACTCATATATCAGATGGTGAAATGTCAGATCAATTATAATTCTATATATATTCTACATGTGTATTCTACATTTGTATTGGCTGATTATAGAATAACTCATTAAGGGTGAAAGTGGTAATCAAGCAGATTAACAAATTACAAAAAATATACACCACATGACGTCGTTTTGCATATTTCATCTGATACCAATTTCATTTTTTTAAATAAAATAAAAACAATTCATCTATATGCAGAATGTGCAGAATGTGCAGAATGTCCCTCAGAATCTGGTGCAGAATGTCAATCAGAATCTGGTGCAGAATGTCCACTATAATCTAGTGCAGAATGTCCATCGGAATCTGGTGATGAATATCTGTCAAATCAGAATCTGGTGATGAATGTCCACCAGATTCTGGTGATGAATGTCCAGCAGAATAAGACAGTGTGCATCTACATTCTCAGACCATCCTTTACACTATTTCATCGGCAGATACAACAATTCCAAAGAAAGGGTATCATGCCACACTTAAAATTCCTGTCATTTCCCACCCCCGCCAGAATAAAGACTCAACTATATTTTGAAATATTTCCTTTTACATAAGTATAAAAACAAGTTGTCAGTAATCTGCAAGGTAAACTATATATCCTTGCGTGGGAGTATAAGACCACTTACAGTTTCATTTGACCCACTCGGACTGATAATTGTCTATAAATGATGTCAGTCTATGAAATAGGATCAGTTGCAGGGAAATATGATGATGACATTACTTAGGGGCGACCTTTGCCGAAGTGTAACAAGAAAGTCTTTCTTAAAAAAAAGAATTTGTATACAGTTTCCTTTTTGAAAATGATATTTATATTTTCTCATCATTTTGAAGTTGCCGTAAATGTATAGAGTACAGTGACTGGCAACTGTCTGATACTGGCAGTTGAAACTCAGACATTTTTAACACAGTCAAACATATAGCTTTCTTTTGTGCATAAAGTTATTAATTTTCATAAATTCTACATTTGCCAAAAAGTCGTAAATGTAGACTACACTGACTGGAATATATTCTACGTTTGAAAAATTTCAATTCTATGTTTATTTATGCAGTTGAGATGTCCGCCAGTCTGGTCTGTGACACTGACAGCCAGGTCTGAGATCTGCAGGCCCCTCAGAAGAACATATAGCTCCAAAATTATGTGTTATAATACCCACCACTAATTGCACTTGAGCTGAATGTTGTGCCTCACATGTCATCTTGTAATTCCACTGTGTTTCAAAATGTTAAATGTGTTTATTTGTTTTCATGCACAAGAGAAAGTCCCAACCACTCTCTTAGCATGATTGGTATTAACCTATATAAAAGTAAGTGATATCGCCCTGGCTGCCTGTGGTGGAGGTAGAGAGACATGTGTGACCTACTTCCCAAACCTTAACCCTGTATCTACCCCACTGGCTACACATGTGGGCTTTGTGACGAAAATGTATTTACGCATTGTTCCTCGTCGCCTCCGTTCGCTTATAGTATACTAGGTCTCTCAGAACAGAGCCTTTCCTATGACATAGATTTCATTCTTGGTCTTAGACCCTGTATACTAAAAAAGGTACATGCATTCCTCTACAAAGTATTGCATAAATATGACTATGAAATAAAATAAGTTCTTTAAAGTGATGATATCTGTCAATGTGAACAAGTGTCAAATAATTGCAACAGAACATTGTGTATTTATGCATGATATTACATGACACAAGTCCGACCCCTGTTTGAATTTCCATTCATCAAGTTTTAAAAATGCAAGGAAGACATGCATCTGCCAAACAACTGCCCAACTGACCTTGGCCATGAAGGTCAAGAGACCCGGCTTATAAAATTTGAGTTTGCAATATACTTTCACAATATGCAGGTGGAAATACGATATTTTGCAATATTTATCTCATGAATCACATTCAATTAACTATGACATAAAATATAAACCGCAAGTGACTTCAGTTAAGCTAAGCTAGCTCTAAGAGTATACATAGCACTTAGCCAAATAAGAATGTCCCTCATGTATGTGCCTTAATGTTTATGTTCTGTCTGTATTAAATAGGCATGGATATATTCCTCCATATGTCAAACATATATTAATCAAGTGATACCTATCCGATAGAAACACTTAACTGAAATACTTCCTGACATGACAATAAAACTAACACAATGCTTTAGTTACGACATAGATAATTCTATCTTCAAAAGTAGCTGAAGTGAACTTAAAGATATGCAGCGCAAATTGAAGCACAAATATCTATCTGTAGGTATTCAAAGAATATGAAGTTGTGGCAGGTATTATGTTACAAGCGTGGAAGCTCCCTCAACTGGATTTGATACAACTTGAATAGAACATGTCATTTGCTGCATTAAACTACTAAAGGCACAAGCGTTTATTGTCATCATATTTTATCAAACCGTCAAATCATATATATTCTTGTAAAATATAGAAAGTTGAATTTTCGAACATATTCATGAATAATATTAACCATTTGCGTGGAAATGTTTATTGAAAAAATGAGAGTAAGAGATAAATGGTAAATGGAAGTGGAAGAGTGAAACAAACAGCTGCGTTGTGTTATTTCCTAAAGGGAAAATTTGAAAGTTGAAAATAATTTTCAAGAGAGTGAGAGCCATGCTGTCAAAGCACCAAAACAAAGATGGCGGAAAGTTGGTTGAATACTGATCACATCAAACTTTCTTAAGGTAGTAACATGTAATGATGATAGTATTATTATCATTGAGTCTTGGTTATGAAAATCAACAAGCAGCGGAACTGTAAATACTTCAACAGATGCGACGATATGATTAAAGAAAACAAACCATACATGAAAATAACTTTTTCCATAAAATCCGAGGACTTAATTTTCAGGTTAAAAGCAAATACCGACATACATGTTTGAAACTTAATTTATATGTGAAGGAGTTTATGTGTGAATGCGTTTATGCAACCCCTGTCACAGCTTTTTGATTCCCCACGCTGGTTCATGTGTGAATGAGCTGAAGTGTGGCAATAGAATGTAGCAGTAAACGCAGTATTTGTTTAACGTTTATTAGAGATCAGAAACAACATCTGCTTCTTAGTCACTACTTTTATTTTCAAAATAGTTGTGAGCTACGATAGTTTCGTAGTACACAGGTTTGTTTACGTTTTTAACCAAACTGTTTTCAATAATATGTTTGTGTTTTCATTTGATTTATAGTTTCAAAAATTAAGGTCCATGGTAAGTTTCGGAACGAAGATATGTCAATGTGTGTGTCCCGGGGGGGGGGGGGGGGTACTCTCATAGTCAGCGTTACCGGGGAAGCTGGGCTAAATAGGGTCCTTTTCGCTGATATTTTCCCTAAAACAGGTTAAGATATTTCATTATTTTCCCTAAAACAGGGTACTATTTTTCAAATTTCTCCCTAAGACAGGGATCACAATCCCCCTTTCCAAATCTCCCCCTTCTGCATCATCCCTAAATGAGGGTATAAAAAATTCAGCTAGTCCTAAATCAGGGTACCAATAATGATAGAATATTTCCCTAAATCAGGCTCTGGGGTTTTCAGTTCCATCTGGGTTAAGATATTTTATCATTTTCCCTAAAACAGGGTACTTTTTTTCAAATTTCTCCCTAAAACAGGGATCACAATCCCCTTTTCCAAATCTCCTCCTTCTGCATCATCCCTAAATGAGGGCATAAAAAATTCAGCTAGTCCTAAATCAGGGTACCAATAATGATAGAATATTTCCCTAATTCAGGCTCTGGGGTTTTCAGTTCCATCCCAGCCTCTGCGGGTTAAAATCATGAGAGTACCCCCCCGGGGTGTGTGTGTTTGTGTACGAGGGTCACTGGCCGTTTGAATAACATTGAAGATTGGGAAAAATAGTTATAAATCTGGGTGTAGTTCTTTCGGTAAGGAAAAATATGATTAAATTATGAGGATTTGTGTTACAAATACCAAGCATTTGTTTATTAAAATGAGCGTGTCGTGTGATAAGCCTGTCTTAGGTTTTAGTTGTTGTGACACCGGATACTTCAACAGCAATGTTACAACACTATAATACAGGTTATTTTCAAACTGAATGAATTGGTCATTTATGTATATCATATGTCTTGTTTATTCAATGATCAATACTTTTTTCTCGAGATGTATCGAAACAACACTATCGTTTTTTATAAATATATAAACAAATTAATACCTTCAGAATTCTGGAATTGAACAAAATATTTGCCTTCAAACAAATGCTTCTTCGATGAAACGTATGATGAAAGACACTGCATATCGTCTGCCCAAATAATTCACGAGAATTGAACTTGTAACCCTACTTACCTTTCAATAATTATAAATTGTTATATTTAATTCTTTTCTATGCTTGAAAATAAAGTAGGAAGATGGTCTTTCGTGGAACTATTCAATACCAGAAAAAGAAATGAAGAATTTTGGTATATTTTGTGGAAATAACTTCAAAAACTTTTGAGACCTTCTGACATGATTAACCTGTCAGAAACCCCTTTCTTACCCTTGCCCTTTGGCGCCCGTCGTCGTTCTGATAATTCTCGCCTCTTTGATCATGTAGTGGCCTTTTGGAATCTGCTGCATGCATTACCTTTGAGAGTGCCAAGTTGCCAAAACACTTATTGTAGGTAAATCACAACTTTTCACGATACAGTTTCTATTCTTTTGTTATCATTGTTTCTAAATTTGGCAAATAAACCTTACACCAGTATATAAACCACAAATATTTGAGTGATATGCCGACAGTGCTTTTAAATGGTAACATTATAATTAAATATGATATAAAGGGTATCTAATTTCTGACCACATTCACAGAATGACTTGAGTTGAGATCTTGTTAACCATGCAGGTTATCAGAAGAAAAAACAATGACAATAAGTCCGATAAACACCACCAATTTGTTGTGTTCTATATTTAATTTCGATGATTGTAATATCCCAGCTTGCGAATCAAGTACTTACAGCGCAATAAAATCATCTGACCTTCACCTTCGATTGCCAAGACAACCACAAACATTCCAGCTTCCGTTTGTTTGTATTAATTTCGTATTTGTATAAATTTTCAAAATCTGTCAAAAATAAAGGAAAAGTGTTATCTTTTATATTGTAATTGCGATGAATTGAGGTGAACCGTTATGTGAAATTATAAATAGGATTAGGAAGATCTAAGATTTTAAAAAAACAACAGAAATTTATATGAAAAAATACAAGAAGCAAAGATGTTTACAAAAGTTAGTATTCTTGTATTATTGTGACTTTCAGTGTCAAGAGTGTCCATCCGCAGATCAAGTTTCTGGGAGCAATATTGCTCATCTGAGTAGAAGCATAAAAACGTAGGCATTTCCACAAAACACTGCAAGATCAAGAAATACGACCATAATCGAGACAACGGCTGCAAGCTAAAGATAGATCATGACGTCAGTATCCCTTAATGACAATAAATCATGATATCAGTATCCCTTAATGACAATAAATCATGATATCAGTATCCTTTGGTGACAATACACTGTGATATCAGCATTCCTTGAGGACAATACCCCATGATATCAGTATCCATTGGTGACAATACCCCATGATATCAGTATCCCTTGGTGACAATACCCCATGATATCAGTATCCCTTGGTGACGATATTCCATGATATCAGTATCCCTTGGTGACAATACTCCATGATATCAGTATCCCTTGGTGACAATACCCTGTGATATCAGCATTCCTTGGTGACGATATTCCATGATATCAGCATCTCTTGGTGACAATACCCCATGATATCAGCATCCCTTGGTGACAATACCCCATGATATCAGTATCCCTTGGTGACGATATTCCATGATATCAGCATCTCTTGGTGACAATACCCCATGATATCAGCATCCCTTAGTAACAATACCCCATGATATCAGTATACTTTGGTGACAATACCCCATGATATCAGTATCCATTGGTGACAATACCCTGTGATATCAGTATACTTTGTGGACAATACCCCATGATATCAGTATACTTTGTGGACAATACCCCATGATATCAGTATACTTTGAGGACAATGCCCTGTGATATCAATATCACTTGAGAACAATACCCAGTGATATCACTATCCCTTGAGAACAATACCCTGTGATACCCTTGAGGACAATATTCCATGATATCTGTATCCCTTGGTGACAATATTCCATGATATCTGTATCCCTTGAGGACAATACCCCATGATATCAATATACTTTGAGGACAATACCCATGATATAAATAGCAACACATTATGATAAGACATCATCAAGATTATTCTCCATAACAATTATAAATCATGATGGTTATACCCACAATGATAGAAACCCATCTTGATAATACCAAATGACGATAATACTCCATATTAACTGTGAACCATGGTGACTATACCCACAATGATAGAAACCCATCTTGATAATACCAAATGACGATAATACTCCATATTAAATATAATGGTGACTGTACCCACAATGATAGAAACCCATTTTGATAATACCAAATGACGATAATACTCCATATTAAATATAATGGTGACTGTACCCACAATGATAGAAACCCATTTTGATAATACCAAATGACGATAATACTCCATATTAAATATAATGGTGACTGTACCCACAATGATAGAAACCCATTTTGATAATACCAAATGACGATAATACTCCATATTAACTGTACATCCTGATAACCATGATAACAGTAAACCATGATAACTTGAATACCCCACGATAGCAACCCATTATGATAATACGATGATAATTCCCCATGATGTCAGTTACCCATGGTGACGATCTCCATGGTGACAATGGCAATATCCATCAGAACAATGCTTAAGAGAAGAGTGTCCGATGATTGCCGTGAGGAGGGAGAGACACGTAAACTGATGGAATAACCATTCATATATATATATATATATATATATCATCACCCAATTATATAAAATAAATAAAGTACATCAAGCTATGTGGTGCTTCTTCCATGACTAGGAAATGACCAAAATGCAAAAAGCACGTTTCACTTGTCGGATTGTATTCATTCATGGGTATCACGCCCTCTGGAGTGGTTTTTTTGCACGTATAAGTGGTGTGTAGCCCATTGCTAATCACAATCAATATTTTAAATGATAATGATAATTGTTACAATTATTGATAACTCAATGCGTGTAATATATTATATTAATTGGTAACACATCATGTGTAAAACTGGTTATACAGTTGCTTGTATATAATCTCATAATGTTTTTATTCATGTCAATTAGTACTCCAGTGTTTCCAATGAAATATTAATGTAATTCATTATACAATTCCTAATTGTTTTATGACTTTTTCACTGAATATCTACATGATATATCATCAAACACACAAATGTATTCCCCATGATAGTATAAACATAGATAAATAGTTTGTAATTATATCAAACGTACTGCATGGAGTGATAACACTCATAATGGCATCAAATATATCCAATATCACTTGTAATAGCATCAAACATTATGTTTAACCTCAAGAGAATCAGCGTACTTCCCAGACTGACCATAAACTATATTGCTAAGGTTGGTATTTGATGAATTGACATCAAGCACACTGCTTAAACTGATATCAGTTGAATTAGGATCAAAATACTGCTCAGGGTGATATGACTTTTGTAAGAGCATCAAACTTATATAATATAGTATAATATAGCCAATATCGATTGTGCCTGTGTGTGAACCGACATTCAGTTTCCCACCGGGCAAACATCTCACCCATTCATAAGATATAAATATTAATCAGGGCGTATTAAAATCAACATATATCATACAGCGATTCTTCTGTTTAACTTGTTACAGCCGGTTGCTTTATGATAGGACACGGTCCGTTTGATATATTACCCTATTCTAACCTATTTACCTTATCTTCCATGAACCTACTTGTTTTCATGTATTCTTTGATTTTGACGTCAGTGACTCCCAGGTAAGCCCTCTTAAAAAATGTAAACATATTCACATTGCCTGGAAATTGCACTTCCTAAAATTGAGTCTCAAAACGTTTCCTGGTCTTTATCCTTTTTATTCTTTGAAAAGCATGTCGCCTTACTTTTACAAAGAAAATCAAAACATCAGGTAGATATATTATTAACTTAAAACAATATTAATTCTAATGTTAGATATTTTCCCAGATATATTGACTTTAGTAGCAATTATTTATTTCTTTGAGAAATGCATTCCTAATTATTCACTTGCTTCCCTATCTGTATAAACAGTTTTATGTATTTCTCAGCCCACGTTGTCTGACCCTCTCTATCCTGACCCATCCTCTATGTATTTCTCAGCCCACGTTGTCTGACCCTCTCTATCCTGACCCATCCATTATGTATCAGTCAGCCCACGTTGTCTGACCCTCTCTATCCTAACCCATCCATTATGTATTTCTAAGCCCACGTTGTCTGACCCTCTCTATCCTGACCCATCCATTATGTATTTCTAAGCCCACGTTGTCTGACCCTCTCTATCCTAACCCATCCATTATGTATTCCTCAGCCCACGTTGTCTGACCCTCTCTATCCTGACCCATCCTCTATGTATTCCTCTGCCCACGTTGTCTGACCCTCTCTATCCTGACCCATCCATTATGTATCGGTCAGCCCACGTTGTCTGACCCTCTCTATCCTAACCCATCCATTATGTATTCCTCAGCCCACGTTGTCTGGCCCTCTCTATCCTGACCCATCCATTATGTATCATTCAGCCCACGTTGTCTGACCCTCTCTATCCTGACCCATCCTTTATGTATTTCTCAGCCCACGTTGTCTGACCCTCTCTATCCTGACCCATCCTTTATGTATTCCTCAGCCCACGTTGTCTGATCCTCTCTATCCTAACCCATCCATTATGTATTCCTCAGCCCACGTTGTCTGGCCCTCTCTATCCTGACCCATCCATTATGTATCAGTCAACCCACGTTGTCTGACCCTCTCTATCCTGACCCATCCATTATGTATCAGTCAGCCCACGTTGTCTGACCCCTCTATCCTAACCCATCCTTTATGTATTTCTCAGCCCACGTTGTCTGACCCTCTCTATCCTGGCCCATCCATTATGTATTTCTCAGCCCACGTTGTCTGACCCTCTCTATCCTGACCCATCCTTTATGTATTCCTCAGCCCACGTTGTCTGACCCTCCCTATCCTAACCCATCATTTATGTATTCCTCAGCCCACGTTGTCTGACCCTCTCTATCCTAACCCATCCTTTATGTATTCCCCAGCCCACGTTGTCTGACCCTCTCTATCCTGACCCATCCATTATGTATTTCTAAGCCCACGTTGTCTGACCCTCTCTATCCTAACCCATCCTTTATGTATTCCCCAGCCCACGTTGTCTGACCCTCTCTATCCTAACCCATCATTTATGTATTCCTCAGCCCACGTTGTCTGACCCTCTCTATCCTAACCCATCCTTTATGTATTCCCCAGCCCACGTTGTCTGACCCTCTCTATCCTAACCCATCCTTTATGTATTCCCCAGCCCACGTTGTCTGACCCTCTCTATCCTGACCCATCCATTATGTATTTCTAAGCCCACGTTGTCTGACCCTCTCTATCCTAACCCATCCATTATGTATCAGTCACCCCACGTTGTCTGACCCTCTCTATCCTGACCCATCCATTATGTATCAGTCAGCCCAGGTTGTCTGACCCTCTCTATCCTGACCCATCCTTTATGTATTCCTCAGCCCACGTTGTCTGGCCCTCTCTATCCTGACCCATCCATTATGTATTCCTCAGCCCACGTTGTCTGACCCTCTCTATCCTGACCCATTCATTATGTATTCCTCAGCCCACGTTGTCTGACCCTCCCTATCCTGACCCATCCATTATGTATTCCTCAGCCCACGTTGTCGGACCCTCTCTATCCTAACCCATCCATTATGTATTCCTCTGCCCACGTTGTCTGACCCTCTCTATCCTGACCCATCCATTATGTATCAGTCAGCCCACGTTGTCTGACCCTCTCTATCCTAACCCATCCTTTATATATTCCTCAGCCCACGTTGTCTGACCCTCTCTATCCTAACCCATCCATTATGTATTCCTCAGCCCACGTTGTCGGACCCTCTCTATCCTAACCCATCCATTATGTATTCCTCTGCCCACGTTGTCTGACCCTCTCTATCCTGACCCATCCATTATGTATCAGTCAGCCCACGTTGTCTGACCCTCTCTATCCTAACCCATCCTTTATATATTCCTCAGCCCACGTTGTCTGACCCTCTCTATCCTAACCCATCCATTATGTATTCCTCAGCCCACGTTGTCTGACCCTCTCTATCCTGACCCATCCATTATGTATTCTTCAGCCCACATTGTCTGACCCTCTCTATCCCTGCTGTTTTCAAATACATAGCTTATATCTAATGTCCCATTTATTTATTTCCTCTGTACATTTTGACCTTGACCACCTCTCGCCTACACAAGGAGTCAATACAGCCCGGCACCACATACATACGTATAATAAATTATGAATCCTTGTGAATTAGCACCACAATGAAGCAAATTAGTGATATTTAAGATTTATTGATGAGCAGCCTAATGAATATCTACAATAACAAATAAAATATTTACCAATCATGTATTTCTGGGTCAGTAATATATGTTTTTTTGTACTTTATATAACATACACACAACTTTTATCGATCTAAGTGGGTAATTCCCTAATTAAACACTCCTATTTCTGAACCAATTTCCAGTTTTTTTACGCAATTAAAGTAGAGTGCAAAAGGCGCAGTTGAATAGGTTTGGTACTGACTCGCACGTGGCCAGTGAGGGCAAATATACGTCAGCAAAGGTCAGGGATGTCCTTATCCACATATCTGTTATTTTTATTTATTTATTTATTTATAGTCTGATAGTAATCATTAATGATCATTATTGTGGTTGTTACCGTTGTTAATAGTTTCTTTAATTGTTAATAAAATTTAAAATTTGACATATAATCGTGAGGGACAGATTGTAATTCATACTAGCTATGGAACAAAATATTGCAAAATATTTCTTTTATACTGGTGACAAAGCAATATACAAGCTCCATCCATCCATTTATCTATCCATCCATCTTTTTGGGAAAGGGGCAAGGAAGATGAGAAAATTTGGAATTGTTTTTCTGTGACCAGTCGATGTCTGTGTGTCTTTTAGCTTTCAATCACTGCACCTTTTTCCATTCCACATTTTCTCTCTGAAAGGTATCAGGAATATCTTTTTGCCAATACTTTACATCCCAATACTGATGATTTGGTCCATCCCTTATTTGATGAGATATTTGGTCCATCCCTTATTTGATGAGATATTTGGTCCATCCCTTATTTGATGGGATATTTGGTCCATCCCTTATTTGATGAGATATTTGGTCCATCCCTTATTTGATGAGATATTCGGTCCATCCCTTATTTGATGAGATATTCGGTCCATCCCTTATTTGATGAGATATTTGGTCCATCCCTTATTTGATGAGATATTTGGTCCGTCCCTTATTTGATGGGATATTTGGTCCGTCCCTTATTTGATGAGATATTTGGTCCGTCCCTTATTTGATGAGATATTTGGTCCGTCCCTTACTTGATGAGATATTTGGTCCATCCCTTATTTGATGGGATATTTGGTCCATCCCTTATTTGATAAGATATTTGGTCCATCCCTTATTTGATGGGATATTTGGTCCATCCCTTATTTAATGAGATATTCGGTCCATCCCTTATTTGATGGGATATTTGGTCCATCCCTTATTTGATGAGATAGTTGGTCCATCCCTTATTTGATGAGATAGTTGGTCCATCCCTTATTTGATGGGATATTTGGTCCATCCCTTATTTAATGAGATATTCGGTCCATCCCTTATTTGATGGGATATTTGGTCCATCCCTTATTTGATGAGATAGTTGGTCCATCCCTTATTTGATGAGATATTCGGTCCATCCCTTATTTGATGAGATAGTTGGTCCATCCCTTATTTGATGAGATATTTGGTTCATCCCTTATTTGATGAGATATTTGGTCCATCCCTTATTTGATGAGATATTTGATCCATCCCTTATTTGATGATATATTTGGTTCATCCCTTATTTGATGAGATATTTGGTCCATCCCTTATTTGATGAGATATTTGGTCCATCCCTTATTTGATGAGATATTTGGTCCATCCCTTATTTGATGGGATATTTGGTCCATCCCTTATTTGATGAGATATTCGGTCCATCCCTTATTTGATGGGATATTCGGTCCATCCCTTATTTGATGAGATATTTGGTCCATCCCTTATTTGATGGGATATTTGGTCCATCCCTTATTTGATGGGATATTTGGTCCATCCCTTATTTGATGAGATATTTGGTCCATCCCTTATTTGATGAGATATTCGGTCCATCCCTTATTTGATGAGATATTTGGTCCATCCCTTATTTGATGAGATATTTGGTCCATCCCTTATTTGATGGGATATTTGGTCCGTCCCTTATTTGATGAGATATTTGGTCCGTCCCTTATTTGATGAGATATTTGGTCCGTCCCTTATTTGATGAGATATTTGGTCCGTCCCTTATTTGATGAGATATTTGGTCCGTCCCTTATTTGATGAGATATTTGGTCCATCCCTTATTTGATGGGATATTTGGTCCATCCCTTATTTGATGGGATATTTGGTCCATCCCTTATTTGATGGGATATTTGGTCCATCCCTTATTTGATGGGATATTCGGTCCATCCCTTATTTGATGAGATATTTGGTCCATCCCTTATTTGATGGGATATTTGGTCCATCCCTTATTTGAGATAACTTTACGCCTTTTTGTAAATATAAATCACCATGACGTATATTACATGTGAAGAATTATTACTAAATCATGGATTGATTGATATATAACTAATCCATTCAAGTGTCACACAGCATAATTAGCACTGCAAACAACATTGCTTTGTACTTCATCATATATTTTATTTATTGTAATGTATATTTGATAAATAGTTTACATATGTTTGTGATGTGTAATCGATGAAGCTCTTTATGTGACTAAATATGTGACTAAATAATCAAATCCTCAAAAAAATTCAATTTCTAAAAACAGTCGCTTTATTATTTTGAACGTGGGTTATGTTCAAAGGATAACATGATTAGATTGTCAAAGATACTTTACATGCAAACATATTACTTTATAATTTCACTTAAAGCTTTCATGAAATTAGACTTTAAACATTTCTTTCCTTACATAATATAAATTAATGTTTATACCTTGAACTTCGTGATCAAATGTTAATGCTCATCATATATTTCCCCTACATACATTTCTGTGCCATTTGAAAAGTAGAGGATTCTTCTGCTAAAATCTAGATCATCCATTGAACATTTTATCAACAATGCTAAGTGATGATCTCAGCATCTTCTTGGGTATTCATTATTTTTAGTTATGATTTCAGAATCTTCCATTTTGATGATGATCTCAGGAGGACCATCGTGCTCTTTCATTAACAGTTATGATCCTATGATATCCTAGGTCATTTATTATCAGTTGTGAAATAAGGGTTGTCCAGGTCATTCATTACCAGTTATGGTCTTATGATCTCCTAGGTCATTCATTATCAGTTATGATCCTATGATATCCCAGGTCATTCATTACCAGTTATGGTCTTATGATATCCTAGGTCATTCATTATCAGTTATGATCTTATGATATCCTAGGTCATTCATTACCAGTTATGGTCTTATGTTCTCCTAGGTCATTCATTATCAGTTATGATCCTATGATATCCCAGGTCATTCATTACCAGTTATGGTCTTATGATATCCTAGGTCATTCATTATCAGTTATGATCTTATGATATCCTAGGTCATTCATTACCAGTTATGGTCTTAAGATATCCTAGGTCATTCATTACCAGTTATGGTCTTATGTTCTCCTAGGTCATTCATTACCAGTTATGATCCTATGATATCCTAGGTCATTCATTACCAATTATGGTCTTATGATATCCTAGGTCATTCATTACCAGTTATAGTCTTATGATATCCTAGGTCATTCCTATGATATCCTAGGTCATTCATTATCAGTTATGGTCTTATGATCTCTTAGGTCATTTAATACCAGATATGATCTCTTAAGTCATTTATTACCAGTTATGATCTTATGATCTCTTAGGTCATGTATTATCAGTTATGATCTCAGCAAGCCCTTGGTGCCATGGGGATGGTTATTTATTTCCTTGTTTCACCATACACAGTGTATACCACCCTCACGTTTGCTGAACATGGCGTCTTGCAGTCTGGTGTCCACAGACTGTTGTTTATCAGGCTGTTTCACTTGCACAAACCAGTTAAATATTTAGCCCACACAATGTACAGAAAGTTTATCTTTTTTTGATGAGTTTCTTCTTTAAACCATACCAACTGTATGGTTTTAATTTTGTTAATTAACACTATGACATTCAAGTGGTTGTTGAATACGGGAGGGTGTGGGCGTGATGTCATCCAGATTTTAAATCATGTAAACTCTATAAAGGCATTACCTTATCACCCCTGATGAATGCGGAGGAGGAGGAAGCTGCGCGCGCACTCACCTGCGTTATAGCACCATCTATATTGCACATCCTTTGATGATGTATGTCACCATCCACCTCATACACCATTAATTACTCAGATCCATTTTAATATATATTTTTTCAGTTAAGTGCTGCATTTGTTTAAGATGACAGACGGGCACAAAACATATCATGGTCATCTTTTATGTGGTCGGACTGTGGATAGTTGTCTTAGTTCTTTCAGTAATATAAATGTAAGAAATGTAACATTACAAATTAGGTACCATCTGATGCACCTGTGCACTGATTGGCTCTAACAATATTCAACCATTTAACTCCACACTTGACATTTCACAACTATATTGAAATCGTATTTGGGTCAGTTATAATACCTATTTCGTAAGAGAACAATTCAAAGATTTTTATAGAGAATGACTAGACCTCTATAATTATTTTGATAATACACTTTATATCATGTACAGGCTGATTGTGGGTTGCCATCTTTATCCTTTATATGATTGCATTATGGGAACTTAGTTCCAGTTCCGAGCTGTTTGATAGTTCCGGTTATTTATTTTTTAGTGGGACAAGAAAGCAAACATTTCGCTAGTAGTTTTTGGTTTTTTTTTTTCAAGTTAACTTTGCAATTATTTATCAAAATATCAAATTTTCAATTTTGTATGATTCACGAATAAAAGAGATATTTTCAACTGCTTGCATTGATCAGTGAATTGTGCAAGCATTAAAGGATGGTGCATTCACTGGCACCATTGGTTGGCAACGGAATCAGGAAGTTCTACTAATTATCTCAGTGTGAACAAAGTCTTAATAGTTGCAATTTGTATGGGGATATGACAAATCTATGAAGTGATGTGCAGGGGATTTTGAAATGACAGATCAAGCTCTGACTGGGAGGGGATTTCCTGTGTGCTAATATTATTATATCCCTATTGCTGATTTCATCTCGTCGCCCAAATCGATCATCTTAGTTTGATATTGATTCCCGTTCTTCCATATTTAGAAATTGTACATATTGTACAATTTCATTAAATTTATATAATTTTTAGTTTTCATCCCATTTTTTATAGGTAGAAAGAGGAAATGCAATAAGACACACAATTATACCTGCTACAGATTTTACAGTTCCATCAAAGAGACTCAAAAGCATTCATGAATATCACTAATCCTTAGAATACACTGGTTTCACCACATGTCACTTTGTCCAGTTATTGATCAAGTAAAAATTACAAAAAGACAAGATAATGGATATTTGCTTTACTGTCCCAAATTTCACTCTTCAGGATTTATCAAGAGACATATATTTTTGCATCAGAGATTTAATAGACAATAATCCATTCTATAATATTACTAATTGTATTTACAATTTACTGTGTAGGCTGCTATCAACATAACCAAATGTATCTCAATATTATCGTAATATAATGTTTATGCTCTTTATTTATTCAAAATAATAATAGAATAATGCTTCCTGCACAGAATGCATGTGTTTTATATATTCATATTAATTTATTGTCAATATGAATATATACCTAGCAATCATCAGAAGAGGTGTGTCACTTTATCGTCTTAATCACATAAAAAATTAGTATCGTATGTGTCATTGGTCATTAATGGCAGTCTTTCTGGAATTTTGATCAGCCAGGTGCTGGAACTCCTTATAACTTTTGGGAAAAGCAGTGAGTCAATGTAATATGTGCAAAAGGGGGAATTTTATAGTTTACACTATCGGCTATCCTCTTTGTTCCAATAGAGCCAAGAGCATCATTACATTTGTGTGCCAAATCATCATAAACCGATAGCGCCCAATCGATAGCCGGAAGTGGCCGAGTGGATCCGGAAGTCTCCGAGGTGACACATATTGTTGGCAACATCTATGTGATTCACTCTTCGTGCATGAATGGCGTTCACCGATTACTTGTTTCTATTTATAGTCCAAAATACATTATCTGTGATCAATAATTGATTGATACCTGTGGAAGATGAGTCCATTCATAAAGTGTTGGCTGGCTGGCTGTCTACTAACTGTGTCTACCCACAGTAAACATTAACTTTCCTCTGTATCTGTATCCAAGAAGAGTATTCTTATTTCACAAAAAAAGTTTATTCCAACTAAAAGAAAACAAACAGTCCATTTTATTCAAAAGACAAGCATAAAAAATGAGCATTCCTTGGAATGATCATAGGCTTTCATTTTGAATCACAGTCATTCAAAATCGTGTTTCAAATAGTTTGTAGATCATCCAAAATAATACAAAGAAAAAAGCACAATATGAATATAATCCTGAGAAATAACCTATCGCCATATCAGTTTACTTAATCAAACTACCTGCAATAAAAAGTTGGGGCAATTCCACTTAAATGGAAAATAAAACCCAACATTTGGAAGATAAACACCTTTTACAGTCGATTAACCTGATTAATCTGTGCTAAATATGATATAAATTGCGTCTATATTCTATGCATATTTGCCATGGCTGTCAACACAGTGTGGTCAGTCTTTAGAAGGTATTGCAGTGACGCATATATTGGAGCTCTTTTACAAGCCTTGCAATGAGGAAATAGAAATTTATGATAAGTCATCCATTTGAATTTTTCTTTACTTTGTTTATCTTAAGCATCAATGTCTATTGAACAAAATATAAAACTAAGAATTGCTAAGAATTGTCAGTAGCAAACTAACAATAATGGTACATAATAATGTTAAAGAAATGCAAAATCACTGTGATTTTAATATATATGTTATGTTGCGTTATGATGCGTTATATTACCAATTATAACAAATACCAGATTCCACTACAATCACTAAAAACACTTCAAATACTTCTTTCATTTTATTGAAATATAAAATAAGGAAATAATAATTCTTTACTCCGTCTATGGCATGTGTCAGAATTGTTCAACTCCAACAAAGGGGGCAAGCCAAAGAATATAGTCCTGGGATTAAAACTCTACTTTCAAACTAAAAAAAACGGCCAAAAATTCCATATTAACTATATATATTTTGCTCCTCCCTAATATGGTAAAAGTCCTCCCTGTCAAGAAATGGAGTGTGAATGGCTATCCCTACGCATAGCAACTTGGCAAACATTTGGAATATTATGAACCTCTAGGGCATTTGTGCAAATATACATCATATGTGTTGATATATATGGTCATGACAGTTACTAAAAATATACTATATGAATAAATATATAGATACCGCGAAGGTGTGAAGACTGCCAAATGTCCGCATGACGTCATTGGCCTAGGGGTTGGTACTTCATTTAGAAGGCGACTATATTTAATCTATTTTATGTATTAACATTGTTTAAACATTGTATGTCAATATTGCATATGTCATCTAAGATATATATAATTCCTTATTTGACAAATGTTGACATGTTTGGGGACATGCTGTATGTCATGTGGATATCAACCCCTTAGAGAGCGACAGAACAAAGTCAAGAGGTCATTAAACTAAACAAAAAAAGAAAAATTTTACATGGGCTTCACAAAACGGAACGGGCCTGTACGATTCGTGTCTTATGGGTGACTTTCTTGACTATTCCTTGGTAAAAAATAAGGTGAAAATTACAACTATAAAAATATTAATAATATCTAATCTTAGGTCATACTGCTTGAATATGTTTAATCTCATAACAAATCCAAATTTGGATGAAAACTGTCCCTATTATAATAATAAGATGGGAGAGTAATTCTGGTCCTGGGTATCTACCAGTTGGATAACTGATTTAAACATTGGCTGGTTCTGTTAATGACATCTCTTCGGGATACAAAAAAGATCGATTTCACCGGCCTATAGTATCACTGATTGATCTTTTTTTTTATTAAATCTAACAGGTCTTCATATGATGGATGTGCTTTTTATATTAGTATTATTTAAAATGGTCATCTTAATGAAATGCTTATTAAGTGTCAGATGGGCATAACTTCTCTCCCGGTCAGGTGGGCTGACTCCCGGGGGCTTACTCCCGGGGATTGACTGATCATCAGCCCTGGTGTCTCGATATTGTGGGCAAACCGAGTAGGACTATCGCATATCTTTAATTAAATAATGTGACTTTTCAGTAACATATAAACCATTTCCTCCCGACTTTTTAGCGCATCTATTACGCTGCTAAACACAGGTTGTCGGTTCTCTCCCGTCATCTGCCCTTAAGATTGTTTTCATAAGGAATATAAAAAATCCCAGATTGTAAACAAATATGCAAATAGGCTCTTTCCTATATGCACTGGATCAGCCAAATAAATAGCTTCCATCTAATAGACCGAGGGTTCGTTAGCATCTAGGGTTTATCAACTTGTTGACACCGTTTGGACCATGAGCTGTCTGCAAACCAAATGATAAAAATAGGTTTGAGCTCAGCCATGTGCCTATATATAGCAGTACTATATATATAAACTAAGGGCATGAAAGCTCTTGCATCACATTTCTCAATTTAAACATTGGATGGCATAGATCAGAAATATCCACACCTCAAGGTCATAAAAGCAAAATTAATAACATTATACATGGAATAAAAATGATCTCATCCAAGGTTGTGATTTAAGCTTTCATCCCTTTAGTTGTATATGAGTGAAGGGAGAATTGACATTGCATTGATCACATAATTCCGACACTATCTTGGCTTTCCAGATTTAGAGCAATGTGGAGGATCGATGGCCTCGGTTAAGCAACTGGTGGAGGTTCGATGACCTCTGTTGAGCAACTGGAGGAGGATCGATGACCTCTGTTTAGCAACTGGTAGAGGATCGATGACCTCTGTTAAGAAACTGGAGGAGGGCCGATGACCTCTGTTAAGAAACTGGAGGAGGGTCGATGACCTCTGTTTAGCAGCTGATGGAGGATCGATGACCTCTGTTTAGCAGCTGATGGAGGATCGATGACCTCTGTTTAGCAGCTGGTGGAGGATCGATGACCTCTGTTAAGCAACTGGAGGAGGATCGAAACAGCTGGTTACATAATGGTAAATTTATACATAGATTGAACTGAACTGGTTAAGTGTTGGGATATTCATAATATATGGATTAGGCTGATCTGGTCATATGTTGGTGAATTTTACACAGATTAAGGTGTTGTGATATTTACATATGAGTTGGACTGATCTGTCACGTGTTGATTAGTTTACACACGAGTTGAACTAAACTGTTTAAGTTTTGAGAATTGAGGCATGGATTCACATTAGGTTCAGAGTAAATAAAGGTGTTACAACGAAAAGGAACACAAAATGTATAAATATTTCGTAAAATGACATGAAGCGTGAATGCCTTTGTCGGTCCAGTTTAAATACTGTTATGTTGTATACATGCGCCAAACAACTTACCCTTTTCCTCAGAAACCACTTGACTGTGATAGGACTGTCATAGAGTAAGTTATGTTGGCACCGAATCAGAGAAATACCACTTAATTTGCTATCTTTTGCCTATCTCAAACCACAAATGTAAACAGGTGTTTGTTATGAAATAACTGCGCCATGCTGAATACTTTGAGGACCCCAGGTGTCTTGTCACTGTTTGATGTGAAGCCCCTTTAACTAAATAATGTTGTGTTATCTTTATAGCGGGGAGTGTTGGCGGAGGGTCATATAGATATATGCATGGATGATAAGGTGTGGGAATCGGGAGTTTTTTGGCTTTTTTTTGTCCTGTTTTCAAATTTTGTGAACTAGCTTATTATTATATTGCTTTTTTTTCATGATATGGTTACTCATTCCCTGTGAAAAGAATAATGAAAAATATTTTCAATTTAATTTTTTCTTATGTTTCTTTATCTGAAAACATATCTATAATAATATGACATGTGTTTTTCCATCAGAGAATATATCTGACTGGAGGGTGAAACAGTAAGAAACAGTCGCGGGGGAGAGCGGCGAAAGCATTCGCATCTTTTGTTTTACAGCGAAATCAAGAAAATTGGTCAAAGGTTGCACCAAAATCTCTTACGGGCCTTATACATAATAATAACATATAAAACCATAAAACAACATTTCTAGATTGTTTTAAAATCGTTCATTTGGTGTTTTGGTGATTCTACACAAAAAGAGTCGTCAAGTGATCATCGGGTTGAAGTAAATAAATCAAATATTGATATCTAAATATAAGAAAGTCATAAATCATGAATGATAAAATCGTTATATTCAACAAAACGTATTTTCCTAATCCCATGTGATCTTATGAAATGATCATATTATATCAAATGAATGTGAGAAATACTCCATTGTAGAAAATGTTGTTCTTCCCTTCGGACTTCATAATAGCGACTATTTATTGGGCCATGATTGTCCATATGGAAATCTATCAACAAGCCTGTTGCGTCAGGAAGACTTTTATGGTTGTCTGTTATAGTCCTTTAACATGCAAGCGTCACTTATTCTGGTGTAATGTTAAGGCGTGTCTGGGTGGGTCACTCGGAGATATTGCCATAGTTGACTGGTGCCACTTACACTGCATGTTGTTATATACGCTAATCGTGAAAATAGACATATCTTAATGGGAATGTTAAAGTGTTCTGTTTGCAAACGATATAATGTGTCCCTTCGCATAGATATCTTCGCAAAGACAAAAGACGAAGTGAAACATATATATATATCTCTGTAAAGTTAATAGGGAGGTTTCTCACATTCATTTGATATAATATTGAGGGAGTCACCAGGTAGCCACCAGAGTGGTGAAATATATTGGAGGGATTTATACATTTCATACAACTTTTACTATATTATTACCACAGCAATATATATATATATATATATATATATATATATATATATATATATATATATATATATATATATATGTATATATATATATATATGTATATATATATATATATATATATATATATATTTATATATATATATATATATATATATATATATATTTATATATATATATATATATATATATATATATATATATGAAATATATTGGAGGGATTTATACATTTCATACAACTTTTACTATATTATTTCCACAGCAACACTTATAACTTTACAGATATATATATATATATATTTATATATAGATACAGCAGGGTTACTTACCAACCTCACCATTGCGTCATAGTGCTTTTCTTCAACATCTTCTTGGTTTGTTGAACCTGCAATTATAGCAACTTACATATATGATTATATACATCATAACCTTCTGAAATAAATTGTATTTGTTCTTGGGGTAGACTGATATCTTCTCTGGGAAATCTCAATATCCTGCATATATCCTTTAAGCATCATATTCAGTGATATCTGGGATAAATAAGGAGGGATTAGCAACGGACCATAATATACAGCTTTCAAACCAGAAGTTTAATTTATTATATTTATGGCATATACAGATAAACACATATCAATTCAATACAGACTGGCCTATGGATATATCGGTTTACACATGTGACTGAAGTATCTCATAATATGAGTCTCTCAACCCTGCATTTCAAAATTACTCTTATATTTCTTACTTTTAACTGTAGCTTTGAACTATGGCAACTTTGAACACTTTCTGTAATAAAACGTGTTGCTGTACTTTAGCTGGTAATGTTTAGAGCAATGTGTGTTCACTGCATGAAAATTGCCATAACCTCCTATTGATATCAACAACCTCCTATTGATATCAACAACCTCCTATTGATATCAAGATCCTCTTATTGATATCAACATATCAACAAGCTCCTATTGATATCAACAGCCTCCTATTGATATCAACAACCTCCTATTGATATCAACAACCTCCTATTGATATCAACAGCCTCCTATTGATATCAACAACCTCCTATTGATATTAACAGCCTCCTATTGATATCAACAGCCTCCTATTGATATCAACAACCTCCTATTGTTATCACCAACCTCCTATTGATATCAACAGCCTCCTATTGATATCAACAACCTCCTATTGATATCAACAGCCTTCTATTGATATCAACAGCCTCCTATTGATATCAACAACCTCCTATTGATATCAACAGCCTCCTATTGATATCAACAACCTCCTATTGATATCAACAGCCTCCTATTGATATCACCAACCTCCTATTGATATCAAGATCCTCTTATTGATATCAACATATCCACAACCTCCTATTGATATCAACAGCCTTCTATTGATATCAACAGCCTCCTATTGATATCAACAACCTCCTATTGATATCAACAGCCTCCTATTGATATCAACAACCTCCTATTGATATCAAGATCCTCTTATTGATATCAACATATCAGAAGCCTCCTATTGATATCAACAACCTCCTATTGATATCAACAGCCTCCTATTGATAGTGGTGTCCTGCAATTGAAATTACTTCAGCAACAATAAAGCATGTTTTGCTTATCTTTATGGCTCTTCCCTTTACCCTCTTTTGGGGGAAAGGGGGGACGCCCTTTTAAATTCACCCTGCAACATCTCAGGGTCTTTTACAGTCTCACTCATCTGATCCATGGTTTTAGATCAGCAGTCTGAACATCAGACAAAGGCAAAGTGGATGCTTGTCCCGGGCCTGTTTGCAGTGTTTAAGGTCCTGGGATCGATTCCAGGTTGGTCAAGCTGCGTGATACTGAAAATGATTATCTACTCCTGAGGTATTTCTGACTCCAAAAAGTGACCCATTATTGGTTACTTAAAGCCAAAATATAGATCCCCAAAATAGAGATCCCCAAAATAGAGATCCCCAAAATAGAGATCCCCAAAATAGAGATCCCCAAAATAGAGATCCCCAAAATAGAGATCCCAAAATAGAGATCCATAGAGATCCAGTAAAAGAAACCATAGATCCATAGAGATCTCCAAAGTAGGTATCCCAGCCACTCATTGAAAAGTGTTCAGCGACTGACCTGATATGGCCTAAATAGTAGTTAAAATGTCGTAATTAAGCGCTTTGAGCAGACCTGGTCTGATATAGCGCTATATAAATCGTTATTATTATTATTATTATTATTAAATACAAAAATGTCTCAGGGTAGGCCTAACAGACAGGGATACTTTTATCACTTCTTATTTGTTTGAATTGCATTAAAATGCAATGCATTATGTGCCAGGCCCTCAAAAGATTCTTTTGTAATATTTGACTTACTTTCAACCATATTGATGTCGATGCTACCATAGCTTGGTTACAGCAATCACAGATGATTTCTCCGCTAATACAATAGGTGTGAATGATTTTGCGGTTCTCCCCTATTTAACCTTTTCATCCCCACTCCGCTTCCACAAAGACTCTCCTTTCAATGTTTGGTATTTTCTCTTTACGATATAACACGTCATGGAATCATATTTTCCAAATTTCAAACTGGCCAGGTAGTGTTTATACTTATGAAAGGTATCGGGTAAGTTCCTGAATTTTCTCATGAAATTTGATATCTGACGTCAAACTGGTTATTACTACTTCATAACCATGAAACTTGATATAATCATTTCTGCTGTTTAAAAGTTTCTTTTACTGGAACATCTAGCTCGCTTGTTCCAGGCTCGTGAAAGCTATCACAACATTAAGATTGTGTTCAAATAATATCACAATAAAGATATACAGAGATATATAAACATGATAAAGTGTAAAGTGTTATTATGTTAATGTTAACAGGGCTATCAGAGGAATGCGGCAATGTTATTTCACCCTGTCCTCGTCCTTATATGAGTTCCTAGCTACTATATGTTAAATATTATTACAGACTGATACACAGCCAATATATCTGAGTTTGTTTTTTACATTTTTGCTGAGACTCTAATGACATAACATGATTCAACACCTTCCAGACGAAGAAAAAGTGAGCAGACGTAGACAAGTATATTTTAATTAGGTGAGTGGAGTAGTTGCCCGCCCCAGATTCCACTGCAACTTCATGCTTCACTCACAATGGACTGACATGGTTAATTTATTATCATTGTCACTAATGTGAACCGCTTTATGGCCTAAGTGAAAATGTTTCTTAAATCCAATCAAATAAGATTCCTTACATGGAAACGATGTATTACAATGTTGAAACTTGTGCAAATAATTCCTATGACATGTTATATTCAAATTCCTGTGTATGTGGGTGCTGATTTTTTTTATTTGACGCTAGTAATCCTAATGAAAACATCGTGTAAAGAATCCGTGGTTGTCTCCACATTAAATCACTCAACTGAACTATTGAAAATGCTACCTGTGGAATAATCAAATAGTTAACTTTAGAAAAATCCTATTTTGGACCATGCAGTAAGTGAACGGATTGGTTTTGTTTGAATTGGATGGCTTTGCTGAATGGCGATCTCTGAGTTTGTCACCCTGTGACCTACAAAGTCTTTAAATATGAGTCAGTATTCTCATCTTAAAGCCTTCGTGGGGGTCATGGAGGTCACTGGCAATTTTACAGAGAATTGGGGTATTTTTAAATAAATAATAATAATAAAATTTGTATAGCGCTGATACCAGACAAGGTCTGTTCATAGCGCTGTGTTCAAGACATGTGTCCTGAAGAGGTGAGTCTTCAGTCTATTCTTGAAGGAGGAGACTGAAGTACTTGTCCTAATTTCAGTAGGCAAGGAGTTCCAGAGTCTAGGGCCGACAGATGAAAAGGCCCTGTCACCCACTGTCCTTAGCCTAGTTTTAGGTACTTGTAGATGGGTGCCATCGTTGGATCTTAGGCAGCGTTCACCATCTTTGATGTGGAGGAGATCACGTAAGTAAGGCGGAGCCTTACCATTTAGGGCCTTCCAGGTTAGGAGAAGGATTTTAAAGTCAATTCTCGCATGTAGAGGGAGCCAATGCAATTCCTGTAGTTTTCCTGAGATGTGATCGAATTTCCTAATTTTTCCTTCAACGCGTGCTGCAGAGTTTTGGAGGTATTGCAGCTTCCTAATATCAGTTTTAGGAAGACCAGCCAATAAGCCATTACTATAATCCAGAGTAGATGTAACAAAAGCATGGGTAAGTGTTACAGCAGTCTTCTCGTCTAGACAGTGTCTAATGGCTGCCAGGTTCCTGATATGATAATAGCCCTTCTGACACATTTTTCTGATCTGAGCCTTCATGTCCATGTTTGAGTCACATCAGGTTAATGCTGGCCGTGTTATATAATGTGAATGAACAGGCCAGAAATAGACACTGATAATCCGTTAAAATTTCAGTTTAAATAATATTTATATAGAAAATGTATATGTACTGTAATATATACGAGTATATAAAGTTGTGTGCCTAGAAATATTCTGCACGTGTAGTAACAAAATATTTAGGCAGGATGCTACGTTAAGGCAGCAAGGTAGTCTTTGTCCACGGGCAGGACAAGAAATAGGAAATTTGAGGCCTAGGTGGTTAGGCAGAGCGTTTTCAATATATTCAAAACAGTGTTAGAGAGACCCAGGTGGTTGGGTAGAGCCTAGGTGGTTAGGCAGAGGTTATCTAGGTGGTTAGATAACAAAAAGCAAGGAGGTGGTTCCAAGCTTGCAATGGAGGAATAGTTTTGGTGTACGTCTTGCACGAGTACAACCAGATCTGCACCTCGAGCGCCGCGCCTTGTCAAGGCAAAGCTTAATCCGACCCTCGAAACAGATCAGATTTTACACCGAAAAACGCACACTGGAGTCACAAGAACGTATAGAAATTGAGACAAAAGTGCGACTGAACAGGTGAGTTTGTAAACAGAACGTATAAGATTCGACAGAAATTGCCGATAATTACGACAAGATCGGACCAAAATCAAAACACGTCCATGTTGCACCTCACGCATGCGCAATTCCATATTTTATATGAAATATGGTCATGAAACTAAGATACAAATAAGCTATCTCCTGAAATCAATATATATATATACTAAAACTACAATTTAAAGAGGAAATGTGGTTTTAATTATCCGAAAGCGCTTTGAATACTTCTCCCGAACGATTTAGGTCATTTAAAAGCATACCGCTGGGATACAATGCCCGTCCCTTTCGAAGTGTTTTCTTTTTTGGCTAACACATAGTCCAAAAAAAACCCACTGGTCATTCAGTATCAAACAAGGTATGAAATAACAACGAAGATTGCTTCAGAAAAGAAACTATACTGTGCTGTTGAAAACGATATTATTGACTCATACTTTACTCGCTTATTGTTTTTTTTATAAAAGTATCAAAATACTTCACAAGAAAAGTTGAAAAATTATTCATTCATTGGTTTGAATTCAAGTATAAATGATATAATGTCGCTTTTTATTTCAAAATGTTTCTTTCATTTCACTACATAGTCATATGTCTGTCCATCAATTTTCAGATATTGTTATGGTTAACTTTAAGGGAATTTAAATTATTTGTCACACAAACTGGCGAAGATAAACATGTCGAGTATGTCAATGCTCAAGACTCAAATCACCAAGCGCTATGTATGTGCCAATTATATCTCGATATTTGATAAATAAGCTGTTTTGAACGATGGGGATGACAAGTATAAAACTAACCTGAAATGGATTTGAAGAAATTAGCATATCAGTGGAGGTCATGCCATAGTAAGATATCAAATGCTTCACATTTGGCCACTAAAATTATAATTACTATTAATTGCCTATGTTACTCTATACTATATCAAAATGCAATATATTTTTCATAAGATCCTTTTGTTTTGGGACTTCTACAAAATTTGGTGATGTGAGTTTTATAAACGATAGTAATTAATGGAGATTAAATATGTAAAATTGCTCAGGGGAGACAACCTCTTGGCAAGACAATCACATTTATGAAGATGAGATAATGTGGAATGTAATAAGTGTCTACTTTAATGTATGGGACCATATTCAAGGGGTGAGTATTTAAATGGTCAAATAGTATTATTAAATACAAAACACAGGATTATATTTTCATGAAAAAATTATTTATTTCTAAATGTCATATCCCGGTCTGTGGACACAACTTAAATACTTTCTTTAAATAATGTCAATAAGTTAATAATTTAATGGATCTATAATAATAATTCATACATATTTTAATAAGTTTCAGATAAAATGTTAGACATCTAGAAGCCATGGTAACAGATCCAGAGCAACTGTATTAAGGCGGTAATAGTAATAATGTCAGCAGCGCTCTCGTTGTTTACAAAACTGTGAACTGTATCACAACTAGATCAAACTATATACTACAAATACAAAAATAAATAATAAATATTATCTGAATAAATTATGATGATTTTTTGGAATCTATGAAGAAATAAGTTAACGTGCCATCATCAAAATAAATGGTTGACAATCTAGCAATATCTATATATAATAATTTGATAACTCTATTTTGAGTAGATGACACCTATAAAAATCTTTTATGCATAAAATGTGTATTTACAGAGATGAGCATGAGTGACAATGCGCATGAATGGACGTATATACATGAATGAAATTGAATAACTCTTTGGTTTCTGGTCATAATTTGTGGAGACATAAAAAACAGTATGACCTTGTTAAGTAAATGCATTCTCCAGCTTGTTAATAGTTATATATCTTAGTTTACTTTAGCTGGGCTTGTGTACCCCAGTAAAGATTGTCACCTACACATCGTCCTAAACTACCTAATAATGACAACCCTAGCGGCAACAGTTATCGTGTCATTCTCTATCTATATGGCAAGAAAGTTTACTATTTACTAATAACATAGTTAACAACCTTAGCTTTGTGTTAATGAGGTAAACACACTATGAATACATCTTATGTAGCTGATCATTATTTAAAAATCTACCGAGCAACAAGTGAATGTGAACCTATTTTTAAAGTCATATTTGTAAAAGTTCATAAATATTGCTTCATTTCTTTATAAAAAATGTCTGAGTAAAGGAATGTTTGTTTGATGTTGGACATCGCAGATCATATATTCTTTTCAGCTTCAGAGTGTCATGTTTGACTAGAATGTTACCTTCCAGGATACATCTTCCCTTGGTATTTCAGATTTTTCAGTGGTGCTTTTTTGTACTGGCAGTGTTCATGTCTTTCGGCCAAATGGCATTACATCCCTCAAAAAATGGCTTTTTTTCTAGCGTGGATATATGTGCTGTTTGTGTGCTTTAAAAATTGTCTTTGGTATGGACTTCTCCTTTGACGCTAGGGGCGGGGAGGTCACCAGCAGCCCAGCTGTGGTAGGACCCATGCCACCAGGCGGCGTGCGCGTGAGACAGTAAGGGTAAGGTCCACGTGTTTTAAAGTGGGCTGCGCGGCGAACCTGCGCAGTCGAAGCAGTGTTTCCTGCCTCATCTGCCGACAGAGGGCACTGCCCTGAGCTGACACCCCATGTTTTGGCAACACGAAGTTGGCCTCAAGTTGAGATTATGCTTCTCCGACTAAACATTATGCGTCTAACACAAGCGTTGGGTGGTTCTCCTTGGCTCTGAAGGCAACATCAAGGTCCTTCCTTGGCGGAAGAATCTCGTGACCGTGATATTCGGTGGCTAGCTCAGCTTTGAAGTCAGATTCGTTCTTCAGGTCAAACTGTGTCATCACCTGCAGAATGTACCACTTCAGCTGCAGAATGGCGTAGCGTTTCCCCGGGCAAAGCGTTCCGAAAGTTGGCAGAGGATGCTTCAATTTCTTCCCATTCTTATAAAAGGTAGCGTCAATAAATCGGTCATATTTGAACACCTGTAAAGACAGAACAAACAAAATATGGTTAGTTATGTTTAATTGACGTCATTTGTATGTGATATTTAAGACATTCTTGTATATGATGGGATCCTATTCCCGTCTCCACAACATACACACATTAGAGTTATAGAGATATCAGGAAGTATCCATTAACTGTAACTCATGCCAACACTCCTTTCTCAATGGCAATCCATCTAAACAATTTGCTGTGATATTTCTTCTATGTGTATAAGAAGAAATGATTTGCATAAACCAGTTAGCTGAAGAATGGTCTTCTATCTTTTGTGAATGAGAAAAGCAATGATGTTGGTGACGTCAATGTTGAAGTTCATCTGACAATTCTTTAAATACCAACACATACAAAGGAATTTATAACCAAATGGGTCTCCCTTTTGTTGATGACAAATGAGATGATTGCAGGTGTCTCTAAAATATCCTGGCGCATGCAGTGTTTTGCTTCTTTGGTGCCAGTAGTAAAGTGAGCGGCGTTGATTCTAGTCTGATGGTCGCCATACCATGAGGCCAAAGGACAGTGTGGCTACCTACGTGCCTCAGGTGAAAGCATTGAATATTTCACTGCTCCTCCCAGCCCTTTTAAGTGGTTTACTATAGTTTGTTGATGCCAAAAACTTTCTCCCAGAATGCAGAGTAGTCTCACTGTCTGCTAGCGTCGGGTCATTGATCTAAGCCACTCTTCACACCTATTTAAAGCCGCTATGTATAAAAGATACCTACCAGTGGGTCTTCGTAGATCTCTGGGTCTTTCTGAATGGCGGGTGGGTAGATCGCTACTCGATCCCCTTCGCGGATGAGGTACTCTTTGCCGGAATTTTCTGTTTTGAACATAGTGTCCTTGTTGACGTAGCGCACCATGAACACTCCAGCCGATAACCTCAGGCTCTCGTTGCATATGCTGTCTGCAAATACACAAATCAAAATAGCAAATAAGTATTTTTATAGGTATAAGTTATCTCTGATGTAGTAATGCTTTAATCAAATATAAAGAGCAACTCAATATTTTTAAAGTATGCCTTTAAGGAACTTACCTAAAACTTTCAGTCCTTCAAGGTCCTTATGTGTGAATGTAGCAGAGTTGGTTTCATCATGAAGTCGCTGATCTACGGCGTCGTTGAGTTCGTCCATGAGGGCTTCGCGAGCAGTTGGGTTTTCAATGATATTCGCCAAGACCCAGAAAGCCAGGCGAAACGTGTTGTAATTGACGTGGATGAACACAAGGTTATGGCCAGCAATGTCGGCGTCAGAGTGACCCATCTTCTGCATAAACTCAATACTTGCTCTAAGATACTCTGAAGTGTCTGCTCTCTCAAGCAGGCTTTTTGGACTTGGTTGTTTTGACATGAGGGAAAAACACTTGGACACCTCTGGGAACAGCCAGCTTGGAACTCCCAGCCACAACAGGTTGAAGTAGTGGTGGAACTTGTCCAAGTTATGGAACAATTTGGGTGAGTTGAAGTCTTGGTGCTGGTCAGAGCCAAAGATGGTGTGGAAGATTGCATGAAAGAGGGTCTTACTGGCAAATGCTCGGAGACCATCTCGCTGCCATTCTTGCGCGCCCTCTACTGACTTTTGCACCACCAGTTCACATGAATGGTTAAGATTTTTTGCAAAAGATGACATGGCAGTTTCCAGTTGGTTCCCTCGGAGGGTGCGACCAACGTCTTTTATCATTTTTTTAGCGTCTATAAGAACAAAGCCGAACACGTTCTTGTTCACCTGTTTCTGGATGGGATCAAAGTCGAAATTATTCTCTTTGGTTAAATTCTCCAAACTGTGAGGATCAGCAATGATGGTAAGGTATTTGTTTATTAAGCGAATTGTGAACACATCTCCATAAGAAGCTTGGGTCTTGTGAAGAAAGTCTACGGCATTCACGGAGAAGTCATTTCCACTGCCCCATATAGGATGCCCTTTTACTATTTCTGGTTCTCCTTTCCTTCTGCAAATACAAAATAATAAGACACCATAAGTATTAGAATATCTAAATTGCAATGACATACCTGGCAATTGAATAAACTCAGGCGCTATTTATTTTGTTCATTGCGCTGTTTGCACCATTCCACCAGCATCTTTCATTGCCTGGGTGGATGATAATGAACAACAATTTGGAAAAGCCGTCTGGCGCATTGTCGTAAAACTTTTATCCAAATTATGCGTTTTAGCCCGTCTTAAGGGATCAGTTTAGGAAGCTTAAGACAATAGAGAATTCCTGGCCTCAATCCCATATGCTGTGTAAGTAACAGTGCCATTGTGGATTTCACGTTAGGAGCAACAGCTTTGATTCATTCTATTTGGAAAGATATCCAAATTGCTAACTGTATTTGCAGGGTTATCCCTCACTTAGTAGAGATTATCTGATGCAGTTAGCTTGATATCTCTTCCGCTTGGGACATATGCCAACAGGCAGCGTGACAAAAGATCTGTGTATCACATATGTATGACCACTTACATCGCCCGTAGACGTTTGGAGATGATATTCCCATTCACAAGGACATAGAGAAATAGTGGAGACAAAAAACAATCTAGGATACTGGTTTATGGAAGTTTAACGTTTTGAGTAAATTTTCTATGTGCATGTTACAGACAATCTGAAATATGCTAACTGGAATGGCAAGGAAGCAGTGCCATTTTCTACAAGTAATCAGTGCTGCCATCTATGTCCTTTGATTTTTGACCCAACTAGTTGTATGTGTTTCAGTCTAGACAGTTACTGACATTTATATGTAAAGAATGATATATGTATAAACAGTACAAGATTTTTTCCTTTGGAACGTATGCTTTCAAGTAGCATGGCATCTGTCTGATCTGTTCCGGATAATTGTATTTGATAAATTCAACTTCTAAATAACCTTATGGCCCAATTACAAAAAAAAAATAAGTTAAACATGTCTTACCTTCTCCTCCAGATGACAGCCCCAAGAACGTAGTTAACTAGGTAAGCGATGCCAAGGCCCGCTGCTGAAGACAATAGTACCCATGTTTCAGTTTGAAGCATCTTGTTCTGTTTTGTGAAGCTCCAAGTTTAATGTAAAGTAGTTGCTCTGTAGTTATAACGGTTGACGGTTAAAGTCTCTTCTTGTCGGCGTTCCCCCTTTGTAGTGAGTAAGCTTTTTATGTTTCAGTAAATGTCTTGGAGTCGGTTACTGCTCGTATTGTTGCTCTGTGTCTATCAGGCAGTTTTGATCTGTCAAGTAGAGGATACACATATATATACAAAACCAGCTAATCACACGCGGAAATGGGCGGAGCTAGGGGCGGGCCTTAAATTTGCCAACGTCACTGAAGCTGCTTGGTTGTTGGTCTTCTATCATTTTCTTTTCCATGTAGTAGTCATGACAGCTCGCTTTGTTAGGTTGCCAGGAAAACACCGTCTCTCTCCGAATGCGTGTATGACTTTGTACTTCTATCACCGGAATTACTGGATAACTTTGGATTGTTCTTGTGAAGAAAGAAGACAGACGCCGCATTTACGCCTCATACATTGCAATAATCATGCTTGACCTGTTTTGTGAAGCTAACTCGCCGGTTAAAAGCTAAGCTATATATGAGTCTGTGGATATCTAACAGGAAAACCCATGCTGCCTCGTAGAGTATCAACAAGGCGCGTCGTGTGCCGGCACGTTACGGTTACGGCCTTAATGCCATATTGTCGGCGGTACATTCAGTTCTCATTCAAGCGGTGTGTACCAAAGGCCGGAGAGTGGCATGTAACTGTTCCGTCGTGGTGTATGAAAGGCATGGTTTACAGACCTGAAGAGTCAACACCGGCTCCGGTGATCTCACGTGTCATATCGTGATTTCATTGTCTCTTGTCTGTAGCGTTCTACTGTTTGACTGAACATATCGCTAAGACAGCTTAAACCGTGAATGATAAGATTTCTGATAAATTCTATACGAGATAGTGGTCTGATAAACAATCATCTGTCATGCTTTTCTTATGATATTGAATAATTGTTTGACATCTGTCATTTTAAGAACCCATTGGCATCAATGCTAGTATGTTTTTCCTTATGTCAGTTTTTATCAAGAAAAGATGGGCAAGTTGTAGAAACCACATTGAACAAGACAGCCACATCAAGCAATTCAGATTTATAACTGAACATTCCATCTGTCTTCTCCCTACATGCAAACCCCTTTGTATGACACAATGATCAAACAGTGTATATCATGTCCAGACACTGTGACTGTGGACCGGACAAATTCAACAGTATGCAAATGTATTCACCGAATTCGCCTTTGAAGTAAACTCTTATTTAGGATAGTGTCTTTCTTATATAAATATATATTCTTATATAAATATTTATATATATATATTTCCAACATATAAATGGTAGTTTTTTTTAATCTTTTAAGTCTATGACTTATAAAAAGCCGATAATTTGCTCACATCAAGTATATAACTGATATTTTGATATCTATCATCATTGTGTTTTACAAGAAATTTTACAGGTGTGATTTGTTCAGTGTGCATTACAATGTGTACTAGGGGGTAGGGTTAGGGTGTGGGAGGGCACACATGGCCCTTTGTTTGTTCTTTTTACTTTTTGCTTTATATATATATATATATATATATATATATATATATATATATATATATATATATATATATATATATATATATATATATATATATATATATATACGTATGTGTGCATTCTAGCAATTTTGACTAGACGTTTGTTTGTACATATACTTTGAAATGGTGAACCCATTTCAGAGAAACTTCTCTCATCTCCTGAGCAAACTTCTACCATCATGTGTGTATTGCCTTATAAATGATTAGATCGTGTTCGTAAAGTTGCTTTTTATCGGTCCAATTTCAAGAGGAAGTTTGAGGCTATGTCACATTTGAATAACTTCTAACGTGAAAGTACTTTTATCATGTCTGAAAGTTTATATTGCAACTTACAAGCAATAAACCCGGTGTCTGCCTCGGTGTTTTCAAGAAGGACCTGTTAAAATGATGAAGATACCTGAGATTTGTTTTTTATCATTGTTATCATTTTTTATCATTTATCAATACCTTGATATGCAAAATGGGCAGTGGAGGAACTCGTAAGAAGGGCAACATGCAATCTAAAACTTAAGTTTGTCAAACAGCCAGTTGACCCCATTTTCTGTAAAAAGAATTTACTTTTGGCCAGACACGAGATTGCAGAGTCAGACATACAAGAATTTGAGAGATATCACAACTTGTCTAAGAATGTCAAAGAATGTTCCTGTCGAGATACTGAACATCCAGACAAACCCGAATGATTCCGATATGCACCGCTGATAAGCTGGAATTCTCTCAGATATAGGTCTCTAAATAGGCTGCCCCTTTCACTTAAGTCATATATATATATATACATATATATATATATATATATATATATATATATATATATATATATATATATATATATATATATATGCATGTGTGTTGTTGCAAAGTTTACATGCAGTCTAGGCATACTGAAATAAGTCTTCTTTATCTGTTACTATTTGGCTGTTATGTAAAAGGGATATTCATTTCTCTCAATCTCATTAAAGGGTAACAGTAGTTGTACCTAGAACCGACAGGGGGCTCTGAATAAGTTTCTGGAATCAATGTATTGTGATAATCCCAGAAGACAAAAAAGCGGCCCATCTTCAGCATCATTATTCCCGTGAAACCCACCACTCTATATAATATGAAAAGACATTTACTATTCATTCTGAATTTAACCTGACTAAAATAGTTATTTTGAAGTTTCAGTGACTAATGAGAGTCCGCGTGCTTCCGCCCGAGGAGGAACTGGGTCTCGTGCTAACACCACCACATAAACCGAATCATTTAACAAATATCTTAGCCCAGCTATTACATGCTGAGCAAATCGTTATCAAAATGCTTACATCAGTTACGTTCATCAAATGTGTAAATTTACTGTGGTAGTATCATGATGACATCACAGGTAAATAATATTGATAAATATATTATATTATATATTAATATAAACCTATGTTTCTACTCTGCTTCACAAAAAAAAAAAAAAATTAGCATAAGTTTTCAAATATGTGCCATAAACAAAATATAAATACAATATGCCAGTATCGGACCCTTGGTTGATAGTATTGAGGGAATTGTTTTTAAACGGATGAAGATTGTTGGAGCAGAACACGATATCACACTGAGGAGTGTCTGTATCCCCGGGAGTGTAATGCCCCACACGATATAAATAAACCTTCACAGAACAACGTGGTGCCAGCCACGTGCGACGAGAACATGATCGCTGGCACTCTGTCAACTTGTGTCAGATGACCACACACTACAACCCACTTATTTTGGTCTTTGAGACAACTTATGTAAAAATATAGGACAATAATCAATGTCCAGGGGAGGCTAAACCAGCTTTTTCACAATGGTTCTTGTCATATCAGAGGAACGTATCTGTGCATAGATATGTCATGTCTTATTTGGGCAAGCCCTGAGATGACGTCATAACTTGCTATATTTAGCCCAGAATCATCATACCTGTCCTGGGCTTCCCCCTCATCAAAATCCTCTGCAGCCTCTCCGGCCTGCTTGACCCGAGGGTATTGGCAGTGGCAGTAATACCCACAGGGGCCCTAGATATGATCACGTGTCACCAGCCATTATCTCCTATCTTTACCTCCATCAATTCAAACAGAAAACGTATTTGGTTTTTCTTCACTTAATTTCTTTCACCATCAAGGTAAATTTTAGACAGGAGATTGGGTGCCAGTGGGGATCACGTGAGTTCCCTGTAGTCATACCGAGACTTGTATCTGACCCAAACAGACACCTCATAAACACCTCCGTTTCTCTCTATGCTGGTATTCTAATAAGTCACAAGATAGCCCCGTCTTTATTACTCCCGGCAGCATTTTATTTGTGTCAATCTTTTGACTGTTACAAAGTTGGTATCAATCTTCACAATTAGCATAATAAGTAACTAGATGTACGACAGCTGAACTGTATATAAAAAAATTCTTTTGAAATGGTTGGTGTTGTGTCAATGATACTCAGACTATATATTCTCTCAGCATCGATGAGGTGCATACCACTTTAAGACCGAGAATATACTCTTTCTTTGAAACAAACTCGGTAGCAAGAAATTAAGACTTTAAAACACATCTGGCCTACTTTACCCAACTGTCAGTTAAACCACTAAGTGGTGATAGAAATGTTAACTTTTGATAAGAAAACTCTACAATATGTGTAATAGAGCTCTGAGGAGCCCGCATTCAACTGAAACAATCCAGGAGATTTCTCAAGAACTTTAAAATCGTTCTTGTTATTAGAAGAAGGACATTATTATTATTTGTTTAAAACATGTTATGTGATCAATGATAGAGCTCATAACACGATAAAGATGTTTTAAACATCAGATATCATCTGTATATGTTTCTCCCCAATAGAATATCATCCAAGCTGAGGTTTAAACGTCTTTCTCAGATTTCTCAACTGTTTCAGACATTTAATTTGTTGTTAATTGTACTAAGAATTTCAGTCCATAACTTTCTTTCATTTCTTACATGCAACAAGAATATTGAGAGTGTACTCATAACTTTTCGAGTACGCATGCGCAGAGGGCGGTGGTAGCCACCAAACCACAAAGTCACGCTGCCTCTCATCTGGAGTAAACACCATTTACAATGAAATGTTTACCACTGGGTCTCACTTGAGAATTATGATCAACTTTTTATGACTTCACACAATAAAATTCGGGGGATATACCCCATGGGGTGAAGTTGATCAACAAACAGCAGTCAGTTTCTTTTGAAATGGTAGCAAGCTCTCTTCCAGGTGGGCCTTTTTTCTTCAAGTATATTTAGGTAGACTCACGCGAGTGGCGAGTGACCATATGTGTGGAATGCCAGTTATGGGGAAATACATATGTACATTATGACTCTGGAATATCCTTGCGCTTTTTATCTGAGTTTTGTGGTGTTACACAGTTTCCTGATACAGACCTAACTTAATCATGATGCATCAAAACAACATGGCGCTTCCACACGGAAAAGGGGGGCCGATTTGATAATTTTATATCAAATGTTTTGAACATGAAGTTTCTTGAATAAAGCAGTTCCACAAGACCCCCACAACCGCCATCTTAGACGACCCCCCGTGAGATAATTCACAATATTTTCAAACAGAGAATATGAGACTTGTGTTATATGCATAGAGTTAAAGCCCTTTTTGCCAAAGGTCACACCAGCAGGCAAACATTACAGTGAATACCTTACTTGCGTAAGAGAGCACTCTCTCTATGTAGGACTTATCACCACTAAGGACCTGAAAGGGGGTACCATAAAATAAATATACCCCCTTCCAACCCATTGTGCTAAGCGAGGACAACTAATTATTATTGATTTTATATGGTTTTAATAGTAATCTGTGCCTCATTTTCGGATTTGCTTTACCTTTCATTGTTGGTGACAAGTTTGAAGCTTTTGAATGTGGAAGACACACTTTTAACTGGGCGTCATGCAAACAGATGAGACACACTTTGTGCTGATATGCCACATCCTGACCACGAACACGAGTCCATCTGGCGCACGAGAATCCTGACAACTGTGACAAATGACCACCTAGTATGTCAGCCCTAAGCTGGATTTTGGAGGAGACATTACCACTAATATTGACATCAAGTTTTTTGACCCGCTTACAGAGGAATGCCAATCATCTATGCGGTTCCTTAGGGCTTTCAAAATTCTTGAAATCTTGAAAACGCATGACCATTCTCAAAATATGCCGCAAATATTTGTTGTCTTCTTTAAAAGTTAAATACGCATTTCTGAAAGGCATTTTTTTAAAAGAAATATGGAGAATTCCATGGTTTCTTTGCCATGGTCTTGTTGGCTCCATTAATTTAATAGATTTGGTCCCATTTCCCGGATAAAACCAGCCACTGAGACTCGATGCCCTTCTCTTATCGAGGAAGGGCTGGAGATCATTCGCTTTGCATTAATCACGGGTATTATTATTGAAGTACTAATATGTTAATGTTCTGAACTGAGCTATTTTGTTGATTTTTTTTCTGTCTTAATAAGTTTACATAGGACAGTCTTTGTTTTATTTTTTAGAAATATGACCTAGTTTCTCGAGCCAATCACAGATCAGTATTGCTGTATTTTTATATCGCATAATGTATGGTTTATGGATGGCCTCATTGCAGACATGAAATGAGACATGCCCATTATGTAACCTGGAGGCTTGCAATTCAAGGTGTAGATTTATATAATTTCAAAAGAAAATCTATCATAACCTTGAATGAAGGACTGTGACATATTGCAACAGAAGTCCTATATCACCTACATGATTGATTGATTCATGATAGTAATTCTTGTTTGATTTAGTTATAAATTAAAGACAACAAATAAACCAAAAAACTAATTTTTGAAGACTTGATAATTGCAAGTTGTCATCAACAAATATATCTGAGCTTATCTGACAGCTTATCTGGTGATTATTTTGTTATCCAACAAGTATATGATAGTGAAAATTGAGATCAAGTCTCATTCATTTCTTATCCAAAGTGTGATATAAAGTAATTGGCTTTGTATATTCACTGTTGAAAAGAATGATTTTTAAATTTAGAGAAATTGAAATTGATTATATCATATGAAGGGATGAAATATACATTCATGCACTGATATCGCTATATTGAATTTGAGAATATGTACTCAAATCAGTTTCAGTGCTTTGTGAGTCCATATTTTAAAACAGATAAGGTATGGCCACTCGTCCATTACTTGTATAATCATCTTGTTTCATTTGTCGTTTATACTGCATAATGATCATGTGACTATACCTTATGCTATACAAAAAGGACCCTTAATATGAGAGAAATGAGGGAACCATCCCAACAAGTTATAACATCTATGTCTTCAAAATGTACAATATACTTCCTCCTATTAATGTGATAACCATATCTTCTGACATTGCTGACATATTATAGATATTTACACATCAAGACAATAACTGGTATCAATAGATACGATACGATTGTATCTTCCTCTCAACAAAGGTTCAGACTGTGTAATATTCAATGTTGTGTCTGGAGATAAGGTAAACATTTGAGAGTGTGATCAATTTCTTGAACTCATGAATCAATCAATAGCAGACATGAAACTGACAGGCAAAAGAATCATTTACAATCATGTCTTGTTTTGTCATTGTACACGTGTACACTTAACATGACTCACTGCTCAAATAACTCTCTGGCAAATGTTGATCTTTTTTCTTGAACAGTGTGACAAAAACATCAAATACGTTTTATTATATCATTGCGTTTCATGTATCAATGCCACTGAATGTTATACCAGAGCAGAACGGCGGCCGTATGTCACATATTGCCCTTTATGCCACGTTCCATTGTTTAAAAAAACAGTTACATCTTAAGGAAATATAGATTCTTTTTATTTATCAGCGAACTTTCATTTGTGCCCATCTTACTCTATCTCTTTTATTCGGTCAAATGCTATATAGATTTGTTTGTTTGGGTTTAATGTCACTTTCAACATTATTTCAGTTATTTCATGACGAGACCTACTTGGAGTAGACATAGTGCTGCTGGCTTACTAACACTGAATTGTCACGTCGCATGTCCTTTATTTGACAACCCAAACAGTCACAAATTTTCAAAGACAGGTTAATCCCTTTAGGCACATACCTCTACTCATGTGAGAAGGTGTAACATGGATGCAAACTCAACATAGCCAGGAATCGAACCCATGACCTTTGGATCATCACAGAGGAACTGGTGCTAATTACTCTGCATTAGACAGGTAGTATTCAATTACTACCTCTGCAGTCATTGCCCTGATCTCATTCAAAATTTGGAAATCCTCGAGTCATAAATACTTACATTGCTCACAAAAATATCATCAAATCTGAATTGACCAACATTAGGTCAAAAGCTGTAAGGTGTCTGGCACATATATATACTGACCAATCAGTACAACTGCTAGTACAAAACAAATCTATTTATATTCTTTCACCAATGTGTTGACAGCCAGATTCTCCTGAATACTAATGACTTGCGCTCGATTCTGTGCGCACATTTACAGCTTTGGTGGCAGGGACTGATATGTTAGAGAAGTCCTAATAGAGAAGGGTAGCTAATAAGTTCGCGCTGAAACAAACTCTGCCATGATCCGTGTCCTTGCCATATAAATAAACATATGTCATAAGTATATTATGTCATGTCTAAGGAGCAATGTGATGTCACAATAGAGATGTCTTTACACAGAATAGGAATGTGACATCATATTGCAACACAGCACTGAGCTTGTTAATTTACTATATACATTACTGTTACAAATCTTGAAAATATGCATGGTACTTAAACTCACAATTCACATAAAGTACTACATAAATATTTCTTTAGGTGCGAAAACAATTAGGTAGCATCATAATTATTTTATTGGAAAACGGCCTACCACCTATTATATTTCATGAAATATCATTAAAAAAACATAAACTCATGTTTCTTAAGATGCGTTAGATATGTTTGTATTCTACTTATTAAATGTAATAGAAACATAACTTACCTCTCAGTTCTTTTTAGCGTGTGATGCTCTGCCGTAGGAATTACAAACAGATATGGATGATCTAGTCCTTGTGATCCCGGGCTTGTGACTCGGTAAAAAAGTTGTTGCAAATGGCGCTTATGACGCTGATACTAGTACAAGTAGATAACAGATGCAAACCGATTTGGTTGGTTTTCCAAGTGGTCTGTGCAGGGCCCTCGTGTCCGACAGCATTTATACTCACGCTTGCGTCTCTGGCAAAGTTGGGGCCTAACCTGATTGGACAATTAGTTGAATACCCCTTGGGTGGAGAGTAGTCTTGGCATATCAAACCCAGACAAGGCGGTACCAAAACTTTCCACATAAAACTTTCAAATTGTGATGTTGACTTTTAAGTTTAAAAAAAAACTTTCTACATTTTGCACCACATTCAATTATTCAATACGTATATATGTCATGAAATAGAAAAATAATTAAATTTCAGGCATATCTTGACTGTTAGCGCCCCTTATGAAGCTTTTTATGCTCTGAGGTTCCATATAGATAGGCCAATGCCTTTTGTTCTCCGCAAGGCGTGATAATTAAGTTGATAATTGTCTGCTGCCCCAGTCCTTGTCTACAACACTGAGCACCGACCCTTTTATGGCTCTGAACAATGCTTATCATGCTTATATGGATATTAATGCCAAACACAGTACTTATCATGCATGTAATAATAATAATAATAATAAAGCTTATATAGCGCATATACCAGACCGGAGTCTGTTCAAAGCGCTTAAATGTATGGATATTAATGCCAAACACAGTACTTATCATGCATATATGGATATTACTTATCATGCATATATGGATATTAATGCCAAACACAGTACTTATCATGCTTATATGGATATTAATGCCAAGCACAGTTCTTGGGCAAAATTGATCACTAAATCAGCCTCCTTTCATGAGGGTGGAGGTTGAAGCTCAGTCAAAAATATACCGAAATATTAGATTAAAATATCATACACTCTCATTCTAACTAAACACCATTCTAAACACTTTTCTAAACAGATTTGAGAAGATTCTAAGCAAAACATGATTAGTTTCTGAATGACAATGTTTAATTTCTAGACATGATATCATATTTGAGACAAAATTAATATGGGGCATTAAAATGTTTAATCAATTAAAACATGAAATACATTATAGTAGTTAATAATAATATTACATATAACAAAGTGTCAAATAGAGCCACAAAGTAGTGTTATAAAAATTCATATAATCTTATTTATTAACATCATTGATGTTAACCCGTGCATTGTATAGGATGAAATGAACACATCTTTATTTTCCAAAAACATTGCTTGGAAATGTATGCGTCCTCTGTTACATAATCTTTTTGTCATTTCATATAAATATTTAAAGTATATCTTGTCGCTGTTGTTACTCATACCATAGCAATTCACTCCAAACCCCACTCTTCACTTCCCTAATTTCCCGGGGAAAATTCTGACACATTCGCAGAGTATAGTGGAATACAGAACGGTCTTATTTCATAATGATCTGTACACATATTTTCTTTCTTTCTTTGAGGAATTATTTAGCTTAGGCGCGTGAACAAAAAGACAAAAAATCAAGTCCGGAAAAGCGATTATTTAGCATTGTTATAATTCTCTCTAAAGTTCATTTCAGTATCAAGCCTCTCTTTACGCGAATCCACACTTGACTTCACTAAGTAGGTGTTGAAATGCAAACATTGTGAGAAATGGAGATTTTTCCCACGTATATTTACAAATTGTTTTCATTTCTTCTTTGCAAACGGAAATGTGAATTTTGTTGTTTTCCCTAAATGTCACGAGAACCCAAAACATTTAGCTGACTCCTACGTCTAGTGGTTATAATTTTTACCTTCAATGACATTCAGGTTTATTGATGTGCTTGTAGCCCGAATGAACTTTAGGCTTAGTGGTCTACTCTAAACCTGAGTGAGACTTAAATCTAGTGATTGTCGTCTGAGTGAGCCTTAGATCTAGTAATCTGCTTGCAGCCGGAGTGAGCCTTAGATCTAGTGATCTGCTTGCAGCCAGAGTGAGCCTTAGGTCTAGTGATCTGCTTGCAGCTAGAGTGGGCCTCAGATCTTCTGATCTGCTTACAGCCAGAGTGAGCCTTAGATCTTCTGATCTGCTTGCAGTCAGAGTGGGCCTTAGATCTAGTGATCTGCTTGCAGTCAGAGTGAGCCTTAGATCTAGTGATCTGTTTGCAGCCAGAGTGAGCCTTAGATCTAGTGATCAACTTGCAGTCAGAGTGAGCCTTAGATCTAGTGATCTACTTGCAGCCAGAGTGAGACTTAGATCTAGTGATCTACTTGCAGCCAGAGTGAGCCTTAGATCTAGTGATCTACTTGCAGCCAGAGTGAGCCTTAGATCTAGTGATCTACTTGCAGCCAGAGTGAGCCTTAGATCTAGTGATCTACTTGCAGCCAGAGTGAGCCTTAGATCTAGTGATCTGCTTGCAGTCAGAGTGAGCCTTAGATCTAGAGATCTGCTTGCAGTCAGAGTGAGTATATAGCATGGATAGATTTTTAGATATGATAATTAAAAGGAGCAAGTTGAATTGAAATCAGGTAGACGTGCAGCATGAACCATAACCAGCAACAGGTTTTGATATTTTCTGCTCCATGTTTATGAAATTTGCATCATAATTGATTTTGCCGCCCAAACAATACCTGTATACGCACTCGCGGCTCTACCCTATTCAATCTTTTAATTATCCTATAGATAAACAAGATCCTCAGACACTCTTGATAATGAGAAAGGCATTCAGTCTCAGTAACAGGAATCATTCACTTCATATTCTTTCCTCTATATCAGGCAAAAGCTCCAAAAATCTAAACTATTTCCCTGTCGTGTCACATTTCACTATGTGCTTCAGTCATTCTTTAGTTCATGAGAAATGAACTATGAATGAATGAATTATGAGAAATATTGTGAAGAAATGGCTTATTGATCACTCACATAAAATACCAGATGATGGCAACTCTTAGTGTATAACAGCACACAATGGAGTATTTCCATAGACACTATATTTGTTAATGTTATGTTGATACCAGTGTGCAGGTCCGCCCTTATATCAAATGATTTAACCCATCTGACGATATTGAAATGAACAGCAAATAAACACATTAGGTTGTCAAGAACATGTTTCAAGCCAAGCAGAGGTCCCCATAGAAATCAATAAGATTTTATGGATTAAAGATATTTTAATAGTGGTCACTCCAAGTGTTGTCAAGGAGGCGAAGATTGTTTTCTTGAGTATTGTCTCCAGGTCCAACAGAGATACAACCTCACAGGGGATTAACAATTGAACCATGTTTATAATAGCTCCTAACTTTGCTTAACGAGATTCCAAATACCATTTTTTCCGATATAATTCGTGTAAAATGCATAGTTTACCGTCATGTGTGTGAGGCAGGATATTAATTTATGAATGTTGATGGAGGACCTTTGGATTAATCGGGCACCCACAACATTCCAAATAAACCACAGCCTCTGGAGTCTCATGTGATTGCCGGATGAAACTCTTTATCCCATAGGGATTCCCCTCACTGGAATGTAAACCCTGAACATTTGAACCTGGATCAATGAAATTATACATTTGTATATTAAAACCTATATCCTTAAATCTTTAATATCTCCTTTAATCAGATTAAAAGAAAAAAGTGGAATTAAAGTAGAATATATTTTCTACGATCCATGACTTTTAGATTATATTTGAACTTTCAATTGTGTTTGTAATTTTGGGAGAAAATGGCAAAATAGGAAAAGATTACAACTGGTTTTTTTTGTACAATGCATATTTGGATATGTAACTCCCTTGTTTCAAGGAGTAACGCGATATTTTAGTTCTCTGAAAAGAGTAGTTATAAAACCTAATAAATGCTCTAATTGTCATTTACAAGATGTTTGTGGTATCATAAATGCCTAAAAAAAGGTTCTATAAAGACATCGTTACCATTTCTCAACTGTATGAAGGGGTCTCCACCAGAGTGGGAAGACCTTACTCCATCCCATGGCCCCACCCACCTCGTCATACGGATATAGTGGGGGAGCTAAATCCAAAAATTAGGATTTTCGTGGAGCCCCAAGCAAAACAACTAGCTTATGATATCATATTGTAGGTTACAATTTCCCTAGGATACTTATCAAGAAACCAAATTGAATTCAACATTTTGTGTGAATTTCCCTCTTTGTTATTAGGCAAATGGTCTATTGTTCAGATATGTGGAAGAATTATATTAGATTCCATGGCAACAGCTGCAGCTCAGCAGCAATACCACATCTTTCTTATACACCGCCCAGATTCTCAAAGCTTCATGTCTGACCAGAAGTATGATATCGAAATCTAGTTGTTATACTCCGGGCACCACCAGAATCTAAAATAATGAGGTTTTTTTACCATTCTGGCTCCCCCACTAATACATGGAGACGACCGCACAGACAACGGGTGAGAAATACAAACACGCCGCCAAAGCTAATAGAAACGTGACCGGCTTGCTTTGGTTGCTATGCACAGCATGTATCTTTTTTAAAATTTCCATTACAAATTTCCATGCGCATTTATAATGGTGACGTATCTTGAATTCTATAAAATCGAAACGAGTCGTTTCTTTTTTATTTGTTTTTTTTTATTTAGATAAAACCACAAGTCGGATGTCTGGCCCGTGTGTGTTCTTGAATGCCTGAATCTAAGGAAAATATGATTTTTCACAGACAATTCCTTGCTATCATATGAGGTGAAATCACAGATATCAAGGATCATGTCAATAGCTTACTTCATTGAAGATACCATTCCTTTAAACTGAAATGATTGATCAAATCCTCTGCGAACCCAACAGAATCTAAAAGGTCTGACTTGAACCAAATCAATGGATGATTCATTGAATCGATGAATAAATAATAAATCAATGCATGAATCAACGCATGAATCAACGTATAAATCAATGAATGAATCAATATATGAATCAATATTTCAATCAATATATGAATCAATGTATGAATCAATGTATGAACCAATGCATGGATCAATGCATGAATCATTGTATTAATCAATGCCTGAATTAACGCATAAAATCAATATATGAATCAATGCCTGAATCAATGTATAAATCAATGCCTGAATTAACGCATAAAATCAATATATGAATAAATGCCTGAATCAATGCATAAATCACTGAATGGATCAATGCGCAAATCAATAATGAATTATTGAATGAATCAATGAATGAGTGTTTTTTTGTGAATTTTGTTGAATTTAAGTATTTTTAATCAATTGACTGCCCAGATATAAGTTATTTGCCCCTCCCCCCTGGGTACGACCCCGGGGTACGACACATGCGCAGATGAATGAGCTTACGGGTGTCTTGATTTTCGCAGGTCTATGATAATAACCAGCGCTTTTGACACATCAACATAAAATGCTATTCTGTGTCATAAATGGCTGTAAATATCATGTCCACTCCCAGCCACAGAATTTGTATATGTTCAGATGTTAGTTAGGACTGAGGTGTCCAGTCCCGGGCGATGCAGCAGGCAGCAGCACCGCGTCAACGTTCCAGCCCCAGACCAGCAAGTCACCGCCATCCCTGTCATAGATATCCCGGGTCATATCCCGGGTCATATCCTGGTTCAATTCCTCCTCATCAGGTCCAGCCCGTCCAGGGTCTCTGCTGCCCGCCGCCGAGGTTACCCTCTACCGTGGTGAAGCCCTAGATGATCTGATTTCTCTCACCTCTACCTACAATAATGGTTAAGAACTGAAGTAGAGTTAAGTGCTGCTGGTCCAGGCAGCCTCCCCAAGACACCACACAGCATCTATATCTTAACATCAGAACTCTCCTAAAACTCATCATGTGCGGGCTTCCAGTTACCAACTGCACATCAGTAGCACCCTGAAGCTGGTGACAAACGGGCTCCGGTTCACCGGGGAGAATGAGGGTTGGCGCAACTGCTGTTAATGACTATCCACAGATATATTGAACTTGAGAATGTCAGCTCTGAGTTAGCCAGAAAGCATCACAGAAGATTAGAGTTGCTGAGCATCATGATTGAATGTTGAAAGGTTGAGATAGTGACTATATCAATCTGAAATAGACTCTTTTGCTTCTGAATGTTATTAGATATCATTCATAGTTTATATATTGACATATGTGCAATCTAATTCAAATTTTATTTCATCCAAATTTTGCCATCAATAGCTTTGACCCACTTTGCCAACTTGTGACTGCCTAAATATGTGATGATGAATGATGGCAAATACACACATCACTTTCCCTGTGCTATTCCTAGACCCCACTAAACACTGTGTGCATTGAAATGTCCTGTAACAGATGGAGCGGGGGAGTAAAGTCAACATTTGTAAGTTTGACTTATGTCCACAAAGGCTATGCTTAATGGACATTTCCTGGAAAGGAAAATGCACAGTTCCTTTTAATATGGAGATTGCCAATTTAAATAACATAGCAATACTTTTCATTTTGTGAATTATCATGAGAGCTTCAGGGTGCTACTTTTGTGAATTATCATGAGAGCTACAGTGTCCACTGTGATGTCCCTGTATATAGTAAAAGTCTTCGCCTTGTCACTGGATTCATACCGGAAATGCTTGTTCTCATAATGTAGCAAAATTGCTATATGATTTAGATGTATCACGACACTCTAAGGCACCCAAAAAGATACAACAAAAATAAATGGAAGCACCCATTATAATTGCAATTACTGCAGCCTCGGAAAGAGAGTGAATCAGAGTAAATATAAATGCAATCAATATTTGTACACTGTAGAATAATTGTTCTTTAGCCACCCGTACCACTGTGTTTATGATATAAAGTATATGATATTAAGTGATTCATTGGGTATGTTTTAAACGTTTTCCATATACATTTTTTTTTTATCCCCAATATCATCGTCATTACCATCACATTTGATATGCAAGATTGACCTTAATGTTGTCTAGCTGACAAATGTCAAAGAAAAAGGAAATATTAGATATCAGAGCATAAAGCCTTATAGTTCATTTGAAATGTTAGGTCTCAAAAGACGAGAGAAGACGATACGTTATCAATGCTTTGCTCATCCTGGGCATGCGCATGCGCAGGCCACTTTGCATAATGTCGATTTTCAATGTGTACCTTTTCATATCGAGCGTAGCTGATGTGAATAAGGTATACTTGTGTCTCTTATCTAGGTAATATGTATGTGTCAACTGCGGTACCATGATGTTTAAAAAATGCACAAAATAGCAGATATGTTGATATGTAATTATCAATCATCTTTGAAATGTACTTAGAGTGTTATCTAGAAGATTATCGATAAGAAGTTTTTTGGCAATTGATCAGTCAGATAATGATATGATTTTGCTCACTTGCAGAAACAGGCCAAAACCTTTTACCAAAATAATACAATATGAAATATGTGTCATGAAATAGTACTATTTCATAACACTTCATATGTAATCTAGCAACCTCATAACATGCTTGTCGGACGGGAAGATTGCGAAATTCACAAACCAACAGACAGAGACCTTTTAGTGTTTTTGGCTGTAAGTTTGATTAGCCGTTTGACTCTATGTATTTAGTTTGTGATTGCACGCTTTGGTTACAACTGTTCCACAATATACTGTGATCTTTGATCATTGCCAACATTATTGACATTCCATAATATAATCTCATTGGATTCGAATAACGATACTGTAACCCAAACAGGTTATTATACAGTAAAGTTTATAATCCTATAATACTTATCATGCTGACCCATTGATATTATGGGGATCGCAATTTATAAATGAAATGAATCTCACACCTACAAATCAATCACTCAACGCCTCAATAGAAACGAGAAAACGCGATTATTCTTAAAATAAAACCAATATGGTAACTGGCAGTATGCTTTCTTCATTACACTTTATATATTACCTTTTCGGAACAAATATTTCACCCCCACAGAAAAAAGCACTTGGTTGAGACTCTTTCAAAGAAGCAGACAGTGCCTGGAAACCATGTTCTGTGTTTGGGAGATAACAGACAAATATTTGTAATCTTACAACTTTATTTGAATGAAGTGTAAATTATCCTGTTGTGAATTACCTCTTGACCACAGTGTAAGAGTGATTAACTCAGCACGATGCGGTTAAAAATAGAAATTACTAACACGATATCTGCTTCCAGAATGTTCCATGCAGTGCCAGCTCCAGATAATCGATAAGTCTCTTGGCTGAGACATCGATCCGCGATAAAAGGCTAGAATATGGTTTCAAATTGAAAAGGAAGAGAAAGGAATTCTCTGATACCTTCAGACGTCAATGCCAGACCATCGGTTTTAGACATCAGTCCCAGCCATAAGTTCCAGATATCAATACCAGTCATTGTTGCTACAAATCAGTGTCAGCTATTGTTGCTACAAATCAGTGTAAGCCATTGTTGCTACAAATCAGTGTAAGCCATTGTTGGTACAAATCAGTGTCAGCCATTGTTGCTTCAAATCAGTGTCAGCCATTGTTGCTTCAAATCAGTGCCAGCCATTGTTGCTACAAATCAGTGCCAGCCATTGTTCTACAAATCAGTGCCAGCCATTGTTGCTTCAAATCAGTGTCAGCCATTGTTGCTACAAATCAGTGTTAGCCATTGTTGCTACAAATCAGTGCCAGCCATTGTTCTACAAATTAGTGCCAGCCATTGTTGCTTCAAATCAGTGCCAGCCATTGTTCTACAAATCAGTGCCAGCAACTGTTGCTACAAATCAGTGTAAGCCATTGTTGCTACGAATCAGTGTCAGCCATTGTTGCTACAAATTAGTGCCAGCCATTGTTGCTACAAATCAGTGTAAGCCATTGTTGCTACAAATCAGTGCCAGCCATTGATACTACACATCAGTGTCAGCCATTGGCACCACACTGTATGGATAACTAAGTATTCCAATATATCCCTCAAAACAATTTTGTTATCTGGTCAAGAGACTAGCCCACCCCAATATATAAGATAATGCTTTATCTTATGCAAGACCAGACTGTTCCAATATCATGCCAACTCCTTGATGTGCCTGCCATGAAACTAAACACAAAATTACTGATAAGTTAATTGCACAATTGTGATAGTACAGTTTGCATTAAGTCTGAATATCACATTTTCACAACTAAACGGCTTTCTGAGAGTTTAATCTTTTACGAAGATTTTAAGGCAACTTACAAGTTTTGTTCATGTAAGAAATTCCTTTAAAGTATTTGCAATGCTTGGAGTCAATGTGTGCAAACATATTCTGCACACAAGATGGGGCTTAGCGTGTTTGACTATTATAGTATAGTATTTACATCACAACACTATCAAAGGCTTTGGATAAATCAAATAATTTTTTGGGAAATCAAGTACAAGTGAGCATTAATTTAGATATGGTTATGGTAATGTGAAAAAAAAAACAATGATTAATCAAAAGTGTCTAACAGTGTATTGAAGATTTTTCAAAATATGATTAATAAAGTTCAATGAATTTATTTGTGGTTATCACAACATGATGAATATATTTATAACACTCGTGAATGACTTTAATTTCTCGTTTTTTTCAAATTGAAGCTGATGACAATTTAAAACTATTCGGTTTATCAAAAACAACTTTTCAATTTTTAGTTTTCCAAAAATTATGGGGATACCTTGATGGCGGTTCTCAGCAAATAAGTTGGGTCTTGGTAAGCATGTTAGCAGACCTTTTGTAGACACCTGCCTTTGATCTTTATGCTATGATCACGCCATGTTGGCCTGAACCAATAGCATGGTGTTGAACCATCACCCCATCTTCTAGCTAGAAAAAAATGGTAGCATACCATCCCATGTCGAACATGGACAAAATATCCAAATTAAAGTGATCTGTCTTGATAATGATTTCATTGAAACTTTCATGAAAATAGATTTTCAAGCAATTTAAATGTTCATACTCTAACCTTTGTGATAAAATGTTATCATACTTCTCCCTTACATAAATTTCTTTGCTATTTGAAAGTAAAATCTTCCAATAAAATCAAAATCAATTATTGAACACTTTGTTAACAAACTTTGCTTAGCTGACCAGTGATCTGGTGTAAACACATGCTCAGTAAAAGATTACTGACAATGGAACACCATCAGATTGGGACACTCGAGTTTGCCCATTGGATTTTGTCTATTGGTACAGTCCTAACACCATTGTGGACCGCAAGGGTTGATCCCCTAAGTTCTTGGCATTTCCAGCAAAACACAATAATGATGTCAAGTGTATTTTGGTTGATTTCAGGGAGATGTTTGTATCACAGTTTCATGACCACAAAAAAACATTTCTGTAAAATTGACTGTGATCTCCGTGATTTCAAGAAATCATGTAATATATAATCATTCAGCGGCAGAATTCAAGCCATTAGAGTTTAACTTAAGTACAACTGTCGTTACTTCCCGCAGTGGTACTTTGTTGAGTCTATGTCTGGGACTTACTTTGCATCACAGCTTCACCTTTTACATATTTTAAATATGAAATTTGGAAAATGAGGAATTAAATATAACTGACATTTCTAATTTTGTTGTCCACAGTTACATTCAAAAGGATTTCCTATACATATTTTTGAAATATATTCCTCTTCTATAATGTAATCACCAAATTTTGAATTGATGGAAGCTGGGGCGGAAACACAGTCAAGAAGGTACTGCAATGTGAGGGAATGTCAACATGGTTCAAAAACGTACGTTTCACCTCTTGGTAGTTTACACAAAGAAAGCATATTCTTTGGTGTAACCCTAAAAGATTAGAATATTAATTGGTCTTAAATTGGGCTTGATTAGATATTGTATCTCTTAACAAATTAAATGAAGTCAACGTTTTACTGTAAAACAAAGAGTTAAGATATTAACACGTGATTTTATCATGGCTGAAATTCTTCACCTGGGTAGTGTATGTGAACCTGTTGCCTGTATTGCTTAATATCTATAATTATACATATGTCCTTCCTGGGATTTTTAATCTAAAAAAAATCCCGGGATTTTAATCTCAATGAAATTTCTTTCTAAATTTGCAATAAAGATCTTTGCAATTAACCTTCGATTTAAACATTTCACTTTAGTGAATAATACTGGGGAAATTGACAGAAATCCCAAAAGGTTCCAACGATCGCCGCCAACCTATTAATACACTTCGTGGAATTTTAAGCTTAAATACATAAATACATAACAGTTGGCCATTTGCAACCACTGACTAGTGGTTAGCTTGACCAATTGACCAGTTAAATCCAGGTGTTCCGCCGACCTGAGCGGTGAGGTCAGACCTAATTCTGGCGGCCATGTTACATCATTTCCGGTGGCAGCCATATTGTTTTGGCAACAGGTTGCGAGGCCAGATGAATCTTTCCCAGCTTATTTCACAGCTTGATCTATAGGATTAAATCACAGAGTAACAAAGAACATTCCAAACATTATCAAAAAACTAAGGAGATAATAATAATCCTAAGCTTGGAAAGTTGTCAAGTGCATGGAGTCAGTGACTGTCTATCCTGTGTATTTCCATTCTATGTCTGTTTTATTTTATCAATATCAATTATAGAGTATGAGTTATTAGGTATTAAAACCTGAATTGTAGGAAAATATAATTAAAATGAGTCTACTTAAATAGAATTTAAAAAGTGGTCTCGAACTCCAGCGTACAGAGTATTCAAATATTTGCACTGAAAACTGAAGGAAAAAGTAGATGGTTATCAACATGATCTATCCTTCAAACAGTATCATTGGCAATAATGTTAATGGAGGTGTCAGTTTCATGGCCTGAGGTGTGATGGCTTATGGTGACATTTACCTGTCTGACGGATGAGATCAAAGGGTGATGGTTTTGTTGCATTAAGGCCTCATTGGCCGTGATTATAGGCATTGCATATGTCAAACCTGTAACGAGACCAATGCCCGTGTGAAACAAAGTGTGGAGACCCGCTAACCACTTCCTGTCAATCAAACACACCACAAATAACTAATAACTTACAATACTATCACATTGAAATGCGCTATTCTAGTCAATATTGCATTGCTATCATTACCTTAGTCTTAACACTGGAACGAACGGTAAAAAAACTATATTATTAAATGTTAAAAGGCTTTTTATTCCAGGTGAATGTTACTAGGAGGTGATATAAATGTGTGGCACATCCACACCACATAAGTGGCATGTCTACTTGTCATCGTGAGTGATCAAAGTGTCAGACTCAATAACTACTAACAGAAGCCTGACTTTACACTATGATAACTCTATCTGTACCGCATCTGTCTGGTTGCACCATATGGTCAGGCTGGTGCAATCCAAAAAAAGCAGCCTTTCCCCATGTTAATGATACACTTACCCCCTAACGTCTGAAACTATTGCCCCTGGACACAACCTTCTAATAACGTCATAATTAAAGTATTGAATATTCTTATCTCATGATGAAAGACAATTCTTCAAAATGTGGCATTGTGGTTTCTTTCTTGATATTTACATTAAAAACAGTACATTCAGGTTAAAGTTTAACCATACTGCCCAGTCTCAATCTATATAAAAGATATAGGAAATAATATTATGAACTATAAGCCATTGACTCTAATAGGGAAATTGTGACTGAATAAATAAAATATAAATTAACCAATCATGGAAAATCAAAAATGAACAACACAATTTCACTATCTTTGTCATTCTGGAGGAATCACAAGTTAACAAAATTTCAAAAAAATGTGACATTCGGGAGAAATAATAATTTGAGACAATTTCAACATTTTTTCCTCAGACCATTTTGGAACCCTTGTAATGTAAGAATGTCCCTCTCTCCAGTTGGCATAACTCTCAAAATAGTTGGATCCCATCTCCCCACCAAGTAACACTTAACAATATTATATAATCTGTATATAAATTTGTAAGTTAAAATAAACATGCTAAAACATTTATATCTATTAGGATACAACGTATTGGTATATCCATGAGTTTGATTCCAAGTTTGAGAAGCCCTTGGGTCATGTTGTATGATCGAGAAAGGTGGGTATTTGGTTCTATTTTATTTTTGACTCAGACTGTGATTTGTGTTATCATTATAATGTGATAATGCAAAATAAAGATTTCAAGTCATTCTTTGAAAAGAGCAGGACATTGAGTCCCGGGGACAGTCTCTCTATGCCCTGATATTGCCTTAATAGTGTTTTTTTATTACAGACAAACTATTTCCTTTCTTAATCATCTGGAGAAATGAAAATATGAAGCAATCATTCTTGTTCATTCTATATATAAAGATGAAATATAAAACATGTATAACAGGGCGGCTTAGTCTGCAGGTTTTCGGAAATTGTATACAAACAAGTCTTTTAGAAGTTTGAGTATTTCAAAGTTGTCATCGGCATACTCTGCTAAACAGAGGTAGTCAATTTTCAGCCCACCTCTGCCTCCAAAGCCCTTTCATTGTTACCATAAGGAATATATAAAAACCCCGGTTATTAATAAATCTGCAAAAAGGATCTTCCCATAGGGTACATTATTAGACAAACCCGTACCAACTATCAACTATCAGAAGTGATGAAGTGTAAAGCCATGAATATAGATAAGAATACGGAATATGGGCAAATAAAACTTGTATAGTTGATGAATCCGTAGATTTGATATTCCTTTATTGCTGTGATTATATAAATTATACATATATAATTATATAATGCTATGTTGTATACTTGGAATTTCAGGTGATGAATGCTCTTTAAATGTCTGCCTTCGTCTTGGACATAACTATTCCCATTAAATAAAGTGCAATAGACAAAGATGAAAAGGCCTAAAACATGATGGGATTCATGACAGACATCACAATCTATATAACACTGTGGGAAAATACAGTTCACATTGAGCAATAGAAACTATTTCTTCACAGCATAATAGATCAAAGACGGCAGCATCTATGAGGCATGGTCCAAATAGTCGGGGGAGTCTTTGACGAGTTGTTTCCCATGTTATCTTCAGCAACAAAGCTGTGAGCTGTTCATTTGGTGGTTGAGGCAAGCAGACGAATGTCAGGTGGCCAACACAGTTGTGACACCAGAGGTCAATTCTGGAATAATCACAAGAACACCATGCATAGCACAGACTGCGATGTCATGAATACAAGAAGCCCACCACAACAGAATATATTTACTGGAGCATGACTGAATTGTCCTGTTTACTTCACACAGTCTTTGATGGTTTTGAAGGCTGCATTCCAGAAAAATCTCGCCCTCAATAGTGGAAGGAACTGTAGAAGAGTTACCTCAATCCGGCGTGGGAACGGTGGCAACCTCAATGCTGCCAGCGCTGCGGAATACAGCTTTCCTTGGTGAGAAGGATCCATGTCCCTCGCTCTCAGAACCTCCAGGCACTGCCAAAAACTAGACCAAAACTAATGCAATTAAACTCTAATTACTTGTGGCAATTATATTTTCAAATTTGTTCCTGGGTTTTATTAAATTCCATCCAACCAATTTTATTACCCTCAGATTTTACTTATTCCGCAATGGTTACATCATCGGATACCCCTATTTTATTTAAAGCTTGTTTTTATAGTTCTACTTGAAACGAATTCAGGATAGCGTAGGCTTTATAAAAGCATATATAACATACCAAAGGGCGGTGTAAAAGTCTGCTATCATTAATTGGATATCAGTATTTGAAAGATACAGTTCAAAAAGCAAAATACTTGAACATTGCATTCTAGAATTGCTGTTACACAAAAATATATTAAATATAGTTTTAATTCTGTAAATGTGTGATCAAATCCAATATTATTTCAAGAGACATACAAGTTTCCTCCATTGATTAGGTATGAGTGAACATTTAACTTGCAGGTATAAAGTTACAGGGAATTGTTTCCTGTGGTGCTAACACCCTGGCTACTATAGGGGTGTACCCCCTGAACAGGGCCCCTTCCCATGCAGCCCAGGTCACGCAGACCCAATCGTCCAGCTCACGCCCTTGGCTCTGATGAGATACGCTGTTTGTTAGTTTCCTGTTTGGAGAGGTTTGATGAATACTTTCCTCACACAAGGCGCAGACCTTGGTATTAAATCCCAGTTATCTGTCAGGAGGACTGTCTCTCTTTGTCACGCCCCAAAGAATTCACGCAAAGTCCTCTATTGTATTCAAAATCTAGCCTATTTAATTATTTATACCCATTTGCCAGGTTGGACAAGTTTCTATTGATGTTGGTACCAAATTATGATGCAATTGTAAAGAATGACAGTTTACAACCAACCTATTTTGATGTCAGTATATATACAAGTATGCTTTGACAGGTTTGTAACAAAAGCAAATATAATACCAACAACTAACCCATGAAATCTGTGTTCAAGAAACCAAAATGGGTTCCTTTTGAAAGCTTCTAAATCAGCCGTGAATTGTGGGGCATAACGGGATACCAATCACATGGCCCCAATACAATAGTATTATATTTGGTACTATGCCTTTGCAAACATCTTTGGTAAATATAGGGCATTGATGGGATATTTGGCAGAAAAAGGGTACCCTTGATGGGATATCTGGAAGATAAAGGGCACCCTTAATGGAATATTTGGTAAATAAAGGGCACCCTTAATGGAATATTTGGAAGATAAAGGGCACCCTTGGTGGAGTATTTAAAAGATAAAGGACAATTTTAGTGGGATAATTGAAAGATAAAGGACAGCCTTGATGGGATATTCGGTAGATGAAGGGCACCCTTAATGGAATATTTGGTAGATAAAGGGCAGCCTTAATGGGATATTTGGAAGATAAAGGGCACCCTTATTGGGATATTTGGAAGATAAAGGGCACCCTTAATGGGATATTTGGTAGATAAGGGACAACCTTAATGGAATATTTGGAAGATAAAGGGCACCCTTAATGGGATATTTGGAAGATATTGGGCACCTTTAATAGAATATTTGAAGGAGAAAAGGCATCCTGAATGGGATATTTGAAAGATGAAGGGGATCTAGAAGTAGAATATTTGACACAGCCGAATATCCTAATGTTGTATCTATTTATCAGAATCTCCACAGATTTCTCACCTGCTGAGCACAATGGACTACTCACTTAATCTATTGTGATTTAGAATGAGTAATACGAACTTTGATTTCATTCACCGACCGAACGTCACTATCTTCTTCTGGAGTATCAAATGTTCCGATCAATAAGCTAATATTTTTGTCATAAATGGAACCTATTCAATGAATGATGGGTCCAATAAAGGTAATATCATAATTAGGGGTGGACCATTAAACATTCAAGGGTGTGGAGGAAAGTGGGGAAAATATCGGTGAGACCACTTGGTGGAAAAAATATTGAAAACGCCAACCTTGAAGAAAACAAATTGACACTGTAGAAAAAAGCATATTTCAGAGGGAGGATTTAGAGGTGAAAAAATAGTTTTAAGCTTGTAGAAGTAAAATTTGGAGGGCAAAGGTCAACCATGGAAAAAGTGGCCCAGCTTCGCTTGGCACATCAATATGTACAATCTAACCAAAACATGTTTGAGGACGCCAGCTCCAACAAATACAAATTCAAGTTAGATCATAAATTTCAGGCCAACATCCAACAGGTTTGTTTGTTTTTGGTTTATTTTGTTATTTATATTTTCAAGACACTCAGGTTAATTTATTTAATATTTATTATCGGACATAAAACATACACTTTAGGTTTTGTTACACTTAAGCTATTTAGTTGGATTCCTTAACTTAACATTGATTATTATACAAGTCACTGTTTTAACAATGCCATTTGCTACACATATTTAACATTTATATAATCAATATATTTGTTTAAGCAAGATTTAAACAATTTATGAAAGACGTTTTCAAATGTCTGAAATGTGTTTGAATTGGGTTGTTGTAAAGCCAATTTGAAGCGTTATAGTAACCAGGCAGAGAAAATATAATGTAGCTTATCTTTTGACAATTTTAAATATTGCATATTTGGTTCGGGAAAAAATGAGACATGGAACAAAATCGCCAATTTTATTTTCTTCTATCCCCTTGAATGATTAATGGTCCGTCCCTTACAAATAGCAGTGTCCCTCTCACAGATATATGTCATTGACGATTCCTGATGACGTGTGGCAGGCATTTGGCCACTAAAACACGTTTATGTCATGCAGCTTGTAACATCATCATTCCTTTTCAATTAAGATATCATTAATATTGAGATGTTTCTCTTGTTGGGCTGCAGGTATGACGCTATGCGACATTCTATCTCTTGCTCAGGTATCAATTCCACATAGCATTCATACACGCTCACTTGAGGGGTTCCACGTCATATGTGAGAGCAAAATAATTATATTAAGAAAAAACACATGGCTATTCAAGCTCAGTTATTGCCGTAAAGATAATAACAATTGATATACACAAGAAAGCTTGTCAGATAAAAGAATAGGGGACATTGAACGTATTAATAAAAAATAGGATTAAATCTTTTGTGCAAACACATCACATTTGATTCAATACCAATGTTCTCTTCCACTGCTCTACATTGAGACATTTACGTATATTTAATGTTTTGAGGAATCAGGTGAGAGCAGCAAATGGTTACTAGTATTAACTTTAAGCAAGGGAAGGATGTCAGTGTGTTCTGGTCATGCCTGGCAATGGACATTGCTGTAATAATGTATTGTGTCTAGACAGGTGGAGTGTACCACACAGTCTGCACTATATATACAAATACACACACATCTGAGGAAAGAACAAAACATAAAAGTACTGGTACATATATAACACTGTTGCAATCTTAATTGCCCCATAAAAAGTTGGTGAACAATGAAAACAAGAAAATCGTCATTGGAAGCGTTGTCATTCAAATGTGTGCTGTTTGCTAGGAGGCGATTTCAGGCCTCAGCGACCTTATGAGAGAGCGGCGGCGTACATATGTTTTACCATATGGGTGGTCACCCACCACATATCGAGAATCAGAGTCCACCTCCAGAGGAAATGCGAATGCTTGGACAATCTGATACATTTGATGATTCTGTCAAAGTTTCATTGAGCTTCACTGTTCTGTATGGATAAGGACCCTCACGGCATAAAACTCAATAGCAAAACTTTAAACATTAATTTTTTCTCCTCCAGTCTATATTTCTAGCTAAAATCTCAAAGCGCTCTGATTCATTTTTAGAGTGTAACAAGGGCAAAAGGCCCCATTTTCCACAGGAGTAATTTTGACTATTTGCACACGCATAAACAACATTGCTTGAAATTTATGAAAATTTAAACTACCAAAATTGTTTTCTCATCAACTATATAGCGATCCTTTAGAATTGAATGCAAATAAAGAATTGATTAAAATATAAAAAAAATTAAGCTTTTGGAGACCATAAACCATCCATTCGCCTGGGGGTATATTGGGTTTATTATTAAGATAACTCAACATATGCATGCAGCTTGAGGGTTTGAGTCATTTTGCTCTGCATTAATTTGACCTTGAGAAACCTTAAGCTTATCAAACACAAATTACTGGCAAATTACCCGAGAAGGTCACTTTTTATTTTCGGAACGAATCTGTCTTTTAAAATGAACATTTTATCATGAAATCATTTTATTTTAAAACTTTTGATCTCTCAAATAACATATGAGCTGAGGCCCGTGCCAAAAGGGTTAACCTGTTGTCCTTGTAAATCTGTGACCGGGTGGGTTGTCATGTCAAGGACCTGCGACATGAGAATTCAGTCAGGCAGCACTATATCTGCTACAAGTAGGTCTCATCACGAAATGACTGAAATAATGTTGAAAGTGATGTAAAACCCCAAACAAACAAACAAACAAACAAACAAACAAATCTCTTGGTTAACTTTCAAAATGGGAAAAGGACAACACAGTGGAAATGATTAAGAGGTGTGTCATTAAGCAGGTCAAGGTCAAACATGTTTGGGACTGGCATATCAAGTCAATTAATGGTTCAGGCGACAAGGAAATGACAGAAAAAAACGCAATAATTCATTAATTTCATGGCATGGTATTTCGCGATGACGTGAACACGTGAATAATCATATTAATTCATACATCATTCTCTTCATTAATGACCTGTAAGGAATGTCAATATATCATGTCAGGGTCAAAATCACGTAATACAGAACAAATTATGACAAAACCCAAATTTGACATGAAAAAAATAATTGTTATCCTAGTAACTGCAATTTACCACAGCAAGATATGTAATATCGAAGGCTACTTTATTTATGACCTATTGTATAAATGCATCTCTGAAGTTGCAATAAATCACCTCTTCTCCCCATGATGATATTTGAATTGGAAAAATCAAATTGGAACATGTCATTAGTGCCCATTAAAACTTGTGTTTCATCACCTTAGTAGTACATACGTAGGCTCTCAGACTTAAATAATAGAACATACGCAGGCTCTCAGACTTAAATAATAGAACATATGCAGGCTCTCAGACTTCTCGAATAGTGGTACATACGTAGGCTCTCAGACTTAAATAATAGAACATACGCAGGCTCTCAGACTTCTTGAATAGTGGTACATACGCAGGCTCTCAGACTTCTCCAATAATAGTACATACGCAGACTCTCAGACTTCTCCAATAATAGTACATACGCAGGCTCTCAGACTTCTCCAATAATAGTCCATATGCAGGCTCTCAGACTTCTCGAATAGTAGTACATACGCAGGCTCTCAGACTTCTCCAATAATAGTCCATACGCAGGCTCTCAGACTTCTCGAATAGTAGTACATATGCAGGCTCTCAGACTTCTCCAATAATAGTACATACGCAGACTCTCAGACTTCTCCAATAGTAGTACATACGCAGGCTCTCAGACTTCTCCAATAATAGTACATACGCAGGCTCTCAGACTTCTCGAATAGCAATGCAAACGAAGGCTTTGGAACTTCTCAAATATTTCTTATCAATTAATGGTGATGATAGATCAAGATGTTAATGTTTAATGGGTTGCTTGTGTAGATGCTGGGTTTAACCACAGATATCCCTTACCAGATAATCCTTAACATAAAGAGATTGGACTGAAATATATGGCTATGATGCTAAGAAGCAGCTGAAGATTCTTTCAACTATCCTGATACCACTAATCTAAGGAATCAGAAATTGAATCAATTGCACTATTTGTGACTTGAATTTTAGTGAATATGAATTTGAGTAATAAGCATACTCAAGATAATAGTTCAATATTTAGTTTTAAAAAAAAGGTTCATAAAGAATGATAACATCCAAGTTTAGATGCAGAATTAATGTATCTATTGCCTTCATAGTTAACAGCTGGCTGCTGAAATGGTCAGGTATAAATGCAATACAATAGCTTATGCATTAAAGGATTCATCTTCAATATCACTGCGTGGCTGATGCCAATGGGTTAAGAACTCGAGATGCCCATAAAAAATATAGATATCAAATATGCTGCCACACTAATTAATGTAAGATCAATTAATGTACGCAGGTATGTCATTTCACATAAACGATGACGACAAGAGCTTGTGACGGCATTCATTAAAAATATATCAAATTACATAAAAATATCCATGTGATATTATTTGCAACAATAAGTGAAAGATTACAGTATGTTCTAGAATTTCATATTAATCATCGCTGAATGACCAAGAGTGGTTCACACTGAGGTACGAAATAGAGATGTGAAATTAAAAGCCACAAATTCCCTGTTTCTTGATTTTAAACTCTAAAAACAAACTGAGGAATTAAAGGGCCTTTATAATCCCAAGGGGTAATAAAGTAAATGATGTATCTATCTTGAATGCACGTGATGTTCCATTTCTAGTGTAAATGGATTCAAATCCTTTCCAATGCTTTGGTGTCATTGTGGTAACTTCAAAATTCGACACATTATGACATATTTTAAGCTATTTAACCTACGCCACCGGGACATAAGGCCCTGCTCTGTCACCATTACCTCGTCCTATTGGCACATATTGTTCATGACGTATTTTTTTTCCAAAAGCTAATATACCTGACTTTGAAGGTAAAACACTTCAGTAAGGAACAGTCGTGAGACATTTTAAAGTTGAAAAGGGAATGGTGGCGAAAACATTCGCAGATTTTGTTTAACCGGGGCAATAAATTGTGATAACTCGTTCTTCTTATTTACAGTATTTTGTTCTTTTGTGTGCCTAGGATAATGTGTTCCCAAGGGTTTGACCTCAAGGCTGTCGGTACTATTGACACGATTTTATGTGATGTTTATGGGATTAGCCCAAACACTAAGATCAAAGCATGTGATGTCCTAAGACAAAATGTTAACCCAGCCATATAAGTTTAGTCTGTCTGGAGTTATTGCATGTAAACATATGTACAAGTAGTTCCCTTGTTTTACAACTAAAATCACCACATATTTTATTGATCATCCCGAGTTATCACCAGGAACCGATAAATGATAGATTGCCAGAGTGAACATGAATATTACTAGGATATTAGGATTTATATATGTCAATAAATATGTCCGCGTATTGCTACCTCCTCAATTTATCATTATTCATGCAAACTCCCAAGGTCAAAGTGTCCCAGACGCGTTTCAAGGACGTTGCCTTCTGATTGGTCAAGAAAGCAGTTGGTGGTGAAATAGTAAAGCAAAGTTGTCAAGAATTTGAGGGTATTCTGTCTCCATATATTATATAATAACTGTCAACTGAGTTGCCTCGGGTTTGCCTAGGGGGAGGTCACCCTGTTCTGAGAAAAACCGAGTCCATTTTATTATCAATAAATAAACCTATGCACGTATCTACTCATATGTGTTGTCTCGCCTGATACCAAATTATGGAAAAAGCAAATTTTGCTGACAACTTGACAAGTTTGTTATCCAATATATTTGCTTGGCCCGAGGCAAGTTTGAAAAATTCGCTATTTTAAATGACTTCACCAAAAGAATCACCTCTAACATAACCTAAATCTAATCAACATAAAAAATTGAATTTTTTATCCTTTTCTGTATTTTTAGAGTCTAATTTTTATTTCACATCAGCCAAAAATTAGGCGATGCTTCCCGTGAACCGAATTGGAGAGTAAAAATACCGCGTACCAACCCTTGACTCAAATATAAATATGAAATCCCACATCTGAAAGATCTGCAAAGAGGCTTTTAATATATGTAAATATAACCATGTCTGCCAAAAGGCATCTTCCTGACACTCATGATATCCACTCTTCGTGACATCAACTCTTGATGAAAATGACCTTCTTGCGGCCCTTCCAGCACTTGACATAAAAACTACAATTGATTCAGACCCCAGCAGCGTGGGGAGTGGAGAATATTACGAAATATTATAATGTTTTTGTAAAAAAAAATGAAGGAAGTGCACAGTCTCTGCCATATTCAACCTCAAAATTCTACTAGGAAAAGTACATAGAAAGTCCAGAATGGGTACGGCCATCCTCGCCTACTTTGTCTAGTAAAACTTTAAATAGCTTGGGAACAACACTTTCTCTGGAATTGTTCTGAAACCCGGGAATTATCCGCCTCATAATATCAAGAAAGGTGGCTCGGTTGAGGGGGGGGGGGGGTGAACTTTTCTGTCATTCTGTTTGTCCTTCAACTTTCGATCTTCTTCTGAAACTGTCATTGGATATATCATATTTTCAGGGGACCAATATTATCTATTTTCTTTTTGAATTATTCTTGTTTCAAATGATTTTTGCTGGTCATTGCTTTATTTGTTATGTTTGTGAACATTTTCTGGAAAACACAATGTCAACACAAGTTGCAAGAATTTTTGTATATTTTTCAATATTGAAATAGTATATATGTATGGGAGAGTGAGTAAGATAATTAACAAAATGACATAGTTATTGTTAAATACTAACAATTCTATGCAGTGACTTGTTATATTGACTTATTCTGAGTAATGCATGTTAATAAAACCAATGGTGCTGTCTTTAGAAACTTTGTTTCATATAGTATATATGAAAATAGAATGAATAAAATACAAAAGTTTCTGAAGAAGCATAATCTGTCATGTAATCAGTGATATTATAAGAGGTGTTATTTTACAAAGTGGGATTAAAACATCATTTGACCCCATAAATAGTTTATAATTACCCCATCTCACATGCTTGGCTGCTTACAATATTACCAAGAAATGTACTATTTTCAACCTCCTGTGCCAAACTTGAGAGTGCCAATAGTGCAATAGATAGCCATGTTACCTGATGCTGTAGTGATGTCATGTAATAAAGATAGATTTCTGAAGAGTGATCTGGGCTGTTGAAGGCTGGTCATCAGATGTTGTGATCTGCTGAGCCGAACATGAAATCCCTGCTAAGCAACATCATGATCTGCCATATACATGTAAAGAAACAAACCTAATCAATATGGGAATCTTAAAAAGAATAAAAATAATGGAACAGGAACATTCTTTTACTTCTGCCAGCCAAGTTTGCGTGTCTTCAAAAGTCACTCGTGCATGACAGATTTTGCTCCATCTCTTTTCACTTTGTTTGATCATCTGATGATCTTCCTGTTATACGATCATATGAAATCCTTATAATATAAGAAAGATAGCATCTGCTCATCAGATTGAGGACACAGTGATCTACCATATGTAAAGCAGATCATTTATCTGTCATCTACTGATAGACTAAGATCAGTGCAGTACTGCGTGGTGGTGCAGGACTGGCACAAACTTCATATAAATCTTGGGTGCTCTCTTTTGAAGACTATAGTTCATGATAATCGATTTCACAAAAGAACATATTCAAATTCTTTAAACATTTTTGCAACTGTATCTTGAACTCAGATTAAATGCACAATCAAAGTTTTAACTTTATAAGGTAGAGGTCCAGTAGTGAGCAATATATAGTCTATGTAACTGTTACTACATTAGATAGAAACGTGTTGCGTGCAATATATAATCTATGTAACTGTTACTACATTAGATAGAAACGTGTCGCATGCAATATATAGTCTATGTAACTGTTACTACATTAGATAGAAACGTGTCGCGTGCAATATATAGTCTATGTAACTGTTACTACATTAGATAGAAACGTGTCGCGTGCAATATATAATCTATGTAACTAACGTTACTACATTATAGATAGAAGCGTATTCTGTGCAATATATGATCTTATAATCTTGTAATCTTAAAATATAATCTTATCAATGTTATTTCATGAGATCATAGGAGCAATATATAATTTATTTGACTAATTCTGTTGCATTAGGTAGAGGCCACACTGTTCATTATAAAGCCTATCTTACCAATGTCACTGCATTAGATAGATGCCCTACTGTGTGCAATCTATAATCTATACATTCAATGTTACTACATTAGGTAGAGGCCCTACTGTGTGCAATATATAATCTATAATTCAATGTTACTGCTTAGGTAGAGGCCCTACTGTGTGCAATATATAATCTATACATTCAATGTTACTGCATTAGGTAGAGGCCCTACTGTGTGCAATATATAATCTATACATTCAAAGTTACTTCATTAGGTAGAGGCCCTACTGTGTGCAATATATAATCTATACATTCAATGTTACTGCATTTGTGTGCAACACACAATCTGTCTTCAAACTTACTACGTAGGTAAAACCCTTTCGCCGTGCAATACATAATCTATGTGATCAAAGTTACTTTATTAGGTAGAGGCCCTACTGTGTGCAATATATAATCTATACATTCAATGTTACTGCATTAGTAGGTAAAACCCTTTCGCCGTGCAATACATAATCTATGTGATCAAAGTTACTTCATTAGGTAGAGGCTATACTGTGTAAGTATTCTATGTTTTAAAAGCTACTGTATTTGATTTAAAAATTAAAATAATGCAAATTAAAATCTATGTCATCAAAATTACTGCATTAGGTCGAGACTTGTCTGTGTGCAAAATGTAATCTGTGTGATAAATCAATTTTATTGCATTAGATAGCGACCCTACTGTGTGCAATTTGTTCTAGAAACCCCAAATACAACTATCCCCTTAATTGCTATCATTCCAATTACAGTATTGCAGAAATATAAGCTTATGCCAGCAACATATTCGGAAAGAGGAAAGTATCATATATGCATTTGTGAACCCTTTTTAATAATTGCTGTACCCTTTTACTTTATGCTTTCATTCGGATTTCGCAAATTCTGCATGCTTTTGTATTCAATTGCGATGTAATAAATGTGATTTGCAATGTGTAAAAGGTAAAGATCGATTTAATATTGTGAAGCAAAGTAGTTCTGAATTTCATGCCGTCTTTGTAATTTAAATTATCATTGAAACTCTTTTTGAGGATGTCTGATCAATGTTATGTTCAGTTTTTGTTAAAGCCTCTGGTAATTCAATGCAATGTACATCAAGACAAAGTGAATTGAAGCAATGTCACATCTCTGCTGGAAAATGAAAGAATTGAACTTGAAAGTTAAATCACAACTTCTATTTATGTTGAGGGAATGAAAAGACTGATATTTAAACTAAGAGGTCAATATTAAGCGAGCATTTCACCAAAGAGAAGTTTCTGTCAGCATCGCAAGAAAACACATCTCCATAAGATATTCTATCTACAAGTTAACAAGACAACCTTGGTTAAATGTTGCATCTTTTCTATTTGTGACAGAAGTCAGTTGCCAGAATAATAACGATCCCACAAGATGTTAGGATGGACAGGGGTAAATGGTCAGCCACTCAGCTCAATGTTGGCGGTGATATTGGTCGTCTCTGATCGGTTTTTCAATACCGACAAAGCTTTGTATATGACAGCAAAACACAGAATAATTCTCACATTGTTTTGATATCAAAAAGGTTCAGTGCCATATGTCAAAAACTCTAGTTTAAGAATTCAACATGTGATTAAACGTGATTAAACGTAATAATTACACTAAAAATCTAGAACCACAGAAGATTATGTAAATTACACACTATTGCCTACAAATTAAACCAACTTTCAAATAGGAAACAGTAATTAGTGTCTATGTTTGTCAATAATATATCATTAGAATAGCGTCATATATTATTAAGGGGGGAAATGGTGCAACGACCGGAACAGGCCGTCCCTCATTTGCCTTTTAACAGACGATAACAAGATGATCAGAATATAACATTTATTTATATTTTCTTGAACAAAATACATAAAAACCTAAGGTGTCCAAGAAAAAGGAGACTAATTCATTCAAATCTTTTGCGCAGTTTGCCCAGGTGCTGAGATAAACAAAGTAATAAACAAGCATTGCACTTCAGGAATGAGAGAATGGAGGCTTTCAACATCTATTGTGTTTACTAAGTTAAATTGAACATTATGAGTGTCGGGGGATTTCACTTCAGTTTTGCTCCACTGGGCATCAGGCAACAGTGGCCACTGGGTGAAATAACAAAAAAAATGGGTTAATGTCCAAAAATGCATCTGTCTGGCTTAAGGGAATAAAGAACATCCTCAGCTTGTTTGTGAATGATAAAAAAGAGGCAAAACACCCCAGACACAATTTAGAGTTATAAATTATATTCCAGACCCATATATCAAAATGAAAACCATATTAGGGGCAATCGCAGAGTCCTTTCCCAAGATAAGGTAACTAAGCTGCTTTTCCTATGGTCTATGAACTTAAATGTGGGTGTGGCTTCAAAAAGAGACGATGGACACATGATTGATGTGCTTAAAATACTACAAACACGTTGGAGTGTTTTTCCACAATATAAAGGTTTCAACCATCATCAAGGTCTTAAAAAGGTGAATATCTTGTAAGTTAATGGGGACTGTAAATTACAGCAGCTCAAACGATTACACATTGCAAATAGTGTTTAGTTGAGTGGAACAAATATGTAACAACGTAATGAAAATATATATATATATACGTTCATGTATTCCTGATATATAAAATATATGGCCAATATATGGGCAAATACACTCATTGTCCTAGGAAATAATCTTAGATACCTTTCTGTCAAAATTGCCAGGAAAAGAGTCAAGAAAATTGTTGTTAAAGGGGTTAGAAATAGTGGAATTGTGTACAATACAATCATAAATTTCAAGGCTGGATCTTCTGATGTACACATCATATTGCTCTATAATGCTGGACCTAATAATGTATACACGCACTGGATCATCAAAATGGGGAGTAGAAAGGGATTCTAGGTTCCCTTCCCATCATCACAAACTGGTCGAGTAGGTAGGGATTCTAGGTTCCCTTCCCATCATCACAAACTGGGGAGTGGGTAGGGATTCTAGGTTCCCTTCAAATCATCACAAACTGGGGAGTAGGTAGGGATTCTAGGTTCCCTTCCCATCATCACAAACTGGGGAGTAGGCAGGGATTCTAGGTTCCCTTCCCATCATCACAAACCTGGGGAGTGGGTAGGGATTCTAGGTTCCCTTCCCATCATCACAATCTGGGGAGTAGGTAGGGATTCTAGGTTCCCTTCCCATCATCACAAACTGGGGAGTGGGTAGGGATTCTAGGTTCCCTTCAAATCATCACAAACTGGTCGAGTAGGTAGGGATTCTAGGTTCCCTTCCCATCATCACAAACTGGGGAGTGGGTAGGGATTCTAGGTTCCCTTCCCATCATCACAATCTGGGGAGTAGGTAGGGATTCTAGGTTCCCTTCCCATCATCACAAACTGGGGAGTAGGTAGTGATTCTAGGTTCCCTTCAAATCATCACAAACTGGGGAGTAGGTAGGGATTCTAGGTTCCCTTCCCATCATCACAAACTGGGGAGTAGGCAGGGATTCTAGGTTCCCTTCCCATCATCATACAATGGGGAGTAGATAGGGATTCTAGGTACCCTACCCATCATCACAAACTGGGGAGTGGGTAGGGATTCTAGGTTCCCTTCAAATCATCACAAACTGGGGGAGTGGGTAGGGATTCTAGGTACCCTACCCATCATCACAAACTGGGGAGTGGGTAGGGATTCTAGGTTCCCTTCCCATCATCACAAACTGGGGAGTAGGTAGGGATTCTAGGTTCCCTTCAAATCATCACAAACTGGGGAGTAGGTAGGGATTCTAGGTTCCCTTCCTATCATCACAAACTGGGGAGTAGGTAGGGATTCTAGGTTCCCTTCCCATCATCACAAACTGGGGAGTAGGTAGGGATTCTAGGTTCCCTTCCCATCATCACAAACTGGGGAGTAGGTAGGGATTCTAGGTTCCCTTCCCATCATCACAAACTGGGGACTTTCTAGGTTCACTTCCCATCATCACAATCTGGGGAGTAGGTAGGGATTCTAGGTTCCCTTCCCATCATCACAAACTGGGGAGTAGATAGGGATTCTAGGTTCCCTTCAAATCATCACAAACTGGGGAGTAGGTAGGGATTCTAGGTTCCCTTCCCATCATCACAAACTGGGGAGTAGGTAGGGATTCTAGGTTCCCTTCCCATCATCATACAATGGGGAGTAGATAGGGATTCTAGGTTCCCTTCCCATCATCACAAACTGGGGAGTAGGTAGGGATTCTAGGTTCCCTACCCATCATCACAAACTGGGGAGTGGGTAGGGATTCTAGGTTCCCTTCAAATCATCACAAACTGGGGAGTAGGTAGGGATTCTAGGTTCCCTTCCCATCATCACAAACTGGGGAGTGGGTAGGGATTCTAGGTTCCCTTCCCATCATCACAAACTGGGGAGTAGGTAGGGATTCTAGGTTCCCTTCAAATCATCACAAACTGGGGAGTAGGTAGGGATTCTAGGTTCCCTTCCCATCATCACAATCTGGGGAGTAGATAGGGATTCTAGGTTCCCTTCCCATCATCACAAACTGGCGAGTAGGTAACGTTTGGAGTACCCTTCATATCATCACAAACTGGCGAGTAGGTAGGGATTCTAGGTTCCCTTCATATCATCACAAACTGGGGAGTAGGTAGGGATTCTAGGTTCCCTTCCCATCATCACAATCTGGGGAGTAGATAGGGATTCTAGGTACCCTTCCCACCATCACGACTCATTTTCTTCATCTTTAATATCGTGTCCTGTTCCGCATCCAACACAAAGTCGCCAAAGTCCTTCAAGCGGCAAAACGTCACAGTGATTTCACAAGGATACGAAATAAGATCCCACCTGCCCACTGGAGACCACAAGCCACTAAATATAGTGGAGAATAGAGAGATCTTTGCCAGGACAGACAGCCAGAGGCTGAACAGTCACGAGGCGACATGGGTTCACCAATAACTGTATTGAAGCAAAAACCAAAAGTACAATATAAACATCTCGCAGATTTCGGGAAGGTCTTTGTATAGAGATGTGTGTAATGGCCCTTAACTAAATGTTTAATACACTTTTAGTGTTTGTATATTGGATTGGGGTAGAAGTAACCCATTAAGCTATTTAACAAAGCGAACAGGATCCGGAAGCGGACTCTTCCTTATTTAACCATCAAACTAATTCTTATAATCTGTTTTTTGTTAATGGATGGTTAGGTTTTCCCATTTTCTGATGGCCTGTCAAATAAGGGAACAACTCTCTCCAGGGAGGTTCAAAAGGAGAGATAATGATAAAATCTACAAATCTATTTGGGTTTTTGCAAAAGGAGTTGATATGTGAACGATTTTGGCAAGTTTCATCAAGACACTGAGTTTCATGCGCAAGACGACCCAATCTCAAGAGCATCATGGAAACATAAGCCTACATTCCCATCATGAAATCTTCATTTTCTGTCATATAAGGAATTCACATGGAAGCTGCTACTGCAATTTGTCTGATAACTAACTATTGATTTATGAAAGCAATAAGATATTAGAAGCCAGAGGGAGCAATGCTGAAAATGTCACTTCTTTGGACCTACAATGTCTATGATATGTGGCCTGAAAATACACTGCGATATTGGCCTCAGTGTACGGGATATCAAACCATGTTTTATCTTTTGATTAACGGAACAATACTTTTCAGGTTGAAAATATATTGTACATTTTGCCTTGGACTTTATTTTGCCTATTAATTTTCAAAGTCAGAACAGCTAAAAAGGTTTAATTTTGCAGGACTTCTCTTCCATACTTACTCATGTACTACATTTATCAACAGTTAAGAAACAGGGTTACCATTAATGTGGTGATCACGTATTTTCCAAAAAGGGATTTTGCATACCATGGCACCAGAAGGTTAAGTGTACCATAGATTGCCTCATATCAATTCCACAATTCTGATCCTGTACCTCTGATTCCTATGGATGGGTTAATCCAAATTGTCAAAAGTGGCCAAAATATTCTGTTTTTACAGCTCTGAACTGTTTCGAAAGGTGGTTACAACCATTCAATTTCAGATGTTTTAACCTTTCACACAGCAATTAGACCAAAATATATTCTTTCTGCAACTTTTAAGAAATGCAGAGTTGATAAAAGAGCCCAAATAATTGCCTGTGAATCAAGTGTTGGTCAGTCTCTCAAATATTTGAGTAGTTTTATACATTGAATAATGCTGAATACTTAATCGGCGAAAACTTTCAGAAACTTTGAGAAATCCAGCTGATATATTGCCTGTTACCTTTATGAACATTTGAATGCCGCGAGGACCACAAGGGAGGGGGTTGAAGCTGTCAATCTGAGATCATCCATAGTGACAATTATTGTACTTCAACACATCTTCAACTAAAATCTTTGAAACTAGGATAACAATTTTGTGTTTATCAAAATGATGATTCAGTTGGAACAATTAACATATCTTTTAATACAACTGTATAAACAAAAACATTTTGAATGGAACCTTTGAGAGTTTTGAGTCGAGATTGGTTGCTGAAGATGGAAAGACATTCAACATGTGTGTGTAAAATTACACTGTGAATGGAGCACAGAAAAATACATTTTATGCTGTTTGGAGCTGAATTGAGTTTCACAAATCAAGCATAACAGTAGAATTATTGGAGCATGGAGAGAGATATTTCTTTAATGATAGAGTTACAGGCATACTGTGGCGATTTTTTTCACTGAAAACCTGTGCTCTGGAGATGCTATTCTTTAATACCAATCAATTCATATTCTACTCACAAGAAAATGATTTTTGGCAAAACTTAAAAGGTGAAATCATAGGCTGTGCTGGCCATTGCTTTTGTTTGTAAACTTAGTCAACTTTTCCTAAAATGCATGCAAATTGCTTTTCAGTTTTGTCCGTCGAGAGCAGTCATTATGACAAAAACAATGTATAGTTTTGTATATGAAATCAGAAAATTACAGATTTGCAATCTATAAAGATCAGGTTGATTCGGCAGGACACTATATTTCTGGATAATCTACGGTAATCCATGAACCACAATTCACATTATGGCTGCAAGGTTAATTGATATCGTTAAAATATTTATGCCATTCAGGTGTGGATGGACAGACAAATTATAATATCCTTTGGAAATTCCAGTCGCTGAAGGGTAGAAATCCTTCCACTGGACACTGATCCAAACTTATCAACAAAGACAGAAGAAAATCTGGATCAGTGACCATAGGAAGTCATTATGGACAATATTGTGCTTCAAATAAATCTGATTGAAAGTTTTAAAATGATCCCCCAACCAGAGGTGTAAACACCCAAGTGCCAGTCAGACATGGATGCACACACCCATCTGAATAAAAACAAATACTGAACTTACATCTCCACTTAACAAGAATACTTTTTATTTACTTTACACAGAGCATTAACCCCATTGAGGTTCTACCCAAGCATTTGTACAAAGCTGCCTAGTCTCTAGAGACTACAGACAAGCATGTTTATCACCGTGTAATATTCTTATAGATGAGATAGGGTCTGGGTTATGACAGGGAATTGAAGACAGGAATCCTAGCTCCGTGGCACCAACCTCTTCCATTTAATACCAAATGAAAATTTTTATTTATTTTCAACTTATCGTAATTTGAGATTTTAGATAGATTACAACTGACTCCGCTATGCAACAGAAATTTATTATGATGCCCAGGGGGGCAGGGAAATATACCTGAATCTATTCTTCCTTTCTATTATGGTACTTCAATACAGCAAAGATGTTGGTAAAGTATATTGTTTAAATCTTAATTCTTCTGCCATGGAATTTATTTATTACCTTGAAAAAATTGTTTTTAATTGTATTCTATTGTCATGAACATTATGAACATTTACAAAATCCTCTTTTCTAAAAAAATATATAAAATATTTGATTGTTTTTTTTCCTTCTGAATTCAACTGCTTAAATTTCAAAGCACATACATATACATTTGTATATATTCATATTGTAATATTTCTTTTACTGTAATATAAATAGGTAATTTTTCACATTTCCTTCAAATGCTCACTTGATAGCCTCAACTGTTTCAATTGTATCGAGCAACAAACATTGGTATGCCAGGGCTACACTACTTACAGATAGATATAGGGTCTACAAACCATTGTTATAGAAGGGGCAACTGTGGTGGAGGCATATTTGTTTGTGGTCACCATGTAAATTTATACTGATCTCTATGTCAGAGATTACAACCTGTTGTAATCATATCAGAGTTTCTTTTAATCTATGTGACATTTTATCCGTCAAGGTTGTTTTATATTCTTTTCATATGCACTCAATGTCAGGAGAATTTTGTTTATTCTATGTTCTGTGTATATATTTTTTATTGGATAATCTTAAAATATTACAAGTTGCATGGCTTTCTTCTGAGATTTTACAACTATTGTCCCTGTTCAGACTTTGAGTCTATATAAAAGAAATTAAGATTTTTTTAAAAGTTTTTATCTTTAATTCAAATCTTGTTCACAACTTTTCACAAAATGAACAATTTCTTAATTCTTGTAATGTTTATGTGTAGTTTTTGTGTGAATAAATTTCTGTTATGCCAAATAAAATTTTTGATTCAAAGAATTTGTCTGACCTGTACAGATACATCATATAAATGCTACTGTTATAATTCTACTCATCTAACCTCGGCATTAACTACAATGATCTATTTAATAATCCAACTGTCTTGTCAAAATAAATCCAACTTTTGGAACTCTAATTACAGAGAAATAAATTATAAATTATGCTAATCTTTCTTTTTCATTCTTCCTTTTCTCTAACAGACAGAAACCCAAGTATTGACAAAATCTTAAAAGTACCAGTGTCTGATGAATTGTCAGAGACCAAATTTTATAAATAAGCACAATACAAATGTAAGACGATACCCAACTTGACAGGCATCACATAGTAACATAAAGCTACAATAATAATGTTACATATTACAATGGTCCATGTGCTTCTTTGTACAAGTGTTCAGCTTGTATACAAACATAATTACACACAAAACTAGCCAGTGGTATTTACACAGCAAAAATAGTTATCAGCAAATGTCATTGTGGCGTCCTTCTTTTTGCAAGAGGATCAAATTAAGCTACCATAGTTTCTACAACTAATTGTCCCAAATGAATGATAATGAGATAGAGATGATATGAAAAACTTGATGAGGTGCCAGCCATTGTCATAAAATGTACCAATGATACAAATGTCTCCTTTGGGTGATGTAGATCATTCATCTTTTCATCAAGATGAACAGTTTATTTACAAAAGATGCGTCATTCCGATGATGTCAAATGTCGATTTTCAAATGAGTTCTGCATCAAAGACTCAACTGAGCATCTTACGAAATTCGGGAGATATTGTTTTGTTTTTTTGTTGTTGTTATTCATTGAGGAGGTGGATGGTAGGTGTTCTGGTAGTTCTGGTAGTGTGCGTAGTGACTGTGATGGTTGCTTGTGGAGTAGCTTTCGTAGGTGGCTTGGGGATGCGATGCAGGTTGGTGGGGCAGGAGGGGTTGTGATGTGGCTGTGGGTCTCGGGGTGTGTGCTGGATGCTGCTGGTAAGTGGTGGGAATGGCACTGTATTGAGAGCTGGACACCGTGGCTGCCGCGCTATAGGAAGCCTGTGTCTGTGCTGGTGGTGGCGGCGGTGGTGGCGGTGTCGACCTGCCGTGATGTCGGTGATTTTGTGTAGCGCCATCCCATCTGTTCTCACCAGTCTCCCAACGGCCCTCTCGCCGCGCTGATTCTGAAAAAACACACAAAAATCTTCTTTAAACAAATATCACTCTAATATAAACGTACATATATAAAGACAATACAAACAGATACTCCATCTATCAAATGGCAATTTCTAGTAATCAGCACCTCCAGATAACACCCACAGGCATTTGTCACACCACACCCCGGGGGAGTTGGGCATTAACCCACAAGGTTTCAAGTCATTAAAGCCTTAAGTATACACCGGCTGATAACTATATTTGCCCACTTCCTACATTGGACAATTTCTCAGGTAGAGGTCTTGCCTTGACAACTTTCACACAAGACCTTACACACCAATTAGATAGGCTAGGGGCTTTCTTTGGATCCGTTCTTAGCCATTTTGTGTGTGTTCTGCTGGAAGGTGGGCAGCTGTGGAGCAGTCGAGTGAAAAAGCTTGCATGAAACTCCCGTTAGGCATTGTAATTGTAGAGCAATTAAGGGCCGCATGTATAGGTCTGTAGAGGTGACACGCAACAGCTGATGCTGCCTCGGACAACACCTGTAATAAACACTGATATCTTCCACATCAAAGGCACTCCTCGTGACCTAGTGACCTGGCATGACCAGACAGCGACCCTACAGTCACCTTGGACCTATGAGGTCCCGCAGGCCACATGGCGCGACATTGCGACCCACCCTGGATCCCAGCATTGTCTGGACACAAGTCGTAACTGAATCTCATAAGCATCACTGATGGGAAAACCCAAGCATATGTGCCAGCATGTCATACATGACCACATTACTAAAGTTTACAACACTCAATGGGTGGAAACTTGTTTTGTGGGGCAGGGCATTTATTTAGAGACACAAAACAGGTCAAGTGGCATGTTTTGATGTTGGTCCCAGGGTCTAGTAATGTGGCCAAACCATCAAATACAAGCCGCCACAGTGTGCACAATACACGAGTTGTGCTGTTGAAGCTCACCATGTTTCTATATGATAATGTTTTTCATGTGGTTGCTTGTCATGGAAGTTTGGGTTGGCAGGCCGCCCCTGGACCTTTATATTTGACATGGCGTGTGGAGCGAGTCTTGGGGTAGTGGGAAAACTTTCTCCTTGTGATCACCTGACCAGAAAATTACAGCAATCATTACGGCTCCAACACACAGTTTTAGACCTTTTTTTAACATTGGGGCTACCATGTGACAAATATCAATTTTGATTAGATAATTAAGCCTGATTGACATGAAAATCCAAAGATTTAACAACCTTGATTTGTAAATAACTCAAATAATACATGTATCAATCAGTGACATATACCCATTTGAAAACTTGCACTAATAGGCACTTGGTATGTAAAATGGCAGAAGACAGTGATGGCTGCACAAAGACAAAAGCGGGGAGGATGGGTGTCTGGCGGGACCATTGATGGTCATCCTGTCACACAACATATTTGCCTGCATTCTCAGCCACTTGGCAGGGTTGGCATCATTCCCACATCAAAGTGGCAAAGCTGTCTGCACAGAGCCACCTAATATCCAGACAGGAACAAAGGTGCAAACAAAAATACAAATATGTCATTTTGATGTGGAATCACACGGGTAGGGCAGAGTTGAGCATGTGGACATATCAGCTCAAAAACTGTTGAACACCACACAATGGGACAGGGAGACGAGACTGCCAATCAGCTCAGTCATGTTGTTTTGTGTTTCCTCAAGTTTGAGGCTGATAGCAGGTTGGGTGGTGTCTGTGCGCAGGACTAGCCTTGCTGCTGTGCCAGATGGAGGATGTTAGAAGGTACATACGGCTGATAGCCCTGCTTGTCTCTACCATTAATGTGTCACATTCTTTATGCCAAATGTCAAACATGAAGCCACTTGCATGACTTAACAGTTGTCAACCACATTCAAGGTCCTATCACATATCTATTTTACAACTGTTTTCCTTCTTTTGGTTGACTCTATGTAGCATCAACCTATACCCATTTCTACCATGATCAAACTAGCATCAATATAATTTAATGATTACATAGCAAAAGCATTAAGAAAGTTAACACTGCTCAAAATCACACAGAAGTTAATATTATACAAATATATATTATGTACACATAAAAAGGTCTTTTTCATGACTAAATTTCAATGTGCATGGTGCTCAGTGGCTAGGATAGCTCAGGGGTTAAAGCATGGACAAATCAGAGAGGTCTTGGTTTCTATTCCCAGCCATGTCTCTCAAGATCACCCCCCAGATATCCTCCCAGATCAACCTTCAGTGCCTCCCTAAGTGTGGACTGGCACCACTTGGTCTATACTTACTGATTGTAGTGATAGGGAACATTTTGCTGGGGAAGCTCTTGACCGACATAAGTGATGGGATGGGCATCCCTTGTTGTTGCTGCTGCTGCTGCTGCTGCTGCTGAGGAGGTGGAGGAGGAGGAGGAGGCTGTTGCTGAGGAGGCTGCTGACTGGCTCCAAGGAGCGACTGTGCAGGGGGCGGGGGTGGGGGTACCTGGCTGGGTGCCCCACCCACAACCATCCCTGGGGGTGGGGGTACCATCTGGGGTACCCCCAAGGGGGTGTGAGCTATCCCCATCCCTACAGACTGGTGCTGATACAGTGTTTGACCTGCAAGACCGTAACACAACAAACACCACATTATAGAAAACACTACACTCAGAAAAACTTAGTTATTAGAAACTGACAAAGTCCAACAAACATTATGCTTATTTGATCATTTTCGGATTGATTGGGAAGTGTTTAATACAAAGAGTGCTGATCTTAGTCATGCTTAAGACTATCTATGTACAAGTGCTTTTTAGTAATATAAAATGCAAACACCACCTTAAAGAAAATATTAATATGTAACTCTAAATCTTAAGTGTATGCCAATAAGTTGAAGCAGAGAAAGGCTATTTCCTGTAATTGAGTGTTTTTTTGCATATGTATGATCAAAAATCAATTCAATCACAAAATTGCAATGCTACACCAGTCAAGTCAAGTTACACATTTGATCACAAATATTTAGTACAAATGCTGAGATATTCCAATATTGGAGCATAAAGAGCAATAGATATTTGTGAGCAAAGTGAGGTTCTGACTATGACTAATGGTTGTGAGGGGTGGAAGCTTGAAGCTAGAGATAGATAGAGACTCACCCTCACCACGAGAGGCTGCCTGAGCGAGGTGCCCTGGGCGTGGAGGTGGTGGAGGGGGAGGTGGGGGCGGCGGTGTCTCCCGATCCTTCTCCTGCTGCCAGTCTCCTGCAGGACCAACCACAACCTCACTAATTTGCTCAAACGCCCAACACCACAACACAAAACCAAGGCTAATACTTTCTTACTGATTGTTTCAAGTACAAACCCCCATCGAGGAGCAACGTGTTAAACCACACATTTACATAAAAAGAAATAGACCTGGGTTAAGTTTTTTTTATTTAATGAGAAATATAATTTTTAAAAAATGTAAAATTGCAATTTTTTGCACAAGTTTATATTACTGACTGTGCAAATTCCAAGCGATGACTGGCTTGAAATCAAGCTGTTGCGTAAGCTTCATATCACCTGTCCACAAACTGCTGTTTAAACATTTCAACAGATTTTTGCCTGAACACTGCCTGACTTGATGAGATTGGCTCAGTGTGGATGATGCAATGTCTGTGTGTGCATAGGATATTTATGTTACTCTATGACATCACCGTGGGAAAAGGAAAGGCTGGCCGTAACTATAACATGTCTTGTGTTTGTATATAATAGGATGGCGGTGACTCATCTCTCCAAGCCGATCACAACTTGGCTTTCATCTTATTTTATGCCATTGCACCGGTGCTAGTGCACCATGTGACAAGTCAATGAATCAGTGAGCACTTAAAGTACTCTATGTTGCATAAGTGGGCAGGGATTGGACCTCTCTTGTGGTCACTGTGTGATCAGGCCCATGCCTGCATGTGTCTCTTATCTTACACTGATTTGGGCAATCACATGTTTGCAGACTGGCTTGAGCTCTTGTCAGAAGTGTGTGGCTTCTTTCAGTTCATCAAAAGATAACAACAGGTGTGCATAGACAGCGTGGTCAATTAGACCAGTATGCTTCATTTCTCTTGTTTCCTGGATGAGGGTACCATAGAGAAGTACAAGACACTGCAGTGGGTGGACATGTCCGTGAGCTAGGGAGACCCCCCCCCCTGGGGTAGAGCTTGCCCTTGCCTGCCCCCTGCACTCCTTGTGCTCAAATCTTCACCAAATAAGGGAGGAGAGCCAGAGCACCTGTTGACTACTGCTAGGTGATAAGCTTGACTTTGTGACAGTGGGGGGGAGTAATGAGGTGTGGAGAACTCATGTCTGTCCCATGTTGACCACATTCACCACCCTGTCATGTTCAGACCTATAAGCAAGCTGTCAACCCAGCATAACAAAACACAACACACACGTTACTCTCTCCACATCAAAAACTGGATGTGGTTTGTGGTATTTCAGCAAGCGGCACTCCCCAGGGAAAAGATGTTTTCAACTCGCAGGCTGGACTTGGGTGGCCTTGTGGCGGTCACTCCATATGACACAGGAAACTCCCAACCGCCAAGGGGGAAGCGGCAGACATTAGGGCAAGGCCCGACCCCACCTGGACATAACAAACAGGGATGAGATATGCTTGGCTGGACCAATAAAAGCCCACCTGCCTCCAGCTACAATCTCTGCCCGCTAAATTCAGGTGTTGCAATCTCTCAATTCAAGCAAACTGTCTGCCCTTATATCTCCAACTATGTCTCATAATATTGGCAATGTTTATGCTGTCTCTCCAAAGCTTGGTGTCACATGGTCAGAAAGTCCACAGGAAAACACATCCTAGTATGTTAGATTTAGATCAGGCCAGTCATGCCCCAGGCTTTAGTGAAAGCACAAGACTGCCCCCTGGGGACAGGTCAACATATCACTACATTTACTCAAGTGTGGGCGCGTGTCATCACAGTCAGGTCTTAAAGCTTTGTGGTATAAAATTTAAAATATTGGAAACTGAAGAAATATGGACCTGAATTCTGCTTGATTTAAGTGGTCACAATTACTAAGGTCCCTAAAAATCATGTGGGCCTGAGATATCAATCAGAATTCATATTGAATGAAATGATTCAGCTTTAAAAGACAATTAGAATCCATCCCATTTCCAGTACCTAAAGTGGCCACATTACCTGTAGGGGAAAAAATTGCACAATTTTTTGACACGTATCTAACCCTTTTTATAAAATCAAATGGTTTGCTCTGTGTTTGTGAAATATTTGCATTTGTAGACCGACCGTCCCACACCTATTTGCAGAGTGCCAGCTGGATCTCCCCCAGATTGTGAACCATATATTAACCCTCACAGAGACATTATATCACTTGCTGTCAAACCCATCACTGCTGACAAGCTGCTGTATTTAACAGTGTTCAACTGTCTTCACATTAAGCATTCAATATTGACTGCAATCTGTTTTATATGTGTTGAGGCATCACTTTTTAATGGCCTTTCAACCAATCAACTTTTAGTTGTACAAGATTCCTACCCAGTATTAGCAAGGGTTAGTATTCATGGAATGATAAGGTGCACAAGATATATATGCAGACCATACCAGTAAACCAATGTGTGTTTGACAACAACTGATCAGATTTCATTTCGCTCAGGTATTCCTTCGTTTTTGTCAAATGCCATCATCGGTTTACAGCAGTGTTTGCACTGATTGTCATCTAGCTGTGGCAGCTGCCTTATATGGCATATGTCATAATAACTCCCATCCCAGGCATACTTAATAACCATTCATTTTTCTGTCATCATCAATGCCTAACACTTGTTTGGTGACATGTTAACATCTCATTTTACGTTTCTTTGACACTTGAGCACCACCCGAAACTTGGCATGGTTTGATCACCATGGACCAAATATGCTGAGCTTTTTCTATAATCTTCTTTACTTGATAACTTTCAACAAAATACTATCACATTTCCAGGAAAGAACCAGATATGTCATGGTTTGGTGATAAAATACCAGTTAAATGCTTGTAAAAAATGGTTAAAAACATAAAAAAAAACCAAAAAACAATCCACGATCAAATATCTCATAGCACAAATAAACAAGACCAGAGAAAGTATTAGCATAGGTTTCCTCCAACAATCTATTATCTCTTCCTATTAGTTGGAGCCTTATATATATTTCCTCACACATAAACAAGACCAAATGAGGCCACTAAGGATCATCACATGACCATATTATGCACACAGTATGCATGATCAAATCACACCACACATCAGCTGTGCATGACCAGATGAAGTCATGCCATGGCCTTATTTGGTAACACCTATGCATGAACAAATAGATGTTCAACTCCAATTGCTTATTATTTGTTTATGTTATTTTGCAGTATATATCTGTGTAAGTGCTTCATATTACCCATCACCTCACACCTACGCAATCCAGGCACCATATATTCGCATAGGAGCATCATCTTACCAAGCTTTTATAACAAATAAACATCACTGCCTTCATGGCAGCATCTACAAATTGCATGTATTAAGTTTCATAAAATCCTATGTGAATATATATTGCCATGAACTCAACCCAAGTAATTCTAATACACACCTTTACTTTTCTCTTCCTCTTCCTCAGACTCGGAAGCTTCAATGCCAAATTCTCGGCGGAGTCTCTCGTTGAGGCTGAGAGGGGTTGGGTCGCGGGCAGGTCTGTCAGAGGAGGAAGAGGGTGTCCCCCACCGAACATCATTGTCATCCTTAGTGTTTCTACGGCTTGGCAGTGGTGACAAGGATAATCCTGCAAAATTATGAACCTTTTCTTTATACTTGAAAATAGCACAATACATATAATATGTGTCAAATTAGGCTGATTGCCCTCATAGCCTTGTCACAATTCTAATGAACTGAAGCCCCTCCGCCTATCTTTTGTAAAAATAGATAATTGTTACAAGGATTTTCTGGTTTAAAGTCAATATAAAAAACAAATTTCGCTTTTATCTGACCAAATAATGAGACCCTTTTCTTCATGTAGATATATGTGTCCTCTTGTTAATATTTGTGATCCCTCTAATCAGCAAACAATCACATGACAACACCACATTCTTTGCAATATAAACCATTTGACAAACAATTCTTGCATAGTGAATGAACTTGCACAGATGGACAACAATATTATCTCTCATAATCTGACCTCTCTCAATGTTTGTTTAAAACATAGGCATCAGAGATGCATCAACCCTCAGCCCTGGTAACTCATTGCACAACATTCGCTCCACACAATATTTGTGAACAAAACGTCACTGCACCAAGGCAAATTGATGCAGGGGTAAAAAACCCATAAAATCTACTTCCTTTGATAGCTTAGGTGTGTCAAGTATCATGAAACTGTCATCATTTACTCTAGAATTATTGATATGGGCCTGTGACCTTGAAAAGCAGGTTAAGGTCACCGTCCATCAAACTCATCTGGAGTCTTCCCAGATTCTTATGTGTGTCAATTTTCATGAAGCTGCCATCATTTGTTCTTAAGTTATCACGATGACAAGGATGATTTCACATAATTGTCCCTGTGACCTTGAAATCAGGTGAAGGTCATGTTTCATCAAGAGAAGTCTGAGGTCTTCACCAGATGCTTGTGTGTGTCAAATCTCATAAAGCTGCCATCATTCATTCTTGAGTTATTGCGATTCTTGGGATTTCACATAATTGTCCCTGTGACCTTGAAAAATAGGTCAAGGTCGCCGTCCACCGAACTAGTCCGAGGTTTTCACCAGATGCTGATGCGTGTAAAGTTTCATGAAGCTGCCATCATTTGTTCTTGAGTTATCACGATGACAAGGATGATTTCACATAATTATCCCTGTGACCTTGAAAAGTAGGTGAAGGTCATGTTCCATCAAGAGAAGTCTGAGGTCTTCACCAGATGCTTGTGTGTGTCAAATCTCATAAAGCTGCCATCATTCGTTCTTCAGTTATTGCGATTCTTGGGATTTCACATAATTGTCCGTGACCTTGAAAAATAGGTCAAGGTCGCCATCCATCGAACTCATTCGAGGTTTTCACCAGATGCTTTTGTGTGTCAAGTTTCATGAAGCTGCCATCATTTGTTCTCGAGTTTTCGCGATGACAAGGATGATTTCACATAATTGTCCCTGTGACCTTGAAAAGTAGTTGAAGGTCATGTTTCATAGAAAAAATTCTGAGGTCTTCACCAGATACGTATGTGTGTCAAATCTAATAAAGCTACCATTATTCGTTCTTGAGTTATTGTGATTCTTGGGATTTCACATAATTGTCCCTGTGACCTTAAAAAATAGGTCAAGGTCGCCGTCCATCGAACTCGTCCGAGGTTTTCACCAGATGCATATGTGTGTCAAGTTTCATGAAGCTGCCATCATTTGTTCTCGAGTTATCGCGATGACAAGATGATTTCACATAATTGTCCCTGTGACCTTGAAAAGTAGGTGAAGGTCATGTTTCATAGAAAAAATTCTGAGGTCTTCACCAGATACTTATGTGTGTCAAATCTCATAAAGATACCATTATTTGTTCTTGAGTAATTGTGATTCTTGGGATTTCACATAATTGTTCCTGTGACCTTGAAAAATAGGTCAAGGTCGCCGTCCATCGAACTCGTCCGAGGTTTTCACCAGATGCATATGTGTGTCAAGTTTCATGAAGCTGCCATCATTTGTTCTTGAGTTATCGCGATGACAAGGATGTTCGCTACAGACATACATACATACATACATACATACATACAGACATACATACATACATACATACATACATACATACATACCCACGCCAGGAGTACTGCAATACCCTCAGCCTGATTACATCAGGGGCTGAGGGTAAAAACCATAATTCATTTTTCAAGGCTAAAGGAGTTGGGGACAAGTGGCACATTCCTGTAAATAAACATACACAACATGTGCCAAGATTGCGAGTCCAAACTGTTTTTTTTTTCTAATTAACTCAAAGCTACAAACTTCTATCTTTTAATTCAAATGGGTTGATGAGTCAGCTGATGATTGTAAACACTAAAATCTATGACTAAAAGGGAGATGAGCTGAAATGAGTTTCATGTTCTTCTGGGGGCATAAAGTAGAACATGATTTTATCGTCGGCAATCTTTTATCATCAGTTTTGCAGTTGAGCGCTTGTCCGGCATAGTAGTAGAGTGGCGACAATAATAAGCTGCTGTATTTGCTTGGCATGAACAATCCTTTTCATTTGACAGTGACCCGCTTTCATGGCAGCCAATGGTCGCAGGCCCTTGCATTATCACTGTAATTGTGTAACCGCCGAGAAAGGCTGGGCACATGCTGTGCACAGAATGGCAATGGAGGTTTGCAGCATGTTCGGCTGTACTGGAATGTTGTTATGATGATTCAGGGCCTTCTCCTTGGTTACACAACCAGCCCACTTCCACGAAACCAGGCACAAAATCTATCATCATTTCTCAGCCCTAAAACACATGCTAGCGCTGACACATTCTTTTAACAAGATTTTTTGTGGGCCACTTTGATGCCATAGATCTGGCTATGTAAATCACTGCTGAGAGCCAGAGTGGATGCAAAAAAACGTGGGAGTGACTCACACCAAGTCTAACTGACTCAATCAAGTTATGATGATAAACAAATGATAAACAATGAAGACATAGAGTGCAGTTGCTTCAAGGCAAAGAGTATGGACATGGAAGACCAGTACAAACTCATACAGCACGCCCGTGACAGGCACACATTGATTGATGCCATGACTGCTGTGCCTCATTTAAACACTTTGTTGTTTGTCATAAATTGAGATCTGACCACATCACAGTAACACTTTACCTGCAATCTCTAAAACGACCAATAACTCAAATAATAAAATTAAAAAACGAAAGCTCATGACTTTGTAGCATCACTTTGCTGAAATTCTATTCAACTATTCAAATGACTGAATACATAACAAAATAAGCTTGCATTATCAATTCCAAGTAAAACAAGCCTGTTATTTTTTTTTTACCCTGGAGAATCTACAGTAGCAGCCACGTTGACTGAAATTCTAGGTCATGTTTGTTTACATATCATATTTCAGTGGTTGCTTTTTCTTATTTCTCATTGCATTCCTTATTTTCCTTATGGGCAAGGTTTATTTAATCTGGCGTAGATAAATTGTCCTGGTAGAATTGTAAATTACTTGGGCCATTAAATCATTCGTGATATCATTCAGACTTCACCTTATTCAGATGTCAGCCAAGTTATATAGTGATTGTCTATGTATACAAAGGTATGTTATGCTTCTGTCTGGAATCTTGTGCATTTAAACAGCACATGCATGCCAACTTGAGTAAAATACTCGCAACATTGACGTGAAATCTAAATACAAGATGTTTGTCAACAAAAATCTCATGATCAAGCTGATACCATGTAATTTTATATTGATAAGTACCCAACAAATAATTACATATATCATACATTCTATTGACATATTATTCCAAATTCAAGGACATTAAAACATTGTCTGTTCTACTTAGATTATATCTATAACAATATTACTGGCATATTATAAATCAGTAAAAGAATGCACAATATGATTTTAATGACTGGGATCTTTTGTCATTTTTAGTGGAATTGGAATATTAATTGATTCACTATAATTTCATTAATTGTTCCCTTTTTTCAATAAATCATGTATAATCAATACAAAATTAAATATGTGTGTATAAATTGGTGTAATATTTTTGCTATTTTCTTTACCTCGAGATCGGACTCTGTCCGCTGATGAGGAAATGCTATCGAACAGAGGCAGTGGCGCAAGGGTCGGGGCTGACCCCGGCGAGGATGATGTACTGCTGACCGGTGTTTTACACTGACCATCTCCACTCGTACTGTTCGCCCTCTCCTTCATGCGCTTTCGATACTCCAGTAGTGACACCTACAATAATGGCAATAACATATTTTATATTCTTCCACTACATTTTTCTATGTATATATGAGTCTGTCATATAGTTGCTACATTTTTATTTTAATCAATGTAATATTGATGAACAATATGAGATACTCAGTAATTTATTTTTTTATAAGAAAACCATATTGTCAGAACAAAAAATATGTTCTTCTGATGACCAATTATCCAAAATATTTGTACATTGATACTTAAACTGCTATCTTTGAACTTTGAACTAATATAAATGTTTTAATCTGCACCTCTTCTGTTATCAGTTAAGCAACTAAAATAAATGATTTGACTGACAGTATGAATGTGGAGAAGCTATCTTGAAGGAAGTAAATAATGTGTGTTTACCTTTTTCTTGGTAGGTGGAAGTGTGGAATAAGATGCTATGGATGCCGACTGTGTGTTGGGAGCTTGTGATGAGTTGCTGGCCACGTTAGATGCAAATGACAGTGACAAACGCGGTAATGATGATGAAGATGAGCTGCCTAATAACGATGACGGTGACAATGACGTGGTTACCACACCAGATGGCGTTGTGGTAGAGTCTGTTTGTGGTGTGGCGCCACTGTTGCTATGGATGCTACTGCTACTACTACTACAATTATTGTACCACACAGAGTCGCGGCGTGGTGTACCGCTTATGTACATATCATCTGACTCGGTCAGCGCACTGGAGCTACAAGGCTCCTCCTTGCTACCGGTCTCTTCGATTTGGTCCATGTCTAACACCACCGAAGATGATGGACCTGTACTGTAGTCCATGCAGCCATTGTTACTGCTGCTACTTATAATGTTTGAAGACGAATCAATACATGAGCTGTTGTTCCATGTTGAATCAACATGTTCAGAGTCCACCGGGGCTGATGAGCTACTACAACTAGGTCGTGGAGTAGCATCATTTTCAAAAGAGTTTTTATCAGGTGATACCTGATTTGAGACATGTGAATTGGCAGTGGGGAGAGAGGAGCTGGGAGAAGGACTACTATGACCTGCTTCTGGCTGCTGTGTGGAGTGATTGCCACGCCCGCTACTACTTGACACCAGGTCACTACCCGATGTGTCACCCTCCTTCATCTCCTCATCCTCCTCATCTCCATCTTGAACACTCTCCTCATTAAGCTTGGCACTCCCAACCCTCATCTCCTCCCGAGACATGTCAGCTTCCGACTCTGACAGCTCGCCTTCTTCCATCACCACTTGATGTTTAATGGAGCTGTCAACCTCTGGGGCAGCTTCACTATGGGCCTTGTCAGCCACACTGTCTGTGATCACATCTGCCTCTGAGCTACAGCTCACTAACTGTTCACTTGTACTGACACCCGCCTCACCCACAGACCCTGAACCTACAGCATGTGTGTTGGTGGGGCTCTGCCTTGAGGAGTTCACCTGTGCCATGTCCTCGTGTGCACCAAACGGAGGCTGTGAACCCCTTGGGGCTGCCTCACTACTAGCTTCCACTTCCATAGAAGTATCAGTCTCTATCTCTCCTTCCTCCAGACTTCTGTTGGCAGTGTTCAATCTCTCAGCTTCCTCACTTTGTAGTGCAACTCCTTCATCCTCATTTTCTGCATCTGTTTCTTCCGGCTTTGAAACACTGCTCATTGTAAAACCATTTTCAATACACACCGATGTGATATTTTCACAACTTGTAGATGCTTGTGTGTTTGCATCTTTAAGTGCCATGTATGGATTCACAGTATCATCACTCGCACAAGCATCAATAGTATCCACATCTATATGCTCATCACTGTCTTCTGGGTCTTCATTTGAAGCCCTGTTGTCAAAACTAACACAAACTTGTGCCTCAGAACTGTCTTTCTCAGTTTCAACTGCATCATCCTGTTTTTGTAATGGATCACTTTCTTGTGAAGGGCTACCGTCTTCGACATTCATATTTAAAGTTACACTATGTGTGTTTACACTGTCCAATGATTTCTCAGCATATGTATGCAGATTGTTCTCCTCGTCAGCCATTGCCTCGTGCTCCTGCTTGACACTTTCCTCTTCCTTTATCACACTAATCAACCCTGTACTCTCAGCTACCCATTCTGCCTGGTCCACCTCAGCTTTGATGTGTAAATCCTCAGGCTCTGACCCAGGCTGTGGGGCCTGCTCAGTAATGTTCTCAGTGTTTTTAGTTTCTGTGACCTCTTGTTTAATACTGGCCTGCACACTGTGCTGCACACTATGCTGCACACTGGGCTGCACACTGGGCTGCACATGTTCCATGTATGGTGTGGTGTGGCTATGTGACGGTGTTACATTTATTGAAGGGCTGAGGAAGCCACTATCTGCTTCGGTCATGAAAGAGTCTCGATGTGGACTGAGCAGTGAATCGGACATGCTGCTATCCCTCGACTCCTGCTTGTCCAATACACCATCCCCCTTGCCAGCAGCAAACTTGAACTTCTGAAAACAAAGCAAAAAAATTAAATAAACACACTTTGATTCCATTATTGCACAGCAAAAATTAAGGCAAAGTTTTCATATTTGAACACTGAAGCATCAATGGAAGATCAAGACTTGTGCAGAGTAAAGATCTGGACAACAGATTAGCTATCACAACTTTGTAAAATCAAATAACGGTTTTCAACTCAACTCGGCGACTATTCATGTTATCATTCTCCCCGTTACTGGTTAATTACCTCAAACAGATTATCACTGGGCATGAGTGGAGGGTGTGGCTTTATTCCGTTGGGCAGATAATTACTGGTCTCCTCTCTGCCCAATGGTACGGGGCCTTCCGAGTCGGAGGCAGACTTCTCTCCCTCAGATACCATACCCTCGGATGTGCCTGTCAGGGCCCCAAAGTCTGGGGCTTGTTGAGCAGCTGTGGGCGTGGACGGAGTGGGAGGGTATGGGGACGTCTCCAGACTCAGAGATTCTCGTGCAAACCTCCTCTTTTTCAATGGTGTTACAAAGTCTGTAACAAAAGAAAGACATTTAAAAATAATGATAATAAATTAAGAACTGAACCTCTTTACAGACATTGTAATGCAGTGAATACTTTTCATACATTATTCTTTTCTAAATATTACAATCATATATACATTGCTGAAAACTACTTGTTTTTTTCAAAAGTTTGAAAAAAAAAAAAAAAAAAAAAAAAAAAAAAAAAAAAAAAAAAAAAAAAAAAAGTCCTTCGAGTAGTGTGACTTTTAAATACTTTTTCTACAGTTCTGGTCTATATTTAGAATAGACTTGATATAAACAAGACTCTTTTTTTAGTGAATGGCGCTGGGAGGTGCTGAATGATGAAGGCTGAGTGTCATGTCTGCTGACCACATGACTGACCTGTGGGTGTCTGCCAAACCGCATCTGAGGCCTACACAGGATCAATCAAGAGCTGTGACGTCTTTTGGCTACTACAAGGGATGCTGACCTAGCTAACCCAGTTTACAACACAGCTGATCTCATCCAATCTTTGTTTTACAGGCTATTTTTTAGCTAGAAGATCTAAACGTGGAAAGTGCAAATAGAGCTCTGGGGAAGCTAAGCAGTGTGTCAGGCTTGTTGATTCCAGGTTAAATCGCTCAGCCCTTGAGGCACCAGTGAATTACACCAATATGGTTTAGATCTTTAGCCAAAAATTCTGTAACTCTTCAGGTTAGTTGCAACAATAACATATCAGGACATGTGCACTTTATACTTTGACAACTTGTTCTTCCTTCTTTCATTTCTAACTCAAAAGAAAGAAAAATCTGGAAATTGGGTTCAACCCAGCCCATATTCAGGCAAATTTCAGCATAAGAATGATCCTCTAATTGAATATAAAGCATTTTCTTGAAACAAACTACGACACATGGTACTTACCAACTGGAGGTGAGTTTCCTGGGCTGTTGCTGCAGGGCAGGGCCTCGCGAGTTAAGGTCAGGTTGGGATTGGGGCTCATAGATCCACTGGGCACAGGAGACATGGCACCTGCTGGCAACTGACCTCCAGTACCGGTGCTTTCAAACATTGCTTGACGTAGCCATCTCTGCAAACAACAATATCCCCATATTACCAACTGTCACATCTTATACATTTAATTACACATATATATTTGTTGACATATTTACATTTATTATTTTTTTCTTTGCCCATGTATCTTATTTCAGGTATGAAGTCATTGCTTACAACAGAGCAATATATATTTTCTGGTGTCATTATGTGTCATGAATAAAAACAAGTAAAAGTTGGGATAAATATATTATCCATGCATATTTCATGATAATTACCACTGGGATGGAAGAATTAAAGAGAGGGGATTTCAGAAAGGTCTATTTGTTTTCATTGATAGTGCAGGAATTACAGGCTTGGCACCAGACCTTGTGTAACTACCACTGAATCAATATAAACTTTCAGTTCTGGAATATAGGGACAATGAGGAAATCACTCTGCAATCAAACCAAATAATTTGTTGTGAACACCAACAGACCCATAAGTATTTCAAATGAACTCTTCAAGTCTTCCAACTTAGTTTTTTGTATTTTTTTAAAAATCCAAAACCACAAGAAATATGATATGCACTTGTATCTTGCACAATATCCGACAGTTTTCTTGTAGTTGTGGGTACAAATAATTCTGTGACAAAGTAACACAAAATACATCAATGAATTCTACTTTTAATCCAAATGTTTGGGTCAATATCTTAATAATGTTCTTGCTACACATGATATTTTATTAAATGAAGGTCAATTAACAAATCAGTGTGTTAAATTGTTCAAAGAAAGATCAAGGCCTGTATTCTCACAAAATTGTATCTAAAATACTTTAAAATTCAATGCCTATGATCTAAATAGCAAGAGCTAAATAGCAAGTTAATTTGACATATCTATCAGACCTATAAAAATATGTATATATGGATGGATATTGAGGTTTCAAATACATTCATATAAGCTTGAAGCTTGGCTAAAATTTCCACTTAAATTCCACCCTCTCATTTTCCTTCATAAAATGTGCAATACGTAACCCAAAACATCATTTTGCATTTAATGAACAAATTTTCATATGTAATATAATGACTTTGCAATACTCAAGAAATAACAAGAATCAGATTTCATAAATCTTGAACATAATATGAATTTATAACAAAAAGGTCAATTATTTACTTGGTGTTATTATTTCTTCATGTCACATTTGAGATGTGCTGTTCCTGCATAACAGTTATGTACGTGTCTCTTTCAGTATAATGACCCCGCCCAATGACAAAAGGTCTCTGCTATTTGTTTTCACCCAGTTAAGCTGAGCCGATGTATTTTGCCAAGCGACTATACAAAGGTCAATCAGGTCAGACAATAAGCATTATTTCAATGACCCGTACAACTTGTATCAACAGAATATAAATGGCAATAATACAAAGCAGAGAGTAAATGTTGTTATCTGGCATAATATCAGCAGTCACACATTAATCTAAACATTAAAGCGTAATGGAAAATACTACCCACTATTCTATCATCACCATCATGGCCTCAATTTTGGATAAAGTGTATTTTTTGTTTTTAAAAGATACTATAACATCAAAAGGATAGTATTAAATCAACATGACAAATCTCTTGGGCTAAGTAATAAATGTTCAATGTATCAATCTGCAGAATTTTTTTCTCCAAATCTTCTTTTTGATCCCTATGACAAAGTTCAAGGTTGGAGCCACTTTTCTTATGCTAACATGAACTTCAGGAAATAAACAGCTAGAGTGTTTTGACACTGGTCATGAACAGCGATCAAGTTTACAGTTACTTTGTAGACAATGTGCACAGGACCTTGCTGTCCTGCACTTACATGGGGGCCAAAAGGGCTGCAATTTTCCTAATTATGGTAATTAAGAGCCCCATTAGCCTAGTTGGAAATTGCAGGTGCACTTATATGGTAGTCAACAAGCCACTGCCATATAAGGCTTAAACACAGAACCCCTAATTAAACCCCCATGTTTGGAAACAACTACTACGAATTGCACCCTATATGGACATCCTACTACCACTTCTCTCATATAAGGAATGACAAGTATCCGGGGCTGGTCACAAGATTTGGGGAGGAGTTAAGCTAGATCATCCCTTTTTGGCAGGGGTAGCAAGAGAGATTAAGAGACAAGTTGCGGAAGCAGGAACCCCCGTGTAGGAGGAACAAAGATAAAAATGAACATTGTTCCTATATTTCTGCCCTACTTATACACTTTAGTTGATTAAATGATGTTTATTGCAGTGGAAATCATAGGGTGATCTAGTTTGCAATTATATCATTGTGTACTTCCATTTTTAGTTGATACTCTTTGATGAAGGCTGGGGTTAGAGATAGGCTGGTGGCGAGGTTGTGTCAGGGTAATGACCTAGGAGAGAGGAAGTGGGGGAGGTGCACTCCGTGCCGGTCATCACATGCCTTATGATGATCAAGCCTTCAACTGGCGTCCCCATCTCATCACTCTGAAACTACCCAAATCTAAGGTAACTATGACTCAGCCACATATATCTCCATGTTACACAACTTGCTCATAATATACTTTGATCAGCATTTACAATTCCACTCTGCCCTCCATGCTTTCATTTCCTTGCTATAAATCTACATCAGGGATGCTAAGTGCATCAACAAGGACCTTAGCAGAATCCCATTTACTCCTGGTGCAAGCGTGAGTCATCTCAGTGGCACACCTGGCGGAGTGCACGTCCCCAACGCAATCTTGAGACACTTCTCCCATATATAAAGTCCCAAGACCCTCCCATACTTTTTAAAAACACACCCCCAAAACCACCTTTATTTTAATATAATACCTGTTTTTTTTTTCTTCTTTACTTTCAGTATTCGGATATTAAGAAAGGGTGATTTATTGTGTATTATTCCAAGGGAGACAACTGAGTGCATTCATAACTTTGTAACAATTGTAAATAAACTGGCCAGTAAAATTATTTCTCTTCATAAACAACCAGTCACGTATACTGACCACAAATAGTGCGAAAAAAAGACTTTACTGTCCTTGTCTTTGATGAAATATTTCAAAGTACTTTTAGCACTTAAGGGTCCCTAACATTTCCACAAAACAAGACCACATAATAAATAAAAGAATTGGCATGACCACATCAAAACATGGCAAATCACAGGTAATAGAAGAGTGGGACCACCAGCATAAGATCCACAGCTCACATCTGACCATCTCTCCATAAACTTCTTCATAAATTCATCAATCACAGCATCAAAGAAATCACCATTCTCTTCCATGTCTGTCTGTCCTTAATGACTTTATTACTGCCCAAGTTTTTTTCCCTCCAGTGTCAAAATCTAGTATCTTTATTCTTCTATTGTAACTTTAACAATGCTGAATTGGTTTCAACCCAGCAAATAAACCAAAAAAAATATTTAATGGATTTTTCTCATGCAAAGTCACTGCTAAAGCTATTATGAAAATGGCCCATTGCAATAAGTTTGGTGACATTTTAGTTTCTTTATGTGTCAACTTACTATAGATAAACACGTGAGACATTATGGCCTTCTTAAAGGGGAAGACGTCCAGACGCAATTATAACTGCCATCAAGAATTGTCAAATTTACAAGTCATTCACAACTCATCTGTTCAAAGGAATACTTGATAACTGATATCATTCAAAGTAAGAAAAGGCAATAAAATCAGAGCGGACTGTTTTTGTCACAGCAGTGAGGAGTGTAGTGTCTGAGATATAAATCACTACTGTGATTACAATGAGTGCACCGTGTGATGTGAGATGAATTCATCCCTATTATCATCATTGTGCCGAGGACAGTCTATCCGGAAGTGTCCCGCCTGCACAATACCATGTTGTCAGTCTCCTCAATTGCCAACATGTATGTCCCAGGCAGGGTGAAGGTTTTACAACTAGTATGATTTACACTGGGATAATTTGTGATGAATACTGCAATAGATATGAGCTGAGGCAGCCTCAATATATCTCCCTATCTTGTGGTGTGGTCCAACATCAAAGCTCAACACCGCCACTGACTTTTCCACCCCTCTGGTCACTGTAATTACTAAACCTTTTGCCCCTCTGGTCACTTCTACCTCCAAGTTATCATTTCATCTGCGCAACACTTTGTCAACGCGTTCATTCTTCGGATGTTTATCATGCCGTATTGTTCTAATTATGTCAAAACCTTTCATTTTTTTTTTACTTTCTACCCTCACATCTACCTCACATCCACTACCACCGCACCCTCTGGTCACCCTCACATCCACTACCACCACACCCTCTGGTCACCCTCACATCCACTAATACCGCACCCTCTGGTCACCCTCGCATCCACTACCACCGCACCCTCTGGTCACCCTCATATCCAATACCACCGCACCCTCTAGTCACCCTCACACCTTCTGGTCACCCTCTACTTTTAGGTGACTTTATTATTTACCATTTATGAATTAACTCTCTACTAACTTTGAAACATTATCTCCAATCTGCATTCATGTTCTAAATAATCCCAATAAATTAAACTGCAAATAAATTCTCTATCTGTTTCAAGAGGAACTTTATTGCATTTAATTGGCCACTATTTGATGCAAATCATTTCCATATCAGTGGCACAAGTTAGGAAGAACCCATATCAATATATCCAACATTCAAGTACATCAATGGGCAGTCATTGAGTGGCAAGATTGTCAAATATTGAACCCTTAACAATAAAGAGATGCAATATCTCAATAATAAATCTTATCTTCTCTAAGATGTGGTTAAGTAGCCGTAAATGAGAGTTAAATGGAGGAAATCTCCTTAGAACAAGATCTGAGTGCACTTGTGGTGGAATGCCATGCAATTCAGGGCAATTCACCACTCTCCAAGCACCAAAGCTTAGAACACTGTTGTCTGAGATTTATGGCTTTATAATATGAGGAATATCCGTGATGTCATGGCAAAGACAAGCAATATTACAGGTGCAGGGGGTGGGAATGTACTCAAAAGACGCACATCTTGTCACTGACCATTTCCGACAATCCTTATGTTCAGTACAGTGGCTGGCCATCCAAAGCAAGAATGAGGAATTTTTGTATTAAAGTGAATCACACTGTCACTGATTTTCATTTCCATTTCACCTGTGCACGGAAATAAATCAATTATCTCAAGGAAAGAACTTGCACTTCCTTGAGATCAAAGGCATTAAAGCAAATTCACTAAATGCTCTTTGATTCATGTGCATATTACACACAACACACCAGGATTTACTGGGATATTATGACAAAATTTTATTGTTGTATTCTATGTAAACTACACAACTTCCACAAACTTGCCTTTTCACAGTAAACTCAAAACACCTTCTTCCTCCATTTTATAACTTCCAATTCATAACAGACGCCTTTTATTTTGGTTCTGCGTAGGTGACGACAACAAACCATTCCTGAGATGTGTGAGGTCTTGTTTAGTTTTTGTTGGAACCCAGAGATCAAGTTCACGCTTTAAGCTTTTGAATAGGCAAGTCAAGAATCACTTTACACAACAATTACCAGTTGACTACAGTTGCGATTGAGCCTGTCACCGACACAAGAGGTGCTGAGTGATAAACACCTTGACCTTTGCCTACTAGAGTACTGGTAGTAGCAAGCCCAGTGCACATTACCAAGTGCTCCTCTTGGCCTCCCCTAGCAGCTACACACTGGTGCTCATAACTCACACAAGTCCCATCTTACTCTTGTATCAATCCTGTGCTCATTCCCAGTTATCACTGTCTAACATATACATTGCCTACTTTGGACGGGCAAGTCTTGAGCTGTACTTGGAAATGTCTACTTTTTTGGAAAACGACACTCAGCTATATAATAAAGCTACACTTCCTCTTCATGTGAATTCCTTGGTGTGTTATCTTTTTATTCATACTAATCTAAGGAATACCATTTAAGTCAAACTGTGCATTTGCTGTTTGTATTGTTTTCAGTTCCACAAAATATTGCTTAAAATATTTTTGGTGAAAAAAAGATGTTTGTTATGAAATCATGCCAAACATAAAACAAGAAATTGTTTTTCTCGGCTAGAAATTAATTAGAATATTTTCTAATGAATCTAGACTTATCTAACACCCCATTTCACATGTTCACCATACCAGATTTTTTGTTACTTTTCCTCAGAATATCTTTGTGAGTGGGAAGAACTGTTTATGCTAATAACCACACAATCAATCAGCTTAGCACTCTGTAAAATTCTTAGTATATAGGATTTAAACATTACAATCTGTGACAAACAGAGAGTTGAAACCAGGAGAAGGGAAAAAATGAATGCACACCTTCTTGGCAGATCCCATACTGGAGTCCATGTTACTGACAGCTGTCACAGCAGCTGCCTTGGTCTGGTTGCAGGCAGACATACTGGAGCGTCGCAGATGGCTCAGAGAACTTGTGTGAGGACTTGGCACGCATTTGACAAACTCTGCGTTCTCCTGTGAGTGTTCTTCTGGCAGTTCTGTCGTGATTGTTAGTGGTTTCTGCAGATCTTGAGCTTTCTCATGGAACCACTCATTCATTAAATGCTGAAAATATATAAATGATGTGAGATGCAAAATCCTTTCTAAAACCATCAAAAATCAAGTAAAGCGGGTCCAGTATATTGAGTTGAGCATAAGATGTATTCATACCTTTTTAGTCTTGGGGAATCTGAAAGCCTTGCCCATCACAGGGGCGGATTGCGGAGCATTGGAAGAAGAGTTACTGTTTTCTGCTGATGGATTGACCGCAGGGGGCATAATCAGAGCTGGTATGGGGGTAGGTGGCGCTGTCAAGTTGCTGCTTTCATCGGCAGAGGAAGGAGGCTCAGCAGCGCTGCTCGTCCCACTGGCGCTACTGTTCATGCGACTTCTCCTTCGAGCAGGGCCCTTCTTTTTCTTACCCTTCCCCTTCAGTTTAGGAACTTCAACTTTGGGTGGAGGAGTTTCTTGTTTGACCTCATCCACAATGTCCTCTTGCTGCATTATAAAAAAAATACTCATTAGAAATACCAAAACGACTGGTGCAATACTTTTAACAGTGATGAAAATCAGCATTCAGGAAGAAACCTGAAACTCTTAAAAATTAACCTGAAGATACCCCTACCCCCTTTATAGTCATGAAAGTCAACTTTCATGAAAAAACCTGAAACCTTTAAAAATTAACCTGAAGATACTCCTACCCCCTTTTTAGACCGAGTTCAGACCATTTTGAATTTCACATTTAAAGTAAAAACCTGAATTCAGGTTACTTTCTGAAGACGTTCATCACTGTTTTAAATAGTTTAAATAGATACATCTATTGCAGATAATGGTTAGTTACATGTCAAAACTTTTATTTGGCCAGTATAATTAAACATATTTTCTTGAAGTTGTAAATGGAGAGTAAGACTATCCTAATTCCAGGCAACACATGTCAAGATGTTCCAGTTCAGTCAATTCTACCACATTCTCCTGGTGTTTCTGTCATGTGCTTACCATGTGTATCTATTCTGGACCATATGATATCTTCAAACACGTAATGAACACTTTGGTGCTAAATACAAGCCCTACAAGCCATTTTCCATCAAGATATGGCTCATACATATCGATGCAAATTGATTGTACAACAGTAAATTCTATCCCCATAATGATGATGCAATGCTGCCATCTGGTGGATTTTCAGAGCTCAGATGAGAAAAGCTGAAAGTTTTGATATCTTCACAACGTGTAGACTTAAAGAAAATATATTTTTCACTTTGAGTAAGTTTGCCTCCAACCTTGCTTCAAACATGAAGCATGTATCATCAAGGACAAAAAGATGTCCAAAAATTAAGTTTGGACAAAAAGCATAAGTGGATCAAGGCAATGTAAGGCAATGTGGTACAATTGAAAAGGCAAGGTTAACATAACCATGATTTGTGGTGCCACCTGGTGTTAAATCACGCTGCAGCTCAGTCAATGAACTCATGAAGAACATTTTGGTCTCACACCCCCTTCCCACAAGTCAAGCCACAGAGATGAGTAGATGGCAAACATATGTAGGCATACATACCTTGACTGGTTCGGGTTTGGGTGGCTCCTCCACTTTGACTTTCTTCTTGGTGGCTGCTACTTCCTTTGGGGGTTCCATGGGTTCCTTCTGTTCGTCTACACTCTTCCTTGTGGTCTCCATTCTTGCCAGTGCTTCTTTCCGCCGCTCTTCTCTTTTCTCCATTTTCTCAAACGCTTTCATAATAGCTTCCATCTTTCGCTCCTCTCTTGTCTAAAATATCATATCAAAGAGCATTCATTAAAACAAGTATAATTTTAAATGTTTACAATGAAACTGAACTGTTTAATTTTCCTTTATGTCTATGCTTGTCTCAGTACTGTTGTGGCTTATTCAATATATAATAGTAATTAGTTCATAAATTATAATATCTTAATCTGTTGAAGAGCAGCATATCTATTTATCATAAATAATAATCGTATTATACAATATTATGTGATTTGTAAATGTGAAACACTGATGATACCAAATGAGATTAAATAGACATCAAATATAAATTTTAGATGAGAAGCTAATTGTTGATAACATTTTGCTTAGATGTTCAACAAAACAACTCATGTCAGGCCTGATAATTTGTCCTCACCATTTTCTTTCTTCTTTCTGCTGCCTCTGCATCCGACTCATCAAACCCTGGCGTTGTAGGGCAATTTGGTGAATGCAGCATTGGTGCTGGGGTTGCCGGGGGACTAACCACGGAAACAGTCAATTTGGAATCTTCTCCTTTGTGAGCCTTAGGAGTAGTCTTTGGTGTGGAAGCTGCAGAATTCACTTTATCCTTCTCTTTCTCCTTGACAGGTGACGATGATGGGGTGGAGTGTGCATTGGTTGCCAGTGGTGCGGGCGGGGTAGGTGGCGTAGGTGGTGGTGGAGAAGTGTGGGAAGTCACACTCTGTGGTTCACTTTTCCGCCTATTTCTCGCTGCTCGCGGAGTGAGAGCTGGGGAAGTTGGTGGTGGAACTGGAGCTGGTTCAGCTGGAGCAGCAGCAGCAACAACAGCAGCATCAGCAGCAGCACTCTATAAATAGACAAATACAAAGGACTTAAAAATTGAAAAGAGGTTACTATCCTGTTTTGTCAACAGGACTTCATAAGATCTTATTTGTTATTTAATAGAGAAATGTTGAAATCTTTTGAGAGTGTATCATATAGACATACTGTCCATTAAGTTGACATTTCATGGATTACTACCTGTGACCGGTAAATAATTAGGTGTAAATATATTGATAATAAATTCTGGTATAATTTATTACAGATTAACACTGAAACCTACCGATTGCTGTTGTTTGTTTGCACTGGTTGACACTTCGCTGAGTGGTGCAGATTTACGCCGTTTTCTTGGTGGTGGAGCTGTTGATTTTGACTCTGGACTCTCAATTGATACCGCAGCCTTCTGATCCACAGATTTTAATCCCCTTTTTCTCTTCCCCCTTTGGAAATGAAAGAAATAAAAATTAATCAAAAACTTATGTGAGCATTTTCAAAGTTCTCTGACATCAACAGAAGTAAAAATATCAACTTTTATTCAAAATATTACATGCTGTCTTCTGTGACTATTGATATGATAGACAGGTGCAAATATTGAAATATCAACCACACTATGATGTTCACTTATCCATTGCTATAGCATTCTACAGTTGCTGCCACCTGGTTGAGAATTCTGACCTACTGCCACCTGGTGTCAATTTCACTGTCACCTGGGCATTTTAGTGCATTTAAAAGTCAAGACCTACCTTCCCGGCCTATTTTCTTCTTTCCGATGAAATTTCCCCACAGGACAGTTCAGTCTTGAGCAAGCACAGTCAACATCATAGTTACTGAAAATAATTTTTTGCAAACATATTAACCTACCATTGCAGTTTGATACTATCTAACACTGATCTAACAGTCTATTTCTTTATTTGATCTGTTCTTTCACTTAATTAATCGTCTTGTCAAAATATGCAATGTGTACATTATTTCAACTCTACAAATTTAATCTGACACCAGACTAAAGACAAACTTCACATATCATCAATATAAATTTTGGCTTCCTTGCAATGGCGAATTTAGATAATAAATATAAGAAAGTACTGTAATACTCACCACTCTTGATAGTTGAAATCGAAAGGAATGGTAATTTCAGCACCCTTGGTAATCTCCTTTAAGGAGTGAATATGGAACAGCACCTTGCCATTGCTAACATGATGCCGCACCTCTGCATTGGGCGTACACGACCGCCGCACAAACCGTGCATCATTACCGTAGACACTGGCATCCACACACAAGTCTAGATTATCTAAGTGGTAGAACAGCACAAACGGGTGAATCCTGCAAAGAAAGCAATGCCTCATTTACAAACATTAAATATCTAAATACAAAGTAATGATCTGACAGGATTCACTAGAAATATTCCTTTATTTCAAACCAACAATCTGAGCTATTGGAATGGTCAACAGAAGTCACAATGTAGACATTGATCTTTACTGATATTAAATGAATATTGCTGTCTGAGAAAATCAGTTTTTTATTGTATAATAAATATTGTTTGAGGGTTTATCAGCCTAAAATATTAAATTCTACCATGAAAGATATCATCCAAACCCAAAAATCGACTCTGCTCATAAGCAATGTGTTATTGCCAATGCTCCCATTTATAAGATACAGCAGTCAGGCTGAACATACTGCGAACAAGACAACAACACCCATCTGCCAAATTTGGTTTTAATTTCAAATAGGCAAACAAGAGTCAGAATCTCTGTCAAAATGGAAGGGTGCTGATAGTTCTCTTTACCACTCAATTAACCAATTTATAGTCACTCACTTTTTAAAGAATAGATTTTCCTTGTCATACTGTTCTCGGAGCATAACTTTCCCCTTGTATTCTACTATCAACTGGTTTTGAGCAACTTCTTCTGTGGATTCCAAACCCTACAAATAAGTCAAGTTGACATTTATTAGTTAGTTTTTATGATGTAAATTTTGAATCTTTATTACACTGACAAATTTATGGACATTTTCAGGACCAATATTGACGATATAGGCAAGTCGATATGGAAGAATACTGACCTTCCTATTAGGATTAACTTGGGCTACTCTACACAGCTGAGCCAGCAGCTGCCGGGAAGGTCTGAATTCTACTGAATCCTGAAAACCACAAACCATATCCAAGTCATTTCCAAACTAAAAAAGAATCAATTTTGCATTAGATATTTTGATATAATTGTAAAGTATATATATGTTAATTTTTTGTTAAACATCATGTTGGAAAAAAAAGTCAAATATAAATTATCATATTGTAATATTGTTTCATCAAGTGATTTTGTAAAATATAAAACAGTAAAACTCACGTGTTGGCCATTGAACTTTTTGTTGGCGAGAAGACTCTGGATATCAACACTATAGTGATTTGTACGAGCTTCCTCATATGTCTCTAATGACGCACTGTAAACATCACAACATTTTACGTCATTCAACATTATCATCATAAAAAAATATATATATTTTTTTTAATTTTAAAAAATTGAGGGAGCTTATAACCAACCAACATCTAAAGCACTTGAATTGGTCTTGTGAAATGTACAGTTTGTTTGTTGATATATTTAGAAAAGATCAGCTTCAGATCAAAAGGTTCACTGGTAAATGCAGGACTGACCTGAAATCATATGGATCTCGTGCATCTTCATTTATGGTGACGTTTGGAGATAACAAAGGCTGCTTGCTGACTTTCTCCCTTCTGTTCATCGTTCTTTTGATTGCTCTTGGCATTTTCTGCAATGGAAAATTTTTTCCTTGATAAATAAATAAATATTTTTGAAAGATTTCCTCATTTTTTATAACTTTTCTCAAAATAATGCCAAACATTATATTTATGTTTGTCTACTGAATATTAACACTGTTCTGCACTTTTTACTCTCAAGGGAAATTACAAGCCGTTTATAATCATGAATGATCTGAAGACTCGTTTTTTTTAAAATGCTACATTTTTATTAATCTGACAAATATTGGATGCATACATTTTTTCCTTGTTGTTTATTTGCCTTGTCCTTCTTCTTGTCAGTCTTATCTTTCTTGTTTTTCTTTATTTTCTTACTCCCTTTTATTACTCTGTCTCGTTCCTTTTTCTTCCGCCGTGTCTTGTTTTTGCGGGCTGATGCGGGTGTGATGCCTAACCGAACAGTTTCATCTTCTGTCTCTGTGGCGCTGGAATCGAGAGCTGCAGGACGACAAAGAAAAGCTACATGGTTAGCGTAGACTAGTCTCCTTATGGGCCTTGCCGGATGGTGGGGTTATATGGGCACCGGACAAACATGTTGGCAACAACATGCTCATGCACAGCATTTCACTTCTCTTCTTGCCAAATACATTGAATTGTTTCATCAGTTATTAATCAATGGCAACATTTAGCAAAATCATTTAAAATGTACAAAAAACAGATTCAACCAAAATAAAATCCACACATACAAGTTTTTGGATAAATTCATCAATATGATAATGATAAACATCCAAATACAGGTGTTAAAATCATGTGCAGATATTGCATAACAAGAAGAGTGTGAGAAAAAATATAAATGTAAAGCATAACTGTGGAACCAAAATGCTGTGCAGGTCCAGTGATAATAGAATGTTCTTGCAGATATGATACCATTTAAGTGTGTGCATATAAGTATGATTCTCTGAGCATAGATATAATTTGTAATGAATTTAGTAATTAATTATCAATTGAGGAGAGTATTCGTATATTGGATAGATCAGCTGCAGGTCAGCTGCCGTTTCATACAGTCTTCGTGTTAAATCTAAGTTCTCCTTTTTATTAGTCTATTATTCATCACACTGAATAAGATAGACTGAAACGTTTCAAAGGGTTTAAAATATATTTCAATTTCAGGTATAATTTTGAATAGCTTATTATCTAAGCCTCTTTTCATCCAAAGTCAACTTGGCACACAGATTATATTTGATCATAGAAGCAAGAAGACATTCTGCACAGGAGTAGAGTATCTACCTGCTATCTCATCTCGCTTGCGGGTTTGTATCTGTATGGCACGTTGTTTGTCCACTTTGCGAGGCTCACACTTTTCACACATATAGTTGTCTGGGATGTTCTGCCGGTCCACTCCCATACAATCCACATGCTGCCATACACTGTAAACACACAATACAAACATTCAAAATTTAACTTTTTCGAAAATCCAGCATGGTTAAGGTTAAACCTTTCCACGCATTAAGAACCTTTAAGTGCTATTATCATCAAAGTTGATCTTCATAATGATTGTATTCCGACAGTAATTCAATGTCACAAGACTTTTCTCTGCCACAAAATTGGTATCTTGGAAACTTCATTCATCTCTCAAACTTGTCTGCATACTACAATAGGCAGAGTTTTTAAATATTGTGCACACTTTTCCTTGTTTTTATTGGTGATGTTTCTGTGTCAGTAGCACAATACACTAGTCTTGAATCAACATAACATGCAGGTACACACCAAAATAGCATGCTTCCCTTCACCTTTAACACTTAACACCCTTTTTTTTTGCTTTTCCTTTTCATATTCTTGGCTCTGATAATATGTGCATGATACCATGTACATAGAGCTTGAAATTTGCACCTTTAGAGAATCATTCTGAAGCATAATAGAAATGTCGTGTGGACCCACCTGCACTTGTCACAGCAGATCATATAGCCATCATCATGTTCAAAGTCACAGATGCACCGTGTGACGCTGTCGTCCATGTTACCCACATCCACATTGTCAGGAGCTGTGGCCGCCACCATTGGAGTGGTAGCAATCTCCGTCGTGGTGACCACTTCTGTTGTAGACTCAATGTCCTCGATGTCAATGTGACCATTGACCCTAGGTGGCGCCGGTGGTGGTGATGCTGGGGGAGTTGGAGGTGGTGGTGCCCCATAATTGTGGTCCTGAAAAATAAAAATTTAAATCATGTTCAATTTTCAAACTCATTTTCACACACAATGTGATTCTATTCACAGCTGGGAAATACATACAGCACATGAAATATATACAGCAAACATCACAATTGTTTCACAGTTTGTTTCATTCTGTGAGTGGATATTATTATTAAATCTAAGATTGATCACATTGATTGTTTACAAATGGTGAGAAATTCAGGAAAGTCTCCATATGTCACAGGAAGTGGAAGAGTATTGTGATCATAAAAATACCGTATTCCCTATATAAGGACTAAATAAACAACAGAGGGGTGCTTTATCTTTCAACGGTCCATGCCATTTTCTCTCAAGAAGACAAAGATGTCTGGTAAATTTGGGGAACAAAATTTTCTTTGTCTTTGAAGATAGAAGTGTAAGTAAAACTTAACATGGAGTGTAATGAGGGAACACCTATTAGCATGATTGGAGGTGAGTCAGGCAAGTTTATCAGTTAAAGCTTATCACCTTGTTTAATGCTGTTTTAACACCTGTGCAATTCTTTGATTTTACATCATAATGTATGAGAAAAAAAAACATGTATAGGAGGCTTTTATAATGATCAACTTGGAAAGGTCTTTCTCACTGCCACATACTTTGAGAAAATTAAACAAAGATATAATTGTGGAATATTGTGGCTGGTGGAATAGAGAGCAATATTCAGCCTGAAAATATGAACACTATACAAACAGCTGCAATTACTGGCTGATAGGAGGGAAATGGACCTGAAGCAGTAACGATTGCCAAGCAAATAGCAAGAGGTTAAGTTAACCAAGCGCAGCAGATAATGTTGGGTAGAGCTTGCTAGGTAGGCACCATCATCGGTTACCATGGTAGAAGGCAGAGAACGCTACAGCAAGCCACCTTGGGAGATACAAATGGTTTGCAACAAGTGAGCCATAAATAATTGAGTATTGAGTTTGGGCTAAATAAGGTTACCTGTGGTGACATGGTCCCCAATAATGCCTGCACCCATCACACCACCATACACTAAAATAAAATCTAAACCCATCTCATTTATCCTCAGATTCACCATGGCAAATATGGGTGCTATGACCACTTTATGGCACACAGCAGAGCCATATTCCACACTGAATTACATATTTATGCCTCAAACACAATGGGAAAATTAAGAGTGCTGTTGCACAGTAATAAATAGGACAAAAGCTGACTGCATGTACTGTGTATCATCAGTAATGATCAGTGTTCTGTGGGAAGTGCAAAAGAACTTAATTCGTGCTTCACAATTATCATATTATTATGTATAACTAAAGTGATGCTCATGTATATCTCTTTCTTGCTGATATACATATTTTCTAATACCAGTAACCTTATATTGCTTACAAAACAAGCACTCTTTGCAATGTTTGGTGATGACCACACTATTGAGGCTGAATGGAGCATTGTGAAACTATATTTAGAGCAGCATTTGATGCACACAGTGACATACATATTTCAGTGGTGATCAATGTGCTGTCCCATCCTTGTATTGATCCCTTCCAGGACACCTCATTAACAGCGTTGTCTGAGCATCAACTCTATCACATTTCTCACTGTATGAACATGATCAAGGACTGCCATTTATTCTTTGGCAGATATGGCCAATCACAATATTGAGTGAAACCAATGCACATTAAACCACCAGGTGACACTACATTCTACCTACTTTCTATAAGAAATCACACTTATCAGAATATAAAAGTCCCATCTTTACGAGAGCTGTATCAGTTGTAATGACCAATCTCCTCAATGGAAAAAAAGGTTTGCCTGTTTGGTAGCCTGTCTGAATATTGGTGACCTGTCTGAATATTGTTTACCTCTTCATATCATCTGAATTTGGTTACATTGGCTTGCGAGATATCAAACTTATTATTCCAACTGACTTACAGGCAGCAAGTATTTTTTGGAGACTCAAAAAGTGCATGAGTTTTATATCACCGAATAACTACCCCCATGGCTGCGTTCAGACAAGTGCAAAGTGTGACAGACAGCCCAGTGTTGGCATAGTTACATGTGCAAATTGATTTTGTCTTCAGTGTCTCAACCTGCTGAGCACTACCTGCCAATATTCTGCTTCTGGAGAGAAAATAATCACCCTCAGATGCATTTTTTATCAAAACTCTGGAGCCACACCTTATGTCATTGTTTCCACTTTTATTATATTATGAGACTGATTCTACATGCCTCAATGAGCAAATAACTGAAGTTCTTGCATTCTGAGAAATAATATAATATTTATAATACTTCATATTTACTACAAGCATTACTTGCCAAAATAGTGGAATATATTGAAATGTTAAAGTGTGAAATGTACATATTCAGGAAACACGTCAATTTTTTTTACTGCAACTGAAATAGGTTTATAACATATGACAAAAGGTTTTCACAAAATACAAATCTGATCTTCCTCAAGCAGCAGTAATTTATCATTTTGGTCTTGCTCAGTCAGCACTTGCTACGTCAGTGCTCATGCCTCATGATAGATCAGTAGGCCATTACCTTTACAAGGTACATAGCCCATCTTCTAAAACCAGCAGCAGTTGATCAAATGATCTTGCTGAGTATCTATTTTTCGCTCGCGTTTGTTTTGACTTTAGGTCTGAATGTTCGAGGTTTTGATATGATTAAGCTGTAAGTCTATGGAGCTTACCCCGATTATCGGTCCATGGCGGCCATGTTTTGGCTGTTTAGTTCTGCTTAACACCGTCAGATGTCGCTTTTGTTTGAGAAGTGATTTGTGTGTGCGTAGTAGAGTAAGAAGATTTTGCCTTGGTTTTTTTTGCCTTGGGATTTTGCAAACTTACGCGAGCTTGATTTTTTAAAATCAACACTTGTTAGTACTAAGGAATCAAATGTAGCTCAGTAGGTCAGTAATCTGTTATTTGGCAGCTGACAGCTTGTTTTCAACTAAAACAAGTGTTACAATACAGCAAAGGTAGCTGGTGACATTTTGAAGTCTGTGACATTGGAAACAAAGGTCAAGGTAATGTCTGAGAACACCAAGTGTGGGCCTTAATGAGGTGAATGCTAGAAATCTTGAGTCTAACTAAAATAGGTGATAACACATAGCAATATTTTGAAGCCAGTGACCTTCACAAACAGGTCCAAATCATGATTGAGGTCATCCTAGTTTGGCCTTCATGGGATTCATGTGTGCTAAAAATGTTGTTTGGATTGCACCCAATGTGCACTGAAAATCTTAATGCCAAGGCCTGATCTATGAAGCACTTGCATTCTGGAAATAAATTATTGGCATATTGTATTTTAATGAGATGGACTGTATGAAATAAAAACATTGAGAGACAACACCTTTGTTCAATGCTGTTTGCATATGATCGATATGAGAAGGTTGTATTCGATTGCCTGGCAGTTCTATGACATTTTATGGGGGGCAAATCAAAACTACAGCACACTGCAGGCAGAGTTCTGTGACTTTGTGATCTGGGAAGACAGATAAGCCTCAATACAGAGGGCATGATTTATCAACCTCTGGCTTTACCATGAACAAAGCGGCCCCCAGTCAACCTTCATGCAGCACCTATTCATACATAACACAACCAATATCATCTGATTGTACATAAATGTGGGCACCAGTCTGGTGTGAGACGCAACAAAACCATCATCCATCTTGGGGTATAAAACAACACATTTCTTATCTGGGAACAGTTTTCAGTTGAGATATGAGCCACAAAACTCACTTGGTCTGCAGGACATTTTTCCAAGTCTAAACAACTCACATCATCTGTGAGCCATAGTCCCCAGCCTAGGATTAATACATACAACTCACATCTACTGAAGGCCATTGACCCAAGACCAGTGTCAGTATTAACAACTCATATTCAATGTGGGTAATTGTCTCAAGTCTGTGTTAATTAAACAACTTATATATATCCAATATCCATTGTGGGATTTGTAGCTTATCTGCAATTAAAATTTATGTGTTCAAATTCTCATAATGGATCATTAATCATAAAAGCTTGCACAGAAGCAAAATCCTTTGCAAAACAGGAAACACTGAGGTCTCGAACTGATTTATGTATTATATTTCCTCTGTTCAGACTCTACCAAACTTAAATAAAAACCTTTCCTGTTGGATTCTACATTTTGACCGTGAAACATTGTCTAATAATAGCAGGGTCAGTTATACTCTATAAACACTGGTCTATTTCCACAAACTAGATCACAAAGTATTCAACTTCTATTTGTAGAATATATCTGTGAAGTTTCAAGCTTTAGCACCACTAAGGTTCATTGTGGTGTTCAAAGATAACACATTTAAAGCATTCATGAAATGAGTTTTTCGAGCACATTTTCCTTGCATAATATAAATGTTTATTTCCTAAACTTTGTGATCAAAAGTTATTACCAATCATATTGCCCCTACATATACTTCTGTCCCATTTGAAAGTGGACGAGTCTTCTGCTAAAATCCAAATCATCCATTGGACACTTTGTCAACAAACTTTGTTCAGCTGACCAGTGATTTTGTGCAAAAACCTGCTTAGTAAAGTCTTTCTAACAGTGGGGCACCCTAAATTGGGACAATGGAGTGATTTGGCTTACAGAGCCCTGTTTGTCCTATGGTACAGGCCTAACACCCTGACAGGCCACAATAGAGGTTACATGATTGTATACATGTGGCCACCTGGTGGTTAAAATAGTACTTACTGGCAGTACTTGGCACTTTCATCAAAACACAATAGCCATGGTCAGTGTATTTTGGTTGATTTTATTGAGATAGCTTAATTGTATCACAGTTTCATGGCCACATATCATTTAAGCATACCCCAAAACTCCATTAAATTGCCTATGACCTCTGTGGTTTCATGAATGCTTTATCTAACACAGTTCAATGAATAGTGGTGACAACAAAAATGCCAACAGTAAAACAATATCTGGTGTAAAGTTTAAATTTCTGGCAAAATATTTTGGTTTATTCTTCTAAACAAATAAATTCACATAAAAACTTTTTCAAAAAATCCCATTTTCAGGTTTGCCCTGAATAGATATACGAAAGTTTAAAAGACACAGCACTAACCCATCTGAATCAAAGGGCATGCCACTATTTCCTCTTGTGTGTAGTTTTTTTCCCTGCTGCAAAAATGCACAGGGTTATCAAACAGTAATCTAAGTAGGCATTGCTATATCACTATGAAGGAGGATAATCCTTGCTTGGCAGATTACCTCAATCACCTGATATTGAAAGAGCCTTTTGTAACGAGCTATTGGCCACACAAAGCTACCACCTCTGGCTGTGTACAAAGTAATCAACAAGACTCAACACATACAAGTTCTGGCTTCCTATACTCAAACTTCATACACCACACTAGTCAAACTTCTCTGCATTTTCCCAAGTAAAAATCAAAGTAGCTATCAAACAAATGTTAGTCTTTAAGTAACTCAAGGTAAACAGTGCGTTTCTCAAGATGTACACCATAAGAACCAAGTGTATGACATCTTCCTGTGACTGTATGCATACACAAACCTGACTCTGATATTCAACATTAAATCTTTCAGGTTGACTAGTATGGACATGCTTCAAATGACCCAAAATATCACAAAAACATTGTAAAGTGCAATGAATAAAGCCTCTTTTATACATACATACACAATGCTAAGTGTTACTGTAGTGAAACACAGAAGCTCAATATGTGCACTCTTCACTATAGTAAGGCATGCCTTACTAACTCATCAAACTATAACATATTTAAATCATCATCTCTGGATGCCCGTGTCTTGATTTACTATTACATTGCTTCAAGAAAGCTGTGGTGTTGTAAAATATTGCATGAGAAGATGCTACCTTTGAACTTTGACATGACATAGACATTACTTAATATCAATATACATGATATATCATGCACAATTTCTCTGCCAAGAGAATAAAACTGACTGAACCAAACTCTAGCATAATTCCCAACAAATAACTTCTCTAAAAGAAATTAGTCTTTGTCAATAAAAATGTCAGTAAGAATAAAATATATATAACTGGCATTGTTCCAAGATGCCATTGTGATGCCAGTTGCCTCTACAACTAATCATTGTTACCTATTCCTTGGTGACTGATCTTAAGGACAGCCTCCCTCTCAATATTGATAGTGCAAGATAGTATAAAAACAGGTCTGGGGAAGCTGTGGAAGTGCCATTAAGATATTACACCGGACAATGGAGAGGCCAATATAACTATTTGCAGTTGCATTACCCTAGTTTGTTGGCCAACACACAGTGTACGGCAATGTCAATATAATCTGCATGTCTTATGTCTTCTCAGGATCAACATTGACCATCCACAAAAACATGTCATTATCAAAACCGAAAAGCTCTAAATATCTCCCGTTTTTGTAACAAAACAACTTCTTCTGTATCCCACCTATTCCTCAAATATTTCATTTGCTGTATTTTGTTTATTGTAAATTTATGTAAAATGTACCTTAAAGCTTTCATGAAATCAAGGAAGTCACCAGCAATTTTATCGAGATATGGGGTATTGTTTAAATGATGTGTGATACTAAAAAGCTATCTCATTGAAATCAACCAAAAATGACCTGCCACTGTTATTTTGTTTTGCTGAAAGTACCTTGTTCTCTGTGGTCACTCAAGTACAGGCATGTGACCACTGCTGTGGTCTGTAAGGGTATCAGGCCTGTACCAATGGACAAAACCCAATTTCCATGAAAATTTGACAAAACCAATGACCAAACAGGTCTCTGATAACTGGCTGCCTACTTTCTGTGCTAAAGCTTCTCATTTCTGTCATTTGCTTGTTTTATCCAAGTCTCCGATGATCAACTCATTCTCATTATTAGAGAACAACTATAATTGAATCCTGACTCAAATTTCAATTGTATTTTATTATTTCAGTTTTAACTCCCCAAATGAATAATTTATATTTCATATATGGAATGTGGTCTTGTGCTGTCAAATTGGATTACAAAAGGAACTAGGAACTTAAAACAGGATTTTGATTCTGAATGTGAAAGGACACTAACTTGGCAACTTCCCAACAACCTAATCAAATGTTATCAGTGTATTAAATATATTTAGTATAATCATTAACATCAACACACAGTGTTGACCCATTTTTAATTATATATTAATGCCAATCTTTCAATTATGATTGCCACATCAGTGAAACAAACAGAACTTCTATAAAGAGAACTCCTTCTCACAAAATAATCACCACCAATGATTATTTGATAAGCTGGCATATGGCTACCACTTTCAGAGGGCAGATCTTTCCAAATTCAGAAAAAATTAGGCTAAATGGGCCAAACAAAAGCCTGCCACTGGGATTCAATGGCCTAACCCTTTTCAAAGATTATCTGGGGATCTTTTTTGAGCATGAAATATAACATGTCATTATTTTTCCTCAAGTCATCAAGACTTCCATAGAATGCATTGTTAAATGAGGTGTCACAGGTAAAATAAGTTATTTGCTATTAGAGATACCAAGAATTGCTGCTTAATCTAAGAACTGACCACAACATAAATGTACACTCCTGTCAGAAGCCTGAGTTTGCCACACCTGTCACTGCCTGATGTTATCACTTGCTCAAAATTGTCCCTTTAAACTGTAATATGTAATATGTAACAATAGTGATTTTGTGAAAAAGATAAACTGATCATAAGTTATGTCAGCCTGGCCATCCCATTCAACAGGTAAAATATCATGAGTAAGGTTTATTTCTTGAACTTAATTCTCTTTCTACATCTTGTAAGAATCAACCGCATACATATAACACAATTGTGGTCACAATAACACACAATACAAATCTATTCAAATGAAAACATTTAGTCTAAATATGATCCTCTGTTGGATGTCAATAAAATTTTAGTTGACAGATTTCACTTTAACTAAGTTTTAAAGGTTACCTAGTCTATCTTGATTTTGTTATGAACCAATGTTAAGCTATTCCAAATTAAAAAAAAAAACATTTCTAGCAAAGAAACACAATAAGCAAACTGACTTATCAAAGACTGGCCAATCACATGAATAAGTCTTAATACTGAAGCAATCCAAAAAGGAATTAAAAATAAAACTCAGTGCTTATAAAATTAAATAAACCAGTATGTTCTTATTCTGTCTACAGTGATGAAAGTTAGCATTCAGGAAAAAATCTGAAACCCTTAAAAATTAACCTGAAGATACCCCCTACCCCTTTTCAGAAATGTCATTTTTGGGTGTTTCAGACTGAGTTCAGACCATTTTGAATTTCACATTTGAAGAAAAAAAATTGAATTCAGGTTATTTCCTGAAGACTTTCATCACTGTGTCTAATGCAATATTCTCAAACATAAACTTACCATGCCATTATGAATGACATGAAGATGTGGGAAGTGCCCATGGTGAACACAACCATGCTCTATGAATTCTACTATCATACTGGATCCAAACGTGTCCCCATCGCTGCCTATGTCTGCCTGGGCCCCATGGTTCAACATGAGCCACTACCTGCATCCACAACTCCTCGTCCCTTGTGTTTGATTACAAATATTGTGGTATCCACCTGTGTTATTACCAATATTCACAAAATAGGCTGCCATCTCCCATATGCATTTCCGTTGAGAAAAGACAGTTGACGTCAGTGCTTCGATGTAGTTTGAAGGTATCTTTGACAGAAGTATGCAGGGACCTGGCGTGCGTTGTGGTGTAGAGTGTGGTGGTTCAGAGGCCTGCAGACCTGTTACTCACTGATCAATAATACAACCTCCAGTTGAAGTATAGCATGCACGCTTTCCACAAGTTGCTAACCTTGTGTTATAATTGCAGCACACGCTTCCTCACCAGCATTCACCTCCTCTCTTCTATAATCCCCTCATTAATTCATGCCAATCCAATATCTACTCGATCCCGGTCATATGCTTATGAATAACCAATACGCAAGTAGCATTTAAATGCACAAAAGGCCTTTCAAAACATGTCCATTCAGATTCCACCTTGCAACAAGCCATTTGAAGTGTCCTTTTAAAAGTCCCCTAGATCTAAACAAGGGTATTCGCACATACTCCAAGAATATATTAAAAATATGTTTAATGCTGAGCGTTGTGCTACATCCTGAATGACAAGGCCTACCAAGCTGTGAACTGTTTATCTCACGTGGAGAGCTAATTTCACCTAATGTCACATGTGCCAACTGCAATCCACTGCTAATTTAGCCATTATGCAATCAGCCTGGCTTGATTGTGTGTCCAATAATAACACTGTACGGTAGTGGACAGGTGAGGCAAATATATCACTGTGGACCACGCACTACACTTTATCAGCCCTGCTGAACCGTGTGCAGAGAAACTACTCCAGGAGCGTCCCATTCACAAACCTGACTGACCCAAATCTCCAGCGGCACTGGATCATGCAATATATTATGATGACACAAAGCTTCTTTCCAATTTAATTGCACTGGGGTGCATTCTGCCAAGCATTCTTGGCCAAGCGATAGAGTTGAAATTAAAATTGGTCTAAGAGTGTGCTTCCCACATCATCTATTTCTCTGTCCTGGTCCATGGCAAATCTACTGAACCGAAATTACTACATTTATATGTGGCTGCATTCAGATCTGACACGGACATGGTACATGAATAAGGAAGTTTGGAGCAAAACAAATTTATTCTGCAATTCTAAATTTAGACATTTGCATCATAACCATGATGACACACTTGTCCTCTTTATGCCATGACAGCAACAAGTTGGAAAACATTATCAGGGATCACAATGTTTACTAGTTTATATTATCATAGATCTATACAGATGATCAAGATTATTTCACTTATCAGCTGCCCTGAACTTCGATTATGTATACATTAATATCCCAGATAAGTTGCCTTCATTGCTTGTCATTGGAACTTTTATAATAATTCTGATTGACTAGCTTCACATAATTATCAATATTTAATGATAAATGCCTCGACTAATGTGGGCAGTGATCCATGACTAGCTTGTGTTCATGCGTGTACACGTCTCAGTCTGTTCACATATTCAACAAGCACTGGATGGGCATGAAACTTTAAAACACAACTCACTACAGCTCTAAATCCAAACACATCATTTATAGTTAATTATCATTATTGCCACAAGAAGAATTATTATATCACCAAATTTAATTGTTTTTCATAATTTGTAATTAAGGTTTCCAAGGTTGTATAATGTAATGCTAAAAATATCGTTCATTTTTGTGATTAAACTGATTCTGGCTCTTTTTTCTCTTGATATCCTTCCTAATTAATAATCAGAACTGATATAATTCTTGAGAAATCAATTCATGTTCTGAATCAATCTTGAAAGGTAATAAACAAGCTTGAAAGCTAATCAAAAACAAGCTGGGAAAAATTAAAATATTTTTCACTTAATGCCTGCTTGGTAAATTCACTTTAGGGGGTACATCCTGTGAATGTGTTCATGAAAAACAAAGAGACTGTTACCAAGCTGCGAGAACTACTCTAAATGACTTAACTGCAATTACTACACATAACTGAAGACACAACATCAAATACAGACTTGATGACCAAGTTCACATAAACCAAGACATTTAGTAGTTAACCCCCCAACACAATTCTCGGTACAAAAGTACTGACAGGTCTATCAAACGCATCAATGTATATGCACAAATAACAAGTTTCACTGGTGTACTTGGTGAAATTAATGAATAAAAGATATGCTGTTATAATAAGGTAAGTGTTGCAGTATGTTAACATGGTCATACTGTTAAGATAACATGATTGGCGGTTAGATGCATTTGTGGCATAAGTTAATTAACCATAAGAGTTTTTATATTAATGTACAATTAGAATTTAGGTAATCTGCTTTCTAGCAATATTGCAGGCAGTGCAAAATTGACGGAAGAGCTTGTGATATATGTGTATGGTGGAAAATATCTTTAAAATATTTCTAATCCCCATTCAATTAAGCCAGGAGGGAGTCATATCGTTAATCAACAAACCAAGCCAGTGCTATTCCTGTAAAACAAATCTGTGTAATGATCATATACATTCCTTGAACATCATCTAGGCAAGAATAATGCCCTCAGCAGATTGTCATTGCTGCTTTGGAAATGTCAAATGCAAGCTGATATGTAAGAGCAAATAGCAAGGAATAATGTTCAGCAAGTGATAAATTAGATTCCATCAATGTGAAAGCTTTGATATCTCTTCTAAAGATAATGCACATTTAAATGATAATGAATTTTACGGATTACATTCGTGACATAAACACACAGAAGAAACAAGGAGTAAGAAAGTCACAAAGAACAAGAAATATAGACAGGTCAGAGATATAGGGTATGCTGATAAAATGAGACAATTTATTCAACAAATTTAAATAATCAACAGAAAATGTAAGAAGAGAAATAATCTTTCATCTATGGTGGAACAGAAGAGATTGTTTGATCCCTATTTTATTTGGACTTTGGTGCATTAAAAAACATCTTTTACCCATGAAAAAACATACACAAAAAGGCATCTATTTCTTAATATGCAATGTCTCCCTAGCTGAAACTATTTAAATTTGAGAAATTAAGACAAGAATTGTGCTGCTTATGCTTATATCCAGTTTAAGGCTTCAATTACATGGAGGCGGTTTTCGAACCTTGGTAAAGTGTAGACTCAACATGACCAACAAAAGTTCTCTTGGAATCCAACAAAAAGTTGTTAAAAAACTCAAATATTAGTAGCCTTGTACTTATTGCTTTCTGCTTAAGTTAGGGCATAATCATATTTGTCTCATTCACTGACTGTGGTAAAAATGAATAGGTCTACAGAATAACTTTACTGTATGTTCAAAATATAAAGTTCAGAATCCATATTTGAAATAAATAAGAGAGAGAGAGTAAGAAGGGTGGTAGGTAGGTAGTGTATATTTACCTGGTACGGGAGTCCAAAGCAGCTGGCATAGGTGTGAGTTGGGGGCTGGTAGCTCTTCACATCCTCTGTTGCCACTGGGGCTTCCAGTGAGTCAGGGCTGTAAACATATCTCCAGGTTACATTCATACTTATTAAGGCAACAATTCGTATGATTTGGTAATTTTTTGTATTGTACACAAGAAGACGTATATGGAAAAAAAGTCCAAAATGTTTTTGGAATGGAGTTACATTGCCCGAAAAAATGACTTGGCCAGTTGGATTCTTGATGTTTTTTGACAAAAAAAATCGGTAAATGAATATCCCAAACATGAAACATTCCTTACTCTGTGATTAATCACAATGCTATTCATTTCACTTTGACAGGAAAGAATTTGTTACTGCTATAATAACTATTGTCACTTATTTTTATCAATTCCCTTTAATCATCATGATCTGTCAATTTTCCAAGACACAGTTGGAACAGGATTCCAATATTCCTTTCTTGGCCCAAGTACAAATTTCATCTTGACACTTATTTTATTTTAATTATTTTCTCACATAAAATTAACAATTATAATAAGGACTAGCTAATAAGGACATACTATTTATGACTGTCTTTGATATTTCAGAGGAATACTTACTCCACGACGCCTGCATTTATCTGTTTATGGAGCAGGCTCTGTGGATTGACCCCTATCTTCAGTATGACGCTCATGTTTGCTGGCGTAAAGTTGGCCAGCGGGACAGCCGCGGGGTGCAGGTATCTTTACCTGTTCCCCATCGAGCACTCATCTCCTCGGCTGTGGTGCTCCTTACCCACACTACCTGCTGATCCTAATAATTAACAAAAAAATCAATAAGCACATGTCAAGATCTGATTCATCTTCATTGTGTTATTAAAAAAAAACAAAAAAAAAACAACAAATTTATTAATATACACAGTAAAATTATTTTCTTTTTGACTTTAGAATTTGACACTAAACAGCATTTTCAGTTTGCATGTATTCTCATCAAGAATGACATACAGCATACAAGATGAGGTAGTATTTATGTTGTCAGAAATTCTGCCACCAGGGTGCCACTGGGCACCAAATATTAACTATATTAACACCAGATGGCTCTGACTGTATTCTTGCATGATGAAACCCAACACAGGTGAATGCTGGGACGGGACAGCCATTTTCCTTTCAGTCTTTGTCATGATCTGGTACTGGACAGTCTGCTGAGGATTTTACACTTGTTTCCTGCTAAACATATTATCATTTAACATACAGTATAGGTTGGGCAAGGTGAGAAGCCAGGGAGAGGTGCGCTTATAACCAAGGATGACTCATAAGTAGAGTTTGGGGCATTTTTTCTGCTGCTGTTGCCAGACAAGGGGCTGCCTTGATGAGGTGGCAGATCATTATGCAGCTACAACACTCCTCGGCATGTGACGTCACACGGCAGCCATGATAATCTATTTATGTTCTGGTGGTGGTAGTGGCTGTTTTGCTTGGTTTACCAGGTCACCTGGCACACCCCACCATCTGAAGCTCAAACATACAAATATGAAACACTGAATTTGGTTTTGGAGGTTACACTGCTGTGTGGTTTTGCTGAGAGTAGGTCACTGGACATTCAGCAATGTGCATATGCAGTATGTCTGCCATTCATGTTACTGAGCGGTTGGCAAGGACATGTTGTGCTGTCTGTTAGCTAGTCAACTTTACCGATCCAGCCAGTTCATTCCGCCTGGATCTTTTCACTCAACATGCTCTCTTGTCTGTGCAATCGTGTAGTTTGAAAAATGTTCAGATTTATGGGGGGGGGGGGGGGGGGGAACTCTTCTTATGTTCTGAAGGCACTTTACTCCAAAATACAGTAAAAAGTTGATAAAGGCCCAGTAATCTGACCCACATATTTAAGTTTTAACAGATCTAGACTAAGTTTTATCTATGAAAAAATAGTGACAAGAATAGAATAAACATACTGGACAAGTTCAACAGTCTGACCCACATAGCGGTCTATATTATTTGTGGGGACTTTTAGGTCTGATTGTAATTGCATAAAATGATTGGTTTGATTATATATATACACAAGGACTCTTTATTGAAATACCGAATGTAGAGCAACTGAAAAAATATGCCAAATTGTTGTATGTTTAAGTTGTTTCATCATTGAGCCTAATTCATTGTGGGATTTGTCCAGCTTTGTTTCACTCTCATCTGTTACTATGTGGTGGTTGATAAATAAAACTGACTGAATATATGTGATCATGCAAACAAATGTGTGTTGGATCTGGTTTATTATTCAGGGCTTGAGGGGCATGGGAACATTGCCAAAAGTTCCATCGCTACAGATCTGGTGTTTACAAGTTAAACTACATATGTGTAATATTCCGTGATTTTCATTTACAAAAAATATATTTAAGCCACATTTTTCTGACATATTTAAGTGAAATTTAAATAACAATTGTTACTTTGTGGCTTATATTGAGTGAGCCCTATTGAACTATATCACCTATCAGATTTAATCTAATAGAAGATCATAATTACAACTAAAATTTGAATATCAAATTATAATTCATCAAATAACAAAATATGTCAGGAATATGCATAAATGTATTTTAATGTAACTTCCTCCATTAAAAAGACAGACCAAAGGCCCCAGAGCTGTTATGTCTACTGCTTATTGGTAATTCCTGTGAACATTTGGGAGATATTTGCACATTGCTTTATAAATTTATGACAATTTTAAGTATTTACCAGTCTGTAGATCGTGACACAACATAAAATTAATACAAACGTTTTTAAAAACCACAACATGGAATTGTTGACATCACAAAAATAAAACAATCATTGGATGAGTGGGGTAGTTGAAATTATCAAATAGTTTTGGTATAAAAATGATGTTTGTGTCAGATTTTTTAAAGATGTAAATTACCAGTCTAACATCGCTTAGTCGCAACTGTTCATCGTTGATCAGATTTTTGCTTATTCATGTTCTAATGTTTCAATTTACATAAAATTTGAAGTCACACAAGTCAGAATTCCTTGCTCAATTGAATGTGACCCACCTCCAAGCAATGTGAACCAACAAATTTCCTGCATTGATGGGTGACAACAATATTATTTTGGACCCAGTTTTGCTACATTTGTTACAGTCACTACATTTTTCTTTTTACATGACATAGGAATAGAGTAGTGTCAACAGACAGTCGTTCAAACTGAATGAAATGTAATTGAAGCAACTGAAATCTGTTTTACGACCATCAAACTAGCACATTCAATTGAAATTTAATATCCTAAATCATTAAAAAAAAATATGACTAGCGGCAAATATGCCATTTTGGAACTTTTGCAAATTGAAGTCTCTTCGAGCAGCTTTTCCCTGCTACTACCGGTTTCCATAATGCTGCACCATTTGAAGTCTTGGCATGTTTAGGCTTTGTCAAACTCTACTTTTCTCTGACTTATTGATAATTTACATTTGTAAAACAATGGTGGATGCATAAGAAAATATTTGAAAAAGAATAAGACAAAGAATGGATTATATTGCCACAAGTTTTTTTTTTACAAGATCACTTCTGTTGAGATATTTTGAACTACAATTTGCTTTTTAGTTTCAAGATGTTGACACAAAAATATGTTCAAGCACAACAGCACATGAGCAAATTAGAGTTTATCATATTTTCTCAGAGACCAGACACTCCTTAGTGGTGTAAATTGTTCAAATCAAACTGACCAACAAAAATAATGAAACACTGATAGTCTTTTATATCCATGGCCATTAATTTTACAAATAATCATACAAATTACACAGAAAAAAAACATGAGCCTCATGGAAAAAAGATTGGATTCATCTCCTTATATATCATCTTGCCCACAAATAATTTCAAGGAAGACTGAGTTAGATAGACAGACAATTCCTCCCTCAAACCACACAAGCTATGGAGACATAGTCAGCACAGCTAAAAATCTCAGGTTTGTTGATATAGATGGCTTAGTGATATTGAGATCATTTCCTAGCTGTATATTCCAAAATCTACAACCTGACAGTCTGTTACTGTTTTGCAGGCTATATATATTTTTTAATCTTATAATTTAATAATTAAATCCACAAAGCTAATTATGCTCTGAGATGAATAATATAGCATAAACTTAAAAATAATAAGAAATATTTCTTCTAGTAAAAAAAGAAACAAAAAAACAAAAACAAAAACAAAAAAACAAAACACTGAGACCTGTCTTTGCAAGTGATCATGGTTTATCCTTGATCTGTACAAAACAGGACAACAATTGCAAACAAATTCAATCTAACATAATAGATCATTATCATGGCTGTCCTAAAACAATGAAACCCTGCATGAAGTGAGTCCCTTTTGTGTTCTGATAATTGCTATTTATCATGGTAGAGTAGATTTTCTCTGTTATCGCAAATTGGGCAACACCCATGTTCAATAGTCAGACACTTTGTGATGTGGGTCAAATCACTAATTGGTGAGAAACAGCTTGTTTTAGCCAAATATACCACAACTAGATGTGTTCTGATTCAAACCTAATTGTATGGACATTACAGACAAGTTATGCTGCTCTGCTTTGTTGAAAAGGTTTTGTTTTCACAATAACCAGTCTCATTACCCGTGTCGACCAGCTTCTTGTTAGAGACAAATGAAATTTTTTTTTCTTTAATCCTCAAACATTTTCTTGTTTTTTTTTTGTTTACTCCACTGACATTTAACATTATAATCAAAGATATTTCCTCAATAATGATAGCTCATTTCCAACATTTGTTGCAACTATGCACAATTGTTTTGCTCTTCATCTTTATCAAGTTGATCTTGCCATAGAGAAAATATAGATCTTATACTTTCTCTATGATCTTGCATATTAAAACAGAATTTACCAATTCAGAAACAAAAATGGTTTTGATTAGTCATTACAAATCCCAATATTTGGTAGTTTTCATATTAATCCATATCATATTTGTCACATAATGAGTTTGATGGAACAGTAGGTTCACAATTCAACCAGTTTTTATTCTGCAGAAAAAAATGCACAAATATCATGATCATGTAAACATTTAACACATTAGTTATGAAACCATAGATTTGCATAGCATTCCATTTAAAATGTGTTCACAAAAGCTGACATATTGATCAAACTCTACACATTTAAGACTGAGGATTTGTTAGAGGAAGGTATGAGCGTATCGTGATGGAGAATAAGTGTCAAATTTCAGGCCTTTCCTCTTGTCAACCAAACTAAGAAAATTTTCAAAATGGCGCCCAATGTAATGTGCATGACTTTCAAGGCACCAATAAAAAACAAAACCCACATTGCACACACAAACGCGACATTGTATAATATAATTTCTCTTTAAAGAATGTGTTGTCACTGTATTGATATGACGTGAAAAAAATCACAAGATAATCTTATTTCAGAGTTGACAAGCCGGGAGATTTGGGCGGGAATGGAGGTCACGTAAATAGATGTAAACACACTACCAAAACATGATAGCCAACGATTAATAATTATTTCCTTTACTATTGTTACCTACCAATATGTTACTGACATGCAATAAAATGAAAAAAAGCACGATTTTGAACAGAATTATGACGATGGTAACGCTGCAAAATGTCCAAAACAAACCAACAAATATGGCTTCGTGGACGTTAATAAATACACATCTGCAAAAACCACTTTGGCGACAGTTGCATTAACTAAAACATTATAATTTACTTACCAATATGTTCTGAGTTATCCGCGGATGTTGTCAGAACCGACAATTTGCTGGTCGAATTTGTTTAGGTCCAATATTTTCCTTTGGATTGGTAATTTTAGAAGATTCTGCACTTTCGTCTCGCTCAGCAGTCAATGTTTATGTTGCTAGTTTTTCATGAAATTGAAAGAGTTCCTCAAATTCAACCACCGGATTGGCTTTTTATGACAGCATAGAAAGTACCCCGATCACTAAGAAACAGATTTAAGGTGTGACACAGTCTTTTCTCGGAGGAAAACAATTTCTTCTTGTATCGTGTTCTTTCATACAGCGTTTCCAAAATGGCGGCCATTGACATTTTGAAGGAAATGGGGTCTATTTTTACAAAACACGGAGTCCCAACCAAGTGCGCGTGCTCAGCAGCAAGTTTCCTTCTCATCCAAAAGAGATTTCGTGATAAATATGAAAATACTTATAGTTTGCCCAAATTAGATTTTGATACATATATATAATTAAAGAACAATGACAGTTATAAAATAATGTCTTCAAATAAAATATAAAATCGGCCGAATTTCATCTCAAGGAAGATGCACGCATGCGCAATCAAAACAAAATTATGTTTTCAACATCTTGAGTGTCGATGTTTGATGTGATCGCCTTTTCCTCCTGTCAAGTCCGTCGTTTGTGGCCAGATCTCTGTAGCTTGGGTAGCAATAGAAAGGAGAGGTAGGCAAAATGTTGGATCCATCATCAAGCGAGGAAGAAGAGGAGGAGACTGTAGATGAGAACTCGGATGTACTTAGTCTGCCCAGTGTGGACCAGAGGAGTCTGTCAGCCAGCGGTGATAACCTGAGTCAGTCCGGGGGAAGACCGAGTGACAGGGATCGCTATGGGGCCCGAGACAGACACACTGCATCAATGCAGAACCAGTCAAAGTATGCCCCTGATCCCAGATATGATTCTCATTCTAGACATTCCTCTCAAGAGTCGAGGCATTCCTATGATCAGCAGCAGCCATACGATGACAGACGTGGGGGATATGAACGTGATAGAGGTGGTTATGACAGGAGGCATGATGCTTCACCACGAGGTCGGGAGGATGTTTATGGGAACAGAGGCCATCAACAGTCATCGAGACAATCACAAGAATTACGGGATCCTTATAGAGATCATGATTATGACCGTGACCCACATGAATCCCAGGATAGATGGTCAAGCAGGAGTTCCTCAGGTGGTCATCGTGATGAGAGATTGCCAGCAGATCGAGGATATGACAGTGGGTATGATAGAGGGTATGACAGCAGAGATAGTCGAGACAGTCGCGACAATGATAGATACGAAAATAGAGATAGTCGTGATGGAAGACATAGCCGTGGAAGCCATGACAGGCGTGATCGTGATTATGACCGACATCCCCGTGACGAGAGATCTGTGCATGGAGATGATCGCTATCAAGATGGCCGTGATCGTGATCGTCACCACTATGGTCAAGATCAGGGTAGATCATCTAGATCCAATCGAGATGGTCACGGTCATGGAGGTAGGCCTTCCAGTCCCAGCCCTTCACAAGTGTCAGAGAGGGAAAAGGAAGATTTAGAAAAAGCACAACGTGAAGAAGATGAGAGGAGAAAGAGACTGCAACTTTATGTGTTTGTTATGCGTTGTATTGCATATCCATTCAATGCGAAACAACCAACTGATATGGCTCGTAGGCAAACCAAAGTTAGCAAACAACAGTTGCAGACTATCAAAGATAGGTTCCAATCGTTCCTTCATGGTGAAACCAATATAGTAGCAGATGAAGCTTTTACAAATGCAGTTCAAAGTTATTTTGAAGTGTTCCTAAAAAGTGACAGAGTTGCTAACATGGTACGCAGTGGAGGATGTTCTGCGAATGACTTTCGGGAAGTATTCAAAAATAATATTGAAAAAAGAGTGAGAAGCTTACCAGAGATTGATGGATTGAGTAAAGAAACTGTGCTAAGTTCTTGGATGACCAAATTTGACCAAATATTCCGTGGAGATGAAGACCCAAGAAAGCAGTCACAGCGTATGAACACCGGGGCATCTGAGCTGATCCTCAGTAAAGAACAGCTGTATGAAATGTTCCAGAATATTCTTGATGTTAAGAAATATGAGCACCAAATTCTTTATAATGCTTGTCAGGTAAGTGAGAGATCAGTTTGTTGAAAGTTTAGATTTTGGTCTCTTTTAAATTCTCATTTTAAGATTTGAAAATGATTTTTTAAGATGTATAATGTGCCACAGCCTCGTTCAAGTTGTGAGAACCTTTTACCTGAATCGAAGCACAGATTAAATTCATTTCACTATTTTCTTGGAATTTATTTTTTCTTCCTAATCAAATTTAATTGAGCAATTCAGTTAATATAGGGTTAGAAATAAAATTGGAAGTCTCAGCACAGTTATGTTTTGACCTGTTTTGATTCTTAACCTATTTCGACTCTCAACTCAAAAGTTAAGCCCATATCCTGCAGATCATGCAGTCATAGATATTCAACATGGTTTTCAAAGTATGATTAACACTTTGTTATATCTGACCTTTTGAAAACAACAGAAAATATGCCAAAATAAAAAGTAGTACAATTGTATTTTATATTAATTTGGATTTGTTAGCATACATGTATTAGAATGTCCGAATGGCCCTCAATTTGGATGCCAACTTTTTTGAAGATCACTAAATAACTGTGACATTTCCAAACACCATAAAAAGCAAAATCAATTGGAACTTATGAATTATTACAGTAAAATATGACTTAATGATGGTTCATCAATCAAAAATAAAAAGATAAGATGTAGAAAGTGGAGATATCAAGCTGTACTGCAAGTTATGCCACATCTAGTGAAATAAAATTTGCCAACTGGTCCAGTTATTTCTGGGCTTGACAAAGTGGAAGTGTGAGGGAGACATGCTTGATTGTATTGTGTTTCCAAATAGACATTTGTGTATAATATCATGAACATTGTAGCAGCAAAGAGTGACTATGAGCAATACATATGACACAAAGTGTAACAATGTACTGTGTTATGTGACCATCTGTCAATACTGTTACTCTTGATAAGCCTTCACCCTCCCGAGGGAGCACCCGATTACACATACACGGCTGCACTATAATTCTATGGAATGAAGTATGTTCAGGGGGGTTCCAACTGCCTTCACATGTCTCCATAAAGCACAATGCCAATTTGGACAGAATCATCAACTTTCACCCAATTATCATGTATATAAGTTGATATGGAGTTATCATGAACATAGTAATGAGACCAGCCAAAAGAGGTCACTTTGGTCATTACACAATAATATTTGTAGACTTCAACAATGTCAGCTAGTGGTCTTGACAAAGTTGCTGGTACATTAGTTTGTTGACATCAACAGCAAGCTGATTGAACTGTGCTCACACATGTTGAGTAGGAGAGGATGAAGACTGACTCTGCTCCAAAATAATCACTTTGTTTTGTTAACATTTCCCCCTATAAAAGATTGGATGTGTCCAGTTTTAATTATATATTTCTCTAACATGATCAAATATAATTTGTTATGCCCTCAAGAGGTATTAATACATTGAAAGTGTATGATTCATTCACACCTTCTGTCTGAGCTGCTTTGTGTCTGCAAAGTCCTAGGGCAGCAAACTGTCCAGTCACGCTGCACCTTCACACTGCTGTCTACCATGTCAAGTTGACATAATACATCACAATGTCCTAATATATATATTTGATCATGTTCTTTAAACATGTTGACTCACAATATAATCTTTAAAAAGCTCAGTTCATTTGAATATTTGGCAATCTCTGTGATGGACTCAGCAAGAACAAACACTAATTTGTCTGTTTTGTGATGTTATTTTATCATATAAATTGGGTTTGCACACAGCTAGATGTTCAGTGGTGTTATTTGTTCACACATACCTCATTCATCACACAAAATAGGCACATGATTTAGGCATGACCTAAAAGATGCCGAGTTGGGGGGTGGCAGGCTGTTGTAGATAAAAATTGCTCCATATTGAAACAGACTCTTCATATTGAGATTTTATTTTCTTTTCCATATTGGTCCTGTATTGGTCTACTTCTTTTTTTATTGTCTTGTCTAATCATATATTGTCCCCTTATTTCTGACCTAGTTATAGGTGACCTAGATTTTTCTGACCTGGTTTTTTTTCACCTGAGGCACACTGTTTATTGTGAAAATTAGATTTTCAGTTCAATATAATGCAATCATCTTGATCATCCCATTGACGTATGAACTTGACTGGTCATGACTGTAGGCATGATAAGATATGTATGTGGCATGGACTGGCGAGGCTCATGGGAGATGAAGGCAGGTGATCAATGCTCCACCATGCAGGTCTATACAGCACTGCTCCCTAGACACTCATTGCCATTGCACTGAAGCAATCCATGCAGCTCCGTGGACGCTGGTCTGCATCCGGTATCGCTATGGATGAAGCATATTGTGAAGCAATCCATACTGAAGATATACCAAAACAGTAAATACTGGAGGCATGGCAGAGTGGAATAATGTGGGCCACAGTACAACTATTCAGATATTTATCTGGAATGTTTTGCATAACACTAATGATACATGCCCCCAAAGTAGTTGAGCAGTAATTGTAGACTAATAAATGCAGTTCAGTAGAAAATCTGGACTGCAATTTATATATAGCCTGGTAATAATTTGGACCAATAATGGCCTGCTGGAACTGTCCAGTGGTAAATCTGGACTGTAAAATATGTCATATTAGAGCAGTCTAGTAGTATGTTTTGGCTGTAGTGATTCAGAATATAGATCTATGGTAGCTGATGTGGTAGCTGATTCCATGAATGCAATACTAGAACCTATTAGTGTTGACCTGATATCCTGAGTTTTACTAACATACTTACGGCAAAAAGCTGTCTTTGAGTTCTCTGCAAAAGCAATCCAGTTTACAACCCTTGATCAATAATTAATGCAGGGTTATATTCATGGAAACTGCTTCATTCATAAATATATCTACCTCCTATAATACACTTCACACCAGCGATATACTCCACACTAGACCAGTCTAATGATAGATATAGACTGATATTTTACATACTAGACCATTCCAGCGACAGACATAGAATGATATATTCCATAGTAGACCAGTGAAATGATAGATATAGGCATATATATTCCAAAGTAGACCAGTGAAATGATAGATATAGACATATATTCCATACTTGACCAGTGAAATGATAGATATAGACATATATTCCATACTTGACCAGTGAAATGATAGATATAGACTGATCAATATATTCCACACTAAACCAGTCCAATGATATATACAGACTGATATATTCTACACCAGAACAGACCAATGATAGATCTATCTAGACTGATATATTCCACACTAGAATGATGCAGTGATAGATCAAGACTGATCAATATATCCCACACAAGAACATGGATCAAGCCTGATATATTCCACACTAGAACACTTCAGTGATAGATCACCCTGATATATTCCACACCAGAACAGTGTAGTGATAGATCACCCTGATATATTCCACACCAGAACAGTGTGGTGATAGATCACCCTGATATATTCCACACCAGAACAGTGTGGTGATAGATCACCCTGATATATTCCACACCAGAACAGTGCAGTGATAGATCACCCTGATATATTCCACACAAGAACAGTGTGTTGATAGATCAAGCCTCATATATTCCACACTAGAACAGTGCAGTGATAGATCACCCTGATATATTCCACACAAGAACAGTGTAGTGATAGATCAAGCCTCATATATTCCACACTAGAACAGTGCAGTGATAGATCACCCTGATATATTCCACACAAGAACAGTGCAGTGATAGATCACCCTGATATATTCCACACCAGAACAGTGCAGTGATAGATCACCCTGATATATTCCACACAAGAACAGTGTGTTGATAGATCAAGCCTCATATATTCCACACTAGAACAGTGCAGTGATAGATCACCCTGATATATTCCACACCAGAACAGTGCAGTGATAGATCACCCTGATATATTCCACACAAGAACAGTGTGTTGATAGATCAAGCCTCATATATTCCACACTAGAACAGTGCAGTGATAGATCACCCTGATATATTCCACACAAGAACAGTGTAGTGATAGATCAAGCCTCATATATTCCACACTAGAACAGTGCAGTGATAGATCACCCTGATATATTCCACACAAGAACAGTGTAGTGATAGATCAAGCCTCATATATTCCACACTAGAACAGTGTGTTGATAGATCACCCTGATATATTCCACACCAGAACAGTGCAGTGATAGATCACCCTGATATATTCCACACCAGAACAGTGTAGTGATAGATCAAGCCTCATATATTCCACACTAGAACAGTGCAGTGATAGATCACCCTGATATATTCCACACTAGAACAGTGCAGTGATAGATCAAGCCTGATATATTCCACACCAGAACAGTGCAGTGATAGATCACCCTGATATATTCCACACAAGAACAGTGTGTTGATAGATCAAGCCTCATATATTCCACACTAGAACAGTGCAGTGATAGATCACCCTGATATATTCCACACCAGAACAGTGCAGTGATAGATCAAGCCTCATATATTCCACACTAGAACAGTGCAGTGATAGATCACCCTGATATATTCCACACCAGAACAGTGCAGTGATAGATCAAGCCTCATATATTCCACACTAGAACAGTGCAGTGATAGATCAAGCCTGATAAATTCCACACTAGAACAGTGCAGTGATAGTCATGCAGTGACTTGCATGAAAGTATAAAATTTGCACCATGCAGGGCTAAAAAATAGCATTATTCTTGTGGTCAATATCTGTATAATAGCCAACTGGCCAGATGAGCCAATGGTTATAAAATTAGGGTAGATAATCAAAAGGACTACTAATTTAAAAAAAGAAAAACAGTTGGGTCTGTATGACCACATTTCTTAATAGAGTAATCATGAATTTGAAAAATATTCATGTCAGCCATATAAATTGATATATGATTGAGGGAAGGGGATATACATTATCACATGTGATAGCCTAATATATGCTTCCTGGAAAGTCTAGGTATGTAAAGGATACAGAAATTTAAAATACCAGATAACTTGATTATTTGTGGGTATTTGTGTTTATTTTAAGAACACAAAAACATTAGACCAATTATGCTTGTCTTAGAGGGGAATCGCAGCAAATTAAATTCAGCAGCAATGTCTGTTGTTCGTGATTTGAGAGGGAGGACTGCATCATTGCTGAGAACGAGTCTGGCCGTCCTGATTGACACAATGCATAAAAACCACAATCGGCTGGTAAAAAAAAAAGCATTAGGTAGGAAAATTCAGGATCTGTGATTAAAAGTAAGCAGCTTGCTTTCAAAAGTGGGAGGGTTATTTTTGTTTTTTAAGTGATGAGAGAGCCATCATCAGTCCTGGAGATGCATGGAGCAGATCATCATGCCAGGGAGGAGATGATATCCATTGAACACCTTAAGACATCAGGATAAATATCCAGACTCCAGGCAGGGATTGGTGTTAATGAAATATTCATACCACAAGAAGGTCCTAATGCCACATTAATACCTATACATATTACAGGGCATAATACTAACCATACTTAAGACAGGGCACAAGATCTACCGTAAATCACGTTCTAAGTTAGGTAGGTCTCTATATCACAACAGTTCCCTAAGTTAGGTAGGTCCCTATATCACAACAGTTCCCTAAGTTAGATGGGTCCCCATGTCACATCAGTACCCTAAGTTAGATAGATAGGTCCCTATATCACATCAGTTCCTTAAGTTAGGTAGGTCCCTTTATCACATGAGTACCCTAAGTTAGATAGGTCTCTGCATCACATCAGTACCCTTAGTTAGATAGGTCCCTATATCACATGAGTTCCCTAAGTTAAATAGATAGGCCCCTATATGACATCAGTACCCTAAGTTAGATAGATAGGTCCCATGATTATAGTTTTATTATTGAAATATTTTTTATTCAATTAAGACTAAAATTCTATTTTTTAAATCACATTTAGCTGTAAACAAATTCTTTCACCTTAAATGGATTGATAATTATATGGTATATAGTTGCTAGTAGTCTTACTCTTATGTGCAGACATGCCTCAAATAGAGTAACAGAAGGCAAAGTCCTCATTAGGCATGGTGAGTTTCCTGGACTCCCCCGCACCATATATAATAACCCCCACACCATATGTAATATTTGACTTCATGCTCATGTCTAAAATGTTATATGGCAAGGCAGATAACAAAGGAAAACCAATAAGAAAATGTTGGTTATTGTATGCATATACTGGCGGATGATGTATGAGTCTTATATTAAAGTATGATAGATATGGAGGCTGGTGAAAAGAGTACACTTTCCGTCACTTTGAGTCAAATGTCTGAAATATGGCTCAAAATTATGCTTGGCCTAATCCTATTTCAGTGATTCAAATAATGAGACATAGTTGGCAGTAACCAGAAGTTCCTAGCTTAGGGCAACAGAACAAGCTTAAAGCTCAAATAGCGTAGGAGCTGATTCCTACAGGTATGAGTATGTTCATTTAAAGTATTTGAACAAGTTGGTACAATTTTTTGATAAGTCATATAGTTGTGAAAGGACAAACTCCCTGTTTTTCAATGATTTTGGAATGGCCTTTTTCCTGTGATACTGAAAAGAACATTTTTCTATGACACTGAAGTGGGATGTTTTTGTGACATTTGCTTTCTTGCCATATTACACTGGATGTTTTTTTACATTTGAACAAACATTTCATTTAGAATATGAAAGTTTTAATTGACAAACAACTTGTATATTCAGATTTATATCTTATAACTTTTTCTTCATGACAAGTTATGCAATTTTGCTTTTTAACACAAAAGCTTAATTAACTGTCGCAGGTAGAGTATTTTATCATTCAGCCCCCACAGCAGCAATGCTTTGAAGTGACATAAGAGCTTCTAGCTATGTTTGAAATTGTAATGTGAATGCATGAGGCAATGATGTGGTAAGGAAGTGGGTGTAAGGCATAGGCAAGCATGGTATGCTTCTGATGACTTGCCAGATCTGGTGACAATGAGATGTACAGGCAGGCACCCTAACTACCAGTCCAGTCCCGTGACCTATCTGATGACAGTGAAATGTACAGGCAGGCACCCTAACTATCAGTCCAGTCCTGTGACCTATCTGGTGACAGTGAGATGTACAGGCAGGCACCCTAACTATCAGTCCAGTCCCGTGACCTATCTGATGACAGTGAGATGTACAGGCAGGCACCCTAACTATCAGTCCAGTCCCGTGACCTATCTGGTGACAGTGAGATGTACAGGCAGGCACCCTATCTATCAGTCCAGTCCTGTCACGTATCTGGTGACCGTGAGATGTACAGGCAGGCACCCTAACTATCAGTCCAGTCCTGTCACATATCTGGTGACAGTGAGATGTACAGGCAGGCACCCTAACTATCAGTCCAATTCTGTGACGTATCTGGTGACAATGAGATGTACAGGCAGGCACCCTAACTATCAGTCCAGTCCTGTGACGTATCTGGTGACAGTGAGATGTACAGGCAGGCACCCTAACTATCAGTCCAATTCTGTGACATATCTGGTGACAGTGAGATGTACAGGCAGGCACCCTAACTATCAGTCCAGTCCTGTGACGTATCTGGTGACAGTGAGATGTACAGGCAGGCACCCTAACTATCAGTCCAGTCCTGTGACCTATCTGATGACAGTGAGATGTACAGGCAGGCACCCTAACTATCAGTCCAGTCCCGTCACGTATCTGGTGACAATGAGATGTACAGGCAGGCACCGGAACTATCAGTCCAAATCTGTGACCTATCTGGTGACAGTGAGATGTACAGGCAGGCACCCTAACTATCAGTCCAGTCCTGTGACCTATCTGATGACAGTGAGATGTACAGGCAGGCACCCTAACTATCAGTCCAGTCCAGTGACCTATCTGGTGACAATGAGATGTACAGGCAGGCACCGGAACTATCAGTCCAAATCTGTGACGTATCTGGTGACAGTGAGATGTACAGGCAGGCACCCTAACTATCAGTCCAGTCCCGTGACCTATCTGGTGACAATGAGATGTACAGGCAGGCACCCTAACTATCAGTCCAATTCTGTGACGTATCTGGTGACAATGAGATGTACAGGCAGGCACCCTAACTATCAGTCCAGTCCTGTGACGTATCTGGTGACAGTGAGATGTACAGGCAGGCACCCTAACTATCAGTCCAGTCCTGTCACGTATCTGGTGACAGTGAGATGTACAGGCAGGCACCCTAACTATCAGTCCAATTCTGTGACCTATCTGGTGACAGTGAGATGTACAGGCAGGCACCCTAACTATCAGTCCAGTCCTGTCACGTATCTGGTGACAATGAGATGTACAGACAGGCACCCTAACTATCAGTCCAGTCCTGTGACGTATCTGGTGACAATGAGATGTACAGGCAGACACCCTAACTATCAGTCCAGTCCCGTGACCTATCTGGTGACAGTGAGATGTACAGGCAGGCACCCTAACTATCAGTCCAGTCCCGTGACCTATCTGGTGACAGTGAGATGTACAGGCAGGCACCCTAACTATCAGTCCAGTCCCGTGACCTATCTGATGACAGTGAGGTGTACAGGCAGGCACCCTAACTATCAGTCCAGTCCCGTGACCTATCTGATGACAGTGAGGTGTACAGGCAGGCACCCTAACTATCAGTCCAATCCCATGACGTATCTGGTGACAGTGAGATGCACAGGCAGGCACCCTAACTATCAGTCCAGTCCCGTGACCTATCTGATGACAGTGAGATGTACAGGCAGGCACCCTAACTATCAGTCCAGTCCCGTGACCTATCTGGTGACAGTGAGATGTACAGGCAGGCACCCTAACTATCAGTCCAATTCTGTGACGTATCTGGTGACAATGAGATGTACAGGCAGGCACCCTAACTATCAGTCCAGTCCTGTAACGTATCTGGTGACAGTGAGATGTACAGGCAGGCACCCTAACTACCAGTCCAGTCCTGTCACGTGTCTGGTGACAGTGAGATGTACAGGCAGGCACCGGAACTATCAGTCCAGTCCTGTAACATATCTGGTGACAATGAGATGTACAGGCAGGCACCCTAACTACCAGTCCAGTCTTGTGACATATGTGGTCACATGATTCTATCACTAAGATGTAGAGGTATTGTTGGGTGGGCATTCTATATCTGTCTCAAGTCAGTCTCGTCATGAAATAACTGAAACAGATGAAAAGATGAAATTGATGTAAACCCCTAACAAACAAACAAAACAAATGGGCATTGCAATCATAGTCACACAGTAATCTTGACCTGATTGATGAGATAGTACAGTAACCTGACCCTGGCTAATTGTGATAGCATGACCATACATTGATCGGGCTGCTCCTGATTGTGTAACCGTAGATTGACATGACCCTGACTTCCAATGATGTGCGGAATCAGCAGAACAGAAGCCATGTGAAATGAGCAAATTAAGGTTCCCTTTTCCACTGTAGTTCTGAAGATTTGCTTCATATCCCCTTGTACATTATGTGAACTGTGATGAGGATGGTGACCTTTTCCATCTTCACTCATTTGCTCCTGCCTGTGCACCCTGTGTTAACAATTCTGAAGCTCCATTCAGGATAAAGAAATAATGCTGACAAGGTAATTCCGAATATGACTTCAGTACAAGCAAGGAAATTATACATCTGTTCTGCATTTTTGGACTCGTAAACCCAAACATGCCTAAAATGTAATGTCCTCAAACAGAAGTATTGACTAGATGATTTGTTCATAGAATTTCTAAACAGGATATCTCAGAACATCCAAATGAGAATAAGTGGCCACAATCAATTTTGGCAAACCTTTGTAAAAGCAAGCAATGTGTAAATAGTAATAAATGTTTTTTAATTTTTTTTATTAGAGTATGTACCACATGTTTACCTGTGCTTTCACAAATTAGACATGTCAATTTGGCATGTTAACTGTGATGAGAGTGAGTCAACAGGGCCCATGCAGCTTTCTAACTAAGCCATGCAAATCACAAACCCTTCCCTTCAGCAGCTCAATGATAGCTTGCTCAAACCCACAACACATCAGTCTGTCATTTTTCACTTGATGTGAGTTTGTCATTTCCAGTTGATTGGGTTATGGCTTTGTAACATGCAAACGTACGACTCGTGATAGTGCTATGTATACTGTGTGGGCATCTCAGAGTGGAATAGACTGGGTTCTATCTCAGTCCTCCAAGTAGGAATAAAGTAGGAATCAGTAGGAATAAAGACCACTGAGTGCCACTGCACACAACCCACTACTGCCTAGTAGGAATCAGTAGGAATAAAGACAACTGAGTGCCACTGCACACAGCCCACTACTGCCTGAATTTAGACACAGTTTTCTGATTGGTCGGTTACTTTCACACCTTTATGCCTGAGACTGGCTCCACATGATTGGGTGCAGCAAGTTAGTCCATGTTAACCGTTTGTCCAAGATTGAACGCAGGTGAAGTGGCAAATGCCGAACTCCGCCCTCCGATAACCCTTGCTGAAGTCAGCTTGACAAAATGAAGGGACTGGCGACCTGCAGCTCTCGCTGATGGTGTAGCACCTGGTGCCAATCATGTGCAGCCAGTGATTGGTTCATTTATCCACAGTCACCAAAAACAGTGTACTCACACTGCCCACTCACTCACACGGGTTAGGTTGGTTGGTCAGAACTTAAACCAATACATGGAACAGAAGAAAAAAAATTGTGAAATGGTGTTTTAACGACCCTTTCAGCAACTATGGCCATATCAGGTCGACTTTCGAGCCTTTCAACCAGTATGAAAGTTACACTGCCGGCAGTGGGAGTCGAACCCACCACCTCCCGTCCTCCACTTATATAACCATTAAAGGCACAGATCCTACACTCTACCAACTGTGCTAGTGGGGCCGGTTCACATGGAACAGAGGAGATTCTAACAAATCATAGCCATGTGTTCAATGACCCATACCAGGCACTTGGGTCAGGAACAAGGCTAAAAGTGGAATCCCATGAAACAATGATCATTGAACAAAGAAACCTAAAATGTGTGAAACACTGATATCAAAAATTGATGTGGTCGTGTATTTACATGGCAAAGTAAGGCCATTGCCTAACCTTATTATATCTCACTTGAGGAATATGACCAAATAGAGTCCTGCACCCAGCAAACATTACCATATCAATTCACAGGATGACCTTAAATGACCTTTTTGGTTCATGTTTGGGATTGACCAAATAGATGTTTGGCTGATTTTGATGCAAATTTGACTTAAATTAAATGCTCATATTTGCCGCCTGTTACCACCAATTTGGGGGACCACAGATAAAGTGGCCTGGTGTGTCTCATATCTATTCCTTGTTACCATTTTGGTCTGGTCCTATCTCATAATGCACTCACACTTTCCTCAACAACAAATTATTTTGGAGGAATTAACTATATTCTTTGTGTGACTTTTTGTGACCTCAAGATCCTAAGCACCAAACTTTTGTTGGATGTCTGAACATAAACATTTATCAGTGTGCGAAAATACTTCTGACAGGGAACATAATTTACAATGCTATAATCATATGATATTTGATTCCAGGAGGAACGATTAAATGGATGATATTAATTGTATATTATGATTATAAAGTGTCATTCATTACTCTGAAATCCTGCAGATGTTTACATGTATATGATAAAACCAAATTATTAGGACCAGAACTATTATGCCGTTTAACATGGTTAATAAGCATTCCAATTAGATATTTATGATAATTAGGGGGTATTCATTTCAAGATGATCATACCTGTGTTATTTGATATTGTCAGACAGTGGTTGTGCAGTTGGTTAGAGCACAAGTTTATGAGCACCAGTTCCTTTATGGTGATCACAAGGTCATGGGTTTGAATCCTGGCCACGTTGGATTTGAATTCGTGACACAATTACTCATGAATATGAGCTGAGGCCAGTGCTTAAAGGGTTAACCTGTTGTCCTTGTAAATCTGTAACTTTGTGGATTGGCAGCACGATATCTGCTACAATTAGGTCTTGTCATGAAATAACTTAAATAATATTGAAAGTGACATAAAATCCCAAATAACAAACATACATTGTCTGAAATGATTTAAGTATTGCTTGCCCCAAGCCAGTTTAAATCTGTTTAATGTTTTGACAAAATCTAAAAAGTCCCTGGCCAACAAGGCAAGCTGACATTTGAATCACTGATGAGAGAGATTGTAATTTTGCCTTATTTTCATTGTCAATATATATTGGTATGGTTATCACGAGGATGGCAAAATTGTCAAGAAAATATGTAGAACTGTATCTCCAGTGGTAAATAAGAGAGTTCAGGTTGAATTGATCCAGCTCATGGAATCCAAATAATGTATACAAGAAGTGCATACAATCATTGAGTAGTTGGGCTTTATGATGATGGCAAGAACAGCATTTCCATTTTGCTGTAGAAATTGCTATGTTTATTTACTGGGTAAAGGCCAGTAATATATTTAAAACTTATTTAAAGATTATATATTTATGTCCCACAGTTTGGTTGTACATGTTACTTTCTACCGAGATACAGTTGACATCACATGGAAATATTGATTTGTGTCTGTGTTAAAGCTTTCATGGAATGGATTTTCATACCTTCCTTTTCACTTGATTTTGTATTAGTGGTTGAAAAAATATGATTATCGCTGCCATTATCAATAAAAAAAATACTGGTGCATATACTGAGTGGTATCATATTAACACACAGGCCTTGACATTAAGAGAAAAATGTTGGTTGCCCAGTTGGGCCATCAGAGCATGAGAAGTGGTGGCCCGAAGTTTCTTAGGATAATAGGATGTGTGATACAATAAAGAGCATTACATAAGGCTGTATAGTGTCTGAGTGGGGTTACTTGTCCCAAATGTCTATTGATCGTGATATGATATCTATCAAGAATTAGAATGATAAACTCAAGATAGTTTGGGCCACTAAAAGAACATAAATATAGTTGCCCAACTGGGCCACTACAACAGAGCATTCACTGGCCCGAACAGAGGATCTGGTGGCCCCGGGCCACCGGGCCAGTGCGTATGTCAAGCCTTGAACACATACACTTAGTGACATCCATTGTTGCAGGGTTTTTGACATTTGCCTGTAATAACCGGTTTTCGACGTGTCACTGACATCATATTAGCACATATTTAGCGACATCATATTGGCACATGTATACACTTAGTGACATCATATTGGCACATCGACATTGACATCATATTAGCACATACACTTAGTGACATCATATTGGCACATATATTAAATGGCATCGCACTGGCACATCTTCTTGTGTAAATATATGTTTGGAATGAAAAGTGGCATGGAGGAAATATGCATGAGATAAAGTTATATGTGAATCCAGAGGAATTTAAGCGAGGTATTTATCTCAGTTTGCATGGTATGTGGGCCTTAATCAGGATACCCACATTACTCTGTACCCAGGTCAACAGTTTATTATTCAGTTGAGTGAGAACATTAGGTTTGTTTGTTTGAACCTTCAGTCAGTCAATCTTGGTGTGTTTTGCCCCACCTGCTTTGTAATTTGCTTGCCTGGATTTTATTACGTAACATGCGTAAATGAGGTGATTAATTGAATCTGGAAGTGACATATATAATCATATCTGATGAAATGCTTATCAGGTGCATCTTGATGAAACATATGAAACATTGACATGTCAAACAAAGACCTTATATTATTATAGGGTCTTTGATGCAAGTTGTTTAATATCTTACATTTCGATTAAATTTGAATACATGGTTGGTGATGACACTCATGTGTAGCCTTAAAGTATAACCAGCAGGTCATACCCACAGAAATACAGATTGGGTCCACCAGTCTTCCACCATGGCCCGTGAACTTGCTTGATGAGGTATTGACCCATGAACGAATCTGCATGATGAGGTAGTGGCCCATGAATTTGAATGATGAGCTAATGGCCCATGAATCTGTATGATGAGGTAATGACCCATGAATCTGCATGAAGAGGTAATGATTCATGAATTAATCTGTATGATGAGGTAATGACCCATAATTTTACATGAGTTTGTGGCCCATAAATCTGTATGATGAGGTAATGGCCCATGATTCAGCATGAGGTAATGGCCTGTGGTCCTTATCCTTCTTGAGTCCAGCCTCCTGTGTACATGTGTCCTCAGTGTGCAGTATAGGAGTATTTTGATGCATCATCGTTGTCATTTTGCTGAATATTGTTTGCTTCCTGTCAGAGCCCAGTTAGGTGATTACCACCTGCAAATATTTTTAGACTTATAAAATCCATTTTGGGCTCTTTCACATCCGGGAAAATGTCACTGGCATAATTGTAACAGTAGTTTTACAATTTACATGATTAATAAAACAAGACGGGTATCTGTGAGGTGCACAATCAGCCCATATTAGAGTGACATTATGCAAAAGCTTTGCACCATGCAGATATTGGCAACAGGCAATTTCCTGTTTGTGGTAAGGGAAAGAGGCGCATACAAGACTTTTGACCAAGCTATCAGCAATGTCGCCACAAAAGCCAAGCAAGGACAAATTTTGTGAGCCAATAAATTATGTGTGCACTGACCACCCGGTTTGTGGTGGACCATTTTTATTGCATAACCCCACAGAGACCTGCTAAGCTGCAGTTTGGCACCATAGACACAATGAATTATGATGGTATAAAATCAGCCATAGGGCTGACCCAGAAATAGCCTTCTGCTAACTGTCAAACATAAAATGCTGCATAGGTTGCAAGGAAATCGGATGATTTTGTTCATTGATATGTAACACCTGGGAAGGCAGTCAGGCCTGTATTATCACCCATTGCCACTACCATGTGGTAACACAACCACCCGATTAGAATCACTCAGCAGCCCATAGCGTGACCACATGAAGTCACAGTCTTGCACCACATGACCTCCTCTGGTCATGATTATGCATGACCAATACACATCAGGCCTGAGCTGCTCATTCATGGTCACACAAAGTTCTAATACATATTGACACAAGGGGGTTTCATTGCTGCTCCTTGAATATCATGCACACTGCCTGCTGTGCTTGGGATACACTCATGCAGTTTACATTTCTGCATATTTAAATAGATGAAGCATGATACAAATTGAAAAGATATTGTGGATTCTTTATGTAGAGATTTTTTTATCATTTAACAGAATTTGAATGTATATTTTTTTTTCTTTTCTTTTATTTTATTTATTTATTTATTTATTTATTTTTTTGAGGTTATAACCTCAAGTTCAAGTTGATTGGCGAAGTTTTCCTATCCAAAATGTTCTTTAATATCTCCTCAGGTGCTTATCATACATGTAGATCTCTGTAGAAAAATATAAATTGCATTTAAAAGGGTAATATGAGAATGGTGAACCTGTTCATTAATTGACCAAGCCATTTGCAACCTATTCATGAAAATTGATTAGATGATGTAAAATGTGAAGCCAGCTAATAAGGACATTGTGAGTGTGTGAGTCCATATTAGCACACTGTTTATATGTTATTCGCCCCTTTTTGGCTGAGCACTACAACATATCAGGGGAATGGGTACCTTCTTTGTATCAATCAGATTACAGTTAATCACACCTTTCAAATGATTTTTATGATTCCCAGATTCTGTCCACTAAATACAAATTCAGCTTGTACAGGTACAATACATTCATTTGGCATTAGTTCATGAAACGTAAAATCCCATTGTAGTATAGATTATCCATTATTTCATATAATCAGGGAGTCTCTTTTGGCATCCTTGATGTTTGCTATTTATCTACCTGAGAAGTGTATTTGTGAGCTTACAATAGTCATCAATGATGTGTGCTGCCAATGAAGTAAACATCCTGAGCCAAAGAAAATAGTCTGCACTTAACAGGTCAGGAAATATGTAATTGCCATCTCCAGAACAAACCCATTAAGGTACATTGGCCCTGCAAGCCACCTAATAATAACACAACAATAGGAAACCAAGGATGAACAATCAGGCCTAAGAATCGCACTCTTCTTCCCAAGCTGTTTTTATATATTATAGCCAATCTGGTCTCCTTTGAAATATTAAGGCAATTTTTTTTCTGTCAATTCATACATGATAGTTCAATCCAGAAAATCATGTTTAGACTTTCCAGTTGAATATGACTTTTTTCATTCTCACTTTTAGAGGGAATAAGTACCCGAACATTGCTCTGCAGGTCATTTTACTGACTAATCCAGACACAAGTTTTTTTCACTGTGCATCAACAAGCACCTGGCCTGCAACCAAAACAAGGCATTAATTTTTCCTCGCCAAAAATCATTCAATGCAAGAAAGCATGGCAGAATGTACATAAGTAGATTTCATATAATGCTTGACAAAACACATCTCAGCATTTGCACAAATGTCTATATATCAAGTTCATTTAATCATTAAAAACATCAAATTTATCAATTTATCAAGCTTATTTTTTTCCACCATGACAGGACCAATTGGAACATATTTTGGGGGGGATGAGATTTACAGATTGGCCTGTCACACATTGGCTTTGTTATAGCTGTCAGAAATCCTTTAAAAAATGTCATTCCCACTAATGTCACATCATATTCAAACAAATTTTAATCTACTGGCAAGCAAAATAAAGTGCTAAGTATATAATATGGTACATCTGGATGGCATACCTTTGTTTTAAATCAGCAAGATATATATGATAAGGTATATTTTTAGTTGGTTTTCCTTTGCACAGAGCATGCCTGTTTAACCTGATAGAGTTATGGAGTGAAGTGGTGAGGCCATGATGGGATAAGATGGCACTATACAAGAGGTGTACTACATGGTACATGACAAGTCTCGTGTGTGCTGAGCAACCCCATTAGAGCACCATTACAAACCACCATAGACATTTTAATGCATGCAGCATTGTCTGGCTCTCATACTACACTCTGCCTCGCATATGAGGTCAGTTAGGTCCCTAATTTGTGACCTCCCTGAGAAAAGGTGACTCGTATCAATGCCATAGTCTTCTTGGAGTATGGTCCCAAATTTGGTTTATGATCTTCTTAGGAGTATAGTCCGGTCTCACGAAAACTTGAGTCTGCATATCACTGGTAAGGATGAGTAGGTTCTTTGAAAGTGTGGTGAGTTGGGGGGGGGGGGGGGGGGGGGGTCAGTTTTCTTATTCATTCAGTTTGTAATTGGTGAGTTAGGTTTTCTCCGTACCATGTTGGGTTTGGTTGATGAGTTGGTGCTCAGTCTACCTACCTAGTTATATGTTAATGTGTTTGGACTGTTTCAGTCTGCCTACCTTGTTAGGTGTGAGTGTGATGAGACCAGGCTCTGTCTCCCTACCTTGTTAGGTGTGAGTGTGAGGAGACCAGGTTCGGTCTCCCTGCCTTGTTAGTTGTGAGTGTGATGAGACCAGGCACGGTCTCCCTACCTTGTTAGGTGTGAGTGTGAGGAGACCAGGTTCGGTCTCCCTGCCTAGTTAGGTGTGAGTGTGAGGAGACCAGGTTCGGTCTCCCTGCCTTGTTAATAATAATAATAATGATTTATATAGCGCTATATCAGACTAAGTCTGCTCTAAGCGCTTCTCGAGATAATGCTTCCTGAATAAAAACGTCTTTAGTTTTTTCTTGAAAGTGTCCACTGTTTTACAGTTTTTCACCTCAAGGGGCAGGGCATTCCAATTTCTTGGAGCATATACCATGAAGGCCCTGTCACCATATGTTTTCATATTAGTCTTGGGCACTGTATATTCATTTTTTTCATTAGATCTCAGTCCCAAATCAGATTTTTTACAATTTAATAATTGAGAAAGGTATTTTGGGGCAAAGCCATTCTGTACCTTCCATGTTAATAGAGATATTTTAAAGTCAATCCGCGCCTCTACAGGCAACCAGTGAAGGTCCATAAGTTTTTGCGTAATATGATCCTTCTTTTTAAGTTTACCTACCACTCTTGCTGCAGCATTCTGCAGCATTCTGTTAGTTGTGAGTGTGATGAGACCAGGCTCGGTCTCCCTACCTTGTTAGGTGTGAGTGTGAGGAGACCAGGTTCGGTCTCCCTGCCTTGTTAGTTGTGAGTGTGAGGAGACCAGGTTCGGTCTCCCTGCCTTGTTAGGTGTGAGTGTGATGAGACCAGGCTCGGTCTCCCTACCTTGTTAGGTGTGAGTGTGATGAGACCAGGCTCGGTCTCCCTCTCCCATCTTATGCTAATCAATATAGGACCTGCCTGCTAGAACCTGCCTTCATCCCATCCTCCCACTACTACTGTACTACTCTGATAGCCTGCGTAGCAGCCTGATTGGCACTGTGCCTACGTCTCACACATGGCATCCAGTAGATACAGCACGATAAACCTGCTTAACTGCACATTCTAATGCAATAAATAGGTCACAATGAACAGTAGAATCCAAACAGGAGAATCAAAAGATTAGTCAAATCAATAGACGAGATGAGATATATAAACACGGACTGGAAATCCCTGTATGGCCACATAATATGGCCACAGAGATATGGAGCCTAAGAGAAACATTTTCTCAACTGAGGAACATATTGATATTGATAATGTATGACAAAGCCCTTCGAAAAGAGATGCTCTCTATCACAGGAGGATATACAATATTATGATATTCCTGTCATCTTGGTCATGTCTGGTTTCCATGCTTACATCCCTGATATTGTCTGACTGGCCCTGCCACATTTGAGCCTTTTGTACACTGTTTATTGTGTGTATGTTAAACATACCTGATTTAAACTTCCATAGTAAGTATAAAGACTAACAAACCCCCCCCCCCCCCCCTTTGTCATCCTTGTCATTAGCTATTCATCCATATTTCTTTGTGTTTTGACCCAAAAATTTGACATTTCTCTTTAATTGATCAATTGCATGTACTTTCCTCAGAAGATCCTGGGTTTATACCAAGCTCTGCAAGTATGGCCAGGCCTGAAAAATCCCCAGCCCAGCCTAAACCTCACTGTGCCCTACCACTATGTACCAGTCTCCAGCCTCACTGTGCCCTACCACTATGTACCAGTCTCCAGCCTCACTGTGCCCTACCACTATGTACCAGTCTCCAGCCTCACTGTGCCCTACCACTATGTACCAGTCTCCAGCCTCACTGTGCCCTACCACTATGTACCAGTCTCCAGCCTCACTGTGCCCTACCACTATGTACCAGTCGCCAACCCCACCTTGCCCTACCACTATGTACCAGTCTCCAGCCTCACTGAGCCCTACCACTATGTACCAGTCTTCAGCCTCACTGTGCCCTACCACTATGTACCAGTCTCCAGCGTCACTGTGCCCTACCACTATGTACCAGTCTCCAGCCTCACTGAGCCCTACCACTATGTACCAGTCTCCAGCGTCACTGTGCCCTACCACTATGTACCAGTCTCCAGCCTCACTGAGCCCTACCACTATGTACCAGTCTCCAGCCTCACTGTGCCCTACCACTATGTACCAGTCTCCAGCCTCACTGTGCCCTACCACTATGTACCAGTCTCCAGCCTCACTGTGCCCTACCACTATGTACCAGTCTCCAGCCTCACTGTGTCCTACCACTATGTACCAGTCTCCAGCCTCACTGTGCCCTACCACTATGTACCAGTCTCCAGCCTCACTGTGCCCTACCACTATGTACCAGTCGCCCAACCCACCTTGCCCTACCACTATGTACCAGTCTCCAGCCTCACTGTGCCCTACCACTATGTACCAGTCTCAGCCTCACTGTGCCCTACCACTATGTACCAGTCGCCAACCCCACCTTGCCCTACCACTATGTACCAGTCTCCAGCCTCACTGAGCCCTACCACTATGTACCAGTCTCCAGCCTCACTGTGCCCTACCACTATGTACCAGTCTCCAGCCTCACTGAGCCCTACCGCTATGTACCAGTCTCCAGCCTCACTGTGCCCTACCACTATGTACCAGTCTCCAGCCTCACTGTGCCCTACCACTATGTACCAGTCTCCAGCCTCACTGTGCCCTACCACTATGTACCAGTCTTCAGCCTCACTGTGCCCTACCACTATGTACCAGTCTCCAGCCTCACTGTGCCCTACCACTATGTACCAGTCTCCAGCCTCACTGTGCCCTACCACTATGTACCAGTCTCCAGCCTCACTGTGTCCTACCACTATGTACCAGTCTCCAGCCTCACTGTAACCCTACCACTATGTACCAGTCTCCAGCCTCACTGTGCCCTACCACTATGTACCAGTCTCCAGCCTCACTGTGCCCTACCACTATGTACCAGTCTCCAGCCTCACTGTGCCCTACCACTATGTACCAGTCTCCAGCCTCACTGTGCCCTACCACTATGTACCAGTCGCCAACCCCACCTTGCCCTACCACTATGTACCAGTCTCCAGCCCCACCTTGCCCTACCACTATATTCATTCATGAATGTGCCTCAGGGTTAACTTGATCTGTGGCAATCTGTGAAAGATACTAATGGGACAATTATAATGGGATAATCCTCAATAATAATGGAGTGTTAATCCCTTTTGCTGTCCCACCTCACTTCCTCTCATACATTATTAGGCATATTTGGAATGAGGCTGCAAATGGTAGATGTTTTTTACAAACAATAAGGGTTATGACCAATGCTTATAAATTCAAAGAAAATTCTATTTTTTAATTTCATAATTTTAGATCAAAGTTTCTTCTGAAGAAAAGAGACAGAAGGGGGAGTTCTCATTTTCTTCCACTGAGTTTTGAAGAAAATTGGCTTCAACCTGATATTGTACCACTGTGTCCCAGTCTCCAGCCTCACTTGGAATTTTTAATTATCTCATTCATTCATTCATTGATTCATTCATGCAGCAAGTAGGTTTACAGTATGGACAAACATATTTCTAAAATTGAGCATTTTGTCATTTACTTTCAGAATTATATCAGACAAAATAGGAAGTTTGAATATCAGACAAAAATGGAATCTGAAAAAAATGGAATCTGTATAATACAGGAAAATGTGATATGAATATTAGAGACAAACACTCAAACAAAGGAATCAAAGATGAGTAGGACAGAAAAGAGACAGATGAATGAAGTAAATCTTTAGCCAAGGGACACTATCTCGTAGTAACCCGTTACATCAAAACATCTGTATTACAAGAATTGATTTTAAAATTCTTCTACTAACCTGGAAAGCCCTTAATGGTAAGGCTCCGCCTTACTTGCGGGACCTACTCCTGATTAAAGAAGGTGAACGCTGTCTAAGATCCAATGATGGCACCCACCTACAGGTACCTAATACTAGGCTAAGAACAATAGGTGACAGGGCCTTCTCATCTGTTGGTCCAAGACTATGGAATTCCTTGCCTACTAATATTAGGACAAGTACTTCAGTCTCCTCGTTTAAGAGTAGGCTGAAAACTCATCTCTTCAGGATGCATGTCCTGAACTCAGCGCTATGAACAGACTTGTCTGGTATCAGCGCTATACAAATTTTATTATTATTATTATTATTATTATGATGTGAACCTGAACAGAACAGAATCATTAGCAGCTTGCCACGTAATCCGAATGATAACTATTAATTAGCTTGATTATAACATGCAAGATAATCAAGAGTTCACATGAAAATTATGTCAAAGTTCCTAACACTCAGTCTGCATATATAGCTATCGTATAATTGCTATGTACAACCTGAACATATTGTTAAGCCGATCGTCCATTCAGAATAACTTCATCAGACCACAATAGCCTTTAATTAGTGCATCTCAATTGTCTGCAGGTGGCAGCACACCAACAAAGATTTCATTTCATATTCTCCAGTGATAAATATTAGATGAATCTCCAACAGCTTTTTGCAAGTGATCACCATGTTCTTTATGCCATGAAATAAGGTCCACCTAAATGGACATGATCAATTTTAAATTTGAAACAAAGATGAGGGTTTCCCTTCTGTATTTGGGTGTGTCACCAATATTAATGTCCCATCAAAACTTTAAATATTAATGTTGCTAATGAATTATCCATTTCTACTTTTCTAACATAGTCTATTCTGAAAATAAGGAATAAAAGTATCTCTAAAAGAAAATTGAGTTCCAAAATGGCATATTTTTTTTGTCAAACTGTCGTGAGAATTTGAATTTATGCATCCATTTGTAAATTTGTTTTTTGGCAGACACACACACAGATACATATATAGATACACACGTGTGTATATTATCCTCATAGAAATTGTATTTAATTGTGTATGGGGAATGTTTGGATGAAGATAGGAGTGTTATGGTTGCAGTGAGTGGCAGGTGCTATATTCTGAGCAGTGATCACTATGGAGGATGCTTCATTCTCAGTGCTGAGTGGATATTGTAATGAGATCACAATATTGCATTAGAGTACTGCTAGATCAGATGGTATCATTGTCTGCCAGACCAGTGTATGTATGTTACCACCACTCTCCTTGCACTCTTTTGAGTGTTGGCATTTGGTCATATCTGGAGCTTCTGAGCAAAGTCCCAGGTGTGAAAAACCAAGCTGTTGTTCACATCGATCAGTATTTTAAGCATGTCCAGGAGGTTTCTCCTTCATACCATCATACCAAAAACATTGGAATGGCTTGTAAACATTTAAAACTACAGAATTTTGCAAAGAAGATGTAAATTTTGTAGGTGACCCCTTTTTGGCCTGCTTTTAGCCTCAATATGTAGTGTACACTCACCAGAGGCCACTGGTCAAGTCACCCCCTCCCCAGTCCTATTAGAGGGAGTGAACCATATGTACATGGCCACAGCCGGTAGGCGCCTATACATCGTCCCAATCAATACCAAGTCAATATTCCTCAGACAAACTCAATCTGCTGAAAAAACGCCTGTGATTTGGCATGTAGGATGGCAGATCCCATACTGTGCTTGAATCATGTGATCCTTGCACATATTGTAATAGTGATGAGCAAGAGAATGTCTCTACCGCTAGCTGCATCCTGGTGTCAATGTCCTCACGCTCTGTCACACTGTAATGATGATGGGCTGGAGTGTCTCTACCGCTAGCTGCATTCTGACAGTCTCCTCCTGGTGTCAATGTCCTCACGCTCTGTCACACTGTAATGATGATGAGCTGGAATGTCTCTGCTGCTAGCTGCATCCTGACAGTCTCCTCCTGGTGTCAATGTCCTCATGCTCTGTCACACTGTAATGATGATGAGCTGGAGTGTCTCTGCTGCTAGCTGCATCCTGACAGTCTCCTCCTGGTGGCAATGTCCTCACACTCTGTCATATTGTAATGATGATGAGCTGGAGTGTCTCTGCTGCTAGCTGCATCCTGACCGTCTCCTGGTGATAATGTCCTCACATTCTGTCACATTGTAATGATGATGAGCTGGAGTGTCTCTGCTGCTAGCTGCATCCTGACAGTCTCCTCCTGGTGGCAATGTCCTCACGCTCTGTCACACTGTAATGATGATGAGATGGAGTGTCTCTGCTGCTAGCTGCATCCTGACCGTCTCCTCCTGGTGGCAATGTCCTCACACTCTGTCACATTGTAATGATGATGAGCTGGAGTGTCTCTGCTGCTAGCTGCATCCTGACAGTCTCCTCCTGGTGTCAATGTCCTCACGCTCTGTCACACTGTAATGATGATGAGCTGGAGTGTCTCTGCTGCGAGCTGCATCCTGACAGTCTCCTCCTGGTGTCAATGTCCTCACGCTCTGTCACACTGTAATGATGATGAGCTGGAGTGTCTCTGCTGCTAGCTGCATCCTGACATTCTCCTGGTGATAATGTCCTCACACTCTGTCACATTGTAATAAAGATGAGCTGGAGTGTCTCTGCTGCTAGCTGCATTCTGACAGTCTCCTCCTGGTGTCAATGTCCTCACACTCTGTCACACTGTAATGATGATGAGCTGGAGTGTCTCAGCTGCTAGCTGCATCCTGACAGTCTCCTCCTGGTGTCAATGTCCTCACGCTCTGTCACACTGTAATGATGATGAGCTGGAGTGTCTCTGCTGCTAGCTGCATCCTGACAGTCTCCTCCTGGTGTCAATGTCCTCACGCTCTGTCGCACTGTAATGATGATGAGCTGGAGTATCTCTGCTGCTAGCTGCATCCTGCCAGTCTCCTCCTGGTGACAGTATCCTCACGCTCTGTCACACTGTAATTTCCTTCTGCTGCTTGGTGCAATCCAGGCTTGTTTTAAAGAAAGTTAGAAAACAGTTAAGATACAAATAAATGCAATGCTTAATTCAAGAGCTGTTATCCACTTAGACAAGTCTGATATTACACAACTTTAACTGAGCAAGAGTGCAGAAGAGAATTCTGTAATATTTTTTGTTTTTTTTGTTGAAGGATACTTGTTGTCAGCAATTATCTTTATTAAGTGCCTCTGTACTTTCATGATTTCTTACAGATTTAACTCCATGAGAACCTATTTCCAGCCTATCGATCTGCTGCTGGAGCTGTTATGAAAGGCTATGTTGCTATTGCATAAGATTGAATATGAAATGATAAGCAAACTTTTTAACACAATAGTTATAGAATATTATATAACCATGATAACATAGCGTTATGGCTTTTCATTGATATGACATCTGATATTGACTTTGTAATATTATGATATTATGAGTGCTGTAACATAAATCTATTGAGAGAATGTCGTGCAGTATGTTTAGCGTCAGCCACAGTCAGTGTTTATATCTGTTGCAGTGAATATACAATGCCATTGTAGTGGTGATGATGCTTGGTGGTGTGAGAAGTTGCCTGTCCCGGGAAGCCAAGCACACTGTGCATTGTCAGTCCACACCTTCAATATTTAATAGATCACCCCAGCCTGGTTGCTATGGTGATAATTACTTGAGATCAATGTTTTTTATTGTGGCAGGTCACATTACAGGAGATGAGAGGATGTTTCCTCCCTCTCCTCATCAGTCCATTCATCACACCTTTCTCTATACTTGGCTTTTTGGGGTTTTTGCTGTAATTTCATAATTTGTCTTTCATAATAATGGTTAAACAAAACTTGACACTGAGCATACTTATGTTAGTCTCTCACATCGGTATTAATTGTCCCCCTAGTGGCCAGTGTTGGAGTCGCATCTTGTCAGATGCCGCCTGTATTATTCACTGGGCAGGAAAATTGAACCGGAAATTGTTGACTTTTGCTGGTAGGCTCTTTAATACCCGATGATTCCCTGTTAAAGCAACAATAGCATAGATTGGCAGTCTTTGGAGTGAGAAATGAGCATATTTGTCTTGGTGGTTGTGCCATGATAGGAGATGTTGATATAAGGTTGTGCCCAGATGGTAGAGCTCGTGAGCTGAGCAGGACAATCTCGACAGCAAACATCTCGTATTTGCATGCATCTTTCTGCTGTATCCATTCACATTATCGGATTCCATGGATCTCATAAAACGAGAAGGAATTGTATGACATCTTCTGGGGGTGTTTTATAATGCCATGTAAAATTTTGTAATTATTGAGATAAAGATGTTAATCATGGTTGAAAAGTAACAAATTATGGTAACAAGCCCCTCTCTAGTAGCTTGCATATATGGTGCTTTAATATTAAAAATGTACAAACATATGTAGTCACTTCAAAATAGAGGTATATTTGGTTGTGTATGTTCCACATTTGACACTCGGCTTCAGAAGTGAATCAGATATTTTGCACTCACACAAGTAAAATTTGTCCTTGATAAACTTCAGAAAGGCAACAAGTTGTTAACTGACTAAATTACTGAAATAATATAATCATATGATATGAAAAGGAATGTGGCATATTACACATCATATAAAGGATGGTATCGAACAAAAATTAAATGCATTTCAATTTGTTTTTTGTTTTTTTCTTTGATACTTTTTTGTTTGTACGTCAATGATTTATAGGTGTGCAGAATGAGCAAAGAATAAAGTATGGATATATTTTACTTGCAGCTTGATAATGCAGATGAACAGGCAGCCCAAGTGAGACGAGAGTTAGATGGGAGACTTCAGCATGCTGAGCATCTTGCCCGGGTGAGTACAATGCACATCTTAACTGGGATTATTCCCTGCAGCAGTAACCTGCTATATGTTAACGCATAACTGAGATCACTCACCCATCTCTAAAAGAGTAGCTCTGTATGGTCATTCATGATTTGTGTTTGACCTTAAATCATGTTTATACATAATCATGTAGATGTTGATCTTAATCGATAAAAACCAATAATGGAAATTTGACCTCACATCACTTTCATACATAAACATGTAGATGTTGACCTTAATTGATAAATGACAATTATGGAAATTTGACTTTCTGAAGGTTGGTAAGAAAGTATACTCAACCTGAATGTGGATAAATTGCAAATTTCATCCAGAATATAAAAAAACTAACTGCTGGGCAAGAATGGGTTTTTCTACTGGTTGACCACTATCATCTACTTCTAAATTAAACCAATTAAACCATATTCCAATGCATTGGTTTTGAGATATTGTGTCAATAACTTGTCAGATAGATTTGTAGACCATCACCAGATGGCGCCAGTAAGATTTGATGTACAGAAAACAACATATTTCAGAATGATAAACTGATTTTTTGTCAGTGGCAACGGGCGATTAAAATTGATCCCTTTGTAGAGAATGTGAAATTGTTTTTAACGTCAGAGAGAGAGAGAAAGATAAATCAGATGCAAATCAATTGTACACAATGGTATAAGTGTGTTCAATGTTGGTGGTTTTGGTGTTTGTTTCAGTATATTCAAGGACTGTAATCTATAAAAACAATTATTTGGGAATTGGGGCAGTTATCTTCCAGATCCCACCATAACTCTTATCCCCATACATCGTAATGAGTGGTGCAGTAATGTATACAATTGCTAAATGACATAGTGCAAGAATAAATATTGATTACTCAGATCTGTATTTGTTTTCCACAAAATTTTCTCATCAGACAGTACCATTTCTTTCATCAATTTATTTAGGATAATAAAAAGGTATGTTATGCGGTGAATGTCCTAATTTTTTTTTTAGATCTGACCCTTTCCATTTCATATGAAATATAATCCAGACAAACTCTTCTACAAAGATATACACAGGATTTGATTATATGCTCTACCTCAACTTTTATGTGAGAGGGAAAACAGATCAATATTTCTTTTTCTTAATTTAGAAATGATTTTTGCATGATGAATTTCTATGGGTTTTTTTAACAAATATATTGTTTGAATTGTTGGTTATTTTCAGGTAAAGATATTTTTGGTAATGAATAAAAGTTACTTTTTGCTGCAATTAAGAATATTTACTGGTCCATATATTTTATGAAATATTTCACTGTACCTTTTTATCTGCAGTACCTATGTTTTGTCATTTTTGGAAACACATATATATTTATTTATTTTAAGATTAATTGACTAGAATAAAAAGTCAAGGAAAGACTAAATCTTTCTTATTCAAAAGTATAAACTTGTGCATATGTGAAAGGTATTTTCATTTGAAAATAATGTTATTGCATGAGAGCCTTGAATAATCAATGTGGTAAATTAATTTATTCAGATATATTCATGTTTCACAAATTGCTAAAATATTTGTTTGTATGTTATGATTCATTCTGATAAAATATAACTAGATTTATTAAACCAAGAATAACATTCATACTTCTAAAATATTGATATAAACTCACTATTAAATAGTTGATATCGAATCGTGGATTGCATTAATGATCCTACGTCAGATGACCATTATTTAATCAAACATTAATTATAGTTCTAAACAAGGATTCTCAATCATACTATACTTTTCCTTGACTTCCTTGTTTGCAATTAATAAAACTAGAAGTGAAATTTTCAATTTTATATTAATGAAATTTTAATGATAATCTTATTGATATATTTTGGGAGGAAATTTAATCTTTTGAATTTTATTTCAGTACATTTTTCACTTTTGAAATGATAATTATTTCTCCAATAAATAAATAAATAAATTAACAATAATAAATGACTTAACATTTTCTGTATTTAACAAGCATGACAGTAAATGTATAAAAATACTCTCTATTGATTTGCAGTGCCCCCTGTTGAATATATTGGCTTTTATGTTGATATCATAAGAGATAAGACCACATTATAAGAAGTGTGATACTGAGATCTGAGATCAGTATAACTCAGGTCTATTCCTGGTAGATATTGCAGCAACTTGACTTGTATACATGTCCATGTTTAAATTGAATGCCCCAATAATGTGATAAAAAGATAATGTATTCTGGTCAAACATGTAAGTTTTATACTATCTGCATCTGCATGGTATTGTATCATGCCTGAGGTATCCATGCCAATGAATGAGCAAACTCAGTTTTGAAATATCTAATGTCTTAGTCCACTGTGTGATAATACTTGTAATTTTCAACAGATTCAAATATTCACATTTGTTTTTATGAAATGGTTCACTATGATATTTTATTGAGAGACAGGATGTGTGCAGTCCCCATAACATTGTTTGTAATACATTTGCTGGGATATATTACTGGACCAGATATGCCTGGGTCATGATGTACGTTTGGATCACAATATATCCCTTCACCAATATATGCACAGATCAAAATATATGCCTAAATCATAAAATATGCCTGGATCATGATATATATATATACCTGGGTTATGATATATGCCTGCATCAATATATGTACAGATCAAAATATATTCCTGAATCATGGTATATGCCTGGATCATAATATATGCCTGCACCAATATATGCACAGATCAAAATATATGCCTAAATCATAAAATATTCCTGGATCATGATATATATATATATATATATACCTGGGTTATGATATATGCCTGCATCAATATATGTACAGATCAAAATATATTCCTGAATCATGGTATATGCCTGGATCATAATATATGCCTTCACCAATATATGCCTGGATCATGGTATATCCCTGGATCATAATATATGCCTGGGTTTTAATATATCCCTGGATCATGGTATATGCCTGGATCATGATATATGCCTGGATAATAATGTATGCCTGGGTTATAATATACATGTACATGTATGCCTGCACCAATATATGCCTGGATCAGGGTATATCCCTGGATCATAATATATGCCTGGGTCATGGTATATGCCTGGATTATAATATATGCCTGGACCAATATATACCTGGATCATAATACATGCCTGGATCATAATATATTCCATGACCAGTTTATGTCTTGATCATGATGCATTCCTGGATCATAGTATATGCCTGGACCAATTTATGCCTGGATTATAACAAATGCCTGGATTATAAAATAGGCCTTGATCATAATATGTGCCTGGGTCATGATATATGCCTCGACTCAGATGCTTTGAAAGATGAATTCAGACAACCATTTTGTCATGATGAGTGGTGATTTAAATGCATCACATATTTAAGTTTTGTGAACCAAACTGACCACAATACAATGCAAGAGGTCCTTATTTACAAAATGAATAAACACCATTGTCTAATACTGGAACATAAATGATATGTATTACTATGTACTGTGTTACTAACATACCTTGTACTCTTGTGTTCCTTGCCTTACAGATTATATATGGTGGCGGACGAGACCCTGGGGTTAGTGGTATTCACTATACAATTGCTTCATTGTTTACTTGCAATTCTCTGTTTCTTCCATTTTGATTTAATTTTTGCGCCATATTTTTGCATTCTATGTTACAGGGTGGTCCTAAAGAAGTAGGTTTGCCATGTGGTAAATGACATTGTCATGTGCTACTGTGGGCTCCTTCTTGAGATACACCCTCTATGCAGTCACGTCTGTTGCAAATGTATACAACCAAACTCTTTGGGGTACTCTTTGGGTAGCAGATGAAATTGTCCTTTTTGTTTTTTTACCTCTGCAACTAAAATAAAAATACAACTTCGTTGATCTTTAACAGCCACTGTTTAGGATATTTAGAAAAAAAGGTATTTGATGTAACAAGAACCAAGAAAAGAGAATAAAAGCTCAAATGAAGATACAGACCAAAAACTGAAGTTTAAATCTATCTTTCCTAACATTTAGTGGATAGTAAAGATGAGTAACCAAATGATTCGCTGTTTACCTGGATAGTTTGGGTGTATACAGAATGGTAGTCATGTTGGAATGTAACCCCTCCAATGGTCGCCCCATTCGAGTCTTATTCTTGAAACACTTTTCTACGAGAAATTAAATCTTTAAAACTGTTTTAAGAATCTTGGCGTGAACATGTGTTAACACCTGGCCCCCATGCAACAGACGCAACCTGTCATTTCTTTCTTTCTCATCTGGTTTTCTCCATTTTTCTCTTTCTCTTCTCTCTCAAAAAGCAAAAAGGCCACCGAGAACCTTTTCTTTTTGTAGAACTATTGTGCTCGTCAGTTACAACACTTTTCCTATCTGTCTCTTGCGAAGCATCCAGTTGTTTTGTCACTTTTACACATTTTTCGATAGTTTCCTATTCGTGTTCCTGTTTGACTTGTGTCATTTAGCCCAGCATTGTATCAGTGATGTAAAATTTAGTGGTCCTTATGTTAGACAAAGTAGTTTTGAATTGTATTGATTTTTTTACTTCAGAAGGGAAGCTCTAGCTGTACTGTTTGAAAAAAAGGAAACTTTCAGTCTTGTCCATGTGTTCCAAGTTACTTTCGCCCATTCTTGATCATGCATGCGTTGATGTCAATTTTCTCAATCTATCCCCTACATTACCCTACCCCTTTCTTGATCAATCCCCAACATTCTCCCCTGATCTTCTCAAGTATTTTATGCATTTTGTTCTTTTAAGAATGAAATGTGGATCTTTTAGAAATAGAATTCCCATTAGCAAGAGGTGAATTCTTAATTGGATTGGCTACTATTTCTCTCATAAGGTTCCAGAACTGGTTAGCTAGTCAATAACCTTTAGATACCTTTCCAAACTGATTATCTGAATCTTGGTTATTTTAATTCTGCTAACCTCCTTAACTTTCTAGTCTCTTTGAACATTCTTAATTCCACAACTATATGCCAATTGTTACTTGTCTGCAACTTTATCTTTATTACTTTTATAAGGTTAGGTTTTTTATCTTTTGAACTTTGGTGATTGTGTGTCACTAAGTAACCCTAAGGTTGATATCCATTGGGTGTCCTTTTCCTTGTCCTTATCTGCTCATCATGGTAGTAGTAGCTCTCACCCTCATGTGTACTCATGTCCCTTTATATTCCCTTTGATTGTGACTAGTTGATACTCATCATACTGGAAGTAGCTCCCCTCCCCTTCATGTCTACTCATGTCCCTTTATATTCCCTTTGATAGTGACTAGTTGATATTCATCATGCTGGAAGTAGCTCCCCTCCCCTTCATGTCTACTCATGTCCCTTTATATTCCCTTTGATTGTGACTAGTTGATACTCATCATACTGGAAGTAGCTCCGCTCCTTTTCATGTCTACTCATGTCCCTTTAGATTCCCTTTGATTGTGACTAGTTGATACTCATCATACTGGAAGTAGCTCCCCTCCCCCTCATGTCTAATCATGTCCCTTTATATTCCCTTTGATTGTGACTAGTTGATACTCATCATACTGGAAGTAGCTCCCCTCCCTTCATGTCTACTCATGTCCCTTTATATTCCCTTTGATTGTGACTAGTTGACATTCATCATGCTGGTAGTAGCCCTTCATGTCCCTATATATTCCCTTTGATAGTGTCTGTAGCTTATATTTATCATGCTGGTAGTAGCTCCCCCCCCCCACCCTCACGTCTACTCATGTCCCTGTATATTCTTCTTATATTTCTTATCTCACAAAACCACCACTGTTATGATAAGCAATACTTTGCTCATGATTACTGAAATATTGGTGTCTCAATTTGCTTGCCATTACAATAGTGTCCTTTAACTCTGATTGCCACTACGTTGCTTTCCATTTTTTCAGATGACCCTCTTTCTGTGATCTTTTACTTGTCTTAGCTGTTGATACCTTTTCAAATCTAAATGTGTCTGTGTTTTTTTCAGATATGTACCTTTGAAATAGAGCTATTAGTGTCACCCTGCTGATAACATGAATGTGTATTTATTTTGTTGAATTCTGTTGATTTCATGAATATGCACCACATTTGTTTATTATTTCCTGCTGATTACACAAACCTGCACCTTATTTGTTTATTATTTCCTGCTGATTACACAAATCTGCACCTTATTTGTTTATTATTTCCTGCTGATTACACAAATCTGTACCATATTTGTTTATTATTTCTTGCTGATTAAACAAATCTGTACCATATTTGTTTATTATTTCCTGCTGATTACATGAAACTTCAAAACCAGAGATGTCATCCATTTTTTCTTGACTCAATAACTGGCAAATTTATGTTCCAGTTATATCAGTTTATCTGTATGCTTCGGAAAATCTTTGAAATTGATAGACAATAATCATTTCATGAAAAAAAAAATATCTGGTTACTTTATCGTTCAAAATGAGTGATTAATCTAACGAATATGTAACTGAATGGGAACATGTTAAATATTCTCAAACATCTATCTTCTCTCATAGTACAAGTGACTAGACAATATAAAACTTTCAAGAGAGTAACTGACTGACAACAGAGAAGTTGTAAACCTTTAAGCTTCAGACTTTAGATTAGGCAGTGTTTAATCAATGAGAGAAAGGAAATGGAATGATGAAACTGCCTGTTTAATTTCTCAACTGCTTAGTTTTTTCATTGTGATACCACATTATATATTTTTAATGTGATAACTACCATATTTCTGAATCAATTTAATGGCTTGGTAATCATCAATGACATCTCTATTTATAACCACCTTTATTTCCTGCTGATTACATAAATATGCCCCACTTGTGTTACTTCCTGATGATTACATATGCTGCATTTGTGTTATTTATCTCCTGCTGATTACATAGATCTGCCCCACTTGTGTTACTTCCTGCTGATATGCTGCATTTGTGTTATTTATCTCCTGCTGATTACATAGATCTGCCCCACTTGTGTTATTTATCTCCTGCTGATTACATAGATCTGCCCCACTTGTGTTACTTCCTGCTGATATGCTGCATTTGTGTTATTTATCTCCTGCTGATTACATAGATCTGCCCCACTTGTGTTATTTATCTCCTGCTGATTACATAGATCTGCCCCACTTGTGTTACTTCCTTCTGATTACTTAGATCTGTCCCACTTGTGTTATTTATCTCCTGCTGATTACATAGATCTGCCCCATTTGTGTTAATTATCTCCTGCTGATTACATAGATCTGTCCCACTTGTGTTATTTATCTCCTGCTGATTACATAGATCTGTCCCACTTGTGTTATTTATCTCCTGCTGATTACATAGATCTGCCCCACTTGTGTTATTTATCTCCTGCTGATTACATAGATCTGTCCCACTTGTGTTATTTATCTCCTGCTGATTACATAGATCTGCCCCACTTGTGTTATTTATCTCCTGCTGATTACTTAGATCTGCCCCACTTGTGTTATTTATCTCCTGCTGATTACATAGATCTGCCCCACTTGTGTTGGTTATTTGCTGCTGATGTGGATGTCCTTTTTCTTTTCATTTTGATAATTTCTTGTAACTCGGTTACTTTTTTGTTTTGTGATATTGTTCTATTGTAATGTTAACTGTTACAAAGTAGACATTGTCATAGAAGAGTTGTCCATTCTGCCTCTTGATATTCGTTAAAATATTAACAATAAAACAATGCAAAATTAGTTTACTACTAAAAATATTTAAACATTTTCAAAAACATAAGTTTCGTAGCAATTGCCTTGAAATTTAAGATATGTACCTCTTCATTCTTGAGTTTTGCTTTCAGGAATGACGAGCCTTGATGTTTGAAAGTCCTCAGATGCATCTCTTCATAACTAAATATTTATCAAAGATTTAGAATTGTTTCTTAATAGCATACTAACCACAGAACAAACAAGCAAGTATTAACAAGATGAAAATATGAAGAATGATTTACAAGAAGAAAATGGGTTTTGATTTGGTTATTCCGTTGTTTCAGTCCCGGCGGAGCTATCCCAAGTTTGTTGTGAAGGAAATGGAAAGCATGTATGTGGAGGAACTAAAATCATCAATAAATCTGTTAATGGCCAATCTGGAGTCTCTGCCAGTGTCCAAAGGAAGTCAGGACTCCAAGTACTCCATGTCCAAATTGCGACGCTACAACAGGTACAAAGGGTAAGGCAAGGTGGACATGCAACGTGGTGTCGTCAGTCGTGAAACGTGTGTCGTGCGGCCTCCCCCCACAGCAAGCAGGAAAATACCACACCACATCAGTACTTTTATTAATAAATGGTATAATGATGGAATAATAAGATATAATATGAGGCCACCTCTGTCATTTGGTCACCTTGATATGAGATCACCTTTCTCATGTGGTCACCCTGATATGAGGCATGGTCAATTTGATATGAGGTCACATCTGTCACTTGGTCACCTTGATATGAGGCTACCTCTGTCACGTGGTCACCTTGATATGAGGCCACCTCTGTCATGTGGTCACCTTGATATGAGGCCACCTCTGTCACATGGTCACCCTGATATGAGGCTACCTCCTTCACATGGTCACCCTGATATGAGGCTACCTCCTTCACATGGTCACCCTGATATGAGGCTACCTCTGTCACATGGTCACCTTGAAATGAGGCTACCTTTGTCACATGGTCACCTTGATATGAGGCCACCTCTGTCAAGTGGTCACCTTGATATGAGGCCACCTCTGTCAAGTGGTCACCTTGATGTGAGGCCATCTCTGTCAAGTGGTCACCTTGATATGAGGTCATCTCTGTCAAGTGGTCACCTTGATATGAGGCCATCTCTGTCAAGTGGTCGTCTTGATATGAGGCCACCTTTGTTTAGTGTTTACTGTGATATGAAGCTATTTCCTTTATTTGGCTGGAAACAAAGTGTCCACTTGAGAGAGGGGTCTATTTTTGGAAACATTTAACTTTTTTGAACTGCAGATTGCAGTTGGAGAATTGGGGATATTTCTCTGCTGCTCTGGTGGTGCCCTCTATTACACTCACTGGAATACTGAGACTGATCAGAACAAAACACCATCTGGGCTTGCCAGTCATTGCTTAGTTTCTCCCCAACAAATTCAACCATTATATTATTGTAATTTCATGTAGTTTCTTTACGTTGTCAATCAATCAATTTGAGGATAAATGTTGTGCTGAAAAAAATATTGTTTTTCTGTATCATTTTCCATTACAAGAAAAAAAAGTGTTTTTTTTAAAATATGAATTTCACAATGTTAATATATTTATTTGACTTTTGAGAAACTGAGCATTGGTTGTGCATGCCCAGATCCATGGTGTTGAGTAATGACCATTTCTTCCAAGTCAAGTTGCATTTCCTGGGCCAGCCTGGGTTACACCCAAGTCATATAAGTCATAACGGTCCAAGAAATAACAGGTTAGAAGTAAATCATGAAAAGAAGTTGAGGATTTTTTGACCAGGCATTTGTGCAATTTATTTTTATTTTACATTATTAGACTATCAAGTAAGACAATTTGAGAAGTTCTGGTTTAACCATTATATTTCATTGAAGAAATTGTCACTTATCCCATTCTAAAATCAAAATATAAACGAGTCCTTTTGACCAACAACCTTTGTGTCAAGGTTTATTTTAGAAAATGGTAGGAAAGTATGTGCACATTGTCTGTGTATATGGTAATGCTTTTGTATAACAACTGCAGAAAACTTTGCAAGACATTGTTCCTGTAGATGGCAGTGAAGGTTATTCTTGGTCATTAATATATTTTCTTTGAAAACAAAACAAGAAACAAATATTGTGATATGTTTAATGAATTAAATTTTCAAAATAAGTTTATTATTGCACAAAAATCCTCTGTGTACTTGCCATGGCAGTTTATCATATCAAGTAACTACATGATGGGGAGTGTTGTTATGTTTCAGGGCACCAAATAGTTATTCTTTCCAATCGAAGATGGAAGTAGCCGAGGACAACGAACCTGCACTTTCCAAGCTCGATGTTGTTCTGTCTTTCACATTAGAGGTAGGCATATGTTTACTACAAATAGTAGAATAAAGTGTAGGAGTATAACACTGTATTATCTTATCCTTGGCCTTTACCTATCATGCACAGAGAAAACATAAATATTTGCCTCTTATGGTATGAATATCCATTATCTTTGATCATTTCCCTTTGAAATTTAAGACTCAGTGCTCTCTGTAATGTCAGATTTCCTGTGCTATTCTCTGTGGTACAGAGAATATGGGATACGCTCTTTTAAGGAATGGAAAGGCAGCTCATTGAAGCAATTATTTACACAGGTGAAGAGAAAATATCGGATTTGTTATCTGTATTTTGCCACAAAGTGAAACTGAGAGGATTTTAATGACAAACATGAAAGTAAATTGTCATTTGTGAAAACAGTTTTATGTTCATTTTATATGCTTTATGTATGTATTTCCCCATTACTCTCTTTTATTTTTTTCAAGATTCCCACATAATTATTCTTTACGCCTTTAGGGTTTGCTTCTTGAGCAATTATTAACCAATCAAATTTTATTTAAATTTTGACTTGCATTATTTCAATATCGAATTACATGCACATTGTTATTTCTGTCTTCTCCACCAATAAAATCATAACTTTATCATTATTAATACATACAATTGGGGTATCTCATGCAATAAAAAACAAGGAAAACAATGCAGCCAAATTTCAGAAGTGTCAGACAACATTTTTGCACTTCAAGTTGTATACACGATGGGACTTCTTGCAATCTCTGATTGCCGTTTATATTTCAACTGTAAGAAATGATGCTGCCTTGATATAAACCAAAAGGATAGCTAAAAAATGAGACTTGGGATGGACTTAAAGCTTGTGGGTGTATAGTCCTCCCTTATGAGGGAAAGCTCTGATAGGAATCTGAATGAAAGACCACTGTCGCTATCTTGCTGCAGACTGTATGGTCTGTGGTCAGAATTGCCAAGTAGAAGTCTTGGAGTGCTGGGGGATTGAACAATTTGTAGATTTTGTGCATCACCTGAGGGTTGGTCCCAGCAAGGGTGTTCGCCTGCCTATCTTGCCATTCCATGCATGTAATAGTCAAGTTTGGGTTCCCTATTTTCACGCAAGTTCAGACTTTTCCGGGCATCGATGTTCTGTGAGGCACTTTTATCTCAAAGCATAAATAAAAACAAACTAATAATGAGACCAGTTTTCAATGTAACCCATTTGACAATGGAAGATACATTTTAATCCTTGTTGCATGGACATTACTCTGCTGCAAACTGCTGTTACTTCATCATATATTGAATGATATTACATCTTGAGTCTTGTATAGCTATGTCCTGACAACTGCTGTTCTGTACCAGATACTGCTGCTATGTACTTGGTACTGCTGTTATGTTCTGGGTACTGCTGCTATGTACTATGTACTGCTGTTTTGTATCAGATACTGCTGTTATGTATCAGGTATTTCTGCTATGTATCAGGTACTGCTGTGTTCTGGGTACTGCTGTTATGTACCAGTTATTGCTGTTATGTACCAGGTACTGCTGTTCTGGGTACTGCTGTTATGTACCAGTTATTGCTGTTATGTACCAGGTACTGCTGTTATGTACTGAGTTCTGCCTGCTGCTATATATGGGTTACTATGGGTTTTGTACCAGTTATTGCTGATGTATACTGGGTACCGCTGCTGTATACTGGGTACTGCTGCTATGTACCAGATACTGCTCTCATATATGGGTTACTACTGTTTTGTACCAGGTACTGCTGCTGTGTACTGGGTACTGCTGTTGTAGACCTGATACTGCTGCTATATATGGGTTACTACTGTTTTGTACCAGGTACGGCTGGTGTGATATACCAGGTTCTGGTGTTATGTACAAAGTTACATTGTTATGTATCAGGTTTCAATATTATGTGCCAAGTGCTGCTGCTATTATGTACAAAATAATGCTGCTGTGGAAATGGTTTTGTACCAAGTACATCAATGTTTGCAATGTTTTGACTGTGTATGGGCATCTGGTATAATTGCATATCAGCTTGAGATTGCAGTCCTAGCCCAACCATATCCTTCTTCATCATAAAAAAACCCAGCTTAGATAGCATCTCTCCACCAGAGGGAGCCAGCAGCCCTGGAACATAGAGCCTTTGAGACTAAAACAACAGCAAAAAGAAAATGACTTGGACCATAGCCAGAAAAAGAATATAATCTTAGTATCAAAATGGCTGTTTAGTTTAGTGATTTAGGCCAAGTACAAACTGCACCTCTCATGCTCGAACCTCTTGCCTGCTATATGCACATGCCACGGGTGATTGATGCCAATGTGGCGGTGATTTTTATGCAGTATCACCAACGACTGTTCATTGGGAAATAGACTGCCAGCAGGGATGTTCAAAACAGCCATTTATACAATCCTTCTAAAATTGCAAAAGAACAGGCTGGCTAAACTCCTCATGTTTGCATCAAAGTGTAAGATCTGACACCTGAATGCTGAGTGAGGGTTACAGGGTGGTGCCCAGTAGCACACCCCCAGCCTCTTGTAACTTGTAATTGGTTAATTACCCGTGTATTCATAAATATGTTGTATGGTTCTAAGCCAATCTATGCCAATATTTTGAGTTATAAGTCAGTAGTGTATGTTTTAAGCCAATAGTGTATGTTATAAGGCAATATGGTGCAGTTGTATCTAAGTCAATATGGTATGCATATAATGGCATGGACATTGCTTACCCCTGTTAGTTTGGAGTAGTTTGTATCTTGTATTGGGAATTAATGGGCTGGAATATGAACAGAGTCAACAGGATGAGCAGAGAGATTATGTTGCAGACCACTGGACTCACCAGCATTCCACGGCTCACAATAAAGCAGAGGCTTGTCAAGGAGTGATGATTCTCCCATTATTCCACAGCTTACAATAAAGCAGAGGCTTGTCAAGGAGTGACGATTCACCCATTATTCCACGGCTCACAATAAAGCAGAGGCTTGTCAAGGAGTGACGATTCACCCATTATTCCACAGCTCACAATAAAGCAGAGGCTTGTCAAGGAGTGACGATTCACCCATTATTCCATGGCTCACAATAAAGCAGAGGCTTGTCAAGGAGTGACGATTCACCCATTATTCCACGGCTCACAATAAAGCAGAGGCTTGTCAAGGAGTGACGATTCACCCATTATTCCACAGCTCACAATAAAGCAGAGGCTTGTCAAGGAGTGACGATTCACCCATTATTCCACAGCTCACAATAAAGCAGAGGCTTGTCAAGGAGTGACGATTCACCCATTATTCCACAGCTTACAATAAAGCAGAGGCTTGTCAAGGAGTGATGATTCACCCATTATTCCATGGCTTACAATAAAGCAGAGGCTTGTCAAGGAGTGATGATTCACCCATTATTCCATGGCTCACAATAAAGCAGAGGCTTGTCAAGGAGTGATGATTCACCCATTATTCCACGGCTCACAATAAAGCAGAGGCTTGTCAAGGAGTGATGATTCACCCATTATTCCACGGCTCACAATAAAGCAGAGGCTCGTCAAGGAGTGATGATTCACCCATTATTCCACGGCTCACAATAAAGCAGAGGCTTGTCAAGGAGTGATGATTCACCCATTATTCCACGGCTCACAATAAAGCAGAGGCTTGTCAAGGAGTGATGATTTGCCCATTATTCCACGGCTCACAATAAAGCAGAGGCTTGTCAAGGAGTGATGATTCTCCCATTATTCCACAGCTTACAATAAAGCAGAGGCTTGTCAAGGAGTGATGATTCTCCCATTATTCCATGGCTCACAATAAAGCAGAGGCTTGTCAAGGAGTGATGATTCTCCCATTATTCCACGGCTCACAATAAAGCAGAGGCTTGTCAAGGAGTGATGATTCTCCCATTATTCCATTGCTTACAATAAAGCTGAGGCTTGTCAAGGAGTGATGATTCACCCATTATTCCACGGCTCACAATAAAGCAGAGGCTTGTCAAGGAGTGATGATTCTCCCATTATTCCATTGCTCACAATAAAGCAGAGGCTTGTCAAGGAGTGATGATTCTCCCATTATTCCATTGCTCACAATAAAGCAGAGGCTTGTCAAGGAGTGATGATTCTCCCATTATTCCATTGCTCACAATAAAGCAGAGGCTTGTCAAGGAGTGATGATTCTCCCATTATTCCATTGCTCACAATAAAGCAGAGGCTTGTCAAGGAGTGACGATTCACCCATTATTCCATGGCTCACAATAAAGCAGAGGCTTGTCAAGGAGTGATGATTCTCCCATTATTCCATTGCTCACAATAAAGCAGAGGCTTGTCAAGGAGTGATGATTCACCCATTATTCCACGGCTCACAATAAAGCAGAGGCTTGTCAAGGAGTGACGATTCACCCATTATTCCATGGCTCACAATAAAGCAGAGGCTTGTCAAGGAGTGACGATTCACCCATTATTCCATGGCTCACAATAAAGCAGAGGCTTGTCAAGGAGTGATGATTCACCCATTATTCCACGGCTCACAATAAAGCAGAGGCTTGTCAAGGAGTGATGATTCTCCCATTATTCCATTGCTTACAATAAAGCAGAGGCTTGTCAAGGAGTGATGATTCTCCCATTATTCCACGGCTCACAATAAAGCTGAGGCTTGTCAAGGAGTGACGATTCACCCGTTATTCCATTGCTCACAATAAAGCAGAGGCTTGTCAAGGAGTGATGATTCTCCCATTATTCCACGGCTCACAATAAAGCAGAGGCTTGTCAAGGAGTGATGATTCACCCATTATTCCATTGCTCACAATAAAGCAGAGGCTTGTCAAGGAGTGATGATTCTCCCATTATTCCATGGCTCACAATAAAGCAGAGGCTTGTCAAGGAGTGACGATTCACCCATTATTCCATGGCTCACAATAAAGCAGAGGCTTGTCAAGGAGTGACGATTCTCCCATTATTCCACGGCTCACAATAAAGCAGAGGCTTGTCAAGGAGTGATGATTCACCCATTATTCCACAGCTTACAATAAAGCAGAGGCTTGTCAAGGAGTGATGATTCACCCATTATTCCACAGCTTACAATAAAGCAGAGGCTTGTCAAGGAGTGATGATTCACCCATTATTCCACAGCTCACAATAAAGCAGAGGCTTGTCAAGGATTCACCCATTATTCCATGGCACACAATAATCCTTATAAGGAGTGATGTTTCACCCATTATTGGCTTACAATGATGCAGAGACAAAAGTTTCAAATTTTACCATAAAATAGTTAATATTTCATTCCAAAATCATTTTTGCTCTCAGTTGTGATAAGTGTCTATGTTACTTATTGGTAAAAATTCCCCATACAGGAATTAAAATCTGGAAGACATTGCCAAGAAATATAAAAAGTCTGCATCAAAATCTGACAAAATCATCACAAATCTAGTCACATGGAAATAAATTGGTTATTTGACATTATTTCTATCCATAAAGAATAGAGGTTCTTGTCTTACTACAAGAACGTGTTAAGAACTGGTGCTTTGAAGTGGCAAACATCATTGAGCATAAAATTATCAAGAGAGAAGAAATGAATGGATCCCTTGCTGGCAATAATTTTGCAACATCTTTATTCAAATGTTTTTAAAGTTTAATTTCTGTGGGCGATGGATGCCATCTCTTTTGGTGTATTGTCAGCCCATTCTGGCAGCCCTACCCATAGCTTACATCTTATAACCTAACAAGCATTGCATTTCTCATAAATTTGGCCAAGTAAAACAGACCAACATATGGTGCCCTTTGTTATTGCACAAAAAACAGTTAGAACCCCTGCCTTGCTTAAGGGACATGACCAGTTTCTAAGTATTTACAAATAAGGTCTCAATATACATACAGTATATGGCGAAATGCAGAATCATTCTATCTAAGCCTGAAATGGTGAGGAACCAGTCTATCCTAAGTTAGGACCCACTCTGTCCTGACCTGACTAAGGGCAGAATTGATCTATCCCATCCTGAATTAGTGAGGAATCAGTCTGTCTCAGCCAGACTAAGCTGACACCCAGTTTATTCCAAGTGTGGACCCAGTCTGTCTTGGTATGGCTTTATGAGGAATTAGTTTATCCTAGCCAGGCTAAATTAACACCCAGTCTATTCCGGCCAGACTAAGTTAGGAACCACTCTGTTAAGGGTAGAATCCGTCTATTCCAGCCTGACTAGGTGAGGAATCAGTCTGTTCCAGCCTGACTAGGTGAGGAATCCGTCTATCCCAGCCTGACTAAGTGAGGAATCAGTCTATCCCAGCCTGACTAGGTGAGGAATCAGTCTATCCCAGCCTGACTAGGTGAGGAATCAGTCTATCCCAGCCTGACTAGGTGAGGAATCAGTCTATCCCAGCCTGACTAAGTGAGGAATCAGTCTATCCCAGCCTGACTAAGTGAGGAATCAGTCTATCCCAGCCTGACTAGGTGAGGAATCAGTCTATCCCAGCCTGACTAGGTGAGGAATCAGTCTATCCCAGCCTGACTAAGTGAGTAATCAGTCTATCCCAGCCTGACTAAGTGAGGAATCAGTCTATCCCAGCCTGACTAAGTGAGGAATCAGTCTATCCCAGCCTGACTAGGTGAGGAATCAGTCTATCCCAGCCTGACTAAGTGAGGAATCAGTCTATCCCAGCCTGTCTAGGTGAGGAATCAGTCTATCCCAGCCTGACTAGGTGAGGAATCAGTCTATCCCAGCCTGACTAAGTGAGGAATCAGTCTATCCCAGCCTGTCTAGGTGAGGAATCAGTCTATCCCAGCCTGACTAAGTGAGGAATCAGTCTATCCCAGCCTGATTAAGTGAGGAGTCAGTCTATCCCAGCCTGATTAAGTGAGGAGTCAGTCTATCCCAGCCTGACTAGGTGAGGAATCAGTCTATCCCAGCCTGACTAGGTGAGGAATCAGTCTATCCCAGCATGTCTAGGTGAGGAATCAGTCTATCCCAGCCTGACTAAGTGAGGAATCAGTCTATCCCAGCCTGACTAGGTGAGGAATCAGTCTATCCCAGCCTGACTAATTGAGGAATCAGTCTATCCCAGCCTGTCTAGGTGAGGAATCAGTCTATCCCAGCCTGTCTCGGTGAGGAATCAGTCTATCCCAGCCTGACTAAGTGAGGAATCAGTCTATCCCAGCCTGTCTCGGTGAGGAATCAGTCTATCCCAGCCTGACTAGATGAGGAGTCAGTCTATCCCAGCCTGACTAGGTGAGGAGTCAGTCTATCCCAGCCTAAGTGAGTTATTGATATATCCTGGTTTGTTCTAATGATGAATTGGTCTGTCTCCCATAAGTGTCCCAGTCTGGATAATTCACAGGGAGAAATAGTTTTTCCTCACTTTGTGCCCAAAATGGTCTTTCCTCATGTTGGAAAGCTTGCATTATAGCTTAGTTATGGAATAAGCGTGTCCCTGGAATGGCCAGGGTGTTCAGACTAATATATTAGGAGGAGCGACTGGATCTGTCTGTCTGGGGCTATCAGCCTGTCTGTTAGTCTGGCCCACTTGCATCATTGAGGTACCATATGACTCAGTAGAATCTCATAATCCGGACATTAATCCAAGTTATATTTACATATTTACACAGCCAGGGCTTTATGCCATCATAATCCTCAATACTTAAAGGAATGTGCATCAATAAACAATATGTAGCAATATTTGTGGAAGGAAACTGCACAATTTGTTTAAGGGAATGATACATCATGTTCTATAGCATTTGTAGAGAGCTCAAGCAGTTGACCAACAGGTAGGGAGAGAGTGTGTCCCCATGCCAATGGTTTTAACTCTAACTTCCTCTGACAAAGGCAAATACCCCAATAGGTAAAGCAAGAAATTGACAAATACCATCAGTTACAGAAACTTACCACATTATTAGGCAATCATGTTTAACAAAAGAAGATATTTTTTTAACTTCCTTTTGAATTTGAATAATTCTGGGAGACTTCACTTGACCTTTTGGAGTGTCCAAAAGGTCACTGACATGGGGGCTACCCAGCAGAACTCTTGGTTACTTTAACTAAGCAATCGACAGAGTATGTAATTAGCCAAGATCAAGCAAAAACAAACTTTATATCAAGAAGCTCATATGATTACCGATATAACAAATCATGATATTCACAGATAAATATCAGACATTCTACCCATCCATCCCAAGATCACAATCCAGGCAAGAGATAATATTGAAAACACAATAGACTGTTAAGATGTGGGAGTGTCCTCTAGTGGGAATATATTGTATGACATGGCCGAGATTGGCTGGTATTCCCTGGGGAGGGATGCAGATAAGATGTGCCTTTCTTCTGGAGTGGGGGGGACTTATCAGCAGCGAGTGGCAATGGGCCATCATTATAAAAGGCCACATTCTCCACGGATGCTAGAAGACATATCTGCATTACAAGTGGCTGTGGCTGTGGTCACCATGTTCTCTCTACCAGGCTGTGGCTGTGGTCACCATGTTCTCTCTACCAGGCTGTGGCTGTGGTCACCATGTTCTCTCTACCAGGCTGTGGTCACCATGTTCTCTCTACCAGGCTGTGGCTGTGGTCACCATGTTCTCTCTACCAGGCTGTGGCAGTGGTCACCATGTTCTCTCTACCAGGCTGTGGCTGTGGTCACCATGTTCTCTCTACCAGGCTGTGGTCACCATGTTCTCTCTACCAGGCTGTGGCTGTGGTCACCATGTTCTCTCTACCAGGCTGTGGCAGTGGTCACCATGTTCTCTCTACCAGGCTGTGGCTGTGGTCACCATGTTCTCTCTACCAGGCTGTGGTCACCATGTTCTCTCTACCAGGCTGTGGCTGTGGTCACCATGTTCTCTCTACCAGGCTGTGGCAGTGGTCACCATGTTCTCTCTACCAGGCTGTGGCTGTGGTCACCATGTTCTCTCTACCAGGCTGTGGTCACCATGTTCTCTCTACCAGGCTGTGGTCACCATGTTCTCTTTACCAGGCTGTGGCTGTGGTCACCATGTTCTCTCTACCAGGCTGTGGCTGTGGTCACCATGTTCTCTCTACCAGGCTGTGGCTGTGGTCACCATGTTCTCTCTACCAGGCTGTGGTCACCATGTTCTCTTTACCAGGCTGTGGTCACCATGTTCTCTCTACCAGGCTGTGGCTGTGGTCACCATGTTCTCTCTACCAGGCTGTGGCAGTGGTCACCATGTTCTCTCTACCAGGCTGTGGCTGTGGTCACCATGTTCTCTCTACCAGGCTGTGGTCACCATGTTCTCTCTACCAGGCTGTGGTCACCATGTTCTCTTTACCAGGCTGTGGCTGTGGTCACCATGTTCTCTCTACCAGGCTGTGGCTGTGGTCACCATGTTCTCTCTACCAGGCTGTGGTTGTGGTCACCATGTTCTCTCTACCAGGCTGTGGCTGTGGTCACCATGTTCTCTCTACCGGGCTGTGGCTGTGGTCACCATGTTCTCTCTACCGGGCTGTGGCTGTGGTCACCATGTTCTCTCTACCAGGCTGTGGTCACCATGTTCTCTCTACCAGGCTGTGGTCACCATGTTCTCTCTACCAGGCTGTGGCTGTGGTCACCATGTTCTCTCTACCAGGCTGTGGCAGTGGTCACCATGTTCTCTCTACCAGGCTGTGGCTGTGGTCACCATGTTCTCTCTACCAGGCTGTGGCTGTGGTCACCATGTTCTCTCTACCAGGCTGTGGTCACCATGTTCTCTCTATCAGGCTATTATGATGTGTGGGTGGAAACAGCTCTGTCTAAAAAGTGGTCTCATTCTCAGTGTACGAAGATTAATAGCATATTTATGTTGCTCATCATACTGTTAGAGGGATCAGAGTTTATTTTTATCATTGAGTCCATGCTATTTTGGAAAGTAATTATACATAGAGTCCTCATTGTGAGATGTTTAACCTTGAAAAAGAACATGTGATTATTCTGTTCTCAAATATTGCTTTTATCATTACCATTAAAAGGATAAAAACCTTTTTAGCGTCCATAATCTATAAATGATACACAAGTCAAAACACAGACATGGTCACTGGGATCATTGTAGGGATTTGTATGAAAATATTGTGCTATTATCATCAAGTAAATGTTTTAAACAGTAATATATCCCAAGATGGAACCACCAATGACCTATGATAAATCAGGTATACCAGAGTCAACCTTAATGTTGCCAGTGATAAAAGTTGAAAATAATATAAGACAGTGAGAAATTAGGCCTGTTTGTGTTTAAATGGTACAAGTTGTCCTGTCTGTACCACCAGAATGGAGAATGAGGCTGTACAATGGATGAGAAGAGTTCAATATGAGGCACAAATCCACTGAGGCTCACAGCCAACAGACCTGACCCAAACACAGGAGCAAACACAAATATATATGGAAATCATATCCATGTGCCTGCTCATAAACCTCACTATCACTACTGGTAGAAGATATGGAGATATTCCAAAGAGAGGTGTAGGTGGTGATGTTAAAATAGACTGTGCCATTTGCAATGCTTTGCTGAAGAAATAAAACTGTTTTTGGTTGTTGGGTGAAAAGAAGTCAAGTAATTGATAGCAGGCAGCATATATCTCTTCGGGACAAAGCATAAATAATTGAATAGAATGTATAGAGAATTAGACATATAAAGAGAGGAGAAACAAAATTAATCTGATTATAGAGAAAAAAAGCAAGAATTAATGAACTTCGGTTAATAAATAAAACAGATGGGAGGCTTGCTCTGATTTTAAATGGACAAACCCATCAGAACCTCATTAAAAGCAAACCAAAAAGTTCAACCCATTTGTACCTCCCTGAAATGGAGGAGATTGGTGATTGGTGGAGGAAATTTAGCTTGATGCAGAAGAGATTACAAACAATATCAAAGCTGCCTTGTTCGGCTCAATGAAACTGGTCCCATCCTTGGTGCATATGCTGATAATCAGAAATATGATGATGTGGTGACCAAGCAGTGCCCCCAGCTTAGTTAGGTCCATGACCCACTCTGAGACATTCACTATCTGTAAACGTCAGACTCGAAACATTATAATCAGGAAGTAGCCTCATATGCCCACAATTATATTGGTGCTGTCACACAGTAACGTAATGTTTGGAGCGTGTAGCCATTTGTGAAAATCTTGATGTTTGAAAAAAAAGGAGAAAATGCCAACGGGCTGGATTTTTTCTTGTTTTAGCGGGTGAGGATTGCTGTCTTGGCATTATACCAATCAGGGAACGAGCAAGTCCATGAAATCACCACTGTATTGTACAAAAAACTAAAGCAAAGTTACAACTTTTCTTGCTCATTCCTTGCCCGCTGCCTCGTCTACCAGGCCAGAACAACATATCAAATTTTCAACATCTTTGGAATGTCCTAGAAACAAGCTGGAAACAACCTAGATGCACCAGTAATAAGTTACGAGGTGACAAAGTTTGGCCAAAACGTTGGAAAATTTTAAGCATCCCAACAACTTTTTTGGCAGACTAACATTGCTAAACGTCACCCAGCGTGGCCAACTTTTCCCTAACAAGGTCATAACTGTCATTAATGAGTTCAGCGTTTGGACAAGATTGCAAATTCGTTCCCCAAATGTTGTCAAAAAAACATCATAGTGTGAGAGCCCCATATATGACCAAATAGATGCTTAGACTAAACTTAATGGGGATTTTAGATTATGGTTAGACGTAACCTTTTAGAGGATGGTAAATAATAATTACCATCAATTCACATCTGTAATAAGTGAGATCAGAATTGCCTCCATATCCCCCATCAGGGCCTCATGTGTGCATTGTTATAAGTGAGATGTGATTTGCTTCTATATCCCCCATAAGGGCCTCATGTGTGCATTGTTATAAGTGAGATGTGATTTGCTTCTATATCCCCCATCAGGGCCTCATGTGTGCATTATTATAAGTGAGATGTGAATTGCCTCCACATCCCCTATCAGGGCCTCATGTGTGTACTGTAATAAGTGAGATGTGAATTGCCTCCATATCCCCCAACAGGGCCTCATGTATGCACTGCAATAAGTGAGATGTGAATTGCCTCCATATCCCCCATCAGGGCCTCATGGTCTGTCTGTGTGGTGGCCATGTGTGCACTGTAATAAGTGAGATGTGAATTGCATCCATAATAGGTAATAACAATAAATGCTGGAATGTGATCAATAAGTGACCACAAATCTCCCTGATGAGAGGCAGCTACAAATAAGCACGAACCTCGTCATATTGTTCGTGGGTCTGCACAAGTCATCTTGTGACTGGATTATAAAAATAAATCTTTCTGTATTTGTGAATATATATTGATTCCTTGAAGTTGAGTACATAGAGTCAACTTTAATTACTAACCTACTTTGGAAAAAAATATACAGAAATATTTTACAGCTTATTAGAATTATTTTAGCTCTCAAGCTCTAGAGCTCTCAAAAAGTTCAAATAATTTTTCTCATCTTCTGCAGCGAGTGGGGGGGGGGATTTTCTGTCATTTAACTTTGATCTTTTGAAAAACTACCCGGTCAGATGTCGTCTTTGCTATAAGTAAGACAGATGTTGTATTTTCAGGGGACTAATTCAATCTATTTTCCATAAGGCCATAAGGTTTTTCCATATTTCTATGAATTTTAAAAAAAAAATCTAATAGCTAACAGTTTTTAGATATTTCCAGAAAATGTTCACAAACATTATAAAAAAACAATGATCATCACAGCTATAAGGCCACTAGCCTAAGTTTAAAATGATGGTGCAACCATGATAGCATTTCAATTTTGAATATGCGAGTTTAATTTGATCAATTTGTTGTTTTTTCAGGTTGTGGTGATGGAGGTGAAAGGACTTAAATGTCTCGCCCCAAACAGAATAGTGTATTGTACAATGGAGGTGGAAGGAGGAGAGAAGCTGCAAACAGACCAGGCAGAAGCTTCCAAACCTGCGTAAGTACAGCATTATGACACCACCAATGTTAATATCTAGACAGAATGGTCAGATCTAGAGAGACTGGTCCCAGCCTATCTGTCTAGATATCATTAGATGGTCAACTCTAGACAGACTGGTCCCAGCCTATCTGTCTATATATCATTAGATGGTCAGATCTAGACAGACTGGTCCCAGCCTATCTGTCTAGATATCATTAGATGGTCAGATCTAGACAGACTGGTCCCAGCCTATCTGTCTAGATATCATTAGATGGTCAGATCTAGACAGACTGGTCCCAGCCTATCTGTCTAGATATCATTAGATGGTCAGATCTAGACAGACTGGTCCCAGCCTATCTGTCTAGATATCATTAGATGGTCAAATCTAGACAGACTGGTCCCAGCCTATCTGTCTATATATCATTAGATGGTCAGATCTGGACAGACTGGTCCCAGCCTATCTGTCTATATATCATTAGATGGTCAGATCTAGACAGACTGGTCCCAGCCTATCTGTCTAGATATCATTAGATGGTCAGATCTAGACAGACTGGTCCCAGCCTATCTGTTTATATATCATTAGATGGTCAGATCTAGACAGACTGGTCCCAGCCTATCTGTCTAGATATCATTAGATGGTCAGATCTAGACAGACTGGTCCCAGCCTATCTGTCTAGATATCATTAGATGTTCAGATCTAGACAGACTGGTCCCAGCCTATCTGTCTAGATATCATTAGATGGTCAGATCTAGACAGACTGGTCCCAGCCTATCTGTCTAGATATCATTAGATGGTCAGATCTAGACAGACTGGTCCCAGCCTATCTGTCTAGATATCATTAGATGGTCAGATCTAGACAGAGTCAGGCTGTGTTGTGGAGACCTATTATGTCAGGAATACTGTAATGTTTCAGATATAGGTTGGGGAGACTTGCAGTGTGTGTGTGGGGGGGGGGGGGGTAGTGCCTTGCACCAAGCTGTACGCCTCAGTGCACTTCTCAACCATCTCTTCTCTGTAAGATACCCAAATTGTTTCTCCTAAATTGGATATTTTACAGAATAGTCTGCATATGTCTTACAAACTCACTGAATACATAACAAGAACATGAGAAGGTTTACTTTTCTGATCACAACAAATTGTCTTTTTTGCAAGTCAAGCCATGTTTGCTTAGTTTCACTTGGGAAATTAAGCATCCCCCCATCAACTGGTTGAGACATCCCCTTAGAGCAATGATTATCGCTATGGTTACTCAAAGCTTCATATATCTTGCTTGATGTTGGCCGATTTCATTGATATAAGCTTGTCATTTGAAATCATCAAACACTTTGTGATCATGTCATTACAAAACACTCCTTTGTGAGCGAGCATATCTCATAATAAACAACAGGCCAAAGCACCAGTGCAAACTGATCCATTTGTGGGTAAATATCAGAACTGATTGATGCTTTTCACCACAGATATTGACTTCAGCATGCACCACAAGTAGCATTATATATATTTTGGGATTTAAGACTTACAGTATGTGGTTGATTATATTGAACACACTCCTGAAGCATTTAACATCAGACATCGATCTCGCATAGTGATGAGTTGGCCAGTAAATTGTCAGCTTTGTGAATGCTTCACAGAGCTCGCAGGATTGAAGTAATATTGGTCTCCAGTCATCAACAACCCAAAGGAAAGATATTTTGATATTTGTAGAAAGATTTTCATAGTTGATTGGTTGTGTGCAAGTCATGATTGCAACTATATTATCCAGTAGAACATCTGTTAGTGGGAAATGACCTTTACTCTATTTTATTTCTATTTGTTTTATTAACATCCCATATCCCTCCAGCTAATTTACATAAATGATTATGTACATTTCACACAAAGAAGTTTTTTGTCTTAAAAAAAAGTATATGTAATTTTTTAATTTGACTGAGTTACAGCCCCCTCTCTCAAGAAAGGTATGGACCCTCACAGCATAACAAAGGTTCATAGAGGAAAGTAACAGTCAAATTTTCAATATGATATATTGAAATATTGACTCCTAAAAGTTGGTCAAATACCATCAAATATAATAATAGAATGACTTGTATGTTTTAGGTGGGATACGCAGGGAGATTTTACGACCACTCATCCACTGCCTGGGGTCAAGGTGAAGCTGTACACCGAGAGTTCAGGAATGCTCAGCCTTGAGGACAAGGAGCTTGGCAGGGTAAGGCACTGCAATTACCTAAGTGCAAAACATAGTGGTACATTTAAGTACAGAGTATCTTTTATTTGTACTTTTCACCGTCCAGGTTACTGGGTATCTGTCCCATTTTGTGAACAGAATAACTTGAGAACAAAAAATGTTGTAGACCATTGATGCATCATGTGAAGATCTTTAAATAATGCACTAGTCCACAACCTTGACTTATATTTCAAGGTCATGTGACCCTTTTTTGTCTGAAAACTTAGTGAACACAATAAGTTGATAAAAAAATAGATGCCATTAATAAACTTATGCTACAAATGCATCTTATATGTGTTTTTAAATGGTGTACTTGTTATTGACCTTCACCTCCACTCTCAGGTCATGTGACCCAACACTGAATATTTTTTGAGGCCACAAGTTAGTAACAATAGAAGATAGCACAACCAAACTACAGATGCATCTTATCAATGTATCGCTTGTCAGTGACCTTGGCCTTAACTCTAAGGTCACATGACCCAACTCTAAAAAAATGTCACTGGGCGTTGACAATAGTAGGCAATGTATTAATTTTAAGGTAGGATCAGCACTTATTTGGGTCAGTGTTACATGCATTTATACAGCAAATATCCTCCTCAAATGTCTACTAGAATTTCACATGGACTTCCTTTTCTTCTTGCCTTGATTCAGGAAATAACCTGAATTCATGTTTCTTTTCTTCGAATGAGAAATTTAAAATGGTCTGAACTCAGTCTGAAACATCCAAAAATGACATTTCTGAAAGGAGGTAGGGGTATCTTCAGGTTAATTTTTAATTTTCCTGAATGCTGACTTTCATCACTGCTTGATTCCACCTTCATACTGTCAAATGTTAAAATGGTTTCTTTAAAATATGATTATTTCTCATCAAGATCTTTCTCAGCAAGTCATTTGTTGTTGCCTTTGAAGACCAATTTTATATAGATATGGATTAATATATAACATGTATCAGCTGGTACTCCAGATATTTGGTCTGTTCAGCACATATGCTGATGTTACATTGCAGATTGAATGGGGACCTTGAGACATTTCTGCATGTCTGCTGGGGACCGTGTCAAAATATTGACTTTGTCAGAATCAATAAGATAATAAAGAGAGTCCAGAGAATTTGAGGGCCCCTAATTCACAGTGCACAGATCAATACTTGGGATTTGTAGTGACACAACCTAATTTGTAAGCTAATCAATACAACTTAGACCGCAGGCTTTTTTGGGGGTGCCCAAATTGCAGGCATCACAATGGCCTGAATTAAAGGCAGCCATTATCGGGAAAACATGTTAGGTGTGAACGGAATAGATCCATTACCAGAGCAAAGGAATTTATCACGCTTCTTTTACATGGCTGAACTCATTCCCAACTACATGCACATGCATAGTACAGTCTGTATGGTTAAAGCACTCACTGTAAATAAATATACATTTAAAGGTGATAGATTCTTTTGGTGCAAAATATTGATCTATTTAAAAAAATAACTTATTTGTTCATTTCTTTTAAATAGATAAATCACATAATTGAAAATATATAAAATAAATTGAAAAGATAAATATAATATGTGAAATGTAGTTTAAAACTCTTTCAAACTACCTTTCTGGCAAAGGTACAATATTAGGGCAAGTTTCTTGATGAAATCTGTGATGTTTTGCATGCACATAATGGATGTTAGTACCAATGAATCACTCGCCCAAGATGAAATGTGTACAATGCCAAAATGGCAACCTGTGGTAGAAGTGCATGCATGTGAGCATCTGGGGCAGAGATTTGTCTAATAGATTCTAGGTCACACATGTAATCCTGTCTGGTGCCGAGGAGTCTGTAGGTTGAGCCATGCTGGCCACCTGGGCTTCTTCTTTCCATATGTGTGTGCAGGCCAGACTGCTCCACAATGTTATGTATGCTTTGATTTAACAATCATTATAATGGAGTGGCAAAACAAGGGAAAATACAGGCTCCAACATCTCAGGTTCTACCCCTATAAACAAAAACAATTATTGACATTGAATGATATATTTAGAAATGATAGAACATGGAACAGCTTGGATTTTATATGTGGCAATATTTCAAAACGCTTATGAGGCATTTTATTGACTGGTGATCAATAATTTGCAGTGAAGCAGCTGAAATAGATAGGTGAGCAGGATGGACGACCTATCATCTACTTCCTGTGACCTTTCATGATTTGACTGGGGCTCATCCTGTTTTGTGTTGCCCTCAGACTATAATGGTATTAACTGACTGCATTGTAAAGCTCATATTGATGATAAATTTGCCCTGACTTGAAGTAATAGATCCAACAAAGGAACACACTGCATTAAAATCACAAGAAATAGCTTATAGCCAATACAGCCAATATATTCAAAGTGACAAAGACAAACAAATATCAAAATTCAGAAATCTGTAAAACTCCATATATTTCAGGGAGATAATATCTGAAAATATCAAGTCCTGTAAAGTCATGTTTGGTGATACACAGTTACATTATTATTTTGTGTTCCGCTTTTTATATACCCAGCGCCAAACAGCTGCATCTTGTATTATGGTGATTATCTCTCATTCCTAATGGTCACAGCTGCATCTTGTATTGCTGTGATCATCTCTGATGTCATATGATCACGGCTGCATCTTGTTTTGCTGTGATCATCTCTGATGTCAAATGATCACAGCTGCATCTTGTTATGCTGTGATCATCTCTGATGTCAAATGATCACATCTGCGTCTTGTTTTGCTGTGCTCATCTCTGATGTCATATGATCACGGCTGCATCTTGTATTGCTGTGATCATCTCTGATTTCATATGATCACAGCTGCATCTTGTATTGCTGTGATCATCTCTGATGTCAAATGATCACGGCTGCATCTTGTATTGCTGTGATCATCTCTGATGTCAAATGATCATGGCTGCATCTTGTATTGCTGTGATCATCTCTGATGTCCAATGATCACAGCTGCATATTGTATTGCTGTGATCATCTCTGATGTCAAATGATCACAGTTGCATCTTGTTTTGCTGTGATCATCTCTGATGTCCAATGATCACGGCTGCATCTTGTATTGCTGTGATCATCTCTGATGTCAAATGATCACGGCTGCATCTTGTATTGCTGTGATCATCTCTGATGTCAAATGATCACGGCTGCATCTTGTATTGCTGTGATCATCTCTGATGTCAAATGATCACAGTTGCATCTTGTATTGCTGTGATCATCTCTGATGTCCAATGATCACGGCTGCATCTTGTTTTGCTGTGATCATCTCTGATGTCCAATGATCACAGTTGCATCTTGTTTTGCTGTGATCATCTCTGATGTCCAATGATCACAGTTGCATCTTGTTTTGCTGTGATCATCTCTGATGTCAAATGATCACGGCTGCATCTTGTATTGCTGTGATCATCTCTGATGTCAAATGATCACGGCTGCATCTTGTATTGCTGTGATCATCTCTGAGTCAGCTAACGTGATGAGACACCGGGAGTTTTCCTGGAAACAGTTTATTCCAGCTGATGGCTTAGATCACATTCACTTTATTTTTAGATTTATCCCTGTCAGAAATTTATTTCAGAAAAGTGGTGAAATGGAGAGACAAGATTTTGGCAATCAATGGCGGGGAGATGGGTAATGGGCTGGCTGTGTAAGGCCTGCCAGAATGAATGATGGGCGGGACATGGACGGCAAGATGTGGATATCTGGGCCAACACGACACATTTAATGCAAGAATAAAGCTTTGTGTCACTGCTGACATTCAGTGTTCTGTGATGGTCGTGGCCAATGTGGAGAGTAGTACAGAGGATAATGCTTTGCATCTGTCCATTACTTGCAGTAAGAGCATTTTTGGACTGACTATAGATTAAATTATGCCTTATAAAAATCTGTCAGAGTTCAGTATTGAACTGAGAGTGGGGGGCTAACAGGAATATGTGTTTGACACAGTCATTCAGAGGGCAAAGTGTTAACTTGTACATGGGTGTCACACCCTTGAACAGCACACAGAGGGCATGGGGTTTGTGTTTCAGTCAGAGCATCATATTGAGAGCATAGGGTTAACTTATGGGGCAGTTTTTTATCACTGAGGGCACTGATTGAAATAATGTGGAGGAAAGTGAGGTGCTGATGTGGCATGGTCAGGAAACTGGTAAAGTGCTGATATGGTATGGTCAGGGAACTAGGAAGGTGCTGATATGGCATGGTCAGGAAACTAGGAAGGTGCTGATATGGCATGGTCAGGAAACTAGGAAGGTGCTGATATGACATGGTCAGGAAACTAGGAAAGTGCTGATATGGCATGGTCAGGAAACTAGGAAAGTGCTGACATGGCATGGTCAAGGAACTAGGAAGATGCTGATATGGCATGGTCAGGAAACTAGGAAAGTGCTGATATGGCATGGTCAGGGAACTAAGAAAGTGCTGATATGGCATGGTCAAGGAACTAGGAAGGTGCTGATATGGCATGGTCAAGGAACTAGGAAGGTGCTGATATGGCATGGTCAATGAACTAGGAAGGTGCTGATATGGCATGGTCAGGGAACTAGGAAGGTGCTGATATGAAATGGTCAGGGAACTAGGAAGGTGCTGATATGGCATGGTCAGGGAACTAGGAAGGTGCTGATATGGCATGGTCAGAGAACTAGGAAGGTGCTGATATGACATTGTCAGGGAACTAGGAAGATGCTGATATGACATGGTCAGAGAACTAGGAAGGTGCTGAAATGACATGGTCAGGAAACTAGGAAGGTGCTGATATGGCATGGTCAGGGAACTAGGAAGGTGCTGATATGACATGGTCAGGGAACTAGGAAGGTGCTGATATGGCATGGTCAGAGAACTAGGAAGGTGCTGATATGGCATGGTCAAGGAACTAGGAAGGTGCTGATATGACATGGTCAGGGAACTAGGAAGGTGCTGATATGGCATGGTCAGGGAACTAGGAAGGTGCTGATATGGCATGGTCAGGGAACTAGGAAGGTGCTGATATGGCATGGTCAGAGAACTAGGAAGGTGCTGATATGGCATGGTCAGGAAACTAGGAAAGTGCTGATATGACATGGTCAGAGAACTAGGAAGGTGCTGATATGGCATGGTCAGGGAACTAGGAAGGTGCTGATATGGCATGGTCAGGAAACTAGGACGGTACTGATATGAAATGGTCAAGGGACTATTTAAGTTCTGATATGACATTTTTTTAGGATTACAAAAACATCCAAGCTACTTATTACTGTTTTTCTCTGAATTTGGTAATTGAACCTTCCCTTTTATGACACATTATTCAAGTTAGGCACTATTTGGTCATGTAGTTAAAATGGAAATAATTGTATGGTGGGTTTATTGGCTGGTCAGATTACAGGTCTCTACCATGCCCGCTCTGCTTTACACATGCCGTGAGGTGCTCACATTTGTTCTGAGGAGTTCAGCAGTAAATAAATCTAGATGTCAGACTGGTCAAACCCACCAGTGTTAAACCACTGAGCTGGCCAGGCCAGTGTCCATGGAAAGGATAAAGTGGACATGATATAACAAGTGGCAAGCATTATGGGACTCCCAGGCATTTAAATTTTATTAAATGGTGGCAAGGGGGTGTGGCCAACATTTTATGACTCCCAGCCACACACAATTCATTCAATGGTGGCAAGGGTTTGTGGCAAACGTTCTGTGACTTACAGGCACACACATTTCATTCAATGGTGGCAAGGGTTCATGGCAAACGTTCTGTGACTTGCAGGCACACACAATAAATTCAATGGTGGCAAGGGTTCGTGGCAAACGTTCTGTGACTTACAGGCACACACAATTCATTCAATGGTGGCAAGGGTTCGTGGCAAACATTCTGTGACTTACAGGCACACACAATTCATTCAATGGTGGCAAGGGTTCATGGCAAACGTTCTGTGACTTGCAGGCACACACAATAAATTCAATGGTGGCAAGGGGGTGGAGCAAGCATTCTGTGACTCCCAGCCACACACAATTCATTCAATGGTGGCAAGGGTTCATGGCAAACGTTCTGTGACTTACAGCCACACACAATAAATTCAATGGTGGCAAGGGTTCGTGGCAAACGTTCTGTGACTCCCAGCCACACACAATTCATTTAAATGGTGGCAAGGGTTCATGGCAAACGTTCTGTGACTTACAGCCACACACAATTCATTCAATGGTGGCAAGGGTTCATGGCAAACGTTCTGTGACTTACAGCCACACACAATTCATTTAAATGGTGGCAAGGGTTCATGGCAAACGTTCTGTGACTTGCAGGCACACACAATAAATTCAATGGTGGCAAAGGGGTGGAGCAAGCATTCTGTGACTCCCAGCCACACACAATTCATTCATTGGTGGCAAGGGGGTGGAGCAAGCATTCTGTGACTTACAGGCACACACAATTCATTCATTGGTGGCAAGGGGGTGGAGCAAGCATTCTGTGACTTACAGGCATTCACAATGTGACAAGCATTCCATAACTTAAAGGCATACACAATTCATTCAGTGGTGGCAAGGGGGTGTGGCAAGCATTCCGTGACTTAAAGGCATACACAATTAATTCAATGGTGGCAGAGGGGCATGGCAAACATTCTCTGGCAAATAGAAATGACATAATTTTTATTAGATTATTTTCAAAGAAGTATTGCCATGTATGGCTTTATCAAATAGGCACTACTCTGATGTAAATGTTATGGGCTGTTACAGAATAGTATTACAGCCAGGCCTATTCTCTGTCTTCCATCACCCACCCCCTCCATGTATATATAAGATGTTACGAGACCTCCTCACCCATCCCAGCAATGAATCTATGCCCAACACTTCTCCTTAAATGTCAAAGTAAATGGCTGTTGCTCCATGAGTGACAAAGGACCAGCCTAGAATTTTAGCATCACATGGCAGAACAAAAATTGATGTCTATTACAGGCATAATTCTCTTTCTTTTTTTCTTTTTTTTTTTCTTTTTTTTTTTGGGGGGGGGTGGCTGATAGCTGATTCACTGAACAAAATTTTATCTCATACACAACACAGAGCTAACTATATTTTGCTCTGCCCAAAATCCATGTGTTTTTTTTGTTTTTTTTGTTATGTTTTTGTTGCTTTTGTTTTGAAAGACAATAAGCTATATAAAAACGACAAAAACAAAAAACAACAAAAATAAATCGAAAATGCTGAAATACTTGATTGTTGGTGTGAATGGAATCAGAGTATGGGACATGAATTATCGCACCAGTGGCACCTTGAAGTGACGATAAGATTTGATAAATATGGCAGCCACCAGATACAAGAGCTGAGCGCCCTCTATGTGACAGATTGGACATTACAAGGCTGGCGGGTGGGGATGGAATCAGTGACCTTTAGGCTGGGGAGGGGTGTCCCAATGGCAGTCACATACATCATGCAGCTGTCAAGTCTGCCAAGTCTCCTCTGCATGTTGGCCTGTCTGCCGAGAGATGCTTTTGTAACAGTCAAGGACAATGTGGACTGTCGTATGCGGGAATCACATATCAATATCACTGGCTATAATATTTGCTTGTATCTTTATCAGATCAGATTAGGGGAAGAATGATTTCCTCATGAAACATCTTGGCGGGATGCCAGTTGGTTTTGCCGAGTAAACTTATAGATTTTAAAATCACCAATGATATCCCCTGTTGTCATAAACTTCAGTGCCTTATGCTGTGATGTCAACCATGATGATCTTGTTTGTTACCTTCGCATAACTTTGGTTAATGGCTCATGCTATTTTGTCACCTTGGTATAACTTGTGTGTTTCCATCGCGTAACTTTGGTTAATGGCTCCTGCTATTTTGTCACCTTGGTATAACTTGTGTGTTACCATCGCGTAACTTTGGTTAATGACTCATGCTATTTTGTCACTTTGGTATAACTTGTGTGTTACCATCGCGTAACTTTGGTTAAAGGCTCCTGCTATTTTGTCACCTTGGTATAACTCGTGTGTTACCATCGCGTAACTTTGGTTAATGGCTCCTGCTATTTTGTCACCTTGGTATAACTCGTGTGTTACCATTGCATAACTTTGGTTAATGGCTCCTGCTATTTTGTCACCTTGGTATAACTCGTGTGTTACCATCGCGTAACATTGGTTAGTGGCTCATGCTATGATGTCACCTTGGTATAACTCGTGTGTTACCATCGCGTAACATTGGTTAGTGGCTCATGCTATGATGTCACCTTGGTATAACTTAGGTAATGGAAGGTAGTTTTACCTTAAAACTATTATTCTCAGGTAATGATGTTTTGGTGGCAATAACTTGTGTTATGTAATAGTTATTTTTTTCTCCCCACTAGGTGGTGCTTCATCCCACAGTGACAAGTCCCAAGGTTCCAGAATGGCACAAAATGCAGCGTAGCAAGAACTGTCCAGATGACCTGCGTATCAAGGTGGCCGTACGGATGGACAAACCACTCAACATGAAACACTGCGGGTATGGAGCATTCCAAATATCCTTGATGGAAAAAACTTTTATTATTCAGTTTGTTTTTATAATAATATATATTCATATTAACATATACCACATAAATCATAGTTAACCTTTAGATTGCATCAAAAATGAAGGGTTTCAATTTTGTAAGAAATTTCTTGCTTCAAGCCAAACATAGTTCCATGGTCCTGGAATGAAATCTGATTTAATTGAATGTTAATTGATTCTTTCATTGGCCTGAGTGTCTCAATTCTTTTAGATATTATTTATCAAACAGGTTGGCTTAATCTTTACAATCTGCCATTTACAGGGAAAAAATATAAAAGGGTTACTTTAAAATCAGTGTACCCCATATTGGCCCGAATAAAATGGCAGTTATCCCTTTATGCATGTCCAGCCCTGACTTGAGATCAACCCATTGCTGACATTTGTGTAAATAAGATATGAGGGTTCCTGTGTGTTGTACGTAGTGGTGTGTGCCTGTACACACACCAGGAATTAGCCACATTGAGAGGCAAGCATCTCTCCTTCTTGTATGGCAGGCCCAGGCACCTATAACAAGCCCTCCCCTCCCACAATGCACTTGTATATTCAGGTCCACAGAGCAAGGCCTTCGTTCACATTCACGGCCCATAATTCATTATTCGTAGTTGGGTTGGTGTTTGCGTGTTGCCTCTTTACGGCCCTCAGTTGTATTACACCAAGCATGGACAGGGTGGGATTCATCGCAGACAAAATCCATCTAAACCCTACAAGTGTTCAGTAAATTTACTGGGTTTCAGATGAAAGAAAATTGCAATTCCTCCTGAGAGAAACCATATTCAGAAAAGGGTTTGTCTCTGTGTGTCCATGCATTTATGTCCACTTGACTTTGTTTGGGTGTGCGTACGAGTGTCCACTTCACTTTAACCTTGTGAACACCATATCCAAAATTTGCAACATTATCAAACTTTCATGGGTGATTATCCTTATATTTCTTATGGAAAAGAAAATGTTTATGGTCAACATATAACCCTAATATTAAAAAAGTAAATTGGATGTTTATTGTCTATACATATTGACACATTTGAGGCAAATGTTTAGAATGTTTCAGAACTCATTTTCTCAGTGTATCTTACAGTGCCACAAATGTAGATGAATGCTTTTATGAAGCTGAAGAATCTTATATTGTGAACTTGAATGACAAATTGATGAGGTCACAACTTTACTTGCCCAAAAATTACTAACCATTCAGTGTTGTGCAGGATGTTACATTAATCTTTTGCAGGTATGTGTATGCGCTGGGTAAAACTGTGTGGAAGAAGTGGAAGAAGCGTTATTTCATCCTGGTCCAAGTTTCTCAGTACACGTTTGCCATGTGTAGTTATCGGGAGAAGAAACCAGAACCGACTGAGCTGATGCAGCTGGATGGATACACTGTGGACTACTGTGAATCTATGGGAGGTACGGCTATTTCTCCTCTCACTTAATCTAATAGGGGGACTATTGTGAATCTATGGAAGGTACGGCTATTTCTCCTCTCACTTAATCTAATAGGGGGACTACTGTGAATCTATGGGAGGTACGGCTATTTCTCCTCTCACTTAATCTAATAGGGACAATTTTTTAAGCCACAAAAATCAGACTATTGTGAATCTATGGGAGGTACGGCTATTTCTCCTCTCACTTAATCTAACATGGACAATTTATTTTTAAGCCACAAAAATCAGACTATTGTTAATCTATGGGAGGTACGGCTATTTCTCCTCTCACTTAATCTAACATGGACAATTTTTTAAGCCCCAAATTCGGACTATTGTGAATCTATGGGAGGTACGGCTATTTCTCCTCTCACTTAATCTAACACGGACAATTTTTTTAAGCCACAAAAATCAGACTATTGTGAATCTATGGGAGGTACGGCTATTTCTCCTCTCACTTAATCTAATAGGGACAATTTTTTAAGCCACAAAAATCGGACTATTGTGAATCTATGGGAGGTACGGCTATTTCTCCTCTCACTTAATCTAATAGGGACAATTTTTTAAGCAACAAAAATCGGACTATTGTGAATCTATGGGAGGTACGGCTATTTCTCCTCTCACTTAATCTAATAGGGACAATTTTTTAAGCAACAAAAATCGGACTATTGTGAATCTATGGGAGGTACGGCTATTTCTCCTCTCACTTAATCTAATAGGGACAATTTTTTAAGCAACAAAAATCGGACTATTGTGAATCTATGGGAGGTACGGCTATTTCTCCTCTCACTTAATCTAACAGGTACAATTTTTTAAGCCACAAAAATCGGACTATTGTGAATCTATGGGAGGTACGGCTATTTCTCCTCTCACTTAATATAATAGGGACAATTTTTTAAGCTACAAAAATCGGACTATTGTGAATCTATGGGAGGTATGGCTATTTCTCCTCACACTTCATCTAATAGGGACAATTTTTTTTAAGCCACAAAAATTGTAGAAAAAAAAATACTCAGTTGAAAAGACATGAATTTAAAAAGTGAAGTGTTTTAATTAGGGGGTCAATCCATATGTTTTCAAACTACTTTATGTATAAAATGATTATTTCGGAAATGCGATATTGAAGTAAATGTGTCAGCATTCAAGATATAATCTTGTTATGAAACACAGGATTGAAGGCTAAAATGGGTCGTCAGAAGTTGTAAACTGGAGCTCAATATGGTTCATGATTGTCAGATCAGGAAATATGAGGAGGGCTTGATAAAATTATGATGTGTGAAAAGATGTTTTTGACTTCATTGGTGTGAATGACTGGTGATTCTGTCTTGCAGAGCTGGAAGGTGGCAAGTTCTTCTTCAATCTGGTGAAGGAAGGAGACAATGTGATATTTGCCACAGACGACGAGGCGGAGCGGACTTTATGGATTCAGGCGGTGTACAGAGCAACTGGACAGTCCCACAAACCTGAACCCCCAACTACAGCCGTGCCCAACAAGATCAGCAACACTCAGCTGTCCCGGATGCAGGGGGGTGCGTACCTCACACATCTCCCATAGTCAGCATATAGAGAATCGCATGCTCATTAGTGTAGATACCATAGCCATCTCTTGTGCTTCATTCTGCTTTGCTCAAACTTGAGTGACCCACAATACTGGAGCGAAAGGGTAAAGCAATGGTGTCTAGACCGTGTGCATGCTTCCATCTTGTTATCATTAAAAACAACATACTGGATATGCACAAAAAGTGGGAAGTGCACAAAATCACTTTGTCTAATCCAGTCATAAAAGATACAAGATGGTTATTTGCAATTGCATTATTTAGAATTCTTCAAAAGCAGAGCTCTAAGAAATTTTAGAATTTGGAAAGTGCTTTATGGCATTGCTTCAAAATTGGTAGAAATGACTATGTATCTCACACTGTTTTGCGATTCTTAATAGATTCGATTGTGTATACACTTTTTTTTTATGCCAGACCTGAAATAAAGGTAGTGCATTTAGGTAATTGTCATGAAAAATAAATGTATCATCAATAATTTTGAAAAAAAATATGCCAACAGTTACATGATGATAAAGCATTTTCTCTATGATGGTGATGAGAAACACGGGTGAGACAGTTGTAATGTGTATTTCATATTGAGTAATAACATGGACCATAACACATGTGGTGTTGTTTATTGTAGATGCGGACCGTGCAAGAAAGCATGGTCTTGATGAGTTTGTGCAGGCCAACCCGACCAAGTTTGACCATGCCGATCTTTTCAAGACCTTGCAAACGCTTACACTGGACTACCGCTTGAATGATGCCTATACCTGCCTGGTAAGTAGTGACCTGGCTCCAGTATCCCCCCACCTCCACCATACCAACCACACTCATTCCACAAACACTCAATAACATCAATATCACATTAATACCATTAATATGCTGCCTGGATTTCAGACAAAAGAATAATGTTGCACTCGGCATCAAGTTTACCTTCAATTAACACTGTTTTGGTAGTAGTACCATAAATCTGCATTTGAAAGCTTAGTATTCTGGAGTATATAGTATATCTGGAGTATATAGTATATCTAGAGTATATAATATATCTAGAGTATATAGTACATCTAGAGTATATAGTACATCTAGAGTATATAGTATATCTGGAGTATATAGTATATCTAGAATCACAGATTTCAGTCATGTTTCCCTCATAGCCAGTTCCACAAAGAGATTGACCAGAAATGAGTCGTGGTCAGTTTATGTATGTCTTGCTTCTATCAGGGTCTGCAGATGTTTTATATGGATGTTTCTGATTTCAGGGTTGGTTCAGTCCCGGGCAGGTATTTGTACTGGATGAGTACTGTGCAAGGTATGGAGTGCGGGGATGTCACCGGCATCTGGCTTACCTCCACGACCTGCTGGAGCGGTCCGAGCAGGGCATGATGATCGACCCCACTCTCATCCACTACAGCTTTGCCTTCTGTGCCTCTCACGTGCATGGAAACAGGTATGACATCCTACAAAATCAAACACTAAAGTTTCCCTTATTTAGCTATTTTTAGTTTTTGCTTAAATATAATGAAATTTCTCACATTACTGAGATTAATTTTTGAGGGCTTAATTTATTTAAGTCTAAATTGTGTTTGAAAAATATTGCAGGAATAGTTTATGGAAAAATATTGACAATTATTTTTTTATTAAAATATATGGTCAATCTGCTGGATAACGCACATCAAGATATTTAAGGAAGCAAAAGAGGCAGCCATCATTTTAACATGCTCATACAAAATTTGATTGGCAAAACACAAATCTCTTATATTGTCATTCATTTGCAATTGCATTTTACCAGTTTAAGATACATGGTGAGGATAAATGTCCAAGGTTGATTAATTTTACACAGATTCTCTCCCCATCAGGGAATATATAAATGTAGAAAGGGGAAGCGTCTGTATCAGCAATGAGGAGCAGTGAGATAGTTAACCAATCTCTGAGATATTCGGTTCTTTTGTTGATACCTACCATCACATTAATAAGGAATGTTACCAATCATTGGTATCACATTATCATATTCATGGCTGCAAATGAGATGTGTATAACAAAGATATCATAATAGGAAAGCTATATTGATAGCAAAGTTATAATTATAACAAAATTACAATAATCACAAAAATAAAATAATAATGATGATGTCATTCTGGCAGCTGCCTGACCAATGTTTGGTCATATTATGATCCTCCCAAAGACAGGTGAGAGAGACGACCAGCACAGATCCCATCCCACCCCCAGTGATACACACACACTTTCCATGTTAACTGTGGAGTGTGTGATGGACCGAAACCATCATTCAGGCACATAAGTTTTATCAACACAATGCAACCTTTGACAGTTTACTAATATATAATATAAGATTGAAAATACAAAAAGATACTAATTCTTTTTTCACACTGTTCACATTTTTAATACAGATTAGAAAGTACTGAAACTATTGATGTTTATTTTTGATACCTCATTTCCACATTAATTTGATCTTGTATTGATATGATTTTTTTCATGTCAACACAACTAAACATTTTAGATCTGATTCAAATAAACCTAATATGTTTTAACCATTTGACATACTTTCTTGATCCATCCTGTAATATACATGTATTCCATGCCAGCCTATTTCCTTGCTGCAGGGTCTGATGACTAAACCATATTTGTAAAATGTAGCACAACAGATTAACACGGATTAACTCTATATCAGAATAAAGGAATGGGGGCAGGGTTATCTTATATTAAGCAAGCAGAGGAGGCCTGATTGCTCTCCTTAATGTGGTGTGATGATTCCCTTACCTTGTGTGTTAAATATTAATGTTTGTTTGCAGACCTGATGGCATTGGTACAGTGACATCGGAAGAGAAGGAAAGATTTGATGAAATCAAACACAGACTGACTTCTTTACTAGAGTACCAAATTACACACTTCAGGTAATGTTATTCTTAACAATTTTACAAAGTATTTTATATCAGCTGTAAAACTTTGCTCTCTCTGCACTGACTGACTTTACAAATTGCGAGGACTGTTTTACAATATGCGGTTGTCTTTCAGGTATTGCTTCCCGTTTGGTCGGCCAGAGGGCGCTCTGAAGGCCACGTTATCTCTCCTGGAGAGGGTAAGTCATGTGCAGCCTGAAACATCCTCTCAAACCTTATTGATAATTGTCATAATATAGGACTTTGTTTTTACAACTTTATTTGCTTTTGATGAATTGTGACTTTGGAAATATCTGAAATCTTTTAATCAATAGTTTCATGAATAAATGTTATGATTTTTTGGGGGGTTTTGAATTTGATAAATTATGGCTTTCAACATATATGTTGTAATTTTTTATATTGGTTTTGTATTTGATTTGGAAAATTGGATTGAGAATTGGATATATATATATATATATATATATATATATATATATATATATATATATATATATATATATATATATATATATATATATGTATATATTTTGCAAATGATATTACATATTTATGATTTGTGTGGGATATTTCAGGTGCTAATGAAGGATATAGTAACTCCAGTGCCACCCGAAGAGGTGCGGAACGTCATAAGGAAATGCCTTAAGGAAGCCGCCCTTGTCAACTATGACCGTATATCCGAGTATGCCAAAATCGAAGGTAAATATGAGCATGCACACATGTGTGGTCAGTGGGAGATTTCACTCTCCAGTTGGAATATTTTCGTACGGTTATTTAATCATTATTGAAATATATTAATAAGAATGGTGAAGATATCAAAATAAACATGGTTTGCCTTTATCACCCATTATTGCCAAAAGATCTTGCATTTCAATAGTAATAAGTAAATTTTTCAAAGCTTATTTGCTAATTTCTCAGTCTATAAATTTAGAAACTGTTTAAAAGATATTTATTTAAGATTACATTTAATGATAAAATGATCACATCCTTCTCTAATGAATAACTGGTCTAAGAGGTGGGTAAAACACATTGCCAATGTGGTACGATTTTAACATAAAGTCTTGCCGTTTTGAGGCAAGAAAAATGAATTGAGCATTGTCCTAAGCTACGTATTCTATTGACATGTTTGTTGTGTATCGCCCTCAGCTCGCAGTGGGAACCAAGGTGACTGCCCCTAAAGATTTCTCGTTTCTAGGCTGTGTGTCGTGATGTGATCTCTGTGGTCAGATGTCTGCATCTCTGTCACTTCTTAGCATCATCCATCGCTTTCTTTGTTCATTATTGTTATACTTAGATATGGAAATGATCCATTTCCATACATTTTGGTTAATTTCCCCAGGACCTCTTACCACATTGTTAAGTTATTTCTGCACCGAGAGGTTGGGTTACGTGTGGTTACACTTTAGATTACATCTTGGGTTTTTAATTCATAGAAATTTATTTATGTGTTTCTTTAGAATTATGTCAGCACATTTCTGTGGTATTTTATTTGTTCTGATAAATCCATGCTTTGATTGGTCAAGTCATATTCAATAATTGTAATTTATATGGAACTTAAATGACATTTGATTCACTGCTTATGAAAGAAATGAGGTAAAGTGTACACATATAAATGATCAAATAATGAAAAATAACATCTGACATTAAAAACAATAATAGGACTGGGTTTTTTTTGTAATAATAGGAGAGACCTTGAATATCTCTTATAATTGTTAAGTGTTTATCAAGCAAGAGAAACCAAGCAAACAAAAGGATTCAGTAAATAAGCTCATCAAGGATGAAACATGTCATCGTATGAGTAATAACTCAGACCGTGGCTGGCAAAACTTAATATGCATCTTTCTGATGTGTTTACTGTTTCTCTCTCCTCGTTCTTCCATTTTACACCTGTGTCTGAACCCTCGACTGTCGATCTATGTGCCGCCTTGTCTGTCCTATACCCACCTGCTCGTAACACACACTAGCAGCTGAACATCAACAACAACAGCCGCAGCAGCAGCAGCAACAGCAGCAGCAGCAGCAGCTGGCTGGGGTACAAGGTCAGCAAGGTCAGGTTCAAGGTCAAGGTCAAGTGGGGGTCGGTCCAACAGGTCGGGCCAGGGGTCAGCCACCACCGCCACCTGGTGGGGCGCCTATGCAGTCGCAGCAAGACCTTAGTAGAAGCAGTAAGTTCTGCTCGTCACAAGTTCACAAAAAAGAAATTCAACATCCATTTTCCATTATCTGCATGCTACTTACCTCCTGTACTCTTCAACAGTTTCAGGGCTTTTCAACATTTTCTCTTTCTAGACATTTGACATTCATTTGAATTTTTAGCGAGCGTAGTATTAGGCATTTAGATATAAACTGTTTCATGAAGTACATTCATCAAGTGTCAGTGTTCAAACACTATTGCCAAATAAATGCAGTATAACAGGATGACACACACACACACATATATTTATATATATATATCACATTTAAGATCATTTGTTCTTGTAAAATTATAATATGGAAAACCTCCTACTTTTTATGGCACCTCCTTGGGGTATATAGAAAGTCTGTGCATGATGGTAATAGTCTTTTCCAAAACTTTGACTGTTTAATCCCTGACTATGAATATGTGTCACCTGTTACATTGCAGTTGTGGCACGTAGATATATGCTGTTGTACGTTAGAATTATTTCACTTTTGTTTATATGTTTATATCACATTTTCCAATATTGATAATGAAGTATATTTGTATATGATGTATCCAGGTGAAGTCGGTGTTTCTGGTCAGGCTGTATCATTGTTGATTATGCATGTCTCCAGATCGCAGTAGACTCTCTTCTCTCTGCCTTCGACAATGTACATCTTACTTTTCAAATTATGAATGACCTAGCTTGTTTAAGTATGAAAATATATGCTCATGTCAATTGCATCTAAGAGCCATGCTTTAAATCTCAATCTTCTTGACCACTTGGACATATTTGAATAATAACTATAGACTTTGAGAATCTCTTTGTAGAGTTTGCTTGTGTAAATAGCAGTGATCTCCTAAATGCCTTTTATCTATTGTATACTCTGTATCATCCATGTGTGTTGATAAATTATTATATAAAGTGTAACAAAAGATAAAATAATATGTCCAAAACAGAAATTTGTAAATTAAATAGATTGTTAATTAGTAAATGATAGCTATTTAGATGCGTTTATCAAGTGTTGACAGCACATATTTAAAGGCCTGTGTCTCTCATTCCCTCAATGGAGTCATTTTATAGGATACATAATTCTTGCTTCTCAGAAAACTTGTGCATGGCTGCATGCCATTCACTCAGCCAACCTTTACTCTGACTATGCCATATACTGTAGATACAATCACCAGTGGACGGGAAAATATTGAATGATATTCATATAAATTATATTTTCCTTTTATGTATGCATTTAGCATTGGAAACACACCAGTCCCCATGAGTATAATTGTCAACGACCATTTGATAATACTTTGTGCATGCAAAAGAAATTATATTTATATATTTTTGTCTCGCCTGCAACAGCTGTTGGGGAGACTAAGATGTCACTTTCCGTCTGTCCGTCCATCAACATTTACAGCCATGAGCTATATTTATTGGCTATAATATATAGAGCTATCATTATTGGTGGGATGATATATCTTGAACAGAGTGATTAGTTACTAAGCTTAAAGCCATAAACAATCACACTTTAGTGAGTAATTCAAACTTTGGAGAAAAAAACCTCGACATGTCTTTCATCTCAAATGTTATTCAACATCCAAACTTGAAACTTAATGGAAATATGTATCCAAAGAGCTTGTTCAAAATCATGCTTGAGTGAGCAGTCATGCCTCAGTGAACACTTGAAAATACTTGAGCTGTTTCTGGAGTTTGTGTTTTCACATTTTTCCAACTGATAAGTATAAGATTTGGAAGAAATACATCTCAGAATTTTGAACATTTCCCAGTTGAATATGGGAACTGAACAAAATGAGTTGACAGGCCAGACCCTACCGTGTATCTGGTTTTAAACATAAATATTTCTTTGTTTTAGAAAATTAACTGCTATGTCTTTTGGGTCAATAATATGAATTTGCTCAGGATTGTTTAGGCATATGCTCCAAATATTTGACTTGCAGAAGAAAACAAGATATCCTACAACATTTACATTCCTGCGATTTGTTATTGTAATATATATTAAGTACATTACATAATCCTTAAAGTTGACCCGAGAGTTATAATAGACTATATATTTGAAGGGTGTTGCCCAGAATCCTCTTTGTGGTGGTGAGTAGTCATAGTGTGGATGAACGTATGACCTTAAGCTGATGCTGGTGATTTTGCTTTCCATTAGACACATTGCGAGAGGATGACCCCAAGAAGAGGCTGGATGACCTCATCCACCTGGCGGAGCTCTGCATCGAGGTACTTCAGCAGAACGAGGAACACCACGCTGACGTAAGTATACACACACACATCTGCAACACCCCAAAGTCCTGCCTAATACTCAACTTTTATTTCTTTTCAGCAGAGAAAGCCATGTTTAAGTTGATCTCACTCGTGTGCTGTTGTTTGGTTTTGTGTGTTGCGTGATGGAGTAATATCTCGGCAGCAGCTCCACCACATATTTCACTGGATGGGTCCGCAGACATCTAGAGTATCGCTACTTTACTTGCAGTCAGTGGAGCATTGACATGCTTTATTGTTTCTCGTGAACCTCAGTTTTAGTGATAAGGTTGAGAGTCTGTCTTTCTAACATACATTTTGAAAGAGTCTCGTTGTTGAGTCACCGATATAAGCAAGAAATAAGAACTGTTACAGAAGTTTAACACCACAGATGCGTCAGACCGAGAGGAAAAAAAAAGGTTCTTTTCAGAGGAACATGAGTTTTAAATCATTTCACAGTTAAGTTTGAATATCTGATAATGAAAATAGATAATTGGTTAGATACATACTCTATGTTATTTGTTGAGAGTTCTTTATAAGTGTTGTGTGCGATATCTGAATGGTGCCTCCATTTTGATCATGTCTCCTGGACACGGTAGAAAGCAACCATCACTGTGAGTGTTACATAATGCATCACTGCTCAGATAAATTAACTTTATAAAGGAATCTATTCTTTTATAACCTATTATCAGGCAGTAAATTATCATCAAATCTATTTACTTCACTCAAATGCCATCTAGAAATGTTCAAAAAAAAAGAAAGATCAGAGTCACAAAACAAATAGAAGATAATGCCGAATCTGATATACTAACACTTGCATTGATTTGTGAATGAGAGTATAACCTATTAACATTTCCCAGACTTACCCCTACACTCCATAAATAGTCATTCCGAACATTCATCATTTGGTGGTTGGTAGAGATTTTTGTGACAGATCCTTAAAGTGATTTGTTATCTGAAATTTTAAAAGTATGTAATATGTTCAAAAACATCAAAAGTAGCACATTTTAGATTTTGTGCTACAAGGTTTTTTTTATTGCTTTTGAAGAATTTGTCATGATTTTTTTTACCTAAAATGTTCATATTTCACATACCAATCAGTATCAATCAAGAGTATAACCGAGGTGAATGAATGACTATTTGGCAAAATATCTGTTAGATCAACTTTCAAATTTGAAGAATACAACATTGTTCAAGATCCTGCTTGTACATATTAACATAAATGTTGTAAAAATGGATCTTTGAACATTTGAAGGTTGATCTTGTATGAGTATGTTTGTATGCCTAGTATCCCCAATAATACTTCTTATCCAAAGCAAGGATTCCATTTTAAAGAATAAATGTGAGAGTTATTTACAGAGCAACACTTTTTATGTCAGTAATATACAAGAAATTTGATACAAATTGCTTGCATATGTAAAAAAAAATGGAAACTTTGTGACTGATTTGTGCCGTGACTTGGTGTTGGAGAGTACAATCTGTGAATGTGACTGTCCTTTTTAAAATATGTGTATAAAGTGAAGTGATTACATGTTATATGGACCATCCCACACATCTACTATAATGTTATGCCAACATAATATGGAAATGAAAGTTTTGTGTGTGAATATTGCAAAGGTTTTACATATATGGCTACAAGTCATACTCCCGATATTTCACCAGAACAATTTACTGTCATGAATCAAGATTTTATATTAAATCTAAATACGTTTATTGTTGAATTTCCATAAAATTACTCATGCTATTATGTTTTGGTCCTGTTTGATTGTTATATAAAGTCCTTGTCTTGCTGAATATTATCTCTCTGATTAATGACAGTATGAGAGAAGCCATATGTGGGTGTAGTGCTCGTCATGTGGTGGTTGACTGGAATGTCATGTATTTGCATGTTGGATATTAACCCATGGTTTGTCTTGTTCTCTTTCTTCCCTGGTGCTGGTATTATATAGGCCTTTAAATCGGTGAGTGGGCAATGCATTCAATGTTTTAATGTCTCTTTACCCGTTCAACATTTTGACACTTGTCGCTTGGTATTGCTTATATATTTTTCTCTCTTTAGAATTGCACATTTTACCTTTTAATATTTCATTGGTACATTTGTTCCTTTGACATTTATACTAACACTTATTATTAATCTAAAATGTGAGATCACAAGCTTTCACTTTTCAAATCTAAATTCAATGCCACAATTTAGTATTTGAAAATTGGCTATGGTTTAACTGCTTTATCACTTGTATAATGTACAGTGAGGCATTTCATCATGGAAAGGTTAGAGTGCTATGGAATCAGAGGGTGGACAGCATTAATATGTTTTCTGTGAACACCAGGTGGCACCTCTTGTAGAACCAATCTTCCATGAGCTATATAACTGACTCATGTTATCTTCAAGAAGAAATGAAAGTTTACAAACACAAATATCAATAATGGTCTTCTAAATTAGGTGAAAAGATATAGGATAGTGCAAAAATAAGATACATAAAATACAAAATGAATAGATTGATACAGCTATTTGAAATTCAGATAAAAAATGCATTGATAAAACAGGTATGTACAAAATGATAGATTAAGTATGGAGCTTTTTAACTTGATGAGGATATAGGTTAAGAACAAACGAACAAATTTAAATATGTATTGCTAAATACCCAAGAATAGAAAAGTGCACATTTGTTTTTTACCCTCAGCCCCTGATGTAATCAGGCTGAGGGTATTGCAGTACTCCTGGCGTGGGTATGTATGTATGTATGTATGAATGTATGTATGTATGTATGTATGTATGTATGTCTGTATGTATGTATGTCTGTAGCGAACATCCTTGTCATCGCGATAACTCAAGAACAAATGATGGCAGCTTCATGAAACTTGACACACATATGCATCTGGTGAAAACCTCGGACGAGTTCGATGGACGGCGACCTTGACCTATTTTTCAAGGTCACAGGGACAATTATGTGAAATCCCAAGAATCACAATAACTCAAGAACGAATGATGGCAGCTTTATGAGATTTGACACACACAAGCAACTGGTGAAGACCTCAGAATTTTTCCTATGAAACATGACCTTCACCTACTTTTCAAGGTCACAGGGACAATTATGTGAAATTATATTGTCATCGCGATAACTCGAGAACAAATTATGGCAGCTTCATGAAACTTGACACACATATGCATCTGGTGAAAACCTCGGACGAGTTCGATGGATGGCGACCTTGACCTATTTTTCAAGGTCACAGGGACAATTATGTGAAATCCCAAGAGTCGCAATAACTCAAGAACGAATGATAACAGCTTTATGAGATTTGACACACATTAGCATCTGGTGAAGACCTCAGAATTTTTTCTATGAAACATGACCTTCACCTACTTTTCAAGGTCACAGGGACAATTATGTGAAATCATCCTTGTCATCGTGATTACTCAAGAACAAATGATGGCAGCTTCATGAAACTTTACACGCATAAGCATCTGGTGAAAACCTCAGACTAGTTTGATGGATGGTGACCTTGACCTAAATTTCAAGGTCACAGGTACAGTTATGTGAAATCTCAAGAATCACAATAACTCAAGAACGAATGATGGCAGCTTTATGAGATTTGACACACACAAGCATCTGGTGAAGACCTCAGACTTCTCTTGATGGAACATGACCTTCACCTACTTTTCAAGGTCACAGGGACAATTATGTGAAATCATCCTTGTCATCTTGATAACTCAAGAACAAATGATGGCAGCTTCATGAATCTCTACACGCATAAGCATCTGTTGAAAACCTCGGACTAGTTCGGTGGACGGCGACCTTGACCTATTTTTCACAGGGACATATGTGAAATCCCAAGAATCGCAATAACTCAAGAACAAATGATGGCAGCTTTATGAGATTTGACACACATAAGCATCTGGTGAAGACCTCAGATTTTTTCTATGAAACATGACCTTCACCTACTTTTCAAGGTCACAGGGACAATTATGTGAAATCATCCTTGTCATCGCGATAACTCAAGAACAAATGATGGCAGCTTCATGAAACTTGAAACGCATAAGCATCTGATGAAAACCTCAGACATTTTTGTATGGAACATGACCTTCACCTACTTTTCAAGGTCACAGGTACAATTATGTGAAATCCCTATCATTGCTATAACTCGAGAACGAATGATGGGAGCTTTATGAGACTTGACACACATAAGCATCTGGTGAAGACCTCAGACTTCTCTTGATGGAACATGACCTTCACCTACTTTTCAAGGTCACAGGGACAATCATGTCAAATCCACGTCATTGCAATAACTTAAGAGCAAATAATGGCAGCTTCATGAAAATTGACACACATAAGCATCTGGGAAGACTCCAGATGAGTTTGATGGAAGGTGACCTTAACCTGCTTTTCAAGGTCACCTGCCCATCTCAATAATTCTAGAGTAAATGATGACAGTTTCATGATACTTGGCACACCTACGCTATCAAAGGAAGTAGATTTTATGGGGTTTTTTACCCCTGCATCAATTTGCCTTGGTGCAGTGACGTTTTGTTCACAAATATTGTGTGGAGCGAATGTTGTGCAATGAGTTACCAGGGCTGAGGGTTGATGCATCTCTGATGCCTATGTTCATGTAAAGCAATAAAAAATAAGAATGACTCTACAGAAGCATTTCTTATAATGTATTGTGTTGGAATACTCAAGTTAGATAATGATTGAATTGATATGGAATGTTATATTTAAGAGCAAACATGAACAAATAGTTCAAAGGGTGCAGGTCTGAAATTTTCTGTAATTTTTCTTTTAAACTTACATTACATGTAAGTATCTAATAATAAAAACTGAATATTTGAAGCCAAGGGTACTGGATCCTGTCGGTAAATTACAAAAATGACCTCAAGGGGCAATTAACAAATTTGAGAGTTTATCTGCCAAGACCTGCACCCACTGCATAGTTTTTTTTTTAAATAGCTATTTTACACCTAACAACAATCATGGCTTTGTCTAGCATAAATTGAACACTTTTCAACATGAGAGTCCTGTTATATAGATGAGGTTAGTTATCGAGAGTATCGCATTTTAGAAATAAGCACATATGAATATCACATGCTATAAAATCTGCACACCACAGACGTATTATATTATGCAATGGAGGTATCTATCAATAAGATGACACAGTAACAGAGATACAGGGCTATTTATATGTACACATACACTACCAGGGACCAGGGCTGGATCTAAGTTCACACATATACAAGAACAGGGAACATGGGACCAGGGCTGGATCTAAGTTCACACATATACAAGAACAGGGAACATGGGACCAGGGCTGGATCTAAGCACACACATACACTAGAACAGGGAACATGGGACCAGGGCTGGATCTAGGTACGCACATACACAAGAACAGGGAACATGGGACCAGGGCTGGATCTAAGCACACACATACACTAGAACAGGGAACATGGGACCAGGGCTGGATCTAGGTACACACATACACTAGAACAGGGAACATGGGACCAGGGCTGGATCTAGGTACACACATACACTAGAACAGGGAACATGGGACCAGGGCTGGATCTAAGTTCACACATACACTAGAACAGGGAACATGGGACCAGGGCTGGATCTAGGTACACACATACACTAGGACAGGGAACATGGGACCAGGGCTGGATCTAGGTACACACATACACTAAAACAGGGAACATGGGACCAGGGCTGGATCCAGGTACACATATACACTAGAACAGGGAACATGGGACCAGGGCTGGATCTAGATACACACATACACTAGAACGGGGAACATGGGACCAGGGCTGGATCTAGGTACACACATACACTAGAACAGAGAATATGGGACCAGGGCTGGATCTAAGTACACACATATACTAGAACAGGGAACATGGGACCAGGGCTGGATCTAGGTACACACATACACTAGAACAGGGAACATGGGACCAGGGCTGGATCTAAGTACACACATACACTAGGACAGGGAACATGGGACCAGGGCTGGATCCAGGTACACACATACAACACAGGGAACATGGAAAAGGGGCAAGATCAAAGTGCACCTATAAGGTAGAACATAGGATCAGGGCTAGATCTAAGCACACACATATACTAATGGCTGGATCTTCAGACCATACATATATCGTGGGAGGGCTAGGGGCTAGGATGTGAGTTCACGCATAACATAAGACCAGGGCTGGAAGCAGCCGAGGCTGGATCTTGGCACACTCCTGCAGTAGCTTACCATATTGGCCTCTAAATTTCTAGTGTTCTTTTAGTGTAGGTCTTGCTGACACACATGACATTACAACTGATGATACACCTATCTATGTGATTCTTTTCACCTGGCGCTGATCGCTAGCAGGTTCGGCAGGTAAATCTCCATCTGTCTCCCTTCTTCTTAACCTCTGGCCCCCACATTCCCACATACAGTTGGGTTTTTTCACTACTGATATTCACTCCATAGTTATGGGCTATAAAACAGTTTGATTTTCTCGTCAGTATTGACTTAATGTTTTAAATATGTTCAACATTAAAAAATGATTTTTTGATATTTAAAAAAAAGGGAAGTGTCCCATATGCCTCCAACCTGGTGTCCTTGACCTAGAAACTAGTGTCCTTGACCTAGAAACTAGTGTCCTTGACCTAGAAACTAGTGTCCTGAGAATCGACCAGTGACATGAAATTTCCCCATAGAAATGTCAACAACAAAAATTCTCAGTATATTTTGCCACTAATGATTAAATATAAATAATATATCTCACTTCTCATTTTGTCATGGATAACAGAAACCGGCTTGAGAATGGTAATATGTGTGAAGTGTCTGAGGAGCTGGAATGGAGGCCTGTGGTGATTTCTCTTCATGCCCATAAAGATGGAGAGAATGGCACCCAGCAAGTGCAAGATTTCAATTTGCTATGTAGACATTCTGACCATACAGTACATTGCAAAAAAAAAAGCTAGAAGTATTTTCATTTGAGGGCTCATTTTTAGATAGTGTGAGTTGCACTTCAGTTGATAGATGGCGCCAGTGTCGTGCTGGTCTCTACTGTCCACTCTTCTCCCGCCCTGAGTTTTTCTCCTGTTGGGAAACTTTCTTCCTGGCTTACAGGATCTTTCCTCTTGCCCGCATAGAACTTAGACCACTTAACCATGCGTGTGGAGCGTAGCACATTTAATCATGTAGAAGACAGGTAGACATTTTATACAAGTTAGAACCATATCAATATTTAAAATGCTCATCTTTTGATTTGAATTGGATTAGATGACACATGCATATAATATTTTACCTTTCCTTAGACTTTTAAATTTTCAATGTTAGATAAATATATTTTAGCAATTTTAAGAAAGAATGCATTTGTCAATGATAATGCATGGATAACTAATTTTACCACCAGAGTACAGCACCTAAGATATCTTTGACATACTCCCGAAGTGCAAATTAAATGGTAGATCAAGGTAAACTTAGAAATATCTTCTTAAAATTCACACCATTTTTAGTATTTGACAATGAAAGAGTTAAAAGATAATTCTAGTGTTTACCTGACAGCTGTGATAATTCTAGGAACCTCTTCCACATATATTATAAGACTGAGGTATTTTTTGCATGTTGGCATGAGTCTTAAAATTCTTTTGTAAGAAACAATGATTTTTTGAAATTTTGAAATTTTCAGTAGATATAGTAGAGACATCTGTTGATTATTGGCAAGCAGATAAGATGTGGTCTGGGTGAAGTAGCTTGTTAGTTTAATTTGTCCCTCCATACTGTATTCAGTTAGTAGAGACCAACAGAGTCAGCTGTTGTCAAGTGTGTAGAGGAGAACTATATGCAACCTCATTCATTTAAGTTAGATGGTGATTGTAAACAAAATATTTTCAAGCGTAATAATGACTGTTTAATGTTCAACCCAAGTTTCTTCATGATCTTTTCTTTGGTGTCCATTCCATCCAAAGAAACCTCCAAAATAGTTGCTCACAAAGTCAGAACTTGTGCTAATATCATGGATAGTTTTTGTTATTTATGGAATGTGACAGTAAATTTTTAGGCCAGAAATATGAATAAAGTAACATATATTGAATTAAAGATCCATGAAGAAACTTATTTGAAGGCAGGTAGGTATGCGAAAATACATTGTATGATATTTGCTTTTGTTTGTAAGCCACTGCATATTGCAATATATACTATGGCAAACTTAGCAAAGCCCTGTCACCAAATTTTGTCCTTGATAAAATCAGATAAGCAATATCAGTCAAATGTTTTATCTTGAAAGTTTGCCCCAAATAAGCAAAGTGCCCATACTGGATGGTTTTCATGTTTGTTTACAAGTCTATTTTATTCTGATAAAATTTTGAAAGATAAGTCAAATCCCACCTTGACATTTATTCTTGTTGACAGGCGATACCTGGTTTGAAGTGTACTATTTTATTTGTTAATGAAGATTGACTTCTCTTAAGGAAATAAAGGAGGGAAATATAATTGTTCCTACAAAAAGGTTTAAAATCTTAGTGTTTAAAATCAAATTAACTTAATTGTTTGATGAATTATTCACAAAAAATAACATAAGCATTCTAAAATATGCAGTAAATACATAAGACCTTCTCTAACATTTCCAGGATGTTTTTTTTGTTTTTTGTTTTTTTTTTATCAAAAATATGAAAAATATTCTTGAGAATATGTGACATATTGGATGTTGCTGATGGAGGAGTGACTGTGTTATGTTGTGCAGGCGTTTGCATGGTTCAGTGACCTGCTGGTGGAGCATGCGGAGACCTTCTGGTCGTTGTTCCTGGTGGACATGGAAGCAGTACTGGAGATGCAGCCTCCGGATACCTGGGACAGCTTCCCTCTCTTCCAGCTCCTCAATGATTACCTCAGAACAGATGGTGTGTACTCTCTAACACTCTTTACTCCATCGCTGAACTGTCTCTCTTGTCCGTTAAGCATGCACTTGCTTTAAACCACTTTCAGCTAGAATTATTATGACATTTATTCTAAAGTAATTCATCAACGTTGTCTTGCAACACAGCAAGAGGGAGTATGTAAAGTGGAGAAATGATATATTTATCTCTTCTAGAGTCTTTTAGTTCCTTGTTATTGGTTGGAAATTATTAAAATGTGTGGAATGATAACAGAAAATTGCATAAATGAAGATTAATTTATTTTTTAAACTTGTAGAAACAATTGTTAATACTGTAAAAACATGGATTCAGCTGACCTATATTTCAATTATGGCATCAGCGATATAAGATCTGGGTTTTGACAAGACCAAATGTGTTTAAGTCATTGAGTTACCATTTTTAGGTAAAGGAAAGCAGATCAATTTTTAGAGTTTAAAATTTATAATAATTTACTTCTCATTCTCACATGTTCCATTGTATTACACTAATTTTCAGTTACCCAAGCTGGTAACAAACCGATCTTGTGGCACCCCCCTGTGACAGTTAAATGTAATCCCACATGTATCTATTCATTGTTTGAACGACAACATTCTTCAGACATGTGTCTATCAAGATCTTTGATACTTTTCATTTTCTTTTTTTTATACCTAGTACGTTTTTATGAATATTTAAAGAGGAACAACTTGAAATCAAAAAACAAAATTAGCAATCACAATTATCTATTTATTTATTTGTGTTTTTTTTCTCCCTATTTTATGACAATTTTATTATTTTAGTCATTTATTTCCTAAAATATATGATATTTTACTTTATATTATGTGGGCAGCTAGAAGAAGAAAAAGTGAAGGTGAAGATTGAGGGAAATTATACACGACAGATTTATAACATTCTGCACTTTATTTATATTTGTGTTATTTATTAAAATGCTATTCAACTTTTCTCCACCAATCTGTACTTTATTCTCCATCAGAATATAACATTGTTTATTTAACCAACATTTTACATTCTCGTTTTGTGGTATGGTTTTTCATTCCAACAAATATAATCCTAATTTTTTTACAATAATTTCAACCTTTGAATTCAAGCACCATTTTCTCTCTTTGAAGGGAATTTTTTTCACATAATTATCATCGTTTTTTTGTACTTTGGAACGCCGTATTTAATTTAACATGTCAAGATGATTATGGTTTTTCTTGTGCTGCAAGTTTAAAATACTTGTCAATGAATGCCTGATGCAACTCTGTTTCCATATCTGGTCATACGTGCTTGTCTGCGTATGATGGTAGACTTGCCCTTTAAGGCTTATATAGTATGACGTTCTCCTGATATGATATGGTGCCGATGAACCTTGATTAGAATGATGTTTGTTGATCTACTATGTCACAGTGTAATATAAGGATGACCTGTGTGAAGTGCTTATAATGTGCTCTACTTGAACAGTGCTAACCCATATGGTCCACCTCGCCTCATATCCTCTAACCCATATAGTCCGCCAAACCTAATATCCTCTAACCCATATAGTCCCCTCTCCTCCTATCCTCTATCCCATATAGCCCCCTCGCCTCATATCCTCTAACCCATATAGCCCACCTTGCCTCATATCCTCTAACCCATATAGTCCGCCAAACCTAATATCCTCTAACCCATATAGTCCCCTCTCCTCATATCCTCTAACCCATATAGCCCGCCTTGCCTCATATCCTCTAACCCATATGGTCCACCTCGCCTCATATCCTCTAACCCATATAGTACCCCTCACCTCATATCCTCTAACTCATATGGCCCCCTTGCCTCATATCCTCTAACCCATATAGCCCCCTCGCCTCATATCCTCTAACCCATATAACTCCCCTCGCCTCATATCCTCTAACCCATATAGCCCGCCTAGCCTCATATCATCTAACCCATATAGTACCCCTCACCTCATATCCTCTAACCCATATAGTCCCCTTACCTCATATCCTCTAACCCATATAGTCCCCTTGCCTCATATCCTCTAACCCATATGATCCACCTTGCCTCATATACTCTAACCCATTTAGCCCCCGCCTCATATCCTCTAACCTATATAGCCCACCTTGCCTCATATCTAACCCATTCTCTAACCCATTTAGCCCCCCCCCCCATCCTCTCATCTTATCATTACCAATATCATACTCATCAGCAAGGCATATAGCTTCATCCACATTTATACCCAAAAAAAAGAATCTTATGGACTGCAAAAGATAAAAGATAAGTTAAAAATGCACTGAAAAATATTTGGGAATGGGTTCTATGAAGACAAACATTGAATGTCAATTCAATTTATGAAACAATCTCCATACAATGTTCCATAACATTACAAAAAGAAGCAATGAACAGGATAGCTGTAATGCCATCGGCCTATGTTTATGAGATTGGGGCTATTATTAAAGCTGGTGCATGTAAACAACTCATATGGTTGTTTAAATATATGTTTACCTAAAGCCTTGAGTATATCATCCAAGTATCTCTTTTTATTTTCTTGTGTAATGGATGGATGATCCCTGTGGTGAGATCATCCATCTTTATGTTTATATTGCATCATTAAAACAGATTTTTTTCTTGTTTTATGAGATCTGGGCCATGATAAGTGCGTTTTTTTTATAATCAGTTTGTTTTAAAGTTTTAGAATCTACCACATGCATTGACACAGTCCTACAACCCCAATCTTTGTGTTCCCTTTGGTAAGATACCTCAATGAATCACATCCAAATATATAATGGGGTTGAGAATGGGGCTATATGGTGGACCAGTGCGTGTTCTTTTGGGCACAACTGAGTAACATATTTCTGGAATGAGATTCTAACAGTTGTACTTTCTTTCTTGGACTACTAATCCTTTCCGTCTGATATCTAGGTGGTATGTACAAGATATATATAATATCTGTGTCAGCTATAGTCATCAGCATGCCTAGTTGTCATATCTGTGATACCAAGGAACCAATCACCAGCCAGGAAACCTCAAATTCCAAATCCTCAACCATTTCTTTCCTTTATGATCATGAATTCACATTTACAAGAATAAAGCAAAAGTACAATCATCAGCCCTTTCTTGATATAAGGATGTCCCTGGGTTTGGGAGTTCCATATTCCCTTAGTCACTGGGATATATTGGAGATGGTACATGTGCAATCTCCCCTTGAGCTGTGTAGTTTTTCTTTATAAGCTTTGAGTGCCCATGAAGCACAAGTGATGTGGCCAACAAATCAAATCAGATATGCACAAATGCAAGCGAGAGGCATTGGTTCCTGGTTAATGGTATCACATATATGTGATTATTTGCATTATGTTTTGTGGTTGTACATGACATAGTTGGATGCTGAGCACAATATATTCAAGAAAGAAAACCACTTTGATAAAAAACTGGACCTTGCAAAACGTTGTTTGACTTTTTCATTCAAACATCCTGTAGAGTAATAATGATATTGTAGAATACTGTTTTCATCATCTTTTAGTGGTGGAAATTAATGACATATGGATGCATGATAAAATGATAAACCATATTTGAGCTATAGAAACATGTTTATTAATTACAAAAGGAATCACAGAAACATGAAATTGTAGAGATTTTTGCAATAGAGATAGATAACCAGACAGTGAAGTCTTACACTTTTTTCATTTCAAAGTATGTTATAGTGTAGAAAGACATAGAACTTTTTTTAAGTTTAATGTTATTTTACTATGTGTATTTATAGATATATATTTTTTTTTATATCCCCCAAAAATGTGGTCACTTATATTTGGTCATGGTGAACGCACATTTTGTAGAACGTAGAAATGGACCTGAGACTTATTCGTAGTTCCACATATCAGTTGAATGATGCAGATTCCTTCATTAGATTTGAACTTAATGCACTATTGTATAATCTCCGTACTGATTCCATTGATAAAACTCAATTTTGTATCCATTTTTCCCGAAAAAGCTACTTTTCATGCATTTAACAGTTTGACTTGACAAAAAGATAAATTTTTTGGTGATGATCGATGTAGATACCCATTTTTTTATTATTAAAAAAAATTAATCACAGTTTAAAGGTAAAGTTTGCAGCAAGTTAATAGAATCTTAACATCAGCTTGATTGACTTTACAGAGAATTTATCAGGAGGTCAGTTCCACAATCGGTTACGCGATTTGTTCGCCCCTCAGGTGGTACGCTACGTGGACTTGATGGAATCCTCCATAGCTCAGTCTATTCATAAAGGTTTTGAAAAGGAGACCTGGAAACATCAAGGGTAAGTAGAAATTTTCCAACTTCCTGTCTACAAACATTCGCCATCTCCTAGTTTTGGCATAGAGATGTGATATATCAAATAGATGCTAAAATCTCCTAATTTTAAGCTACAAGAAGCTGCTTGTATTCTTTATATGACAATATCTTATGACCATTTTGTAACATTTGTTTAGTTTATTATGGGTTTTACAGTGAAGCACTAGGCAAATGGCCATTTCAAGTTATAGAATCACAAATATTTTAACTTTGAACATATCAAGTGTGCTATGATGTATCTTCACAAGTTTGGCATCACCTGCCAAAAAAAATCCAACTTGTGAAGATTGGTAGATAAAGATATTAAGTTGCCTGCCTCGAGTGAAGTTTTTTTTATCTGGATCTTGTAAAAATGTGGTTATTTAAATGTTTGAAGAACAATAATGTTAAATGACCAATTTAGTTTACAGCTAATATAAGTTATATTTGCAAATGTGTATGCCTGATTTGTAATTAATTTATTGCATTATTGTTATTTGCCATAAATTAAGTTTCTGACGTGAGGTTGTTATTTGTTTTGCCAATTTAGCCGCAGGTATAGTACTCACTGTTTGGTTTTAACCTAAAATGTGTGACCACTTAATGTTCAATAACCCATAGCATACTAAAACCATTCCAATATCAATGGATTGAGGGAACCACAAATTTATGTCTTACAGTACGGCTACTTTATAAATATAGAAGATCTGCCCCAAATTTCCTTCACAATTTTATATAGAATTTTTTTGGATTAATAAAACACTAAAATGTGAATAATATTATAGACCATGCAGTAGAAATTAGCTTAAAACCATTCCAATTCTGTGGAAAATTGTGAAGAATCTTTAAAAGGGACCATAAGTCTAGGGTAAATATTGAATAAGGTTTTAAGCATCAATCTGGTAATATTGTTATGGAATTTAAATTTACAAATGGCTTTGGCATGCTGAGGGTTAATCATACCATTTGAGATATATTTTGCAAAGATAAGATGTAACATTTTTAATGCCTGTAGTATTTAATACTTAATAATATTTTAGCATCAATTCCTTGAATAAAACCTCAAGCTTTTAAGCATCAGTTATTACTAGTTATCACTTTGGCCAAAAAAAATGTTGTGTGGGCAAACAGTTTAGGGTTGGTAGGCAGAATTTTTTATTTTTTAAAAGTTTTCTACAGGCAAAATCCAAATGCAACCGTATCCAAATGCACTAATTCCTAGCTGACTTAACTGAAGTTTCATCTTATTCTCCATCTTAAAATATTTGTAAGTAGAGCAGTTTAATGCAATATTTTGGCTAGGGGAGGTTGAGTTGGGGTGGGAAGGGAAAGTGCAAAAACAACATTTTTTGGCCTTAACAAGATGACTTTAAATAACAAGTTCACATCACTAATCAATATTCAAGGAATTGAGTATAAATCTACAGGATTAGGAATAGGTTTCATATTATTAGGATATTGTCAGCTCCCCTATAGTGCACACTATATAAGTAGATTAAATCAGTAACAATATTGGCCATGAACTCAAGATATATTATCACTAAAACAATAAATAACTTGTCCAGGGACTATGCACACGAAGAAATTGCAATAAAATATGAATAGCTTTTAATGAACAAGCTTTATGTTGACGAGCATGTCACTCACTACTGACAGGAAACTATCTCAACATTGTATCTGAGTTGGTGTTTAGTCCACAAGATTTCTATTCAATCTGAACTACTATAACAGAACATTTTGCACTCCAAATTTATTGGTGTTCTCACTGATGAATATATAAGTTTTCTGCAAAAAGACGCTTCATAGACCATTAAAAAACACCTTCCATTTCCTTCAACCCACTGAGTGCTTTCTCACCCACTCACCCACCTTGGTTTTGTATAAATATAACAGATGTTCTGACAAAATCTAATAGATATTCATCAGCCAGTAAAGGGTAGATACCGTACTTGTGCAGTATGGCTCTATAACATAACGCTTAGCAGTCCGGAATCTGTTCTATGCTTATATTAAGCTTGTCATGTTAATGAAGGCTCTGAGGAGAAGGAGGATGCAGTGGCATGTATTGATAAAATAATATTTGTATTTGTTTAAAAACATTGAAAATAAATATTTTTTTAAATAAGATAATAAAAATAGTAATAATAATAATAAAATGATAACAAAACAATAAAATTGATGATGATGAGAGAGAGTCACAGAGGCCAGCTTGGAATTAAGAGAAGGGTTTCATCATTCTAATGTACATATCTCAATCATAGCTGCTCAAGTCCAACTGCCCAAATTAAAGTAATTACCAAAAAGGTTTCATTTTTATTTATAAATGTCATTTCTGCTATAATAATGATAATAATGATTACAACATTTATATAGCATTGGTACCAGATAATGTCAAAAGTGCTTAAAGTCTAAAGAACACATTAAGATAACAGATAAAAGCCTTACCTATCGTACTTTCACTTTCTCTGTTATGAGCATAATGCTTCAGTTGTTGGGAATATGCACAAGAAGTATGGATATTCTTGAAAGGACATAGCGCACTGTAAACAATTAGCATGTCTGTTAATGAATCATAAGTGATCATGTCAGCTCGAGGGCTCGAGGGAGAGTAGAGGGCACCGGGAGAGTAGAGGGCTCCGGGAGAGTAGAGGGCACTGTGAGAGGGCACCAGGAGAAGGCTCTGGGAGAGGGTTCTGGGAGAGGGCACCGGGAGAGGGCATCGGGAGAGGGCACCAGGAGAGGGCTCTGGGAGAGGGCACCGGGAAAAGGCTCTGGGAGAGGGCACCGGGAGAAGGCTCTGGGAGAGGGTTCCGGGAGAAGGCTCTGGGAGAGGCCACCAGGGGAAGGCCCCGGGAGAGGGCTCCGGGAGAGGGCTCTGGGAGAGGGCTCCGGGAGAGGGCTCTGGGAGAGGGCTCCGGGAGAGGGCACCGGGAGGGGGCACCGGGAGGGGGCACCGGGAGGGGGCACCGGGAGGGGGCACCGGGAGGGGGCACCGGGAGGGGGCTCCGGGAGAGGGCACTGGGAGAGGGCTCCGGGAGAGGGCACCGGGAGGGGGCACCGGGAGAGGGCACCGGGAGGGGGCACCGGGAGGGGGCACCGGGAGGGGGCTCCGGGAGAGGGCACCGGGAGAGGGCTCCGGGAGAGGGCACCGGGAGGGGGCACCGGGAGGGGGCACCGGGAGGGGGCACCGGGAGGGGGCACCGGGAGGGGGCTCCGGGAGAGGGCACTGGGAGAGGGCTCCGGGAGAGGGCACTGGGAGAGGGCTCCGGGAGAGGGCACCGGGAGAGGGCACCGGGAGAGGGCTCCGGGAGAGGGCACCAGGAGGGGGCTCAAGGGAGAGGGCTCCGGGAGAGGGTGCCAGGGGAGGGCTCCGGCAGAGGGTGCCAGGGGAGGGCTCCGGCAGAGGGTGCCAGGGGAGGGCTCCGGCAGAGGGTGCCAGGGGAGGGCTCCGGCAGAGGGCTCAGGGAAACCATTGCTATATATCAAAATACATAGGAACTTTCTACTCAATTCCCGCAATATTTCATTTCCTTTTATCATGTCTTCTATATTAACCTCCAATATCACTCCTTCCTCTGAATGTTTGATAACATTTTTTTACTCTATTAAGTGTTTTTCAACCTCTAAATGTTTTTCTCAGCACCAAACCTTCCTTTGCCAACCAACCTTCCTTAAATACCTACCAATCATTCCATATCAACCAATCATCCCATATCAACCAATCATCCCATATCAGCCAACCTTTCCATATCAACCAACCTTTCCATATCACACTAAACAACCATAGCACCACCCACTAACCTTTCCCCACAACAAATCTGCACATTCCTCTCACTCTGACCTCAATTATAATGGTACATACCGGTATATATAACCAAAATTAAATGATAAAATATGAGTCAAATGATATTTTGTGTTCTGCAGTCGTACCCTTTCTAGCAATAAAGTAGAATAAATCAAATGTTCATGATTTGTTGATTTCACAGAAGGTTGAGTTGACTGTAGGTGATGGTCAGGTAATCCAGGACAGAAGAGAGTGTGATATCAATCAACTTGTGAGTTGCAAATAGATTCAGTGACATTATTGGAGATATTGCTGACGTGGCGTTATGTGGTGTATTGTAGGAATGGGTGTGCCACGTCCGAGGATATGCTCTGGAAGCTTGATGCTTTGCAGTCCTTCATACGCGATCTACACTGGCCAGAGGAGGTATTTGCTGAACATCTCGACCACAGACTCAAACTGATGGCAGCCGATATGCTGGAAGCAGCTGCCACAAGGTAATGCAGCAATCAGAAATTTTGTCAATTGAACCATGCTCAGGCCACGGGCTGTGGCGCAGTTGGTTAGAGCGCCAGTTTATTAGCACTATATCTGCTACAAGTAGGTCTCATCATGAAATGACTGAAATAATGTTGATAATGTAAAACCCCAAACAAACAAAAGAAACAAAATGAAACATGCTCATATTTTCTAAATGAAATGTTCCAGGGAAATGTTTTAGAACTAGCATTGCCATAACTGGCTGCACACAACACCCAAACTAGGTCAGTAGGTCAGATGCCAGCCTTAAAACGTAGGAAGGTGCTATGCACTGAACTTAATATCTGGTTATAATATCAATGATTATTGTTGCCATAATGAGAGAAAAATATGAATCAACATTGAAAATCTGTTGCACTGACTCATAAAACCATTTTTTGATAGTGCCTTGTGATAGAGTTGTCACTTGGTAACTAGTTTTTATTTCGGCTGAAACAGAAGAAACTTTTACAGTATGTGTTAATAACATAAAAAAATAATGATGACTGGTGTCAGTAATTCTTGATTTTTTTTCATTTGTGTAAAGATCTAAAAATTTATGCACAAGTAAATCTGGTATTGTAAAGAGGAAATGTCTGTTATTAATTACAGCTGTTTGAAACAGAACAATCTCATATTGTCTTTCAACTGCTATAACATGGATACCCTTGTACTTTCAGGACACTGAAAGCCTTTGAGGCGTTTTTGAAGAAAGGTGGGCGTGGCACTGATTACCTCATTCCCACTGAAGTGCTGGTCATGATGAATGTCCTCATTGACTTCAAGAATCAGGTATTGGGTTTTATCTAAATGAGGGCCAAAATGTACACATATACTGGGATTATAATCTAAAATGATATCAAGAAATATATATCAAAATATATATATAATATACTGTTTATATGTGTAAAGTTTACACAGTTAACAAAAATATATTCTTCTAATATGAAAATGTTCTGTAATCCTATTGTATTCAATTGTTATTCAAATTATATATTCTTGGCATTGATGAGTGAATGAATGAATTTATATTTATCAGAATGTAAAATATTATTATCTTGAAATCCAAGTAAAACTCTTCATTCACTGAAGAAGCATATACAATAAATATTATACGCAGGATTTTAGAGTTCAGAGTGCAGACATGGAAACAGAATTTATTTTATCAATTACATCACCATGATTTAATGGGCTCTGATATATGGGCAGCGATCTCCCCTTATCATTGATGTCACCCAGTCAGTGATGTCACCCAGTCAGTGATGTCACACTGTCAGTGATGTCACACAGTCAGTGATGTCACCCAGTTAATGATGTCACCCAGTTAATGATGTCACCCAGTCAGTGATGTCACCCAGTCAGTGATTTGTCACATATTGTCCCTTAGGATCTTTTGAAGAGATCCGGACAATAAATAATTACACCTAGCTGAATTTCAATATAAAAAGATTAAAGTTAAAAAATGGAAATGAGATCACAAATGCATCAACATCAGAGTGGAAATAATGTCAAACAGGGTGGAATATATTCATAAACATACCAAGTGATACAAACAAAATATTTGCCATATTAGTGTTGGCCCACATTGTGGTCAATGACACTTAACTTTTTGACCAATATATAAAAATCCAAGATCATTGCTCAGATGTATTAAATATATGTGGATATTCCCAATGGAAGGGGGTTTGTGAGTGTTGATTGATATGTATTGATATGTATGTTCCTATGACAAGTGAAGACGAGTTGTGCATTGACTGCTATTTGTTTATCAGGCATTGAAGCTGTGTTCACTTGGCAGTGGAGCTGACATGGTGAGTTTATGATTAAGTCACACAACGTAGAGATACACATTAACTGTAAGGCGTGCCCTACATGGTAGCATTTTCTTAGCTGAGCATGCATTTTCATAGATGCTATATATTTTATGAAATAGCTAGTTCAGCTGGCAAGCTCCATTTAGAGGCTGGTTAGTGTTGCGTGAGCACAGTACTGAGTTACTAGAGTCATCATTAATACTAGTTTGCACTCACTCACATAAGGTAAATAACAAATAGTGTTCTTGCTCAATCCTTCCCCCTTCCCTCCTCACCAATGAATGAACAATTTGGTAGAAAGATAGTAAAAACCTTTTTAGTAAAAACCTTTTTAAAAAACAGTTTTAAAGTTTAGATAATCCAACTTATGGAAGTAAAGGAATTATTTTTTATTTTGTTCATTCCAAGATTGTGCCAAATTAGCAAATCTACTGACACAAAACATTCCAATTGACAAGTTCAACTATTTTGTACATAATTATATGTAAATTACCAACTTCTATATGAATGGCAGCTCCTTGTCCAATATTAGACTCGTTACCCGCATGCACTGCAGCACTAATTGGTATATACCTAATAAAATAGCTTACAGTATGTTACAAGATGCGTAAGTTCATAAGGAGAGTTTATATCATAGAGTTATAAGATTATATTCAACTTCTTAACTTAAGATGATGTATTATATAATAATATGTGAATGTTTTTTGTTCTTTGTTTTTGTTTTTTATTTCAACCATCACAAGATCATGATTTTTCCCGTTGATTAACAAACAAATGCTAGATCATAAAATTGTATTATTGTTTGGCCCCGTAATGCATTGTTTGATAACTTCCTTATATAGAACTTTATATAACACTCATTTTGAAGATGCTATTCATGAATGTGTTATTCATTGCTCATTATATTACAGATGACAATATGAAATATGTAGATAGTTTTACAATAGTGGAGAATTGATAAAAATCTCATGACAGTTTCTTTACAATAGCAAAAAGGAAAAATATCTCCAAACCTTGTCATATGTGAAGTATAACCATTCTAATCTTGTGAATTTATATGTATGTGCATAGCATCAGTATCACACAAAGATTGATGAAATGTTGGACAAAGTACAACAACAGATGAACAAATCTCTCATCGAAAAGGTAAGCAACACCCTCGCAAGTCAAACCACACACTATATATCTATATAAATGATATCCAAATGATAATACCACTGTCATACACACCTCTGGTTTGTTGACCAATTACAGCACCCAAGACAATCTTAGGCTTTCGACCAATCAGAGATTGGTTAACATATGTTAATGAGAAGTGTCGTATTTCAACCTTGCAAACTCCAGAAATAGTCGTAATATGTATGATTTGATTTTTGACCTATTCTATTACACATCCCGTTCAGGGAGTTTCCATATTCAGAGTGGAGAGGGGCTGTGATATTTTCTGCATTTACCTATGAATATTATCTGACTTTCAGCTGAATTCAGTGCTGGAAAACACATTGTCCAAGCTGGCCCGTTATGACGAAGGCACTCTCTTCTCCTCCATCCTGTCCATCACAGTAAGTACTTTGCACCCACATTATCCGCTCATCACATCCATGCTCCTCAGGCCAAACAAAATAATAAAATTGTTTCTGATTACTTGCCAAAAAATAGGATGGGGGTAGATTTTAATTTTAATTTTTTTTTTTTTGTGAACAGTTATCAAATATTTTGAGGATGAATATATAGATGTATATGGTTGAAATTATAACTGAAACTATGTCTTTTCACCAAGAAAGTGGAAAAAACTTCAGGGTAGCTGGTTTGAACAAGGGTAGGTAGGGAAATCAGAAACAAGGTTCTTTTTTCAGGCCTTCTAAATCTCATCTTGATGTTACTTATGATGGTTTTATTTTAATTAGAAACCAACAAATGAGTTGGGCAAGGCCTATGTGAACTTCATGCGAGGAGGTCTGGAACAGATCAGGCAGAAAATCAATGATGAAATCTATGCTCTTACAATATTTGAGGTGAGTGCTTTTGGGAACTTCTTGCCAAGTGTAGACTTAGATTTACCCCAAGTTTTATTCTCATGGAATTTAAGAAAACAAGAAATCACAAGACAGTCCACATGTAGAGGCTCTGCTTAGCTAGATTCACTGTGTTAAATAAAGTTAATTTATATGGTGGTGCAGAAGAAATGTTGTGAGATGATTACCATGTTAGAATGAGGCACGTTATTGTTGTTTATAGCAATGGTTCACGGCTCAGATGAAGATGATCTGTGATTGGCTGACTGACCGCCTTGACGCTGCTCTGCACCCCTACCAGCTGACATGTGTCATGAACATGTCTCGAGTAAGTATCAGACGTCCAGACTCTCTATGCAGTCTAATACTCTATTCCCAGTTTTTGAATCACTGGATTGATAAACATATCTCTAACAAATGGATTTTTTTTAAATTACAGAAATGCTATTCTGACTTTGAGCTGCAATGTGTGCCAGAGCATATTCTCAACAGCAAAACCTACCAGACAATATGCAGTAGATTGCAGGTACGGAAAGTGCCCAGTTTTGATATATCTGTATATTCCTTGGTAATAAGAATATGACATTGGGAATATAACAACATCATTTTTCACTGTGGAATAAACTTGACCTAATTTCACAAATAACACAGAACTATTCCTTCATGCCCAGTTGAAAATTTGACATACCGGTAGCTGTGAAGAGCTACTTCTGACAACTGCTTTAAATGAGAAGTGGGCCAACTATTTCAGGAAAGATAAGATTACTTTCAAAAATTAATCCAAGGGGTTCATGTGATATAAAACCAACCAGGATGATAAACAAAACTGCTTAGTATGTGTAAATAAATTCTATTGAGTTTTATTATTTTTAGGTCATTATTTGTTTATGATATCAAAAAGTTCAATATTCCTTTACAATTTATCCATTTGTTTGAACAGCAAGAAGTCATCGCATATAGACATAGCTGATAAAAGGTTTGAATATGACAATGGTTTAGGTGATGGTTTTAACCAGCTGACTGATGGCATACTAATATCTGTGCAAATCCATTGCAATTTCAGCCCTTGATTTACAAGCTTCCAGCTTTCTTTGAAATTAACATTTTGATTTTGTGTTGAGAATTTAGATTTGTCTAACAACAGGTTATACTCATAGGTATTTTCTAACATTGCTTTAAGTTTGGTTAGATTGAGAAAAACAAGTACTCTTCATTGTTACTTTATTAACAATTTTATTTTATCTTACTTTACCCCTCAGCTAAGATTTGAAGGGTATTATAATATTGTTTGTATTGTTTGGGTATTATAATATCGTTGATCCATTCACACCTATAATATAACTTTTTCCTCTAAATTCAAAATCTGATAGAACTGCATTTTGGAAGCCCCATTATCACAATTTCAGACAGAAAACATCTGTAAAAGCATTGACCTACTTTTGGAAGGTCATTCATCCTGCCAAGGGGTCATTCATCCTGCCAAGGGGTCATTCATCCTGCCAAGGGGTCATTCATCCTGCCAAGGGGTCATTCATCCTGCCAAGGGGTCATTCATCCTGCCAAGGGGTTCTTGTGCTTAGCGCGTTCTTTTCTTATGCTGGGGCATCTTCCAAATCTACTGTAGTCAGTAACTGCAGAAGTGAACTATAATTACTTCAATAATTCAGCCCCTCCCAAAGCAATTATTTTTGATAATTTCATTGCAATCCCTGCATCTGAATTATGTTATATTCAATACATACTTTGTATGATACACTTAATGCCCCCTACTGAACTGTAATACTTTTCAGATGCATAAGGTTTGATGAGGATTATGACACTGATCGTCATTTTGATCAGAATGCTTTCCCAATGATAACTGAATGATGATTTCATTCCAGAAGAGTGTGAAAATATGTGATAATATCGAGCATTTTACATCATAATATGATTATTGGTGCTTTAAAGCAGTTAGTTTCAATAAACTTCACTTAGACATAGTAGCCAGTTTTATGTAAGCAATTGAAAATGTCTTCGCTTTTTACAGGTGGAAGAGGCGACACAATCAGTGACAATGAGCGGAACAAGCACAAAGTTCCTGAGCAACGGAGGTGCCAAAGGGGGTGACGACTCTGACTGAAAGTGCCACCCCTATACAAGCAGCAGACGGACAATTGATACAAACCCCATCATTGCCCCCAACCTGCTTCCAAATGAGCCTCCACTCAGACCTCCGCAGTACATATAGCATAAACTCCTTACATGCACCAAGACATAATATATAACAGGTCTATCGATTGTACTTAACACAATAGAGAGATGCCAACTATTAAAAATGACAATTCTATGGTTAAACTGGGCCAAACACAGGACTGACCATTACTACTAGTGTATTAACTAGAAGCATAGAGAACTCTCATGGAAAAAATCCTGTAAATAATAATGGTAGAATATCTAAAAGATTTGAATCACGGGGATTATATGCACTATGAACTCTGTATAGATGCTAGAGTATGGCATTTTGTACTAGAAGACCATCCACCTTTCACAAACCTAGGTGCTAATCTCATCTTGCAATATTGTTTTGTCGTAAACTGATCAACTGGTGGGACAGCGTAGAACACAGTGGGCTGGTTTGGTTGACATTTTAGCACATTTCAAACTTGATCTTGATGAGGAGGATATATATACAATCAAGATGAATGTGAGAAAATGGGAACTTTACCTCACGCCTCTTTATTGCATGTGATAGCGGGATAGAACTGTTTCCCCCCCAAAATTGGAGTAAACTTTATATTCAAAGATACAGGGCTGTGCAATGATAATCAACAAACTCTTGCAGGGAAAAATTTCAATTAATCATGGTCAGTAATGACTTTGACCAGGAATCTTTTGACTATGTTAGGATCTAATGACAATGTCACGGTCCCAAGTCGAATGAAAAAGAGCCTTTCAAATAATCACGATTTCAATCCAACCAGTCTCAATTGATACATTCCATACAATGTAATGTTTACTAATGATGACAAACTTACTTAGTATTATGCTGATATAGTTGTAGTCAAGTAGAACTGTCTCGTTGAATCGGTTTATCGTGCATTTTTCATTGTGAGTAACAGATTCTGTGAAACTATTTTATAGACTCTACATATGCGAGTCAATTTTTTTATAAGTTGGTAATTGTACTTAAAAATACTGAATAATCAACAAGAAAATCTTTTCAATAGTAGTAGGCAGTAGATGATTATAGTTGCCAGTTGTATAAATAAAAAGAAGCAATTTTCCTTTGTCACACTTGAAAGTGCCATTTGTGCAAGCAAGAGAGATGTCAGACCCACATATTGACATTGAACTGTGAATTGTTGAAAACATCAATTTTGAAAGATGTGTGCACTGAAAATGATGACATCAGAGATGATATCATCGCATTTTGGGTGGTGATGTCATCACATTCTGGGTGATGATGTCTTCACAGTCTGGGTGATGTCTCAGTTTGGAGGTATGATTGGCTGGCTGGAGAAATGGGGTTGGAGATTCAGCAATGATGGACAGTCTAAGAAAATATCGGTGAAATTCATAATGTGATGATGGGTGGCTAGATACTGAATCTACGGACCTAAATTTGATCAAAGGATGTGACTTAAGGGTTTGAACGAAATGATAGAGAAAGAAGGAGTCAACAAGAACTGCATGGATAAATGCCAAGTGGCCATGGATGCAAAGGACACATGAAAGGCAACCCAGAGAAAATGAGAGAAGATTCACCTTGCTACGTGAAATACTCCACAGTTACTCAATACAAGTTTTTAGATATTAGACTTCTTGTAGAATGTGTGCATTTTTGATGAAAATATGTACACAAAATAGAATCAAAATAAACAGTTTAAATCAGCCTGTACCTAGAGAATCACATGTGGCAGAACAATGATTGGAAATGGTTCAGCTCGGAGGTATATTAATTATATTGGCAGTTGAAAATATGCACTGTTAACAAAGCTAATCTCACTTGGCAGGTAGACAAAATGTATTGGACTATATGGCCATGTTTAGTTTTGAGTTGATGTAGGGGATCTTGTAGGAGAGGTCTGTGGAGCATCCCCTAAATGGGGATGCTTTCTTTTAATACTAGACAATATTTACTTGGTTATATTAACTGATGCTGGATAGGAAATACATTGCTTGATATTTGTGAGATGATTGTTGGTATTACCATAATATTGTATAGCGTGATATGATTTAGTACATTACCACAGGACAGTAAATGTTGAAACACAGTTCCACAGCTGCAAGATGATAATATTGTGGTATTTAGAGAAAAGTTATCAGCAAACTTGTGTTGTTTATTGTTTACTTAAGGGGACTTAGATATATATATATATATACATATAAAAGCTGGTGGAATACAGTGCTCAAGAATAAAACTAAAACACAGTTTGACTATGATACAGTTACAAACTTTGTACAGGATGTCCCAAAAAGTGACTGTAGGCTGAGTGAGTTTTTGTGACACCCTATAAAAGTAGCGCACAGTCTATTCTTAACTACTTTATGCATAGTGACTGTCATTGAAACTTGTTACTTTAAATCACTTGATGAATAGCTCAGAAATAATATTAACTATCATTGTTTTTCATTTGTGCTTAAAGTATTGGCTGGTTTCAGAGAAGTAGCTGATTGTTTGATTTCATCCCATGGCAATTATTCTTGGTGGCCGACGCTGCAGAGCAGCTGAACACCCATAACATGTAGAAAACAAAGCTATAGAAAGTCTACTTATCAAGCAGTTGATTTCTTGTTTTTAAATGTTATATAACATGTTCATTTGCCTTTCAAGTCCATGACATGTCCTGTATATAATTGAATCAAATATAAATATTATATATATATATGAATATAAATATATGTGTACCATGAAAAGCCTTGGTTGAAATAGCAATCTCATTTACACAAGCTCATTTGCATACTGACAAATCAAGGCCACTGATTGGCTACATTTATGTTCATCAATTTACATTCCAAAATCTCTTTGGTGTTCTGAGGAATGCTCCAGCAGTGAAGAAGGTGTGAAGGTTTTACATTTGCTGGTCATTGTCATGAATTTACACATTTCTTTAACAGGTTATATAAACAATGTGTACCTTTCCTAACAGATCTGTACTTAAAGTGTCTCCAGGGTCTTGTGATAGTGTCTAGTTTGTCAAGTGTTTGTAATCTCTATCTCTCTCTCTCTCTCTCTCTCATCACTCGCTCCTTGTATTCCAAATATCCAATCATTGCTTTCTCTTAAGTCTTATTTCATAGTTTCCTTAGTTGCACTGGTTGCCATGGAAGCGAGGGTACTTAGTAGTCAGTGTGTGAAAGGTTTGGAGATGAATAATAATGTTATTTACACATAGCTGTAAAATGATAAACTAAAAGAATAAATTGAATTCAAAGAGCAAATTACTATGTATATAAGGCAAAAAATTCAGATTTTAATCTGGTTAACCAGCTAGGCTGGTTACATGAGGGTAGAATTGTACATTCTCTAGAAGCATCAATATTGTTTAATTAATTGAACATTCCTTCTTTGGAAATGTAGTTGAATAAATCATGTATGATGTGTAAACATTCTGGTGATTTGACCTGTAATGTTGTTTTTCTCCAGGTTGTTTCTCTGAACTTTTGTTCAATGTTTACAAGTGCAGTATTTTCAAACATAAAAAGCTGGCAATAATTGATTTAAAAGTGTATTGGTAGACTTAAAAGATGCTTGAATCACAGAATTTATGGAAAAAATAACATCTGTTGCTGACACTAAAGTGGCAAAATCAAAGATCTTCAACATTCCAAAAAACATACTATTTTATGTTTTCATTTCTAACACTATGGACATTTTTATGTTCATGTGTTTGTGCAAATCTTAACCACTATTTTAAATGGGTCAAAACATTAACTTAATTGTTTTTTGTCAGGACACTTCATGTTACTTGTTGGAGATGTAAATATCATTAAGTAGCTCTTGAAACCTTAGATTATCACTAACATTTACTGGCCACCTGGTGGTTCAGGTGAACCATGCCTAGCCTGTGTGCAATGGAACAACTGAAAACAATAGCCTCTCTTGTTTAGACATGAACCATCCATTTTTTTTATTATTTAGCTGTACATAATTGTCTAAAATAGTCTTAACTACTGAGGTCAAAGAATTTGGATGGTTCGCGGCCATGGAGCATGGTATTTATAGTTTCTCACTCTCTAGTCATTTTGATTGGCCTAAATGTTGTTAGATGCTTTACATTTTTTCTACAGAGTCATATTCCCTGGTGGTGTTAGCGTATAAATGAATTTCAGAAAAAATATTTGAAATAAGTCTCAAAAATGGAATGAAATGCAGTGTTGGTCACTGCTATGGTGATTGTGTGATGTAATGGTTCTGCCAGTTCATCTATGTTGAAATCATTAAATAATGATATTTGTTATAATTTTAAGGTTACCATTTATGTTTCCATAATAGATAGTAATGTGTTTTGACAGGTGACTTATTTGCATTCCTCTCATTTATAGAGTCCCTAGATTTTCCAGGATATATTAAGACTTATTTCATTCTGGCACTTTAAATAAAATAAAATTGAACTAAACGGTCAATAATGTGATAGGTTCAACCTATTAAATTAATGTAATGATTGCAACATCTTCAATTTTGGAGACCTTTCTGGTAGGTGGAAACAAACCAGTACATCCAGGGTACATATATATGGAAAATTAAATTAAATATTACCTTTTTGAACTCACCTGTAAGGTATTCGACTTGCTATGCAACACAATAATTCTAAAAATGAGAGAAGTGTCAATACCAAAATGAAATTGATGACATCCGATAATTCTAGTCAGTTTTGTTATTACAAATGTGCAAATTTAGTTACTGTATATTTATTTGTAAATGTTCTTTTTTTAGATATGTTTGGAGGATAAAAGGGCCATGGATATTACACAAAGTCCCCAGATTTAGTTAAATTTCCATGTATAAAATCTAGACTATTTATGTGTAGATAGACAATCAAGCTGTGCTGTGTAGGCTTATGGACAAGTCTTCAAAGTTTCCATGTCACTAAATTAATATTATCTGATAAATTTGTAAAAACCTTTCTTAACCCTTGGCCAGCCATGGGCAAGTAACATATTTAAAAATGGGACAAAAATAAAGAGAAATGATCTGAAAAGCTTAAGGGTTAGCAAGGTTTGAGTCACAAGCAGCAAATATATTATTCTATATGTGACTATGTGTATTGTCTTTCATCACATTGAAATGTACACTTCATATGTGTATTTCCACTATATAGGAGTGACACTTTTGTAATAGCTCTCTATTAAATGATACCACAAGACTGCAAAGCAATGAAAAGCAAACAGCTTGAAAGTGTCCTCCCTCAGTGTTAATTAACTCTTTATGATCTGAAAGTGGATTTTTTTCCAGTGGTCAGAAAATGTGCTTCAGCAGCTTGTTTACGAATCATGAAGTGTAGACTCTAAGAATGATCACGATGATTATCCCACACAATTGAAGTGTACAGTTACAGCAGAATGTATAACTTTGGTAGTCAGGCACTGGTTTCACTATCTATCTGCTGTATGGCACAAGGAAACTCAATATAAGGGTCCACAGACATCACATAGATCTCTGCTCATTTTATATTACAGGGGCATCATTTTACCCAGATGTGGTTAAGACATTGATAGTTAGTAATGATATCTGATTTGCCTACTACTAGTTATGTGGAATAGACCAAAGACTATAGAATATACTTTACACTGACACTCAATTCTTACCATAAAAGTATAAGTGGTTATAAAAGTCAATAAAACCCAACAAAAGGGTATCAAGTGGCATTTAAATTCATATGACCCACTTATATATTGCATGGTTATGAGTATATTGACAGCTTGATTGAGAGCTCAGATTGTGTCCTTAAATGTTTTAGTAGATTAGTAGAATTAATTTCACCAAGATCAATATTGGGCAAAATGATAAAATGCCATTAAAAATATATATGTACAAATTGTGGTGGTAATTAATATTGCATGGTAACTTTAATGCATAATGAAATAGCTATATAGGGTATTGTCTGCCCTTGTAAATAGATGCAGGTGTCAAAGCAATAACATAATTGTTGAAAGTTACCTACTAATGCATTAACGGAAGGGGTTAGCTGCTCAAATCCCTTTATGGAAAGTAATGTGACATGGGAACATGGAGTCACAATCACTGCACTGAAGGGCCGTACATATGCATGTTCTCAAAATCTTGTGTATTATGGTAATGTTCTAATTTGCCATATTTCAGACCAGTACCTAACTATGACAGATATGCATTTTCACAGTCTATATATTAGTATGTCAACATTATACAGTCTAGTATACACCCTATGTATATGTGTGTCCATCTATTATAAATAAACTTGTTGGTTGAAAATCAAGTCATTGTTATTTTCTATGATTAAAGTATCTTAGCTTTACCTTCCAAACCAAGGTTTTAAAATGCCATTAGTAACTTGGCAATAACTTTGGAGGTCCATTTATCTTTGGTTTGTTAGGGAACTTCGTATTTGACACAATAGCCAGATTCCAACCCGAACTCAGAATGCTGTTCAAAATAGTTTTCTGGTTATTATCATAGTTATTATTTGCAATCATTTGTTTAAAACAAGATTTATGGGAAGTGAAATGAGCACAGTGGCATGAAATCATATCGCAGAAAGTTTCCAACCATTTTCCAACAGTGTCTGTTGTGACACTTGTCAAGAGGTAGCTGTTGTATTCATAAATGTATTATTTTGTATCAAAATCTAACCCATGCACACAACCTGTCCAAATAAATTTATTTCTTTTCTTTAAAGAACCAGACAAAAGCTAAGAAAAATTAAAACAGCCTCTGACTCCTCAAGTACAGCAGCTTATTTACCCACTTTTGAATCACTTGGACAAATGGAAATAGCCATTAAATGAAGCAAGTGTATTTGCTTCATGTATACTGTGTACAGGCATTGTATATATCACAGGATCAATTGTGCAAGTATTCATACCACTAGCAAAGTCTGCTTTATCTTTTAAATATCAGATTTAAATTTTCAAAATCAGAGGCTTTTAAATTTCGGATTTAAATTTTCAAAATCAAGGGTCTTAAATTTTTGATAAGCATTTGCACTTTTGGGTTTAATGTAGGAAGTTTGACTAGTGACTTACTAAATTTCATTTCTAAAGAATCTCAATAGTTTCTGTGGAAATCGTATACAATGCTTCTTTATTTCACGATGTTGGTAAATTGCAAATGTCCTCAATTCTTAAAAAATGTTAAATCTAAACATTTTTTTTGTATGTGAAAGTAATTTCAACCCTTTTTTGCTCTCTGCTTTTTTAAACCACTAAAAATCAATTTGTTACAGCAAAATGGTTTATTGTATATATGGGTTATGCTCTTAGTTGGTTTATTAACCTGCCCAATATAAAGCAACAGTCTCCATTCGTTAAGTATGTGAAGCAATTTTCTCTGATGCTATGAATATGCATAAGACTCCGCCCTTGGCACGATTGCATGTTCCATATTTTGACAATCAACTGCGCTGTGGTACTGAAATACATGCCAACTATTAAGCAGTATAGTATTCACAGCAAAGATTTTCTGAACGCTCTCAATCAGTAATCTTAAAAATGCTACAAATGTTATCAGTTAATTTTAAGATATTTTATAATTCTATAGAAGAATGTGTAGTCTTATTTATGTTCGATATTTTTTAATTCTAATGAAAAATGTGCATTCTGATCTTTGTCTCATATTTTATAATTCTATAAGAAGGCAGGAGGATGTGAAGACATTAATTCAAGCATTGGTGAAACCTGGAAAGTTGCAGGCAATTTTACAGTGGTTTAAAGTATCTAAAAACAATATATGATCTTAAAATTGACATACATACAGGCTATCTGTCTGAAATCCACAAAATAATATCTGCTCTGAGAATTATGATTTCTTGTGACCACTGGGTACTGCCCGTACTAAACCAGAAATGTGTTGTGTGACCTTGACCTTTGAACTGTCAGAGGGCTCCGTAAGTCACAGGAGGTGTTGTTTACCAAGTGTTACAAATTATTATAAGAAAATAAAGATGTCAAGACCAGAGTGGGTTAGCTCAAGTAGTGAGTCCAGTGAAGATGAAGACTACATGTATACTGAGAGCAATAATATTGCTCTCAGATGTATATCAATCAAGGAATGGAAATTACCATTTTTGAAGTTATGAGTCCAAACGTCCGAGAATATTTTGCCGAAATTGACAATTCTGTGTTCATATTGTACATTGACAAAATCGGAACAACACATTTTCGGCCATTTTTTAAAAATATTTAAACATAATATCGAAAGTTGACACTTCACATGCTAATAGAGTAAAGTCTTGGCTTTCTTTTGGTGGTAGAATTATTAAAAACGGATGAATATTTTTCAAGTTATAAGTCCAAACGTCCGAGAATATTTTGCCGAAATTGACAATTCTGTGTTCATATTGTACATTGACAAAATCGGAACAACACATTTTCGGCCATTTTTTAAAAATATTTAAACATAATATCGAAAGTTGACACTTCACATGCTAATAGAGTAAAGTCTTGGCTTTCTTTTGGTGGTAGAATTATTAAAAACGGATGAATATTTTTCAAGTTATAAGTCCAAACGTCCGAGAAGATTTTGCAGAAATTGACAATTCTGTGTTCACATTGTACATTGACAAAATCGGAACAACACATTTTCGGCCATTTTTTAAAAATATTTAAACATAATATCGAAAGTTGACACTTCACATGCTAATAGAGTAAAGTCTTGGCTTTCTTTTGGTGGTAGAAATATTAAAAACGGATGAATATTTTTCAAGTTATGAGTCCAAATGTCCGAGAAGATTTTGCAGAAATTGACAATTTAGTTTTATATGTCCTGATGTGTATATCGCTTAAATAGAACCCCAATATGAAGATTCCATCTTTGTCATTATTCTTAATATTTTCTATTTTAAAAATAATTCAATTCTATATGTTCCGATGTGCATTTCTCTCAAATAGAAGCCATTATGAAGATTTCATCTTTGTTTTCTGTACAAAATCATTATTTTTTATATTATATATGAAGTATACTCCTGGCAATAAATTTGTACAAAACATCCCAAGCTGGACAGGTTTCCCAAGCTGGACAGGTGCCCAACTGGTAAATCATTAGGTGTTTACACGAGTACACAGACCAGCTAAACAAAGCTTGTTGACAGAGTGTTCAATTGCTGTTGTAGGTTTCAGCAGACAACTGATCAACTTTCAAATGCCACAGAAAGTTGTTAACAGGGAATATTTTGGGTAATACTACATAAAAGCACTGTTTAGGGTATAAACATTCATGTTATGTAAAGAAAATGTGTTTGAAAGTCAGGTTTCACCAATGCTTTAAGTCAGTGATATTGATAACAGGCTATACTGTTGACTGCTTGCTTCACACTTTAATGCGCATTGTGGGTGTAAAAAGTTGAATAAATTTAATGAATAAATGAATAGATTTAAAATGCGGTATATATATAGATCTATCTGATTATGGTGATAAATATGGCTCTAGAGGCATACAATGTATTTTCACACCAAAAATGTATTTTTTATTTCTTAACATTTCAATTGATACACCAAAAATGTATTTTAATTAATATACACATGGCATTGAACATTTTATATCTTAGATGTTTTTTTCTGTTGTGACCTGGCCTTTCATTTTCAAGACAATTCATTTAAAAAAATAATGGCATTCTGTGGGAAATATATTTTAAAACAGTATATATAAAGAACATGGGAGCTTGAAATATTATGTATCATCGTATTACAAGACACCAGCTTCATAATTCTTCTAAGAAAACTAAACTGTGAACAGTGAATAAGTAACAAAGTTCACACACATAGAAAACTACCGCATCTTGACAAAAAATACCGATTAATTGGAAACCGTGGCGCTCCAACGATTGACACCTAGAGATTTCAAAACAAATCGTCTGATTTTGAACATTATACTAGATCAAAAAGATGTGACGAAATAGCTGTCATGGTGATCAGCGACATACCGGTGTAGAATATGAGAAGTCACCATGATAAGTTAGGAAATTATCTGGTTTATGCGCGCTCCGTCATCCCTGCTTGATCGTGGGTTATTATACAGTACAGTATGCTATGCAGTGAATAATCAATATTTACCTGACTTATTTTGGTCATTCAAAATCAATAAATAAATTCAGAATTGTCAGTAATTGTTTAACCCTGGCATCTATCTTTTTGAATGTATGTCAATGCCCTGCCCACTGGAAATACCGAGTCGGCTGACCAAGGTTATGACTTTTTATGTACCTTTTATGGAAGCTCTTGTGCCTTAATATGTGCTCTTGGGAGTGATAGTATTATTGGTATTGGTTATGACAAAATAGGTCATGTCACCAAGGAAAGGCAGTAATCTCCCTGGTTGGATATCTGCATGAAGGTGAAAGGATTATTACCAGGGGGCGGTGGGGGGGGGTCATGTCGAGGACCTGCGACATGACAATTCAGTGAAGCAGTCCTATACCTACAAGTAGGTCTCGTCATGAAATGACTGAAATAATGTTGAAAGTGATGGAAACCCCAAACAAACAAAACAAAAATAAATGTAGATTCACCAGAGTGCATTACTAACATCATCACTTATTCAAACTTGTTCTGCTTAATGGTAACTTGTTTCATACACTGTGCAATCTCGATCTTTCATAATTACTTTTTAATAAACAGATATGCAAGCCCAGTAGTGTGAGGCTGAGCGTCTCAATATTTGATTACTCAACGTGTAAAGCGTCACGAGTTTGTGTGTACTAATATGGAGCCAAATTGTGTCGACACATGTTGAAAAAGACAAATATTTAAAAATAAAAATCAACAACTGAAGAACAACAAATAACACATTTGAATATATTGTTGTATATTTTTGAAGAAAACCTTTAACTCTTTTGGTGAAAAATCTACTGTCTGACAGGACGCAATATAATTTAATTTTGAAACATCTTTCTTTTTATAAAACCCCCTGGTCATAAATGTTAACTTTACCTCTTACTTTATTGTGCTATTAAAGACAAAAACAATGTGTAATATGTCAGTTTTAATGATTACACAGAACTGACAACATGGCAGATTCTAAACAGATCCAGGTCTTGAAAGACATCGCAGAAAAGCTTAGAATCGACAGTATTATTTCCACAGAAGCCAGCAAATCTGGGTAAGTAAACTTTGTTTGATTTTGGGGTTATCATGGAATTGTTCAATCTTCAATTGTGTCACGGCGTGATGTTGAAGTATGGTGCAAGAATAATAAATAAGAAATAAAGTTCTTCGGTTATACATTATCTATTATTTCATGTACAACCGATATGAATATAACCGATTTTTCTTAGTCATATTGAGCACATGATAACATCAGAAAATAAGATAGAACTACAATTTGTCTTTCAAAATATTCTTGTCAATGAAAAAAGCTTTTATCTTTTTCATTTTTTTAAAAAACATTTCATATATCATATTAGAGACAAGTTTAAAAGTTTATGAATGGGTTAGGTGTCCCTGGTGTAAAACGTTGAGCAGTAAATATTATTTAAATAGCTTTGCAAATTGACTTAGGCACCCCTCAGTAACCATTCCTTATGAATAGTTTCGTGTCCCCCCAGGACGGGAGGAAACTATGGTTAAAGTTGTAACGAACTTCTACATCTATAAGTTTACTCGACAAAACCAATTGCCATCCCGCCGAGAGGACGAACCATAAAATGTTATAACATCTTCTATCCTCAAAGCCCTTCGTTTTATTTAAATCAGCTTTGAGAGAGTCCCTCTTCAGCCTCATGACAGTATCAATATAGGTTAGGTCAATATTTGTAAATAGGTCATGTCAAGGACAGTTCATGACCCACGTGGTTTACATCGTCGCAGACATCAGGTTGTGCACAGAACCGGCAACATGGCAGATTTCCACCGTCTCAATACTAAACAGATCCAGGTCCTAAAAGACTTGGCAGAAAAACTAAGAATCCACAGTATTACCTCAACACAAGCAAGTAAATCAGGGTAAGCAGGTTTTATTTCAAATCAAATGTCATCACTTTTCCTGAAATTGGCAATTCAGATTTTAGACTGTAGTTTTGGCCCCGACCTTGGTCACTGAGAGCCGAGCCGAGCCGGTCTCGGGAGGTGCTTGCTTGCAGTGGAGGATCGCCTGTAATCTACAACAATAAGTTACGTGTCAAAATCATTAGGCATCCTAGTCCCTACATCCCGTTACATATGCTGAATCCAAGTTAACGTTTCCCTGCCAGACCAGGCCACAATAAACCAATCTCCCAGAGTCGGGACTGATACACTTTTTTTCTGTGACAGTTGACGCTGGTGGGCGTGGGTTGGCTGAAAATCAGAATGTTGAGCCTGCTTACGTCATCGTTTGGGGTTTTACATCACTTTCAACATTATTTCAGTCATTTCGTGATGAGACCTACTTAAAGCAGATATAGTGCTGCCTCACTGAATTGTCATGTCGCAGGTCCTTGACATGACAATTAACCCACCCGGTCACAGATGTACAACCCTTTACTTAGGCACTGGCCTCAGCTCATGTGTGAAATTGTATTATGAGTTCAATCTTGGCATTGCCGGGGATCGTACTCACAACCCTTGGAGGAACTGGTGCTATTGTGCTGGCGCTCTTAACCAACTGCGCCACAGCCCATGGCCTAAAAGAAATTGTCAAGACTATTCATTGAGTTAGCCAAGTTCCAAATTGGAACGGATGAGGGTTCCTGAAATGACTAAATACTACAGCCGACGACAACAGAGCTGTGGACGACAACAGAGCTGTGGTTCAGTTTATCAATTGATTACCGATGTTTATCACACCATTTGACTTTGTTTGCACATGCAAGTGTCAGAAAACAACTTGGTGTGAATATTATCAAGAGTGCAGATGCACTTAAAAGGCTTTGAAAATCAAACCGCAGCTCTGTTGTCGTCCGCAGCTCTGTTGTCGTTGGCTGTATGTGAGGTTAATTCAATTGACTAAATACTATTATTTCAAAATCAAAATAATTAAATTTTAATATGCTTACATAATATATGCATATTTTATATACCGTATTATCTGTGGGCTACCGTATTATATATAGATGTTTAGTAACTAAATGGCCACATCTTGTTGCACTTGAAGAATAGTTTGATGGTAAGAATTATCGTACAGTACAGTATTATTCAATAAATTTTAGATGAACTGATAAAAATGAATATGTCAGTCCACACACAAAACACCTAAGCATGTTAAATTCCAGGTTTCAGCAGAGTTATCCTTAGATTCACTGCATCCCAGGTTTCAGCACAACAAGTGTGACTGTGACTGTGAATGGTGCACAACATTGGATTAAACTTTAAAGCCATGAATGTTAAACAGGTTTAAAAAATAGGGATATCCAGTATTCCTAGGTGAGCAGTGAAATATTGACTGAGTTTCAGTCATCATGGTATGGACCCTTACAGCATTTAAGTGGAAATTGGCCGCCACAGGAATAATTTATATAGTTTTAGCAGGATTTATAAATATAATATCGTTCAGTAACATGGCTAGATGAATCTGACTGATAAGTGACTTGCAAATGAATGGATAGCGCAAGCCTTGAAACCTGTGTCTGTGATGTGTGCTATATCTTGACATCAATCTGGTGTGTTGTTTTTTTCTGTTTCCAATAAACTGCCTGTCAATGGAGGCCCATGAACCTATAAATAGCTGAATCATATGTGCTTTAAAAATAACAAACTGGTCACTTTACCCTTCAACTCACCAGGCGATATTTGATTCTTGATACTCCATATTTGATGCTATCTCCAATTTCAGTGATATATTTGATGATATAATTTTCCTGGGCAATTTTAATGGACAGAATTCAGTTTTTATGTTAGGGAAATATCACCTTCATAAATGGCAGATTTTTGTTTGCAGCCTGTAATCTTCTTGACTATACAAACTCTATGCTTATGAATATCAGTGTAAATACTCAGCCATGATCATACAAGTATGTTTTATTTATTTTTTAATCTATGGAAATTTCTCTTTAATTAATATATCTCCATATAATTGTTTGTCGTTGAGTGCATATTTTATGATTGAAGATAACCATTATTGAATAAAATGGAATAGAATAGAAAACCACAGTAACATAAGTACATGTAAACTTTAAAACTAATCTTGCAACCTGCATAGAATATGATTGTTTGTTGCAGTATTAAAGCTCGGAATAGCGTCATAATGGGACATTTAATTTACAGATAATTCTAATCCTATTGACCTAATTTTAGTGCCAATTTCTTATGTTCTCTCTGACCCACAATAGCACTGCACTTGACTCATCATAAAGTAAATATAATTAGATACATTGTGACAAAATTCCTCATGTGAGGCATTGTTTCAGGATGGTTGCCAACTGTCTTATGTGATGTGACCAATAACAGTGGAGATGATTTAGGTCATCTATTCTTTGCATTGCAATTTCTAAGTTTAAAAGTGGGTTCTGACCTAATTACATAATTTCTATCTTGTGTGGTGCATATTGTAAGCAGATGACAATATGTAATTATTCCTCTGTCTGAGCTCATTTTTTACTTGCCTGGTAACAATTGCATCTCACAATCTTACAGAACTTTGCTTCATACTTCAAGTTCATGAGAACCAACTTTTATAAAAAAAAAAATAATAATGTTTCTGATAACCCATAAACAATAGGAAAGGGGGTACATTTTAAATTATATATATATATTTTTTTTATCTTTTGTTCAAAGTGATGAAATATATCGAGAATGGACATATTCAAATTAAAACTGAAATTATGTCTTTTCAAGTCCAAAAAAGAAGGGGTAGCTGGTTTGAACTAGGGTAGGTAGGGAAGTTGGAAACAAGCTTGTTCCCAGTTTGTCCTTCTGCAGTGTTCAGTATGTCCTGCTGCTGAATCTAGAACATTCCAAAATACTTCTCTGAAATTAAAATTTGCCTAACAATCCTATTACCAAAGTTGCTTTTCTTAGTGCAAAAATGACACCAGGAAAATGTGTACAATAAATAACCTATCAAGTAAAAGTTGTTAAGTTGTAGTAAAAGACAATTTCCAGAGAAATTTATTTATAATGGTAAAACTATCGCTAATAAACTTGAAATAGCCAACAAATCTAATTCATATTTTGTAAACATATGCCCAAATCTCCCTGAAAACTGACAGTTCAAAAGATTTCACCTGTTTTCCAAAACATAAACAAGATTTGAACTTTGAATTAAACATTATCATCAATGAGACAATGATTAATATCATAGATAAATTAAAACCAATATCAAATACAGGATTAGATGGCATCTCAATAAAGTTGTTAGAATCTATCAAACAATTTCTAATAGAGCCATTAAAAGATATTCTCAATCAAATGCTGAACACTGGAATTTTTCCATATCCATTAATTAGAGCGAGCATTGGAATAGTCCCAAATAAGAGGGATTTACAGGCAGCCAAAATAGGTTATGTCAATGGGTATATTCCACCAAATCCACACCAGTATGCACATCGGGGTTGGTAAATTTCCCTTGATTGTCATACCTTAGCAATTTGGGTACACCAAAGTTATCCCCTACCAAATGTGAATTTCCCCAATATGACTCTGGGAAGGTGGAGACTTACATATACCAATAACTAGTGCATAAACTGGACCTGGGAAGGTGGAGACTTACATATACCAATAACTCGTGCATAAACTGGACCTGGGAAGGCGGAGACTTACATATACCAATAACTCTTGCATAAACTGGACCTGGGAAGGCAGAGACTTACATATACCAATAACTAGTGTATAAACTGGACCTGGGAAGGTGGAGACATACATATACCAATAACTCGTGCATAAACTGGACCTGGGAAGGTGGAGACATACATATACCAATAACTAGTGCATAAACTGGACCTGGGAAGGTGGAGACATACATATACCAATAAGTAGTACATTAACCCAGTCTGGACCAAATACTTATATGGGTACAAGACAGTTGGGCTAGTAAGTGGAGATTTGCACTAGCCCAAATAAAAGTGCACTAGCCTGTACCAGTTCTGTACGTAGGGCAGTTAATATATAGTAAGATTAATCAAATGACAAAAGGACATTTTTACCAATACTTGAAGAATCATGATTGGCCATTCTATTAGTCTGGGACTATGGGCTAGTGCTAAATTCCCAGACTATAGACCCAGCCCCCAGAGGGTGGAATACCAATGCAAATGGGAATAATGGTTTTGCTTTTGTAACCATGGTAACAGTCAATAATCTGTGGGACTTTCGATCAGCCAAACAACCAAGGTCAGATTGTCATCATGCAAGCTACATGGATACCCAATAAAGTCTGCTGAATACAATCAGGTCTCATTTCCTTCCCATTCCAAATTATCTTCAAGCTTATCTTTACAGTCCGGTAAAAACTGTTAGCGTGTCTGTTTTGTGTCATGCCATGACTGTCAGACATTCTCTGGTTTTTACATTGGCTGCCTGCTTGGATAAATAGGTGGAATTCTGTAATCTTGTGAGCACTGTTTACAAAGAATTTGTGATTTATCATTATTAGCTTGATCAGTGCCCCCTGGTGAGAGGTAAACTGATGGAAATTCTTTTCTCACACCTTAAGAAACTAGAGAGGAACTGTTCATTCTTTTTTTCACACCCTACGAAACTAGAGAGCATCTGGTCATTCTTATTTTCATACCTAAGAAACTAGAGAACAACTGCTCATTTTTTTCACATCCTAAGAAACTAGAGAACAACTGCTCATTTTTTTCACACCCTAAGAAACTAGAGAACAACTGCTCATCATCAGAAATAGGGACCAGATTATTTGCTTTCATTTTATTTGAAATAAAATATAAGGCTTTTTTGAGAAGATAGAAACATGCCAACAGATATCTAACCCATATCAATGACATTCTCGATTGCTCTCAATTTCATGTTTAAATAATTCAAACATTTTGTGATGCAAATAATTTAAGAGACTAGTAACATCATTGATATATTTTTCTTCCAGACATCCAACATCATGTGCGTCATGTGCAGAGATCATGTCTGTCCTCTTCTTCAACGTGATGAAGTTCAAGGTCAATGAACCCCGCCACCCAGCCAACGACAGATTCATCATGTCCAAGGTTTGGATCAAACATTACACAAACCTTACTTATCTGTATTTGTTCTAAAAGTATTTTTATAATGATATTTCAAAGCTTGAGATCTTTGAGCTAACGGAATATTAATTGTTTCATAGAAAATAATAGAGAGAATATCTGAATAGAATAATAATGTTTTGACTGTTTTGCAGGGCCATGCTTGCCCCATTCTGTATGCAGCGTGGGCGGAGACAGGCCTATTCCCGGTGTCTGAGCTGGAGAAACTCCGCAAGATTGATAATGACCTGGAAGGGCATCCTACCCCTGTAAGTCACTCTCAAGAATCCTAGAGAAAAATATTTATATTAATCTTGGCAATGTTGACATGTTAAAAATGTCATGGGTTTGTGTGCTCATGCCATCTTATTTTGATGCCAAATTTGAATTTCTTGTAAGTTTACCATGTAAATATCTCAAAAGAAAGTAAATAATTCTTAAGATAAAAAATATCTACAGATGTTAGAATACATGTGTATATATATATGATTTTGATAATTTTGATAAATTGATTCAGGCCCAGAGGCCCAAAAATAACCCTTCAGGGCCATCAAGCCAGTGTTAATGTCAAGCCCTGTATTTGTTGCAAATGATAGAATTTCGTTTCTGACAATCTCTAACATTTCTGTGATATTTCAGCGTCTGAACTTCATAGATGTGGCCACAGGGTCATTGGGTCAGGGGTTGAGTTGCGCAGCAGGTATGGCCTACGTTGGCAAGTACTACGACAAGTCAGAGTAAGGAATTCTTTAATGTTGATTATCTCATGATTATCTTTACTTGATTCATTATCTCATAATATCGACAGTTGAATTATTATCTCATGGTAACTACAGTTGATTCATTATCTCATGGTATCTGTAGTTGATTCATTATCTCATGGTATCTGTAGTTGATTCATTATCTCATGGGATCTGTAGTTGATTCATTTTCATGGTATCTGTAGTTTATTCATTATTTCATGGCATCTGTAGTTCATTCATTATCTCATAGTTACATAAATATATCACCTCCCAGAAATGTTACTGGTAGTTTCCCTTGTAACTTTAACATTTTGATGTCATGTGGTCTGTTTATGATAATTGCCTGATTCGGTGAGAGATGAGCTGGCTGACTTGAGCTGGCTGACTTGAGATGGCTGACTTGAGATGGCTGACTTGAGCTGGCTGACTTGAGATGGCTGACTTGAGATGGCTAACTTGAGCTGGCTGACTTGAGCTGGCTGACTTGAGATGGCTGACTTGAGCTGGCTGACTTGAGATGGCTGACTTGAGCTGGCTGACTTGAGATGGCTGACTTGAGATGGCTGACTTGAGATGGCTGACTTGAGCTGGCTGACTTGAGCTGGCTGACTTGAGATGGCTGACTTGAGATGGCTGACTTGAGCTGGCTGACTTGAGATGGCTGACTTGAGATGGCTGACTTGAGCTGGCTGACTTAAGCTGGCTGACTTGAGATGGCTGACTTGAGCTGGCTGACTTGAGATGGCTGACTTGAGATGGCTGACTTGAGATGGCTGACTTGAGATGGCTGACTTGAGATGGCTGACTTGTGATTTCAGTTACCGCGTGTTCTGTCTGGTGGGAGACGGGGAGAGTGCCGAGGGCTCCATCTGGGAGGCACTCTCCTTCAGCAGCCACTACAAGCTTGACAACCTGGTGGCCATATTCGACATTAACCGTCTGGGCCAGAGTGACCCTACAGCATTCCAGCATGACATGGATGTGTACAGGGCGCGCCTCGAGGCCTTCGGGTCAGTTCTAACATACATTCCACTTATCAACCTATGTACATCATTAGACAGTTAGAATAAAATAATAAAAATTTGCCTTGTTCAAAATTTAATAATTTTATTTCTGATTAGGTTGATAATTATTTCAACAAGAAAAATAAATAAATAATTGAGTTTTTGTCATATGTTAGATTTGTTTACTTGTAAGAAAAATGTGATATTTGAATTGAACAAAAATATTAATTTTCTTCATGCAAATTTAAACAATTTAAATTTTTTGTTGTTTATGGTTGTGATACATGATCCTTTTTAATTAAGTATATTAATTCAGGAGATTAATTAAGTAGATTCTATATGTTACGAAATAGATGGATGCGCCACACCTGTTTGTGTCAATGATAAATTATATTAAATTCTTTTATTTTAAAAAAAGTGAAGAATAATAAGGATTATCCTGTAATTTCAGTTGGAACACCCATGTAGTGGAGGGGCATAATATTGAGAAGATCGTCAAAGCTTTGTATCACGCTGCCAACGAGAAAGGAAAACCCACCTGTCTGCTGTGTAAGACCTTCAAGGGGCATGGCTTTCCAGGTAAGAGTCATTACATATGATGTATCAATGTGTAAATTGCATGCAGCCAAAGTCTCATTCAAAATTTATGATTTTGAGAATATGATCCAATTTATTTTTCAGCATACTGACATTTTTATTGTGCGTGTCTTATATATCAGCAATTGTTTGCATAGAGCTGCCCCCTCCATATACAAATAGGCTAAATGGTCGCTTTCAAGGAAGTGTAAATATGTTCACCCTCTTAAACCTTAGTATGATGAAAAGAGGCATTAAAGCATACAATGTATTGTTATTTTCATAAAACATATTTCAAAATAAGACATTTTTTCAAAAAATATTTTGTCCCACAAGTCATGAGTATCAAACTCTGAGGTACACATTATGCTGTGCAGTTGTGGTAAAGTCCAACATTGATAACATAATTTACCAGTAACATATTTGCTGTGATATCTTGTTTGAGTTTATAATAATTTTACATTATTATCTTGTGTGGAGGAAGATTTCTTGTCAGAATTTACTATACAAACACAAAGATAAATCTCCCAACTGAAACCAATGTTTTCCAGAAGACCTGCCACACCTTGAGATATATTCTGGGCTATATTAGTTGAGTTATGATACCAGATGTCATATGGTTGCTTTTCTGATCCTGAAGGAATTATGTACCAATTACAAAAAAAAAATTAAAAAGAATGTATGAAAATAATATATACATATATAGGTGGTAAATGTATGTCTTTTGTTTACACTTACTTTTTTTATTAATGCATTGACTCACTCTCAAAAATTATTTGATTACGGCCCCAATGAATTGCCCTCTATTGAAAGCACACTCCTTGCTTGACATTGGTTTAAATTGGAGTGTCATCAAAGAGGTACTGAAGGTAAAATTATGTCAAATGAGAGTGGCAATTTGTTTTTGAGATCATCAAAGGCATAGTGATTGAGTAACGTGCAATCCTACTTTGAGCCTCATCTGGGGTCACGGTGAGGTCATGCCCTCTGTGTTTACCACTCACCTGTAGCTACAGGCTGAGGAAGACCTCAGCTGATTGTGCAGCTTCACGGTGGGGTCACGGTGAGGTCATGCCCTCTGTGTTTACCACTCACCTGTAGCTACAGGCTGAGGAAGACCTCAGCTGATTGTGCAGCTTCACGGTGGGGTCACGGTGAGGTCATGCCCTCTGTGTTTACTACTCACCTGTAGCTACAGGCTGAGGAAGACCTCAGCTGATTGTGCAACTTCTAAGCTTCTTTGTAACATATCCAGCTAATTTGTGAAGCTTCAATATGTCATTATTTTCAAATGTCGATATGATTTGATATACCAAATTATAGGATCACTGCATGATATCTTTGATTTATCTTTGTAGATATTGCAGACAAGATGAACCACCATGGCAAGCCACTTGGTGACAAAGCTGAGGCCACAATTGAAATCATAAATCAGCGCATTGTCAACAAGGAACCACACGGTCTGACACCACAGGCCCCGACCGCCGTCGTCCCAGACGTGGACATCGCCAGTGTCAAGTTGGCCGAACCGCTACCTTACAAGAAGGGCCAGAAGGTAACACTTTAAGCTTCTCCTCAGATACTTCAGGCAAATTAAGTAATGAATACGTAATAATAAATTTCAAAATGAAATAAAGTGAAATATAATAATGGCACACATAAATAAACAGGCAGATTTTGTCCAATTGTATTTTTTTGCCTTTATTGTAAGTAATATCAAGCATTCAACATTTTGAAGTTTGGATTCAGATCCATTTGTTATACTCAGGTTTGAAATTTTGTCAGATTCGGAGCATATATTCAAGGCTTGATTTCTTGTCCCCTGCTTTCTTCACATGAAAAGCTGGGGACATTTAATTGAGCTGCGTCTGTGTGTCCATCTGTGATTCCATGGTAAATTACTTGTTTGCACAATACAGCCAAAACAGTTTGACATTTAGCTTAGATATTGCACACATGCACTCCTGGGGACCTTTCCCCAATCTGATTAGGATATGGCAGTGATTGATTGGTTTTTTTTTTGCCATGGCGACCATCCAACAATAAACATCTATTGTGCCGAGTGCAGGGGAGTCAATGCTCTTGTTAAATTTTTTTTTATTGAACGTCAAATATTAATTTGAGCCTGTACTCAGAGTTCCATAACCTAGTGGGTTTTAGACCCGGAATAAAAGGTTTATTTTTATTTTACATGGAATTGCACACACTATATAACAACTTTTCACAAAATTTAAGATTACCAGATAAGCAAACTTTATCAATGAGGTAATTTTATCCAGTATCACTTATCCGAATAGCACCTTTTTTCTTACTGAAATCTCTATATTTAGTGAATTTTGTCTTTGCCGGGGATATTTCCATTATTTTTTCCCAGTTCTTTGGTAAGGGAATGTTGCTCATCACAACCTTTTCATCCACATTGACATAAATACGAGTAAACATTTTTTTCCTTTCCACTGCCAGCAGTGTATAATTGAGTGTGTTATAGCCCTCATTGCGCATCCGGAAATGCCTCGTCTTCACATACTTCCATCTGGATGGGAAAGAAAAAAAATTTAGAATTATATTCTCCATGTCCATTTTACCACAAAGGAACTAATTATATTGTGGAACTTATGAATGACACAACAAGAGAGAAAGCATTAATGTAATTTGGCTCTATGCAATACATTTTTACCCTCAGCCCCTGATGTAATCAGGCTGAGGGTATTGCAGTACTCCTGGCGTGGGTATGTATGTATGTATGTATGTATGTCTGTATGTATGTCTGTAGCGAACATCCTTGTCATCGCGATAACTCAAGAACAAATGATGGCAGCTTCATGAAACTTGACACACATATGCATCTGGTGAAAACCTCGGACGAGTTCGATGGACGGCGACCTTGACCTATTTTTCAAGGTCACAGGGACAATTATGTGAAATCCCAAGAATCGCATAACTCAAGAACAAATGATGGCAGCTTTATGAGATTTGACACCCATAAGCATCTGGTGAAGACCTCAGAATTGTTTCTATAAAACATAACCTTCACCTATTTTTCAAGGTCACATGGACAATTATTTGAAATCATCCTTGTCATCGCGATAGTACGAGAACAAATGATGGCAGCTTCGTGAAACTTGACACATATAAGCATCTGGTGAAAACCTCGGACGAGTTCGATGGACGGTGACCTTGACCTATTTTCAAGGTCACGGACAATTATGTGTAATCCCAAGAATCGCAATAACTCAAGAACGAATGATGGCAGCTTTATGAGATTTGACACACACAAGCATCTGGTGAAGACCTCAGACTTCTCTTGATGGAACATGACCTTCACCTACTTTTCAAGGTCACAGGGACAATAATGTGAAATCATCCTTGTCATCGTGATAACTCAAGAACAAATGATGGCAGCGTCATGAAACTTTACACGCATAAGCATCTGTTGAAAACCTCAGATTAGTTCGGTGGACGGCGATCTTGACCTATTTTTCAAGGTCACAGGGACAAATATGTGAAATCCCAAGAATCGCAATAACTCAAGAACGAATGATGGCAGCTTTATGAGATTTGACACACACAAACATCTGGTGAAGACCTCAGACTTCTCATGGTGGACCATGACCTTCACCTACTTTTCAAGGTCACAGGGACAATTATGTGAAATCATCCTTGTCATCGCGATAACTCGAGAACAAATGATGGCAGCTTCATGAAACTTGACACAGATAAGCATCTGATGAAAACCTCAGACATTTTTGTATGGAACATGACCTTCACCTACTTTTCAAGGTCACAGTTACAATTATGTGAAATCCCTTTCATTGCTATAACTCGAGAACGAATGTTGGCAGCTTTATGAGACTTGACACACATAAGCATCTGGTGAAGACCTCAGACTTCTCTTGATGGAACATGACCTTTACCTACTTTTCAAGGTCACAGGGACAATCATGTCAAATCCACGTCATTGCAATAACTTAAGAACAAATAAAGGCAGCTTCATGAAAATTGACACACATAAGCATCTTGGAAGTCTTCACATGAGTTTGATGGACGGTGACCTTAACCTGCTTTTCAAGGTCACCTGCCCATCTCAATAATTCTAGAGTAAATGATGACAGTTTCATGATACTTGACACACCTAAGCTATCAAAGGAAGTAGATTTTATGGGTTTTTTTTACCCCTGCATCAATTTGCCTTGGTGCAGTGACGTTTTGTTCACAAATATTGTGTGGAGCGAATGTTGTGCAATGAGTTACCAGGGCTGAGGGTTGATGCATCTCTGATGCCTATGTTTATAAAAAATTATCATGGTTTATGAATAATTTGGTTGATTCATACCTGTCATGAATAAAATTGTATAATATGGTTGACATATGAATAATATGGTTGACTTTTACCTGTCATAGGAATAATATGGTTGACTCTTACCTGTCATTAATAATATGGTTGACTTATACCTGTCATATGAATAAGGTATAATATGGTTGACACCTACCTGTCATGTGAATAATATGGTTGACTCTTACCTGTCAGGTGAATAATATGGTAGACTCCTACCTGTCATATGAATAATATGGTTGACTTATACCTGTCATATGAATAATATGGTTGACTCTTACCTGTCATTAATAATATGGTTGACTTATACCTGTCATATGAATAAGGTATAATATGGTTGACACCTACCTGTCATATGAATAATATGGTTGACTTTTACCTGTCATAGGAATAATATGGTTGACTCTTACCTGTCATAGGAATAATATGGTTGACTCTTACCTGTCATTAATAATAAAGTTGACTCCTACATGTCATATGAATAATATGGTTGACTCTTACCTGTCATATGAATAATATGGTTGACTCCTACCTGTCATTAATAATATGGTTGACTCCTACCTGTCATTAATAATATGGTTGACTCCTACCTGTCACCGTTAGGCTCATCCTTGTCATGTTTAATCATTTTGTACCTTCCAACTTTGATATCGCCTTGCAGAACTTTAAGTTTGTTTTTCAGGACTCTGAAATAAGAAATTGGTCATTTTACAACTATTAAAACAACAAAAAACAATTATTTTACAATAGATAGGCATTTGAGAGTTCACCCAAAACTTATGATTTTTGTTTTGTTTTGAGCACAAGCCATCAGTCAGAATTCAGCTTAATTGCTATTTTTATCTTACTATTTCAGATACAGGCTTCAAATCTTTTGAATTGATATTCAGCTCTTCTCTGTAGAGATATCTATTGCATAAAAAGTACAGCAAAACTGTGAAACTTGTTCTTGTTTACCTGGTGGCCATATCATCATCCTCAGAACCCCATCCAAAGTAGGCATTGGAGTATCCATTGACTTTCTTCATGTGCTCGGCAGTGATAGATACAACTCCTCCAAAATGATTAGAATATGGTGTCCTAAAACAGATCATTATATCTCAATACATAGAATTAAAATTATTGAACTAGTCACCTCCACTCTTTTTCTGGGGTGCTCATCCCCACTTATACTTGTTCATGGGACACTCAGCTTTAATTAGTTATATACCACATTCAGGCCTTGACATATGCACTGGCCCGGGTGGCCCTGGGCTACCAGATCCTCTGTTTGGGCCAGTGAATATTCTGTTGTAGTTGGTCTTTTAGTGGCCCAAACTATCTTAATTTATTTTATTTGTCTCATACCACAATCAATGGGCTTGAATCATGTGATTGGGACAAGTAACCCCCACTCAGACCCTTTTTACCCTCAGCCCCTGATGTAATCAGGCTGAGGGTATTGCAGTACTCCTGGCGTGGGTATGTATGTATGTATGTCTGTATGTATGTATGTATGTATGTATGTCTGTAGCGAACATCCTTGTCATCGCGATAACTCAAGAACAAATGATGGCAGCTTCATGAAACTTGACACACATATGCATCTGGTGAAAACCTCGGACGAGTTTGATGGATGGCGACCTTGACCTATTTTTCAAGGTCACAGGGACAATTATGTGAAATCCCAAGAATCACAATAACTCAAGAACGAATGATGGCAGCTTTATGAGATTTGACACACATAAGCATCTGGTGAAGCCCTCAGAATTTTTCCTATGAAACATGACCTTCACCTACTTTCCAAGGTCACAGGGACAATTATGTGAAATCATCTTGTCATCGCGATAACTCGAGAACAAATGATGGCAGCTTCGTGAAACTTGACACATATAAGCATCTGGTGAAAACCTCGGATGAGTTCGATGGACGGTGACCTTGACCTATTTTTCAAGGTCACAGGGACAATTATGTGAAATCCAAAGAATCGCATAACTCAAGAACAAATGATGGCAGCTTTATGAGATTTGACACCCATAAGCATCTGGTGAAGACCTCAGAATTGTTTCTATAAAACATAACCTTCACATACTTTTCAAGGTCACATGGACAATTATTTGAAATCATCCTTGTCATCGCGATAGTACGAGAACAAATGATGGCAGCTTCGTGAAACTTGACACATATAAGCATCTGGTGAAAACCTCGGACCTGTGACCTATTTTTCAAGGTCACAGGGACAATTATGTGTAATCCCAAGAATCGCAAGAACGAATGATGGCAGCTTTATGAGATTTGACACACACAAGCATCTGGTGAAGACCTCAGACTTCTCTTGATGGAACATGACCTTCACCTACTTTTCAAGGTCACAGGGACAATAATGTGAAATCATCCTTGTCATCGTGATAACTCAAGAACAAATGATGGCAGCTTCATGAAACTTTACACGCATAAGCATCTGTTGGGACAAATATGTGAAATCCCAAGAATCGCAATAACTCAAGAACGAATGATGGCAGCTTTATGAGATTTGACACACACAAGCATCTGGTGAAGACCTCAGACTTCTCATGGTGGACCATGACCTTCACCTACTTTTCAAGGTCACAGGGACAATTATATGAAATCATCCTTGTCATCGCGATTACTCGAGAACAAATGATGGCAGCTTCATGAAACTTGACACACATAAGCATCTGATGAAAACCTCAGACATTTTTGTATGGAACATGACCTTCACCTACTTTTCAAGGTCACAGTTACAATTATGTGAAATCCCTATCATTGCCATAACTCGAGAACGAATGTTGGCAGCTTTATGAGACTTGACACACATAAGCATCTGGTGAAGACCTCAGACTTCTCTTGATGGAACATGACCTTTACCTACTTTTCAAGGTCACAGGGACAATCATGTCAAATCCACGTCATTGCAATAACTTAAGAACAAATAATGGCAGCTTCATGAAAATTGACACACATAAGCATCTTGGAAGTCTTCACATGAGTTTGATGGACGGTGACCTTAACCTGCTTTTCAAGGTCACCTGCCCATCTCAATAATTCTAGAGTAAATGATGATAGTTTCATGATACTTGACACACCTAAGCTATCAAAGGAAGTAGATTTTATGGGTTTTTTTTACCCCTGCATCAATTTGCCTTGGTGCAGTGACGTTTTGTTCACAAATATTGTGTGGAGCGAATGTTGTGCAATGAGTTACCAGGGCTGAGGGTTGATGCATCTCTGATGCCTATGTTCTTTTTATGTCAAGACCTGCACATTGGATTTGAGTTTCATAGGATTTTACATCACATTTATCATTATTTCAATCATATCATGACATGTTCTTGTGGATAATATAGTGCTGCCTCACTTGATTGCCATGTCAACTCACCCAGTCACATATTTACAAGGATAACCCTTCAGGTATAGGCCTCAGGTCACATGGATCTTGTGCTCATAAGCTTGTGCTCTAACCAACTGCGAGCTACTCACTTATACTTATGTTTGTCCACGGCCACTGAGATATATTTCAGTTACTTTGACCTACTTTTGTCTGTGAGCAACTCACTTATACTTATATTTGTCCACGGCCACTGAGATATATTTCAGTTACTTTGACCTACTTTTGTCTGCGAGCAACTCACCTATACTTATGTTTGTCCACAGCCACTGAGATATGTTTCGGTGTGCTGGTACAGGTATACATGTTGTGATCATGCTCTGGCAGAAGATCCACATCGTGGAAGATGAGGCAGTTTATCTTGTCAGTCTCTATCACAAACTTGGCTCCTATGTTGCGCATCATTCCTCGATTGAACGTAGCATTAAAATCCTGACAAAAACATACATACTTTAATAGTTATAACAAAGAGGGTATTCTGTTCCAGCTGGTGTAAAACTGTCACATTATTCATTCATTACTTCTCTGATATTTACCTGCTCTGCAACGTAAATGCCATAATCTAACTGCTGTTTCTGCAGATAGGAGTGAAGATTGTTGAGTAAGATTCTGAGGTGAGCATCCCTCCCTCTGTAGGGTATTATGACTGCCACCTGGTGGAGGGCTTGGCAGTGGGAGGGCCTCCACCGTCCTCCAGGGTTCAGCTCTGGATGTCTGGTCTCCAGTTCCTCCCAGGAGAGCTCCTCCAGAGACACACCAATAGCACCAACTGCAATATGATGAAGGTTTCAATTCAGCTATTTGTGCAATTCAGCTATTTGTGCAATTCAGCCATTTGTGCAATTCAGCCATTTGTGCAATTCAGCTATTTGTGCAATTCAGCCATTTGTGCAATTCAGCCATTTGTGCAATTCAGCCATTTGTGCAATTCAGCCATTTGTGCAATTCAGCCATTTGTGCAATTTTGTTTATAAATAAACATTGCATCAAAATTATACTAAGATCCAAACTTTTATAGGGTTTACTTTGATTATTCACACTTTTCAAAGAGTATGTCACATACCCAGATTTGGAGGGCGGTCCAGACAATTTGGAAGTTTGTAATATTCTTCATCACTCAAAAATATCCTTTTGTTTTGCTTTTGTTTCTCATTCAGATTCTCATAAGAAAAAACTTTGTTTGCTGTACTATTGGCCTCTGATTTAATATCTGATAGGATCTGGATGAGATTTGTTCCCAGGGCATCCCTTGGTGGTATGGACCGCATTAAGAAGTTCTGCAAAATTGTAGATTTAAAATGCTATAAATAAATCAGCTGTTTCACTTAGGCCATTTTACGTGTCTTGATGGTGAATGCCCTCTGGTGTAAGATATTTTTATGAAACTACATCTTCAAATCATTTGTGATCAGAAATTGAAAAAGATAAAAGGTTTTGAAATTATTGTTTAAAAGAGTAGAGAGAAAACCTTGGCAGATTGTGAACAAAAATTAAGAGGATTTTTCAGTAACTTCCGTACAGATTTATTCAGATAAAGATGATTTTTTATGAGTTCAATCAGATGTAAAACAACGGCTGTAAAATGATTAATCACATTATCTGTGAAACAAAAATTATGTACAGCGAGACCAAATATTTTTTGTGATAATTTATAATTTATAAGTTTGCCTTTGCTTTGAACTTGTCCTTTGAAAGTATAAAAACTAAATTGACGTGTTTTTTTTACTCATTAATTACCCTACTCGTCTGACAATTTTATTTGATTAAACACAGAGCAATCTTTCATCCAGACAAATCCTAACCTTTTTATATATATCTCTTGAAATCACTACAGCCTTATAACATGTAATTATGTGCCCTTACCTGTTGTAACACGGTGATATTGATGAAAAATGGAAGGCCAAGAATACAGAGAATTACGAACAGGAACCGGACCTTCGTTGGCAAATGTCTCTTGGATAAGAGTGTCTTAAGAAAAGTTGGCAACATTGTACCAGACCCAAGTATGGTCAGCCAAATAGGTCAATCACTGCTAAATATCCTTAACTTCAAAATGAGACTGTGCCTTTAGGTGATTCTCTACTGTTGCTTGGAATCTGGAACACCTCCATTGAATTAAAGAGTTTCTCTTGTTCAAACAATTTCATTTTTTATCCACCCTCATTGTAACTGAAATAAAAAAAAATGAAACAAGTCATCACCAAATATAGTTATTGTAGATACTTTAGATTACCAGTGAACTTGATGGTTATTTAGTTATAATGTGTCATTGCATGCATATATCAGATGGCACAACTGGCAATGATGATTAAACCTGTGGTCACCACTTTTGATTCATAATTGAGTTTATTAGGTATATGGTATATTATTAGGTATACTATGAAAGTTGAAACATTTCTTACATATTGTGCCTGTTGTCAACATGTATATCCATTTTCCTTCATCAAAAGACAAACCATTTTTTTTTTCATCTATTTTGCTCACAGAACAAGGTTTGTACATAGTCTTGTGTTCAGCATAGCCACAGATGATACAGAAGAATTAGGATAAAAGTCAAGAGAGTTGTTCTAATCTTGATGTCTGGGAAGCTCTCATACATTTGACTGATAAAATATCAGAGAACAAGGAAGATATTTCAAAAATAAATATCTGTGTTCCTGTACATTCAGTTGTAACCAAGCAGATATATAAGATATCTTAAACAGGTCATGCACAGATGGCATTTAATGTTCATCTATAAAAACTCCAATAAATGATTAAGAATTCAAAAAGTAAAAAGATATTCATTGATCACCGAGGCAGTTGGGGATCATATCAAAGAACAAAACGTGTTCTTATCAACTTTTTTGTATATTTTTGACATACTGCCGATTAATTATGGGTGAAAAATTGGTTGAGATTGATAAATATTCAGCCACTGTATGGTTATATGTATATCATGTTAACATTGTAATGCTATTTTTAGATTAAATAATGAAGATTGATCAATACCTATATACAAATCAGTCAGATTGTTAGTGTTAATATGAGATATTCCCTTCTGAAACATTGCACTCAAATATCATATTCCTTCACAAATATCAACTAACCGACACAATTCTTCAATTTATGCTGAATATGTTGCAAGTACAATACCTGACTGATTGCTGAAGCCATTTTGCAAGCCATGGTGTCTGCGCAGATACAGGTTGCGATTGCTCTTGAGATATGTTCTAGGAGGCCTGCCTGTGTGTGTCGGGAGAGAGTCTGACTTGGGCTGAGAATGACTTGCTAAGCAGATTAGCAGGTCTGAGCCTGTGTCTGGGTTGTCATGTCCAGCAGAACACAAATTGCTTTGTGTGGCAAATTTTTCTCACTACGTGGCATGTTTTACACACCTCCATATTTATGTTGCTATTTTCCTTTTTTGTTGTTTAGATTTGAGCTTGTTAGATAAGATAATAAATGAGGTTCTATTTACAAACAGGTTTTGAAGGATAAGAATTAAGGTAGACTGTATTTAGATGATATGAAAGGCTCAGAAGGTGATTTAGATTTCACACAGTTAGGATCTCTGTTCTGGTATATCTAAACTTGATGGCCTTAGGACTGTCATGTCCAAAATTAAAAACCTAAGCAAAATTTTGAGATTAAAGATTTTAGGATATCCCCATTGGGCTCAAACTTGTTCATGCTCAGACTGTGAGACAGATTGGAAGCTGGATTGGAGACGAGGTGCATGCTCATCTTATCTATATCAAAACTTAAGTGATATTATGAATTCAAGCCAAAATATAGTTCTGGTGAATTTTATTCCATACAAATGCATTCTCTGTCATACTAGAAGAGTACACACATTCAGATTTAAGATTTGAAGTTCAAAGCAAAAAACAGCCCAGGGATAACCAAGGGAACTGGTTGATAAAGATGTGGAAACCAAGGGAACTGGTTGATAAAGATGTGGAAACCAAGGGAACTGGTTGATAAAGATGTGGAAAACCAGGGTACTTATTGATGAAGATGTGGATACCCAGGGTACTTATTGATAAAGGTTTGGAACTGCTTAATAATGGTTCTGTGTTGTGATTGCAGTACGCATGCAGAAAGGCATATGGAGAAGCTCTGGTCAGACTGGGCAAAAACTGCGACCGTGTCATAGCAATGGACGGAGACACCAAAAACTCCACATTCTCTCAGATATACAGGGTATGTCACAGCCATTCACTATTTATCAACTAAATGCATTGATGAAAGTAAAGCAAACCTGTTTGAAATGTTTTCAGTAGATCCGAGAATATAGCAAGTTGTTGTTTTCAGGATGCCTTCCCTGACCGCTACGTGGAGTGCTTCATCGCTGAGCAGAACTTGGTGGGCGTTGGCATCGGAGCCGCCTGTAGGGATCGGGCCATCGTCTTTGTCAGTTCGTTCGCTGCTTTCTTCTCCAGAGCTTATGACCAGATCCGCATGGGAGCCATCTCCCAAACCAACCTGAATATAGTTGGCTCGCATTGTGGAATATCCATAGGTAAGTTGGTATGGAATGCTGCGGCAGGTGACTGCTGAGGCTAGCTTTACACACACAAAACAATATGGTTCATTAATTGAACCGACAAGCTTTAAAGTGAAATGGACAGTGATTTGGCTCCAACTACTTTATCCTCATTGATATATATATATATATATGAAAATGATGATGATGAATATCCAATAGTTGTCAATAATTGACAAACTTTATTTATGCAATTAAAATAATTAAATTACAAGATTTAGATTAATAGTGGTTTACCTGGGTAATATGTGGTTCCTGCAATGAGTGACCTTAATGCGAAATGTGTGAGAGTGTCAATATATAATGGAATGAAAACTTGGGGAAAGAATTTCTGTAAATAGTGTAAATAAAAATAGTGAGTATTCGCTAAAGATATGTAAACACGATTAGCGGGAGATTTATTTTGTTTGTTGTAGGCGAGGATGGACCCTCCCAGATGGCGCTAGAAGACATTGCCATGTTCCGTGCAGTGCCCACAGCTACAGTGTTCTACCCCAGTGACGCAGTGTCTATGGAGCGTGCTGTGGAGCTGTCAGCTCAGACCAAGGGCATTGGCTTCATCAGGAGCACGCGTAATGAAACTGAGGTCCTCTATGCAAATGATGAAGAGTTCCATATTGGCAAGGCCAAGGTAGGGCACCTGTTTAAACATATACTGAAGAGTTCCATATTGATAAGGCCAAGGTAGGGCACCTGTTTAAAAATATACTGATGAGTTCCATATTGGCAAGGCCAAGGTAGGGCACCTGTTTAAAAATATACTGAAGAGTTCCATGTTGGCAAGGCCAAGGTAGGGCACCTGTTTAAAAATATACTGAAGAGTTCCATGTTGGCAAGGCCAAGGTAGGGCACCTGTTTAAAAATATACTGAAGAGTCCCATATTGATAAGGCCAAGGTATGGCACCTGTTTAAAAATATACTGAAGAATTCCATATTGGCAAGGCCAAGGTAGGGCACCCATCAGAAAATATACCAGACAAACACATAATTGATCTAATGGGGGAAGAACACATAAGAATACTGAAGAGTTCCATATTGATAAGGCCAAGGTAGGGCACCTGTTTAAAGATATACTGAAGAGTTCCATATTGATAAGGCCAAGGTAGGGCACCTGTTTAAAAATATACTGAAGAGTTCCATATTGGCAAGGCCAAGGTAGGGTACCTATCAGAAAATATACCAGACAAACACATAATTGATCTACCGGTAATTGAAGAAGAACACATAAAATGAAATGGTAAGAACCCTTAAAATTAATATTCTAGGCATTGACATGGTCAAAATATGATATATGTACATTATGATTCTGTCAAGTTGGTCTCTATGTAACACCCATGTTTACATTAGCTGGCCTGAGAGAAGCATTTGAAACTGATATGTGCACTATATAGCTGCTGTGTATTTGTCTTGATTATCTTTTTGAAAGTAATTATTTTGTAGACATAGGTTAATAATGCTACATTGAGTCCATATAATGCTACATTGAGTCCATAAATGCTACATTGAGTCCATATAATGCTACATTGAGTTCATATAATGCTACATTGAGTCCATAAAATGCTACATTGAGTCCATAAAATGCGGGGCACACTTCTTTGCAAGCATAACTCACTACCAAATCACAAAAGTAGAATGGCAGGATTATAGTTTGTCTCCAATTTGTAGATCGTGCGGGAGAGTAGCAGTGACCAGGTGACCGTGATAGGAGCGGGTATCACACTTCCCGAGGCCCTGAAGGCTGCAGACACCCTGGCCGAGGCTAATATCAACATCCGCGTGATCGATCCATTCACCATCAAGCCACTAGATGCCAGCACTATCCTGCACAGTGCCAAGGCAACGGGCGGACGCATCGTCACCGTGGAGGACCACTACCACGAAGGTTGGCAAGATCTACTCCATGCATCTCCCTTACACAGCTATTAATCTGCAGTGATGAAAGTCTTCAGGAAATAACCTGAATTCAGTTTTTTTTTTCATCAAATGTGAAATTCAAAATGGTCGGAACTCAGACTGAAACATCCAAAAAGGACATTTCTGAAAGGGGGTCGGGGTATCTTCAGGTTCATTTTTAAGGGTTTCAGGTTTTTTGCCCCAAATGCTGACTTTCATCACTGAGTCTGATACCACAGCCAATAATTAGCTGTTGGTGTGTGATGCAAAATAGATAATTTCCCTTTTGTCAGAAGGTATCAAACCAGATTCATAATAACTGAGAATAGTTATTTCAAATTTGGCAAAAGTTAAATTTTTGTATTATCAAAAAATGCCTATAAATAAGAACACAGAACTTTATCTTATTCAGTTCTCAGCAATGCTAAAATTTTATTTTTTTGTCCACCAGGTGGCATTGGAGATGCTGTACTGGATGTTGTAGCAGGGGAGAGGGACATCGTGGTGAAGAAACTGGCCGTGCGTGGCGTCCCCCGTAGTGGCAAGGCTGCCCAGCTTCTCGCCATGTTTGAGATTGATGCTGATGCTATAGTTAAAGCTGTCAAAGAAATCCTCAAGGCATAAAACCACAACATTCTACCAAGATGACATCTGAAAAAAAATTATTGGCTTATATAATCCAGCAAATTATTTTAAAATTGATTGACATGAATGTAAATGAGAACAGCAATAGACTGCTACTTAATGAGAAAATTAAAGAGAAACTTAGTTAAAAGATATTGGACTGGTCAAAAATAGTTTATCAAAATGTCTTTTGTGACCTTATCTTTAATGGTTTATTGTTTCAAATACTATACCTTAGTACTTAACAGATGTGAGAGAAATGTGTGGTATCATTTAGATTATTCTTAAGTTGAGCATTTTATAGGGTCTTTAAGATCTTTGTAAGTGCTTAGATGATATCAGAACAGAATATTAGTAAGTGGGCTGCTGTAATTTAGCATACAGTAAAATGGACCACAAGGAATCCAGAACATTCCAGAAACCTTGAAATCATGTGCAAATCTTATACACTGTGTCAGTAAATGGTAATTTCTTTGTGATAATAGACAACATAAGCAAGTAGTTCAGCAACTGGGATATACATGTGAAGTTATTTTTAGACAAATCTGAATAAATTTGCTGATATTTTTATGAAATGAGCAGGTTCTGGGTTTTTCCAAGTAAAAATAATCTTGTCATTCCAAAAATTTATTTCTCCTTTGAAATGTGAATTTCACGAGATCTTGATTTTTCCGCATTCCAAATTCTTAATTGATTTCAGAATATCTTTTTCAAGTTTTTTTACTACAAAATATCTTTGTTCATTATTTACAGTAAGTTTTTATACAGAGGAATGTATTGGGATCAGTTCATTGTGCATTTGAAGAAAAAAACGAAATGCTTGTCATTCCAGCAATTTGTATTAGCTGTAATTGTAAGCTTAAGATTGGCATGTAAAAAAATGATGAAAATGTGTACCATCATGTGTACCATCATGTGTCCCGTCATATGTACCGTCATATGTATCATCATATGTACCGTCGTATGTATCATCATATGTACCATCATGTGTACCATCATATGTACCATCATACGTACTTTAAACTTCTAAATCAAGACATGGGGAGAGGAGAGAAATATCTCATTTTTAACCAACCGATCTTATTCAGTATTTTTCATAAATAAATGACAGCTTTACATTTTTTTGCATGCCAATCTTAGGTTATAATTGATTGACATTACTTTTCTTGATTTTTGAATAAACAATTCTCGTAGATTAGCTTTCTTTGTTATTTATTTGCTAAAACATCATGTATTAAATGAACAATTTAGAGAAACTTGCATTTTTTACCCATCAAGCTGAAAGTGTTGATGGTTATGGTTTCAGTTATATGTCCATTTTTACACCTGTAAACTAAAGAACATTACTGCCATTGAGTAATTCCATTTTGGCAACTTGAAATTGCATTGTAAATATCTCACGATTTAAATATGCTTGTTCCTGTGTAAATTACAGATAATGCCTAATAATTCTCTAAAAAATATATTTTCATGTAATCTTTTCTGTGAGCCAATAAGAGTTGGTAGAGCTGTGCTTAATTTGCATATTCTATGTGGAAGGAAAATTGGATCTTTTTTTTTTCTCATGACGGCTGTTGGTGAGACTTAATTGTAACTTTCTGTCTGTTGTCAACATTGAGATTATTATTGGTGTGATGTGCATCATAATGCTCTCTACATTTTGGGCTAATGCATGTTGATGGATATTGTTGTTTTTTACCCTCAGCCCCTGATGTATTCAGGCTGAGGGTATTGCAGTACTCCTGGCGTGGGTATGTATGTCTGTCTGTAGCGAACATCCTTGTCATCGCGATAACTCAAGAACAAATGATGGCAGCTTCATGAAACTAGACACACATAAGCATCTGGTGAAAACCTCGGACGAGTTCGACGGACGGCGACCTTGACCTATTTTTCAAGGTCACAGGGACAATTATGTGAAATCCCAAGAATCACAATAACTCATGAACGAATGATGGCAGCTTTTTGAGATCTGACACACACAAGCATCTGGTGAAGACCTCAGAATTTTTTCTATGAAACATGACCTTCGCCTACTTTTCATCATGTTTCCCTTGTACAGTCATATTTACAGACCCTACAGATCAATGCGCATTATAATTCTCCTTCATACTGTAAAAGTGTACCAGAGAAGTGAAAGTTACCCTTTAATATGAACACATACATAACATGAAAAAAAGACGGAGTTTTTTTTAATCCATCACAAAAATACAAATGATAAAGGAAGGCAATTTATTTTAATATACATTTTAATCCAAAGTCTTAGTCTTTTACTGAATGTTTCTTCTATTTCTTAATAATTAAAATATATCTCTGCATTTTATATATTTTGACATGGTCCCTTTTTGGTTTTATATTTTACTGCATGATCCCTTTTTTCCATTTTATATGTTACAAGATGCTTGTATTGTAAAACAAGATTCTTGTTTTTTTCTACTGTACATGTATATATACATGTACATGTATATTTCTACTGTACATGTATATTACCCGTCAGACTCCACTATATACATATATCACACAGCTTTGTAATACTTGTGGCGTGTGTGTCTGTGTATATATATAAGAATAATAGACACAGAAGAATCACGCTAAAGTGGAGATAATAGTGGACATAAAATGGCTAATTTTTCAGGACACCGCTGAGAGATATTGCACTGATTCATAATGTTCCATTTGTAAAATATACTCTTAAATCATTCATTTGTGATCTCAAAATACTAAAATCATGACATATAACCACTTTTACCTTTAACAATTCTTTACCCGTTCCTGACATTTTCCCTGCCAAATATTGATTTCCCTGACCTTTTTCCTTGCCACAACTGAAAATAAATTAAAATAAATTGGCCCCAGTTTTCTGACAGTCGCTGAACAGTGATGAAAGTCAGTATTCAGAAAAAATTGAAACCTTTAAAAATTAACCTGAAGATACTCCTACCCCTTTTCAGAAATGTCCTTTTCAGATGTTTCAGACTGAGTTCAGACCATTTTGAATTTCACATTTGAAGAAAAAAATCACTGCTAGAAAAACCTCCTCCTTGATGTCTTCATGTTGATTCAGATCATAAATAAAGTGCACGGCAGGATATGAAAACAGATCAATGGTAAGTGGTGATAATAACAGTAGATAAATCATGCATATAAATATCTATTCCAAAAAACAAATGTATTATCAAGTTTAGCCTTGATGTATAATGTTAGCATTGTATAACCTCTTGAGATTTATTACTCTACATCACATTGGTAGTTCTTACTACCTCTGCCTTCATTGCCCTGTTTTGATGTTGACTGATATCAGTGCGGTTACCTAAAACTAATTATTTTATTTGGCCTGATGACATTAAAAGCATACAGGAAATAATGCTAGTTTATATATACAGGTTAATCCTGAGTATTTTTGATGTTCAAGGATGCTCAGACAAAAAGCAGTTCATACCTTGAAGTTAATACTTAATTTTCATCCAAGCTGAATAAAGCAAGTGGGATACATTAACCCCCAGAACAAATCACAAATTACCAAATCTCAAAGATGAGATGGAAGGTGCTCAAAGAGGAGATGGAAGGTGCTCAAAGAGGAGATGGAAAGTGCTCAAAGATGAGATGGAAGGTGCTCAAAGATGAGATGGAAGGTGCTCAAAGATGAGATGGAAGGTGCTCAAAGAGGAGATGGAAAGTGCTCAAAGATGAGATGGAAAGTGCTCAAAGAGATGGAAGGTGCTCAAAGAGGAGATGGAAGGTGCTCAAAGATGGGATGGAAGGTGCTCAAAGATGAGATGGAAGGTGCTCAAAATTGTAATCAAGTGAGATGGTATGCTGCTATGAGCCCCTTCCTTTGCCAAATCCTGGACCCGCCACTGTTGGGCATGACCATTTAATTTGTAGAGGGCTGGCTTTGACGATGTGGTGTTGACATGCTAATCAATTGGTAGGACAAAGTCCATAATTATAAACAATAGATTCAAACTTTTCACTGGCCTCTGAAAATGTGAAAATATGCATTCACAAAATAACATCTGTAGATTAAGCCGGAAAGTTTGCCAGATGGAAAGGTGTTTTTTCTCCTTAGGATGTGACTAAATTCATTGTCTTAGTGCAAAATATATGCATAGTACAAATACGACATTTAAAGTGCTATGCTGCTGTTCTATATTGAGCTTCATCTAAGGTTACAAATAACTCATGCTACCCGTGTTTACCCCTCACATGTAGCGAGGGCAAACATCAGCTGATTGTGTAGCTTCTATGCCTATCACTAACTTATCTTACTTCTGTGCTTCATAAAACTTCAAAGCCTCATGATGTTCTCATGTAGATGTGCAATTAATATACCAAATTATTAGATTATAAAAAATTATAAGAAATAAAAAAAAAATAAAAAAAAAAAGATTTACCCTTAAAAAGATTGTCAGGTTGTTGTATGTACATCTCACTGGTTGTTGCCTGACAATGCACATCTCATTGGCGTGCACATCTCATTGGCATGCACATCTCATTGGCATGCACATCTCATTAGTATGCACATATCATTGGTATGCACATCTCATTGGTATGCACATCTCATTAGCATGCACATCTCATTGGCATGCACATCTCATTGGTATGCACATCTCATTGGCATGCACATCTCATTGGTATGCACATCTCATTGGCGTGCACATCTCATTGGTATGCACATCTCATTAGTATGCACATCTCATTGGTATGCACATCTCATGAGCATGCACATCTCATTGGTATGCACATCTCATTGGTATGCACATCTCATTAGTATGCGCATCTCATTGGTATGCGCATCTCATTGGTATGCACATCTCATTGGTATGCACATCTCATTGGTATGCACATCTCATTGGCGTGCACATCTCATTGGCATGCACATCACATTAGTATGCACATCTCATTAGTATGCACATCTCATTAGTATGCACATCTCATTACTATGCACATCTCATTACTATGCACATCTCATTAGTATGCACATCTCATTAGTATGCACTATGATTTGTATGGCAAAATATAGGAGTAAACCCATCCTGAGTAGCATCCAAATAGTTAACATATTTTTAGAAATGTTCATGTTTCTGTTGGGACATGAAAAAGAGTCTTGCTTCTCATCACTTTCTCATCCTCCCCTTACTTTTTGATAAGTAAAAAACATTTTAGGCACGGCTCTGAACCTTAACATTGTGTAATTTTTATAATAGAAAGTCATCATTGAGACCATGTTCATGTAATAAACAGTGAGACGCTGATGCAGTTGAATTTATTTTAGATGCCCATTTTTTTTATTTCTGCTGATGAGAAACAAGACTCTTATTTTCTGTTGCATAGAAATCCCCACAACCTTCTTTCTCTGACATTGTATTTAGACCAAACCTAATACCTTCATTATCCACATTCTAACATGCAAAAAAAGATTTCGACTTTGAATTCATCCTAAATATATAATCTGTAGAATAGTTTACCGACCTAACTTAAATATACATTTGTTTTAATATGAAATTAAACAATATAACAGTCCTGAGTGTTACAAAGGTTGGGTTTTGTAGACCAATGCCCCAAAAGTTGGGTTTTGTAGACCAATGCCCCAAAAGTTGGGTTTTGTAGACCAATGCCCCAAAAGTTGGGTTTTGTAGACCAATGCCCCAAAAGTTGGGTTTTGCAAATCACTGTCCCAAAGGATTTTTGTAGATCAATGTCCCAAAGGTTGGATTTTGTAGATCAATGTTCAAAAGGTTGGGTTTTGTAGATCAATGTCCAAAAGGTTGGGTTTTGTAGATCAATGTCCTAAAGGTTGGCTTTTCTAGATAAATGTCCCAAAGGTTGGATTTTTGTAGATTAATGTCCCAAAGGTTGGCTTTTGTAGATCAATGTCCTAAAGGTTGGCTTTTGTAGATCAATGTCCTAAAGGTTGGGTTTTGTAGATCAATGTCCTAAAGGTTGGCTTTTCTAGATAAATGTCCCAAAGGTTGGGTTTTATATATTAATGTCCCAAAGGTTGGGTTTTATATATTAATGTCCCAAAGGTTGGCTTTTGTAGATCAATGTCCTAAAGGTTGGGTTTTGTAGATCAATGTCCTAAAGGTTGGCTTTTCTAGATCAATGTCCCAAAGGTTGGGTTTTATATATTAATGTCCCAAAGGTTGGGTTTTATATATTAATGTCCCAAAGGTTGGGTTTTGTAGATCAATGTCCTAAAGGTTGGGTTTTATATATTAATGTCCCAAAGGTTGGCTTTTGTAGATCAATGTCCTAAAGTTTGGCTTTTGTAGATCAATGTCCCAAAGGTTGGGTTTTGTAGATCAATGTCCCAAAGGTTGGCTATCAGGACCAGGAAGTCCAGGAATGTCCAAATATGATTTCAAATTTGATTTCATCTCATTCACATTCACCAGTCTCTGAAATCATAAAAAGGAAATTTCAGTGGCATGTATCAATAAATATATCTTAAAATATACAGCAAACACAAAATGTCTATAAAACATTTTATTAAGGAAAAAAAAATTACAGTTTATAAATGTTTTAGGAAGGTCTTGCATTGAGGTTGTATTTTTCTTTTATTTTCGAGACCTATTCAATTTAGTTTTTGCACTGAATTTTAAATCATTATAATGTATCAACTCCTTTAAAATATATGTCCAAAAATGTATATCCTTTAAAATGTATATACAAATTTTTTTCGTGAGATTTGAAAATAGATAATTTGAAAAGAACGTATATTTGCATATTAGAAATGGGGAGAGCACAACAGTGATTTAGGTCTTGAAATGGTTTTATAAAGGTCTTCAAAACATCTTCCAAGGGTTGTGGGAAGGTCTCAGAAAGGTTTATATTTTGGTTTTGGGAAGGTTTTACCACAATGTTTCTGAAATGCTTCAAATTGTCTACACAATTACGTTTTGTTAACATTTTGTCAAATCGTTTTTTGAAACGTATAATTGTTTCCTGGGAAACAAACATCTGTCCTTGGGTTAGACAAAACATTTGTATTTCCCAATGTTTGTCTCTTTTTTCTGAACTCTTTCATATTTCACACCAATTCTCACTGAGATTTGACGACCCTACCTGTGTGTTTGTATGAGTAATATGAGCATGACGTGACGGGTCTAGACCATATTCCCACTGGCATCACCACAAGGAGCTGCGTGATAGCCACGATGCTGAGTACTCATACTCCCCTCAAAGTTTGGCAGTGTTAACCTTCCATGATATTCACCATTGCTATAGCAACTGTCACTAGGGCAACTGCTTCCATTGTTCCCATTGTTATGGCTATCTATTGGCATTTTCAACATCATTGTTTGCATCTCCTTGCCTGTGGTCACATGACCATTGGCGGCCATCTTGGTTGTGCATTTGATGTAGGACTGTGGCCAGTGGTCTGGCACCTGGTGGGGCTTGAGATAAGGCGTGGTCAGGATCTGCCATCTCTGTCAACAACAATACAAACAGTCACTTAGCAACCATACACTTTATCCATCAAACATAATGCCAGAGGAAAAAAAATCTTATTATTGCTATTTGTTATGAGCACAAAATCATACAGATCAATTTGTCAAAATTCTATGTAGTTTTCTTTATTTTCTCATATTTCCACAGGTTTTGGCTTCATGCCATATTTCATGCTGATTTTTTAAATAACAAACAGGACAGAAATAGAACCCCTACTATTTGGTATGTGACGTACCTGCCTGAAGGATCCTGGCGTGAGGATGAGCTTGACTGCCGCGTAGACCGGGATACACACCATGGAGGAGAAGGCCATACACATGCCCAGCCCCTGAGCCCAGCCTGGATACTCATACGTACGGTTGTAGGTCAGAGGACTGAACTGTATCCACACAAAGGCAAAAATTGTCTGAAATTTTAATTAAAAAATAAACTTATGACATTTCAGGCCATCTTCAACATTAAGCTTTGTCTTTGTGTATTTTGCAATTTTGTATGATTAACTGTGACATGTTAGTAATGTATCTATCTTAATATATGTGTACACATTACACAGTTTCAAGCACAATGCTAAGCCATTGATATCACATATTTTACTTACACAAATGATGACAGGTGTCAGCACCGTCCAACAAATCTTCAGCCATGGCAAGATTTTGTAACCAACCATCATCTCAATGTTGTCATAGAAACGATTCACTCCTGCAAGAAAAGGATGTTGATGAAGTTGAGCACAAATAATGATACATCTGTCAGTTTGTTTGGAGCAAAATGCATGATGTGTGTGCATCTAGCCACTCAAGTTCAAAGCCAAATTGACACAAGTAAATTTTACAAATGGAACATTATGAATCAATGCAATATCTCTCAGCGGTGTCCTGAAGAATTAGCCATTTTATGTCCATTATTATCTCCACTTATTATCTCATGCCCATAATTGAACACAAATTTCGGTCTCAGACCAATTATTTTTTTGTATTAATACACTATTGTGGAAATGGAACTCTCCTCCAAATTACTGCACAAATTACCACTGAGGCTACTGCCTCCTTGTGAAGAAATTAGTAAAAGTTGTTTACTTTTGGGTGATAGTATCAATGGAAATCTCATTTCATATCAATGGAAATCTACAATTTTCCCTACTTTTCTGAACCAGACAACCACCAATTTCCTTACTTTTTCCCAACCAATATTGATATCAATAAGAGTTACCATAGATCCATGCAACAGCTACACATTCAAAGAAGCAGACCCACAGTAAAGCCATACCGCTGGCCGAGTAGTAGTCAAATAACTGGAAAACATACATGCCTCCCTGAAACACAAACACACTCATTAATCACACTACATCAGCTGGAAAATATAAAATGCCTCTGTTATTAGGACTGATATGTCAATCTCAGATTTCTTGACCAATCCAACACCTGGGCAGGTGCTAATAGCATTTCGTGCTCCTCATTCTGACAGAGCAAAGATTAGTTGCAATGCATAACTCTTTTTGCACTGCAACTTTACTTTTGTAAAGAATCCTTACTATGGTCATAATCCCAACCCCAAAGAATTTTTCCCAGTCAAATAAAGAATTTCTTACCAGATTTAATTTGGGTTTCATAAAAGACCATTCATATTGTTCCATTAACTGCATATTATGTCAGATAATGCCAGTCACTGATTTAAGATAAACATGCCATCCTAACAATAAATTCTTGCTATTGCATTTGTCTACTGAAATGCTGAGATGAAACGAATTGCTTACAATCATTCATTATTTGGGAGTTATAACACTATATTACTGTATGTTATACTATCATTCATCAATTGTTTTCCAACACTGAAATAAACAATTATTTTCCCTCAAATATAAAATAACATAGGATTTAGGCCTAGTTTTCTCTCAATTATTGAAATTTTTATGTCAATAAAAATATAGCAACCCTTGCCATGGTAATATTTGCTTACCCTGGACCTAACACCCTGGACATGTACCTAACAGAGCAGTGTACTTACCCTAGCAGAGCAGTGTACTTACCCATGCAGTACCTGGCAGAGCAGTGTACTTACCCTAGCAGAGCAGTGTACTTACCCAGGCAGTACCTGGCAGAGCAGTGTACTTACCCTAGCAGAGCAGTGTACTTACCCAGGCAGTACCTGGCAGAGCAGTGTACTTACCCTAGCAGAGCAGTGTACTTACCCAGGCAGTACCTGGCAGAGCAGTGTACTTACCCTAGCAGAGCAGTGTACTTACCCTGGCAGTACCTAGCAGAGCAGTGTACTTACCCTGGCAGTACCTAGCAGAGCAGTGTACCTACCCTAGCAGTACCTAGCAGAGCAGTGTACTTACCCTGGCAGTACCTAGCAGAGCAGTGTACTTACCCTAGCAGAGCAGTGTACTTACCCATGCAGTACCTGGCAGAGCAGTGTACTTACCCTAGCAGAGCAGTGTACTTACCCAGGCAGTACCTGGCAGAGCAGTGTACTTACCCTAGCAGAGCAGTGTACTTACCCTGGCAGTACCTAGCAGAGCAGTGTACTTACCCTGGCAGTACCTAGCAGAGCAGTGTACCTACCCTAGCAGAGCAGTGTACTTACCCTGGCAGTACCTAGCAGAGCAGTGTACTTACCCTGGCAGTACCTAGCAGAGCAGTGTACTTACCCTGGCAGTACCTAGCAGAGCAGTGTACTCACCCTAGCAGAGCAGTGTACTTACCTTGGCAGTACCTGGCAGAGCAGTGTACTTACCCTAGCAGAGCAATGTACTTACCCTGGCAGTACCTAGCAGAGCAGCGTACTTACCCTAGCAGAGAAGTGTACTTACCCTGGTCACCATGGTGAGACCTATCAGGTAGGATACGGCCGAGTAGATGGCGATGAAGATTTCACGGTTCCAACCACGCCTCAAGTTTGGGAACAGATCCACAATGACCGTAGTGAATGCCTCCATGCCTACAAACTAAGCACACAGGAATTTGTGTCAATACAAACATCACTTCCTCAGTTACCCATGGCTGTATATGCAATGCCTTACCTGCTCAACCTGCCAATTAAAGCAACCAAGCAAAAGTAAGCCCATTTTCTTCTCTAGATTAAGCTACTTTTGCTGTTACCTCACTTTTAAATAGCACAATGTTATTTTCTAAAAAAAATGGTATTTGCCAATATAAGGGTCAAATGAGGGCATAATTTTGATATTGCATTATCTATTCCTTAAGGTCATCCTATAAATATGAAGTACTTGCTAAATGCAGATGCTAAAAATCTTTCAGAGATGCAATTTCACCAAGGTTAAGCCATTTCAAAATGGTTAATGGTCAAAACAAAAATTATGCACCTGACAAAAATTGTGTACCTAACTCTTTAAGTAAACCAATATACCAAGTATAAACTACCTGCAATCATTGTTGTCAGTTTTCAGATATACATTGAGGTTCCAACTGGTATATGTGATTTCATGAAAATTAATATGCTATTTTTTATAAACTGCTATTTTGTAATAACAGGTGATGGTGTGTCTCAAATGGATAACAATCTGTTTTATGACATATATAAGTGACCAAATACACTTTGAAAATTATCATTTTCAATCGCACTATCATAATGTAAACCACCAATGTCTGCAAGTTCCCAGATATGAACTCCATTTAGCAGCTAACATGAACTGTACCTCACCTATCCAGTGCTGCCACTGGTGGCAGTATAAGAATTAGAATAGAGTTAGCAGATTAAAAAAAAGAATTATTAATAGAAGCAATTAACAGTTTTCTATCAAACCCTTTTTGAAATCTGAACATTGCCCATTTGAAATGACTAAATTATGTATGCTGTATCAGCATAGATTGTTTGCTGTTCACGATATCATTTTGATTTAAATTAATCATTCTCAGGATCTGACGATTACATGAATAAAATCACTATTTCATTTTCCATTTCCTATCCAAAATATGGATAATAGTGTGCCTAAGATATGATCAGGTATTCACTATATGTTTATAAATGAGGTGGTCTATATTTGCTTGAGAATACGCACCTGGCTATCCAAACCCAGCATGACTATCATGAGGAAGAACAGTATTGCCCACAAGGGGGCGATAGGCATCAGTGTCACTGCTTTGGGATATGCGATAAATGCCAGGCCTGGACCTAATAAACAGGAAATAACTTAGATTAATAAAAGCTACCTTCAAAACGAAGACAAGTATTGCATGGTTTATACATTGGCTGGTATCTGATATTCAAAATTGTTCCAAGAAAACCTTGTTTTCCATAAATCCCCCCCAAATCATCAATTTTAGCAGAAAATATGAGAAGATACACTCCTGGGTTTGCTATGCTAGTCAAATCCTTAAGTGATACATTTCTATATTTCTGTATATATTTGAAATAGTCTGAGTCTAATGCTATCAGTAACAAGAAATAATATTCTGTAAAATAAAGAATCTTTAAAAACAATGTCTTTATTCCAAACAATACTTTTTTGTATATGTGTTAGATATCTAGTGTATTAAAGTGTTCAAAAGCAGTGACATACATACTTGTAAGTGCATTCATATAACCTGATGAGCAATAGCAGGTATTTGGTAGGATTCATTACATTTCACATAATTACAACACAAACTGGTAACTTTATACACATCAAAATGGATATCTTTCACCAGATCATTACATAATATGCTGTACAGTGCATACCCCAGTCTTTTATAAATAAAGAAGCTAGACCTATATAACACAAAATAAAACATCATGTTTTATTATCAAATTTATGTTGCATAGAAGTATATGTATCTGCAGTGACCCAAGTAGGAATGCATGCAGTAGTAATAGCTGCAGTAGTAATGGCTGCAGTTGTGTCATGTTTTTATCAAATTTATGTTGCATAGAAGTGTATGTATCTGCATTGATCTGAATAGGGATGGCTGCAGTCCGCATGCGATGATCTGCTCCCCATTCTGCCTTACATGTCTCAGTTTTTGCTGCTCATTACTTCATGGCATAATTACCATGTAATAGACCTGTGTAAACTGAGCCTGGCATTAATGCTGGCAGCCTGCCCAACACTTACATAATGCAAACAATGGTCCCACTGAGTACAACACAGGTGTGGTCAATCCCACAATGCAGCTCATCGCCTACACTCCCAATCTCAGCATCAAGGACTTCATTAATGGCTGATATCAAATATTGATTGAATCAGTTTATGTGATGGTCTAATTTTGTTTGACCTCCTGGCACATGTCTTGTTATATTGTACTTTTTCTTCAAATAAATGTATAAATACATCTCTTTCCTGATTTTTGTGCCTATACATGTGTGTCAACTTGTTTGAGAGCTTTGATATAACTCATCAGCCTTTTTATGATTATTTAACAATCTTTTACTTGAAAAATTGTGTCAGTCATGCTTTCAGCATTTTAGGCAGTTGAATCATTTCTCAGAGCTACATTGCTATACTAATATTCAATTATCTAGTAAAATGATTAGTGAGAAATATGTATGTCGAACTTGAAGAACACAGCAAATTATGTTAAATGAATTAAGCATCAATTCTATAATTTGGTGAATTGAAAGCTTAGCCACATATGAACATAATGACAGATTGAAATTATAATAGAGTGATAAGATATGTTGCTGTGAGACATAGCAGTTGCACTGCTAGCAGAGGTTTGTCTGAGCCATAAGCTGCATGTGACAGGTAAACAATGGTAGCGTGAACTTTATTTGACCTCAATTGAGGCTCAAAGTAGGGTAGCACTGTTTGAAGTCATTTTGGTACTATTCAAAGGACAATACATTTCATGACGTCATAAACATATTGCCATACTCTTATGACGTCATTTTACCTTTCAGTGTCTCTCCACATAAAAATGACACTCAACATAAAAATGATGCCAAGGAAGGAGTGTGCTTTCGTTAGGGGCCTATATATTTAGGCCTTGTTCAAATAGATTTTACAGACAATGATGGGGATGCATTTTACAAAAAGTAATTAGACATGAAAGACAAATACATTTATCACCAATATGTGAATTTTAAACGTTTATTTTTTCCAAAACCGGTGCTTAATCCCTTTAAACACTTTAATGGGCTCATTGTCACCTTAGGCAAGGACCAGAATGATATATTTGTGATTTTAATGAGCCATTGTCAAAAAAAGATCCCTGAGTGAATCACACTCTCAAGTAGGCTTACCAAAATATATAACAAAGAATTGACAGGATTAGGAGCCATATATTTTGTATGACGGGTGGGAGAGGGAGACTGACCTGATTCTGCGACCTCAGAGATATCGACGCCCTGCTCCTTGGCCATGAAACCCAAGACGGAGAATATCACAAAGCCTGCGTATATACTGGTAAAGCTGTTCACACATGATATGAAAATGCAATCTCTGAAAAAAAAAAAAAAAAAAACCCACTTCTGTCAATATTAAGAAACCTATTAGATTAGTTTTCTTTAATTTATTTCTATTAGTTGTGTGTTTATATGTATGAACCATTTATATGAAATAAGTGACTGTCCATCAAAACGTCATTTTTTACATTAACGCATGCAAAAAGAACATTAATCACCGCAACTTTCTTCAGATTTATAGGTGAAGTCAACACAGGTAAAAGACAAAAAATGGTGAAATAGTGGTAAACATAATGATTATTTTTCAAACTTACTTGTAGCAATTATTGTTGAATTTATTGTAGCTGCCTAAGGCTGTCATAGCACCGAGGGCGATTGCATAGGAGAAAAAAATCTGAGTTCCTGCATCAATCCAAACCTGCAAATATTATCTGGTATGTGACAGTGTGTTCATGATTTGGGAGTGCTATTTTGGTCTTGTTTGATCTGATTCAAATAATTTGATTCAGTTTTAAATATTTTTAAATATTTTTAAATACATGTAGAATGAACATGATATTCATATGACTGCTTAAAATATCTACTCATGTTTTTCCAAACTAAAATGTATGCATATTCAGGGTATAAACTGCATTCAGATTTAGAGAATTTGCATTAATTGCAAAACAATTTACCTTCCAAAATGAAATGGAAAGTTTAACAAGAAAAGTTATTGGTAACTGAAAGTTATTGGTAACTGAAAGTTATTGGTAACTGATCCCAAATTGTAAAAACTATCTGTGAACTTTGGTGACAATCCATGCATATCTGGTCATCAAGGTCATCAAGGTCAAAGGAGGGCCAATATCAATATTGTATACAATTTTGTCAAGAAGGTGTATCCAGAAAGGTTTTTGGTAATGTAGGCACTTTGCCCTGGGTAAGTTAGGGCACCTAAGATATATATCACAACCTAACTGAGAGGTCAACAAGTCCAGGGGAAGGTAACTTGTCCAAAATGTTCTCATGAAGCACGGATAATGTTTAGGTGTCAACATGACACAATAATATTACATTGCATTCCAGTCTATCAGTAGTATTTCAAAATTGGGGATTGGTTACCTTATTTATATGTTATGGTATCCCATTTTTTAATAAAAAGTATTTAAATATTTTGTGAATTTACACTTGAAAAACTTTTCAAAAGAAACTGTATGAGCTATTCACTAGAGATGTGTGCATCACATGACCCATTCATCAAATGATCCATGCATCACATGACTCATGCATCACATGACTCATGCATCACATGACCTACACATCTCGCACATCTTATGTATCATAAGACACATGCATCATGTATCACATGACTCATGTATCAGATGACTCATGCATCACATGACCTACATATCACATGACTCACGCATCACACCTCCCACATCATCTGGCTTGTGTATCATAAGAGACATGCATCATGTATCACATGCATCATGTATCACATGCATCATGTATCACATGCATCATGTATCACATGCATCATGTATCACATGCATCATGTATCACATGACCCATGTATCACATGACCCATGTATCACATGACTCATGTATCACATGACTCATGTATCACATGACTCATGTATCACATGACTCATGTATCACATGACTCATGTATCACATGACCTACACATGACTCAAGCATCACATCTCGCACATCATCTGGCTTATGTATCATCTGGCTTATGTATTAGAGTCAAATTCCATTTTGTAAAATCATAGAAATTTTGTTACCTGTGAATCTGTCAGCTTGGAGAAGTCTGGTTTCAGATAAAACATGATGCCATCTGAAGCACCATCTAGTGTCACACCCCGAATCAACAGCACTGTCAACACCAAATATGGGAATGTGGCAGTAAAATATACAACCTGCCAGAACAAAAATGAGTAAATCTATAGACATGGCGTTTCAAGAGATATGAGAAATATAAAGATTGTGATACAAGTGTAAACAATTGAAGTTAGTTTTCATAAAAAAAATTGTTGAGGTGTTCAGGACAATGATTCTCTTGAAGATTATTTTAACAAATCTTTCCAATATTTCTGCGGTTGGGCACAAACTATAAAAAAAACAGATACCTTGTGACAAAATTGCCACAAAAGGTACTGTAATAAATCACAATGTAGGTTAAATCGGTGCCGTATGGTGAGCAATGGCAAGAATTGAAAAGTTGCTGTACCTAATCTTGATATACATTATTATCCCTAATTGCCGCCCCAGGGCGGAAACATTGCCTCTGAGGAAGCCACTAATATGTGACTGGCTGACAAGCCAAGAACAGGGTTCAAAATAGACTGTTTTTCACAATAGATGTTCAGGAACTATATGGTCACATCTTGCTGCACTTGAAGAATAGTTTGATGGTAAGAATAATTGTACAGCACAGTATTATTCAATATATTTTAGATGAACTGATAAAATGAATATGTCAGTCCAGACACAGAACAACTAAGCATGCTAAGTATTGAAAATGACAATCTCTTATAATCAGTGGGCACCATACTGTGACCCTCGCCCTGCATTCAAGTGTCAGATCTTAGACATTGCTGCAAACATGAGGAGTTGTTTACAGTGTAGCATCATGTGAAATTGAGAAATATTAAACAGGTGTTTGTGGCAAACATTACAAGGGGTGTGTGTTTTCTTTGATATGTTTGCATGTATATTGCAAATGAAGTTGTGAGTACTGTTTACATATTAAATACTGAGAGAGCAAACCGCTGTGGGATTGTAAACTTCAGCTCCACTACCCCAGCCACCAAGGCCTGGTCTGCAGACAGGCTTCAGACAGGAGGGGGGGGGGGCAGTAATTAGGTAAAGGGCAGCTATTAGGGAAATACGGTATCAACTTTCACACTTGACTGTTACCACCTTTTTATGCTGTTGGGGTCCATACAGGGACTGGAAAAGCATTCAGATTGGTACCATTTTTGCACACTACTCAGTCCTAAATTCGCCAAGTTATCTTTTCAGGTCCCATCCACCTACTATCCATATCAGTTTGCATGTTTCTTGATTAAAGGAGCCTAAGTGTTACCTGCTGGGAAAGTAGGCCAGTGCCTATTGTTCTCAGCAAAGGTGTGGCAAATAAGCTGTCTGCTGTCTGACCATTTGTCTACAACATTGGAGACATTTTTTGTGCCTCTTATCAATGTTTATCTTGCATATATGAATATCTATAACAACCTCAGATTGCTTGGAAATAATTGCTCGTTATGGCAACTATCACATCCAATTTCAAGGAAAGTAACATGACCATCAGTTACATGTTTATGATTTTTTACAAGAATTTTAACAATTCTATCATGGCAGAAATGCAGACATGGGGGGTAAAAATTTTACTATAAAAACCTTTTACTACTAGATTTACTATAAAATTTACATCATAATCAAAACACTGTTACGCACTCAAATTCATTCAGAATTACAGAACAATGGTAGGGAAGTCACCAGCCCCTGTATATGCATTGCAAGGCAATTGTTATCTTAAAAGGTTTGTAGAAGACCTAATGACCTAGTTTCTGTTCTTGGTGGTGCTGCTGTCTGTTACGTGCACCTGTACTCAGATGGGACTCTAACCAAAAGGTAGTGGGAGTTACAATCTAGTACCTCAACAATTCCATTCCATTAAATCTAATGTCTGGCAGTTTTGGTAGGATGATGTACTTCATTAATGGGCCATTGTAAGTTCAGCCATTTCAAACTTCAAGTTCAGCCATTTCAAACTTCAAGTTCAGCCCTTTCAAACTTCAAGTTCAGCCATTTCAAACTTCAAGTTCAGCCATTTCAAACTTCAAGTTCAGCCATTTCAAACTTCAAGCTCAGCCATTTCAAACTTCAAGCTCAGCCATTTCAAACTTCAAGTTTAGCCCTTTCAAACTTCAAGCTCAGCCATTTCTACGTTTCAAAATGTAGGTATAAATGATGTGGCATGCCGATGGTATTAATCACAGCAACATACATAGGAGGACAACGGGGAAAGCAATCATATATCTAGGGTGTCTGTGACAGATCTGATTCAATATGGTGCTTGTAACCTGATATGATACTAAGCTACATCCATCATCTGACCAATAACTTCATCAAAACTACTCCAAATTTATCAGGAGAGCTGTCAACACATATTTTCAATATTGGGGTCATGTCGCTCCAGAAATCATATTGAAAAATAACATAATTATGATACTACCTGGCAACTTATTCAAAACTTCATTTAAACTTCATCTGTTCCCAAATATGATGCCAAATCCTCCACACACGGGATTAGTCAGTTTTTGTTTGTTTTTTGTTTGATTGTTTTTTTTTTTTACATCACTTTAAACATTAATTCAGTCATTTCGTGATGAGACCTACTTGAAGCATATATAGTGCTGCCTCACTGAATTGTCATGTCGCAGGTCCTTGACATGACAACCCACCCGGTCAAAGATTTACAAGGACAACGGGTTAACCCTTTAGGAACGGGCCTCAGCTCATATGTGAAATTGTATCATGAGTTCAATCTCAGCACTGCCGGGGTTCAAACCCACGACCTTTGGATCACCACAGAGGAACTGGTGCTAATTAGTCAGATCAGAGTGGTAGATGTAAGTAAGTGTAGGTGGAGACGTGGACCAGATTACACCAAGCTTCATCCTGGTCCTCAATAGATGTCCTGCACAATGACAGACATATAACCAATCATTAACCTGACAAAATGTTCACACCAGACTGGGGGTTAAAAATTAGAACTTGCTTGAATGCCCCAACCAAGTAACTTTGACTGGTAACATTTCAGGTCTAATTTTCCATTATATAACAAATCTAAGCCATATTTCTGACCCCAGTAGGCAGTGAGGTGGCTTGCAATATTGACTGTCTGGATGTTTTGAGGCTGATAGTTTTTGCGTTGATCTCCTTGACTCACTTAATCCAGCTCCTCTTATCACATCATTATGTGCTCCATCACCTCCACTCTATCTACAGCTTTATCTCACTGACCTCATCACAAGGATATTATCACAATACTTCACTACAATGTGTTTTCTGTGTGATGTCTTTCTTTTTAAACATGAAATTATTTCAAATGTTTTGCAAATGGTAAAAAGAAAACAAACAAAAAATGGTCAAATCCTTCAAATTTTACATTTACGTAAAATCATTTTCATAACAATTTTATCAGCTGCTGAGACTGATAAATATCAAATTAGGAAATGCACACCTTAACATCAAATGGGCAACACCTTTTAAATACCCATTTAAGGAGATTTATAGATGTAGTAGGAAGTCTCAGATAGGATATTTAACTATTTTGATATCAAACATATTCAGTAAGGAAATAAGTGTGCACCAATAATTGCACATAATATCATATGTCAACTGTGGATTTTTCCCTTATCAATATAATGGTTAAAATCTCAAAAAGACAGATAATAAAAATTGTATGAAAACAATGCTATCAACCTGCCAGTGTTATCAGTCATGACAAGCTGGGCAATCTAGGATGAGTAGACGTAAAGTAACTCCCCCTCTCCTCATTGCCATTCTCAAGTTATTTACAATGCACCCTTCACACAAAATACACACTAGTACACACAATCCACTCCAGGATGTTTGGCTGATCCATTGATAACAAGCTGAAAACAATCAGCACTATTTGTCTGAAAAAAATGATGCATTGTCTTGGCCATGATCTATGGACAATACTGTGATATGAAAGCTAAATATCTATCAGGGTTCACACAAATATACCTGTATACAAATGTAGCATAATACAAATGCAGGATACATGTAATACAAATGCAGCATAATACAAATGTAACATAATACAAATGTAGTATAATACAAATGTAGCATAATACAAATATAGCATAATACAAATGTAGCATAATACAAATGTAGCACAATACAAATGTAGCACAATACAAATGTAGCACAATACAAATGCAGCACAATACAAATGCAGCATTATAGAAATGTAGCACAATACAAATGTAGCATATTGTGTTACCTTTCCAGTCCACCGAATGCCTTTCCATATACAGAAGTAGCAGAGGACCCAGCAGACGAGGAGGGCGAGGGCGAGCTCCCACACCAGGCCATCCGGATGATCCACTCCTTCCGAGATCTGCAGGATCTTACGTCTTCAAAAATACAAATATACCAGTCAACAATAACTCTAATTTTTTTTATATTTATGTTGATGTTCTTACTGTGAGCTGCACCATGGCACAATGTTAACATCTGTGGTTGGTTTGCTGTCCGAACAGGCAAATGTTGAGGTCTTTTTTCTATTATGTTCAATATTTGACTGATTAAGAAGGGATAAAAATGGCTTGTAACATTTTAAACGCAAATTCAAGACTCTGGGTCAAAATGACCTTATTTGACTGGTTCAATCCCATAGAGACCTTATCAGAAATCTTTTTTATTTCAATTAAGATGAATCAGGAGAAATGATACCCTTAGCTACTTTATTTCCATGCCACATTCTATTTCTGTTTTCCGTTTGACTGATAATGAATGTCGGATAATACATTTATGAATTTGAAGTCCAGCATCATGATGTACTGAAGTGTAATGAAGACAAATTGGTATTTATTCTAGATTACTTGGTACACACAGTCAGGTACTTTCTACTGATCAAGAAAATATGTAAGTAACTCAAAATTTGAATGTTCTACTCACTCCCAGAACTCTACCACAGGATCAACTGGGGTGAAGTTGGCTGGTTTGACTTGGGTTGTGTTACACACTACCGTAGATACGCCCCCTACTGTGGCATTGACACACTCTTGTACTTCTTCAGCAAATGATAATGTGCACCTGAAAAACACTGTCATCTTCAAACCTTTTTCTCACAGTGACTGAAAACAATTCAAAGTTTATTTTAGTGGAAATATAAAAAAATTACAAAGTCATTAAAAAAAATATCTAAACTGTGCCAAGGTCATCTCACTTAGGGAGTCACAGGGATTGGTGGTGGGGGGGGGGGGGCACCTTAAAAAAAGGATTTAGAGCAAGGGAGAAGAAGGGAGAATTCAAGCTAATTCTTGATACATAAACTTTTTCTAACAAGGGGAAAATTGAAGGGAGGTTCCTGACAGGATCTCCCTCTCACATAAAAAAAAATGGATGCCAAACATGATTATCAGAATTTTAAGTCAGTTTCATTGCAAATGGTAAGGATCAGTTTTTCATCTGTCCTCCTGGTGTTGTATTGCCCTATGAGTATCATTATAACAGGACCTTATGCTCCGACCCTTTGGAGTGAAGGATTTTTAAGCCTCTAGCCTAATATAGGTCAGTTGTTTTAAAATTTTATTGGCCGCCCAGATAGAAGTGGGTAGAAGTTTTTATTTTATTTTCACTGTTCTATGTTGAGGGCCAATATATTTGACAAGCAGATCTGAGAATATCTTTGTCGTTTCTGGCTTGAGATCAAAACCTGATATCATTTTGTAATATCAAAAAAAAAATACTATCCAGAAGATGGGGGATTTTTTTTAATGTAATACAGAGAAGCAGGCTTTATGTATTATATCTCAATGAAAATATCATCAACAGATGTGTCAAACAAGAATATAAATGGTCAGTCCCTTGGTCAGCAAGTGTGGGAAGTGTGAGGTAACACTCTGTCCACTATATGGCTGCCACTGAGATTTATATGGAGCCATCCACCTGTCTTGTCTTGTTGGATAACCCAGCACTTTTCACCTGTATATTGCTCATTGTTACTTTGAGGAACTAATGGGAGCATATTGTATTCCACTCTGAGTGAACTCTGTCCACGCTGCCAGGCCTGAGAGAGGAATGACACTCATACTGGCCCCCAGGGTACTGGCCCCCGGGTACTGGCCCCCGGGTACTGGCCCCGGGTACTGGCCCCCGGGTACTGGCCCCTGCCCAGCCCATTGAGGACCTACCTTACAACGGTGTTATGTAACCTTGATAAAGCTCTTGGCTCAACATCAATCTGTGATTGGTATTTACCATATAATCACCAATAATCCACAACAACCATATGTCGGTAACTGACATTTTCAATCTCATAATGGGAACAACACAGATTGACTAAGTTTCAGGCCCCTTTCTCACGTCCTGCAGGAACTCACACAAAAAGTAAATAACTTATGCAATTGTTTGCAATTATTTATGTGCCCCTTCTTTCACAACAGTAATATACTGATATTTGCCCCAAGCAACCAAACAGTAAAGTCCCACCACAGCAATAAATTCTAACTAGCCAGTGAAGTCAAATAGTAACTTAAGAAGTGCTGATTTTTAAAAAAAATGCACATATTACAGCAAAAAGAGCTGAATTTCTGCACTAGTTCAATAGTGCCATGGCCTATTTACCAAGACCACATAATCTGTTGATGTCATCCCATGAAAATCAATTGTTATTATATAAGAGATGTTTGTATGGCGAGAGGCAGGAGGACAGATTGTGCATTGGGGCGGGGGAAATTAGCAGCAATGTAAACTACCAGTATACACAGATAATGGAAGGCGACCAGAATAGCATATAGGAAGAGCTAGAGTATAGACCACTACTCAGGATGATAGGCAACTCAAAGGGGATGGGCGTGACCTCTGAGGGAGCACAGCAAATAACTCATACAACTTCTTTATATAACAAAATTTTAAATAACGAAATGGTTTAAAAGCCTTTCTGGGTGCCCTCCATAGCAGGACTTCTCAATTATATCAGTCCCTGCCACCAAAGCTATAAAGATGCACATAACATTGAACACAAGTCATCAGTATTCAGAAAAATGACCAAGACCAATCAGTTTTGAACTGATTGGTGGGGAATAAGTGCTAAGTGAAATAGATTCTGTTTTGTTCTGACAGCTCTATTGATTGGTCAGTTTATGTGTCAGACACCTGATTACAATTTAAGACCTGATGTTGGTCAATTCAGATTTGATGATATTTTTGTGAGCAAGGCAAGTATTTAAAACTTGGGAAATTCCAAATTTAAAATGGTATCAAATACTGAGAAATGACTGCAGAGGTAGAAATTGAATACTACCTCTGTAATGCAGAGTAGTGCTGGGTGGAAAGACCAAAGTCTCCTGTTGAAATATTTATTTTTGGTGCTTATATTTTGTGCTTGATAGTAACTGGCCGTAACTTGACCTGGGAATCCCTGGAATAATTTGAGCTATCTCCCCCAAAACATTCTTGCTTGTAGACAAAATCTATAATTTAACTCAATTTTGGTCAAGCACAGCGGTCAAGCACAGCAGCTTGAACTTTGGTCACAGTGCCTCATACAGGACATGACATGGTTAATTTTCGACCCTGAAGTGGAGGGATCGGGAGTAGATACCTTGGAGTGTTCCATGTGTTATTACAGTGGGACCAAGGCAGGACGGAGCTGAAGGCATGGCCGAGGTAGGACACGTCCCAGGCCAGGATCACGATGTAGTAGATGTTCAGCAGGAACACGATCACCGTCGTCGCCACTCCAATCCCTAGAAGCACAACATGCATAAAACGGCTGATAGCAAAACACACCACCCCAACAACAAAACAGTCATTTCACATTTTTACTATATTCTAGGGAAAACAAATCCTGATACACACATACATAGCAGATTATTGAGTAGTCTTCAGAAATGCAAAGATATTGATGGAACTTAAGAGTTTTCTCAGTTGGGTAATATAAACAGTTGTTTTTTTCCTAAAATTTTTGATTTGATATAATAAACAAGAATCAGATATTGCATGATGTCCTATCTGTGTAGAACTTGATGCATTTGTGTTGTGATACTTTGCTCCACATCCATAAAATGTCTTTACCTCCAGTGGACCATAACTAGTAAATGGACATTTAAATGCCAATGCCTGGTGAACACACAGTCAGGCAATCAATAATCAACACTTATGCACAAAATAAATATATTATATGGCAAATTTCTTTGGGATATAATTTAAATAGTTTCTCACCTTGGAAAAGTGGGCATATTTTCCAAACGCCAAGCCCTCCTTGGCTCATGAATTGGCCGAGTGCAATCTCCAGGAAGAAGACGGGCACGCCCCCACACACCAGGCATATCACATAGGGGATCAGGAATGCACCTGCCAAAAAAATAACATTCACAATATCAAACTAAATGCTGGAAAGAATTTGTATGTCATCAAAATCTCATTATCATTAGATGTGATTAAACTTGAAAGACATAAAAGTATCAGTGTGTTTTTAACACATTTTGAGTAATTGAACATCTATTAGTATGTGTATGGTAGGCAGGAGTATTTATTAGGCTATGTATGGTAGAAGTTTGCTCAGCCTACTTGCTGCAGGCAAATCTCTCCTGCAATCCTGGTCAGGTTTCGCCACTTCTGGGGCATTTCAATGATCTTCATCTATTGGTTAATGATGGAACCTATTGTAGGCATTCCCCTCACAATATCCAACTAAAATGTGGACTCAATCTCTGCTGAATGCATTCTCCAAGATGCCAAATTTATGGCCAAGTAAGAGAGACTGAATGGCAAGAAATTGCAAACAAGGCAAATATCTTCATTGTAAAAGTTCAACTTTGTTTTCTCACAATGAAAGGAAGAATATTCAATATACTTAACATTGTGTTAAAATAGTATTTCTGCAATAAAATGGACGATAGAAAAAAATTTCATCAAGATAATGAAATAATTAAGAAAGGGTGATCGGCAGTTAAAGAATGCAAAGTACTAAAAACATGTTTTTTCACAGCCGAAAAATTGTCTAGTAAAATGGTAAATTAATAAATTGGATCTTAATATTGCAATGTTTTTTTATTATCATATTAAATGTGATCAATATTCAATGTTTTGCAAACAAGAATAAAATAGTAATTTGAACATATTATGAATGTTTCTGGAGTTTTAAGGTTAAAATGGAGATCTTGTTCACCATTTCAAGCCATTGTTACTATGGACACTTCTTTTGACAATTTGGTTGCTGATCAATTAAATTAAAATCACTCTTCAACCCTACCATTTATGAGGAGTGACGTATCCATATGATTGAAGAGAAAGAAATGGCCAATGAAAAACATTAGCAGTTTTGAAGACATTGCAATGCCGTGACCAAATTAAGGTAAAATATTTGAAAGTTTTTGACGGACACATTCTGCCTTCTGTATAAAATCATACTTTTACACTGGCATAAGAGCAGAGAAATAGCTGCTGAGAAATATTTCTGTGCTTTTCACAGGTTTCATGAAACTGACAATAATATTTTGAGAGCTTTTATATGGCAATTTTTTTTTAAAAGATGGAATTCTATCAAAATATAGTGAATATGCATCCGTGAGGTTTATTCAGTTCAGAACTAAGTTACACAGCTGTCTGAAAGTTATGGCTTCTCCCGAGTTCTCAGTCCTAAGTTCTGGATTGTTCCTCCTTCAAAAATGACATTTATACTTTTTACAAAAACAAAACAAAAACATAGGCATCAGAGATGCATCAACCCTCAGCCCTGGTAACTCATTGCACAACATTCGCTCCACACAATATTTGTGAACAAAACGTCACTGCACCAAGGCAAATTGATGCAGGGGTTAAAAAAACCCATAAAATCTACTTCCTTTGATAGCTTAGGTGTGTCAAGTATCATGAAACTGTCATCATTTACTCTAGAATTATTGAGATGGGCCGGTGACCTTGAAAAGCAGGTTAAGGTCACCGTCCATCAAACTCATCTGAAGTCTTCCCAGATGCTTATGTGTGTCAATTTTCATGAAGCTGCCATTATTTGTTCTTAAGTTATTGCAATGACGTGGATTTGACATGATTGTCCCTGTGACCTTGAAAAGTAAGTAAAGGTCATGTTCCATCAAGAGAAGTCTGAGGTCTTCACCAGATGCTTATGTGTGTCAAATCTCATAAAGCTGCCATCATTCGTTCTTGAGTTATAGCAATGATAGGGATTTCACATAATTGTACCTGTGACCTTGAAAAGTAGGTGAAGGTCATGTTCCATACAAAAATGTCTGAGGTTTTCATCAGATGCTTATGTGTGTCAAGTTTCATGAAGCTGCCATCATTTGTTCTCGAGTTATCGCGATGACAAGGATGATTTCACATAATTGTCCCTGTGACCTTGAAAAGTAGGTGAAGGTCATGTTCCATCATGAGAAGTCTTGAGGTCTTCACCAGATGCTTGTGTGTGTCAAATCTCATAAAGCTGCCATGATTCGTTCTTGAGTTATTGCGATTCTTGGGATTTCACATAATTGTCCCCGTGACCTTGAAAAATAGGTCAAGGTCGCCATCCACCGAACGAGTCCGAGGATTCCAACAGATGCTTATGCGTGTAAAGTTTCATGAAGCTGCCATCATTTGTTCTTGAGTTATCACGATGACAAGGATGATTTCAGATAATTGTCCCTGTGACCTTGAAAAGTAGGTGAAGGTCATGTTCCATCAAGAGAAGTCTGAGGTCTTCACCAGATGCTTGTGTGTGTCAAATCTCATAAAGCTGCCATCATTCGTTCTTGAGTTATTGCGATTCTTGGGATTTCACATAATTGTCCGTGACCTTGAAAAATAGGTCAAGGTCGCCGTCCATCAAACTCATCCGAGGTTTTCACCAGATGCTTTTGTGTGTCAAGTTTCATGAAGCTACCATCATTTGTTCTCGTATTATCGCGATGACAAGGATGATTTCACATAATTGTCCATGTGACCTTGAAAAGTAGGTGAAGGTTATGTTTTATAGAAACAATTCTGAGGTCTTCACTAGATGCTTATGGGTGTCAAATCTCATAAAGCTGCCATCATTTGTTCTTGAGTTATGCGATTCTTAGGATTTCACATAATTGTCCCTGTGACATTGAAAAATAGGTCAAGGTCACCGTCCATCGAACTCGTCCGAGGTTTTCACCAGATGCTTATATGTGTCAAGTTTCATGAAGCTGCCATCATTTGTTCTCGAGTTATCGCGATGACAAGATGATTTCACATAATTGTCCCTGTGACCTTGAAAAGTAGGTGAAGGTCATGTTTCATAGGAAAAATTCTGAGGGCTTCACCAGATGCTTATGTGTGTCAAATCTCATAAAGCTGCCATCATTCGTTCTTGAGTTATTGTGATTCTTGGGATTTCACATAATTGTCCCTGTGACCTTGAAAAATAGGTCAAGGTCACTGTCCATCGAACTCGTCCAAGGTTTTTACCAGATGCTTATATGTGTCAAGTTTCACGAAGCTGCCATCATTTGTTCTCGAGTTATCACGATGACAAGATGATTTCACATAATTGTCCCTGTGACCTTGAAAAGTAGGTGAAGGTCATGTTTCATAGGAAAAATTCTGAGGGCTTCACCAGATGCTTATGTGTGTCAAATCTTATAAAGCTGCCATCATTCGTTCTTGAGTTATTGTGATTCTTGGGATTTCACATAATTGTCCCTGTGACCTTGAAAAATAGGTCAAGGTCACTGTCCATTGAACTCGTCCAAGGTTTTTACCAGATGCTTATATGTGTCAAGTTTCACGAAGCTGCCATCATTTGTTCTCGAGTTATCGCGATGACAAGATGATTTCACATAATTGTCCCTGTGACCTTGAAAAGTAGGTGAAAGTCATGTTTCATAGGAAAAATTCTGAGGGCTTCACCAGATGCTTATGTGTGTCAAATCTCATAAAGCTGCCATCATTCGTTCTTGAGTTATTGTGATTCTTGGGATTTCACATAATTGTCCCTGTGACCTTGAAAAATAGGTCAAGGTCGTCGTCCATCGAACTCGTCCGAGGATTTCACCAGATGCATATGTGTGTCAAGTTTCATGAAGCTGCCATCATTTGTTCTTGAGTTATCGCGATGACAAGGATGTTCGCTACAGACATACATACATACATACATACATACATACATACATACATACATACATACATACATACATACATACATACCCACGCCAGGAGTACTGCAATACCCTCAGCCTGATTACATCAGGGGCTGAGGGTAAAAAAACTACTTGATACATCTGCATTCTTGTTGGAAAATGTAGGCAAGATTTGAAAACACAATGCATGGCTGTTTTGCATTAATTTTTTCTCACGTGTGGAATAATGTGAAATTGCTAAAACTGAATTCAACACCTACAATTAAGAACGTCTGTCTTTATATTTTATAATATGCATGAAAATATTTTATAATATGTGTGAAGAAAAATCTGTCATGGTTTACAAGCATGTACGTGTATGTAAAAATAATTTGCATATGTATATTCAATGAAACTTATTAATAAAAAATGTGTGATTAACTCAAGATTTTACTAATAATACAATTATATGCAGTTTTCCCTAAATATTTCTGTGACTGAAGTCAAATGGATGATGAAAATATATTATGCAAAATTCTAAACCAATCACATTCTACAACAAATGTACTGTCCTTCATCCTGCAAGTTTGATGAGCACTAACTGTAAGAAAAATATGCAAGGAAACTTTATACTGAAATATAAATTTGATCCTCACTCACTAATTATAGACTGACGATTCATTAATGAGACTATCATCTAGGAAATAAAACATAAACAAAATCTCTCCTTTGTGTTCTTTCAAAATGTTACAGTATTAACATGCCCTTGCCAGTTAGCAGACATCTCCCAATATCAGTGATACACTGCTATATGAGATGCAGAGGTGTATCTGTATCGGTAACATACTGCTATATGAGATGTAGAGGTGTATCTGTATCAGTAACATACTGCTATATGAGATGTAGAGGTATATCTGTATCAGTAACATACTGCTATATGAGATGTAGAGGTGTATCTGTATCAGTAACATACTGCTATATGAGATGTAGAGGTGTATCTGTATCAGTAACATACTGCTATATGAGATGTAGAGGTGTATCTGTATCAGTAACATACTGCTATATGAGATGTAGAGGTGTATCTGTATCAGTAACATACTGCTATATGAGATGTAGAGGTGTATCTGTATCAGTAACATACTGCTATACGAGATGTAGAGGTGTATCTGTATCGGTAACATACTGCTATATGAGATGCAGAGGTGTATCTGTATCAGTAACATACTGCTATATGAGATGTAGAGGTGTATCTGTATCAGTAACATACTGCTATATGAGATGTAGAGGTGTATCTGTATCAGTAACATACTGCTATACGAGATGTAGAGGTGTATCTGTATCGGTAACATACTGCTATATGAGATGCAGAGGTGTATCTGTATCAGTAACATACTGCTATATGAGATGTAGAGGTGTATCTGTATCAGTAACATACTGCTATACGACATGTAGAGGTGTATCTGTATCGGTAACATACTGCTATACGAGATGTAGAGGTGTATCTGTATCAGTAACATACTGCTATATGAGATGTAGAGGTGTATCTGTATCAGTAACGTATTGCTATGCGAGATGTAGATGTGTATCTGTATTGGTAACATACTGCTATATGAGATGTAGAGGTGTATCTGTATCGGTAACATATTGCTATACGAGATGTAGAGGTGTATCTGTATCAGTAACATATTGCTATATGAGATGTAGAGGTGTATCTGTATCAGTAACATACTGCTATATGAGATGTAGAGGTGTATCTGTATCGGTAACATACTGCTATATGAGATGTAGAGGTGTATCTGTATCAGTAACATACTGCTATATGAGATGTAGAGGTGTATCTGTATCAGTAACATACTGCTATACGAGATGTAGAGGTGTATCTGTATTGGTAACATACTGCTATATGAGATGCAGAGGTGTATCTGTATCAGTAACGTATTGCTATACGAGATGTAGAGGTGTATCTGTATCAGTAACATACTGCTATACGAGATGTAGAGGTGTATCTGTATCAGTAACATGCTGCTATACGACATGTAGAGGTGTATCTGTATCTGTGATATGTGGGATGCAGATTTTATCTGGGTTTTTTTTACATCATTTTCTACATTATTTCAGTCATTTTATCAAGACACCCACTTGTATGAACATTGCAAAAAAACAATGATAAGCATACCTCTAAAGTTTTTTTATTGGCCTATGTTTTTTCATATGTGATGACTTAAAGTGGGGTATATATTTTGCTTAGTGGCAACTGATTTTTGAGGCAACATAAAATAAAATTTATTACTGGTTGTGGTTAGCTGGCCATGCTCAGATTGCACTCATGTTATCATTTCTCATATTTAGGCCCATGCCTATATATATATATATAAATCTGATAAAAATCTGATAAAAATCTTGCTTTGATTGCTTTTTATCAATATTTATCATCTCAATAAGTGGAGTTCTATCATTATTTCTTTTTCTTGATTCTGCTTTGGACTTTATTTGGGCTGAAGTTCCTGTCTCTTAGAGACCATGTGCACATTCCAGAGAAGGCCCTAATTTCTCTCACGGCACTCTTGGTGATGTGTTACTCAAGACACCTACCTCCACCGTTCTTGTAGCAAAGATACGGGAAGCGCCACACGTTTCCCAGTCCGACAGCAAAGCCGATACACGACAGCAGGAAATCTACTTTGTGCGACCACTCTTCACGCTCAGGAGCCTCCTCAAGGTGGTCGCACTTCATTAAACTTTGGCCATCCTCTTTCTGAGGCATCGAGCCATCTTTCTCGTCAGTGGGTCCGTGGTGCTCCCCTTTGTCTCCGGCATTTTCCTGCTCCTTATTCTCCATGTGCAGAGGAGGTACTATACCAACATAAAATTTTAAAAATTATGGTTATTAATACATATAGAGATGAGCTCCTCCCCCCCCATAGCACATCATGCACCGCGAGCAGACACTGTCTGAAATGGCATTATTCAGGAAAATGAGAAAAACATTCCTCATTCAGTGTTGTTGGTTTTTATTTCAGTGTCAATAATGGGAATTAAGGCACAAGTATAAAACTCGTCAGACAAGTGTTGTGATGAAAGATGGTATGAAAGTATTAGTGACCACAATTTGTGTACTGCTGTCACGGTGAAAGAATTCATTGATTTACGCGATGGAGTTTTTTGTGTGACTTTTCATCAGATATGATGTAAATGAAATGATCGGAGCAATTTGTGTTAAGTGAAAAACCCTGAGCTAACTGATTAAACTCTTTGTACTTTGTTTTTATTTTTCTCTCAAATGTCTATATATATATACATATATATATATATATATATATATATATATATATATATATATATATATATATATATATATATATATATATATATATATATATATATATATATATATATATATATATATATATATATATACATACACATGTTTTCACAATATGAATATTCATGAGCCAGTGGTGGCCGCAAATTTGAGCAATGGAGGCAGAGGTAGGTTGAGGATCGATTAAATGTTTAGCAGAAATAAAGGAATAAAACAATACATACCAATACTATTCGAAGATATAGAGATTTAACAAGATTAATCTCATCCACTTCTATAATCCTTAGCTTTTTGTGTTATGTTTACTCTTTCATAAAATCATGTACAACAGGGCAGCATCCTTTAAATGTTTCTTGCTCTGAAGGATATGTTTTTAACTGTGATGAAAGCTGTCCTATGATTTTGTGATAGTGAAAAACAAACCTGATAAGGCAGCCACCATACACACACACACACATTTCAAGTGCACTCTGATAAATGTGGTACCTCAGACACGTGAAGTACACTGAGATACAGGAAGTACACTGAGATACAGGAAGTACACTGAGATACAGGAAGTAAACTAAGATACAGGAAGTACACTGAGATACAGGAAGTACACTGAGATACAGGAAGCACACTGAGATACAGGAAGTACACTGAGATACAGGAAGTACACTATACAGTATACAGGAGAATTGTGTGTGTTTGTGTCATTTGTGACCTTGAGGTCAATGGTGACATCACTAAGATTTGAAGGAATCTGAATCTTCACCTCAATATCTACCTCTGTATAAAACTTGTATTACTGGTAGTTTTGGAGAAGATTTTTTTTTAACATGGTGTCGATGCATAACAGATATTTAGTATCTCCAGTTCATCATTCATGAGCTATGGCCTGCACAATAATACAAAGGTCAAGGTCACAGTATCAAGGTCAAAGGTCAAATCTGTATAAAATGTATATGGTGTTCGAAAGAGTGTTGATATATATAGCAGATATGAACTAGTTTTTATTCACTTTTAATGCTTGAGATGTTGCATGTTCACAAATTCTGAATTCAAGGTCAATATGTCAAGGTCAAAGGTCACATAACTAAGAAAGTAAGATGAGGCAGGGCTATGACCTAAGACATTTCTGTATACCAAGTTTAATATCTTCTTATAAGTCTTCTCAAAATGGCAGACCCTGCACCAGGTGAGAAATCTCAGCAGCTTGTTTTGAGGGTTATATCGCATACTGTGTCACTGTTCTGTGTTCCTTGTTAGAGATAAAAGCAATAAAATAATATCTGATGCAACAGGTAGTCAGGACAATGGCTTAAATTTCTGATTTGGGCCATGTTGTTTTGTCTTGAGATTCGGTAACTATGATCAGTGTATGTCTAAAGATTCGGTAACTGAGGTGTCATGATTTGGTAACTGCGCTGTGGGTCCTCACTTATCATCCCATTTTCTTGGATTTTTATTTTACTTTAAACACATAATCACTTTACTATCCCAAAATAATTTCAGGTTATCAGATCGTATATAGATCTAAAATTCAGCAGGTTCATGCATTCAGCTTTATGGATATGCATTTCATTAAATTGTGGGGCAGTTAGAGAAGTGTACAACATATAACACATGGTTCACTGGTTTATTTTGTTTCATTTGACACAACTGTCAGTAGCTAAAAACATGGATGCTAGAGAAGCAAATTTAGTAAGTATTTAAAATAAATCTCGATAATTTAATCTATTATTTCCTGTACCACACCATTTCAATAAAGTTGTATTTGAATGATCACTTGCTGTATGTTGTCACAAGCTTCGATGCTTTGATATTACTGGAGTACCATGGAATCTTTGCATCAAGTAGATGGTATGTATATATGTAGATACTCCTAGGATAGCCCCAGCTGGGGCTGTATGGGATTAACGTTAGGGGGAACAGTGTCTTCTAAAGTTCTTTTTTCCGACCAAAAAAGTCATTTGAACCCCCAAAAACAACATGGTGCAAAATAATTGCTTAGTATGAAAATAACTACAAAACGGATTTCAACCTTAAATGTATCAATTGCTTTGGGATGAATGTTTCTTTTGATTTGATTTTTAATTTGTTTTTAAAATGTTATCATTTGAATCATTTTAGATTTAAAATTGAAATAAAAATCAGAAGATAGAGCTTACTAAAAAACAGTTTTGGGAATAACTACACGAGCAATCTGCAGAACTAAGGCATTAATCTTTAGCTAGAATGATGTTATTTTGTTTAAATAGATAGAATTTGAAAAGATGTCTAAGAACTCAAGTAATTTGTGTTTTTTGTAAATAAAATGATTCAAAGAAATGTAAATTTATGACAACATTTGGTAATTTTTGACTTGAATTTGAAGAAAGTTAGGTATCTCAAGATATAGACCATTAATCAAAATTCCCTCTATTCAAACTAAATAAAATAATAATTGGTTACATTTTGGTAATTAAACTTGCAAAACTTATCAATTTTGTCATAAAAAGTGTGGGAAATTTTGAGAAATATGATATTTTGTTTACTTAATTTTTGTATCACTGGGCAGTGATGAGGTCGAATGCAGCAGCAACTGGCTAATGGATTAGTCATATAAGATCACTAAATGATGTTTTCATGTGTATATATCATCATTGATCCCCTCTCAACAGAAATATGTTACCTATTTAGCTTACAGAATTTTGACAAGGAATAATAATTGTGAATTATCTTGACTTCTTGTATAACATCTAACAAATCTAAATTTTGTTGACATATAGGAGAAAAATAATTTTGTTCATAGAGGATTAATGATTATTAATACATCATATCTTCTTGAAAATCATTGCTAATGCATTTATACTGGACATGAAACTTGTATGAAAGTAGAATAATGTCATATTTCATCACCTGTTTGATCCAACTAATCCACACTCCCGTGTTATATTATTTAATTTGCAGGCCATGGGCCGTGGCGCAGTTGGTTAGAGCGCCAGCTTATTAGCACCAGTTCCTCTGTGGTGATCCAAAGGTCGTGGGTTCGAACCCCGGCCGTGCCGGGATTGAACTCACGATACAATTTCGCACATGAGCTGAGGCCCGTGCCTAAAGGGTTAACCCGTTGTCCTTGTAAATCTGTGACCGGGTGGGTTGTCATGTCAAGGACCTGCGACATGACAATTCAGCGAGGCAGCACTATATCTGTTACAAGTAGGTCTCATCACGAAATGATCAAATCACAGATTGCATGTCAGATTCCATAAAATTGCTAAATACAGATATGTTCATTTATTCATGAACAGATTTATTCATGAACAGATAAATCATTGGCAACATAAATTAGGTTATCATCATCTGTGTGATCTTTATGAATGTGAATTTTCAATAGACCATTTAGCCTCTTCTGTGTCATGCTGGACCAAAAGTATGTTTTCACTTTGAAAACTGAATGATTGTTCACTGGTAGCATTTGTTGCTGGCATTACAAGAATTTCACTGTATAGAGATGCACCATTAGTAATCATAAAATTAATTATGGAATTTCATGTTGGTGTATTCTTTTCAAGAACTATGTTGCTCTTTAATGTGTCTATTTGAGTTTTCAGTCTCTGTGCATTAATGTCTGAAGCATACAGAATTGTCATAATTGCAAACTTCTGGTCATATGTATAACCAGCAGCAGCCTTTAGCAACATATTCTATAAATTAATATACACTTTATAGCCTGGATGATCAAATCTATCGTCTTTAGCATTGATTATGAAATCTGCAGCTTCATATTAGATTTTACTGTAATGTTCCTGTGGGCTGCCGGGGTGATATGTAGGCCCTAATCCAGAGAGCTGGGGACCAGTTACCCCTAATACATTACATTTATTATTCACTTTGTTCTAAAATTGATCAAATGCTGTGTCTGTCCGTTTTGTTTTGAGTGTTATAATTGTTGGGCTAGCTATTCTCTGGCTTTCTGCTGCTGACACTGGTGGACTTTGACAGATTTACTAAGATTATAACTGTGTTTCATAATGTTTTCTGCCAATAAGACACCAAAGTCATGTACACATCTTATACTCCTCTAATTCTACTGTCTATTTTAAAATCTGTAACATAATCTAAAGCCTCTTCCCAGAATTCATTTAAAACTTTAAAATTCACAATGACATTGTTCATAGTATCTGTCTTTACTGTCCATCTGGTTGGACAAAGGACCTTATGCCAGGAGAACCAGTAGTTACTGTTTCTTTTATCTTAGTAGTCACCAAGCAGACCAATGATGAGTTTCAATAGAGTATTGATTATTTATTAATTGACAAAGAACAAAATGCGCGAAATCGGCGGTCGTTAGCCCTACAGGGCAAAACAATACCCTTATGAGATATTGGGCAAAGCCAATAGGCATCTCGCTGAAGTAACAGCAATGAGCAGTGTGCTGATGATCTCAAGCCAAGGCTGCTGAGCTCATTTATCTTATATTACTGTCATGCACAAAGTAGGAATCTTGCACAATGTAGGAATAATTCCTACATTGTGCAGGACAAAGTAGGAATTCCTACATTGTGCAAATAAGTAGGAATATCAGAGTCAAGAATCCAAATGTCAGGAACAAGAATGAGGAGGTTTAGGCAATATGAACATAGGACTGTTATAATAATAATGATGATATGAGCATGCACTGATATTAGTTGTGTGCATACAAAATACGATTTTATCAGTGATATGTATATTTCACATTGGTAAATAGGTAAATATCTGGGTGTGGGCTTGTAAATGTAGATCTACAATTACTGTACAAATATTCAAACAAGAAAAAGTGGTGATCCACATGTAACACGGATGAGAAAAAAACAAAAACAAACCAAAACTGTCAACAAACAGAACAAAAATTAAAATAAACAAAACAAAAATTACAGCAAACAAAACAAAAATTAAAAGAAACAAAAAACACAAAATGAAATATTATCTTGATTCATCTTTTAAAAATATTTAATTTGGTATATGAACGATTTTTTTAGCACAACTTTATGCAAAGATGTGCCTTTTCAGGCTCGATTACGTAAGTATCCCTAATATCGCTCAGGCGCTTACCGCAAATCATCGATCTTTCTTTCGCATGTCATCTGACTTCTAATTGTCCGATTTACACCAAATTTGAACTAAACTTACTGAAAATTCCTTGTTCTAGCGATCGGGAAGCATTTGCAAGCAATCTAAAGGGATAATTTTATGAAACGATGGGCGAACACGATGACATAGTTTTGAACATTCTACTTTGTTTACATGACGCACTTCTTTTCTTTTGTTCACTTCTTTTAGATATGTATTCATTCGCCGGACGCATGCGCGAATTGGAATCTTTCGCAAGCAGACGACGAACACTCCACAGTGGCGTCAGTTGCTTTAACAATTATGACCACAGAAAAAACCGAATTACAACCCACAGGAAACAACTACCCATTTCCCACGATCGTACCGATCACAGAATAACACAGATAGTTCCTTTTTTTTGACAAGCATTGCCTGTCGGCAATGCTTGTCAAAAAAGGAACCATCCGTGTTACAAAAAAAAATGTTTGTACATTTTTTGTCAAAGTAAAATGACAATCAACATTTCTATTTCCAAAAATGTCATATCTCTATTAGAATGTAGGGCTAACAACAGTCAATTTCGCGCATTTTGGTCTTTGTCAATCATTATATTATCCAACAAAACATGGACAGTTGATTATATATGTGCTATAGTGGGGTATATCCATCAGTGACACTTGACATTACTTTATCTTATAAAGCGATGTGCGTATGTTATATTCTAACAAGATTTACAAGTCAGAGTCACGTCTTTGCGCAAACAAATTATACAATCATAGCCTTCGCGCACTGAACTTTTTCTATGCCAAAAGATGAAAATTAATATATCGATCATATGACTTACATATTTGAAGAGAAGAGTTCAATAGCTCAATTTTGAGTTGTCAATGATGTAAATCGGCCAAGAACTGACTGAGCAGCGCCAAATTGTATACTTTTGTAACAAGCTGGAGCTCACGCACGTGCACATTGTGACAAAATCGGGGTCAACGGGTGCAATTTTCATAACAATTTATTTATACCATTCATATAAACTTGTCTATGCCAAAAAAATCATTGTTCTATTTGTAATATGAACACAAGACAATTTCATAATTATCAGCCAATCCTATGGTTGCGCGAATCCTATGGTTGTTAGCTCTACTATTCAATCAAAATTTGTAACCATATTCTTTAATGCCAACAATGTCCAAATAAGCCAGAGGAAGTGTCTGTTTTTCTAAATACAAAATTTAATAGAAAACTAATAAACATTGTAATTATATTAGGCTATTAGCCACATCCAGTCATATCAGTTATTGATAAATCTAAAAATTCCTACTTATTTGCACAAAGTAGGAATTCCTACTTTGGGCAGTTGCACAATGTAGGAATTCCTACTGGGCCCTGATTCCTACTGGGTGCAAGACATTACAACAAAACAAGCAAGGCTGAATTAAACTTTTGATGTCATTAGTTCATATGTAGTCCATATAAAATCTATGAGCAATATAATTATTGCTCTCACTTATTTCAGTCTCAGAATCAGGTGAGAAATTAGCTCAGCAACCCATGAACCTGTGACCGACTACTCAATGAGTCAATCACGATAATCATTATGCGACGGTTCTGATTTGCAGATACTCTTCTTGCAATTGTTTATTAAAATGCTCTTTCGATTAACAACAAACATTAAAACTTACCCGATCTGATGACAACATGCGCTCCTCGACAAATGTATATCTAATAAAATGTAAAACGCGCTCTTCTGCCCTGATTATCTTCTTCTTGGCAGAGTTTTCCGGTTGTCGTTGTTCTGGCAAGCTGCCAAATGGAACCAATGACGCCCAGCAGGGACCGTCCATTTATTTCTATTGACATGAGGGTTTTCATCACTTGAATCTATGTGTACGTTACGTCATCGCCTCCCGCACGTGCCATGAGACCGAGGCTGCACTGTGTTATCTTGCTCACTGTTTCTTGCTCACCACCACCCACGCACTGCCCATCCAAACTGCATTTATTATTTATTTATTAAATTTTATTGACATCATCATCATGTTAAAGGTATTAAGCATCAATTCTACAATTCAAAGCTTGGCAACCTATATGAACATCATCACAAATTGAAATTATGATACATGTAGATTAGGGGCGATCCATTTGATTTTTGTGGGAAGGGGTGGGACAGCAGTACTGGATGAATAAATTTTTTTTCTTTGGTAGGGTGGATGAATAATTTTTTTTTCTGGTGTGGGGTGGGTGAATAAATTTTTTTTCTGGTGTTGGGTGGGTGAATAAATTTTTTTTCTTGTTGCTTCCCCAGACTCTGATCCTTCATTTCAAGCAATCCATATAGAAGATAGAAAAACTGGAAGGAGGTGGATGAATAATTTTTTTTTCTTTGGTAGGGTGGATGAAAAATTTTTTTTTCTTTGGTAGGGTGAATGAATAAATTTTTTTTCTGGGATGGGGTGGGTGAATAAAATTTTTTTTCCAAAATCTCCCACCCCACCCCACAAAAATCAAATGGATCGCCCCTTAAAAAGATAAGTTGTTACAGCCGGTGACCGGCAGCCAAATCCCGGGGGGGGGGGGGGGGGTACTCTCATAGTCAGCGTTACCGGAGAAGCTAGGCTAAATAGGGTCCTTTTCGCTGATATTTTCCCTAAAACAGGTTAAGATATTTCATCATTTCCCCTAAAACAGGGTACTATTTTTCAAAATTACAAATAACGTCACCAAGCCAGAGCAATGGAGACGTCAACGTCCTTCCCGTCCCGTCCTTGGTGGTGGACATTGCCGTCCTTCCCGTCCGTTAGGGATTACATTTCCCATCCGTGTGGATCCGAACAAATAATAATAATAATAATAATAATAATAATAATAATAATAATAATAATAATAATAATAATAATAATAATAATAATAATAATAATAATAATAATAATAATAATAATAAAATTTGTATAGCACTGATATCAGATAATCTGTTCAAAGCATTGTACTTTATTAAACTCGGATAGTAGACTGTAATAATAATGTGAATAAAATTACACATAAAAACCAATTCTTATTTATAAATAAGAAAGGTTTTTTAAAACTAATATTTGATTAATCAGAAATATTTATAATTATGCCCACTGCAACTATAGTTGGACCCTACCAGTGCTAACAATATGACCTCTAAGGCTTGGCCTGTGACCTTTTTCTATGCCAAAAGATGAAAATTAATATATCGATCATATGACTTACATATTTGAAGAGAAGAGTTCAACAGCTCAATTTTGAGTTGTGAATGATGTAAATCGGCCAAGAACTGACTGAGCAGTGCCAAACTGTATATTTTTGTAACAAACTGCACATTGTTACGAAATCAAGGGCAATGGGTGCAATTTTCACAACAATTTATCTATACCCTTCATATAAACTTTTCCATGTCAAAAAATTCAATGTTCTATTTGTTTTACGCATACAAGACAATATATATATATATATTATGGGGGTTCTGCGCATGCTCGTGTTTGGGCTCGGTTGTGTTTTTATGGGCTCCCACAAAAATTGCTTTTTTGGTGGTTTTTTGAGACAATATTTTGCACATGGATTGCCTAAATTGAAGGATTTTTAGCAGAACCCATGACTGATGATAATTAATTTCAAAAATTGAAATTCTTTATCAGTTTACAAAGGATTTATACAACATTGTTGAATTGCCATTGTTGCGTGCACGTGCTCCACGTGGTGAATTCAACTGAATTGATTTGAATTGAAGTGATCTTGAAAATCGTCTTATCAATATTATACTGTGACCTCCTATTCGATCTTGGAATAGGTTGATTAGATTGGCATTTTCTGATTTCTCACAATATATTGATAAAGTGAACCTGAGATTAGTTTTGAATGAGACTCTTCCTTATTTTGTATCGATGCCCGACATGTTGAGTATTATAACAAAACATACCGAGTCGGGGAAGCTGGGTGAGCGGATTCAGTGAGTTGGTGATTGCGGAAGGGTATCCGTCCGCCATCACCAACGAACTGAATCTGCTCACCCAGCTGACCCAACGAGGCATGTTTTGTTTTTATACCTCAGACAACTACTGTATTTTTTTTAAATGATATATGAAACAAGATATTTATCATTAAAAACGTTTTGTAAACAAAGCGCACCTCATTTGACCCCGTCAGGTGACCCGAAAATGGTGCGTACAGCCATAGACTGGTTGCCGCCCTCTGTGTATACACGATGTTTTTGACACTCGGTGGGAGACCAGTCTAAAGATGGCCGACGGAAAATAGTTCGCAGCTAATCAATACGTTACGAAATACTCTGCATTCTTGTATTCATTGGAAATCTCGTCGATACGCGCATCACTGAGGTATAATGCCGCATGAATCGCTGTACTCTAGAGTTGAATGATACTCTGTTTTCAACATCTAGAAGTGAAATCATTATTGAAAGATAATACTGTGACCTCTCGAAGTGAAATCATTATTGAAAGATAATACTGTGACCTCCTATTCAAGCTTGAGAATAGGTTGATTAGATCAGCTTTTTCTGGTCTCTCATAGTATTTCGGTTCCATTGAATATTTTCCCTTTCACGTCCGACACGTTTCATACAATCTGTGTGCAGCGCTATCGCCTCATTCTTGATTTAACGTTCAAATGAAAACATTTTTATATGATTAATATCTTATGATCTAATTGGTTTTTAGCCACACATTTTTAATAGATCCAAGAACTCATATATCAGATTAATTACTGTAAAGATAAATATTATAACAAAACATACCGAGTCGGGAAGCTGGGTGAGCGGATTCAGTGAGTTGGTGATTGCGGAAGGATACCCTGAGCCGAAGGCGAAGGGTATCCGTCCGCCATCACCAACGAACTGAATCCGCTCACACAGCTGACCGACGAGGCATGTTTTGTTTTTATACCTCAGACAACTACTGTATTTTTTTAAAAATGATATACGAAACAAGATATTTATCGTTAAAAACATTTGTAAACAAAGCGCACCTCATTTGACCCCGTCACGTGACCCGAAAATGGCGCGTACAGCCATAGACTGGTTGCCGCCATCTGTGTATTTACATGATGTTCTTGACACTCGATGGGGGACCAGTCTAAAGATGGCCGACGCAAAATAGTTCCAACTAATCAATACTTTACAAATAATCGGCATGCTCGTATTCATTCGAAATCGCATCAGTACGCGCATCACTGAGGTATAATATCTGAGCTTTACTTTTGCTAATATTTAAATTTTTGTTACTTGCCCTTTTCGAGTGACAGACAAGTAGCCGTTTTTGTGTGACAAACAGAAAATTGCTATATCTTGGTTGCTTATAGACCTAAAAATCAAACATTTTCACAAAGGTTACTTCTTATAGGCCTTGTTTGCCAACCAATAGTGGCAAACGATATCTTTGGTATTTTCTGGAATATATAGGGTGCTTTTCTGATTCTAATAGGTCTCTATATCTAATCTATATCATTTTACGTCAATTGTCAAACTGACGCTTATATGTGAATGAACACACTTTGGAAACATTTTGGGTGGTCGTGACAGTCTGGTTCTGCCTGAATATTTTAATGTCTCATAAATATTCATATCTCTTCTTAAATTGTGTATTTTACATGATATCCCGCTGAATAATTAACTTACATATAGGTTCATCTAGAATAATACTTTGTTTCAGAAAAATTCTTTTTGCAATTTGTTTCAAAGCTTTCTAACTACACTGTACTAAATTTCTCTCGCAAAATCTGTGTAATTTTCCCGCAAAATCTAGGAATTTTCTAGACACGTGGAGGAATTTCTTTGTTTGTTTTTCATTGTGACGTCTGAAATTGAGTTTGATTTCTGACTGTGACGTTAAGGAGACAGGATGAGGCCCTATCCTCTAAAACTCAAATCATCGAGGCTGCCAGAATCTCTGAGATTCAAATGAAAGAGTCTCTTGACAGTGTTAATGCCAGAATGACTGAGGTTCTGAGGACAAAGGAAGATGCTGTGAGGTCAGAGCAGCTATTGATGGAAAAGAAAGAAGATAATCTATCGTCTAATGTCGGACATAAATGGAGGTGATTTGGATATGGATACATCATCTCTGGCCAAAATGGATAAAATGCTGATTGTGATTTCTAATGACGAGATTCAACATGATATAGCAAATGCAATTACTAGATCTGAGCCTTTCTCAGTGATCACTAGTGATCCTCTTATGGATGTGTCTAGGGATTTGGATAGACTGGGGGAGTTTGATGTTGTTGTGATTATTCCTGGCCTGGCTGAGGTCAGGAATGTCTACAAGGGCCTGGATATCGCCAGGACCATTTTGAAGCATGTAGTGTTGATTAGATCTGCAGGCCCTGCAGTTGTGGTAGTGGCACCACCTCCTGTTTTGAATGACGAAAATTCCTTCTAACAGGAACTGTTGATTGAGAAAATGAAGAGACACAGGATGGATGGATACTGTTTTGTGGCAGTTACAAAATTTGAAGAACTCCCAAAATGTGAGCTTCTAAACGAAAACAGATTTTTAAGAAGAAATAACATTCAATTCCTAACAAAGACAATTGATGATCTTTCAACACCAATGAGGGAGAAAAAATTCATACTGCCACAAACACCTATTTCTAATATCAAAACGAATGGTAGTACCTCCAACAGAAATGAATGATCATCAAATCTCCCCCGGGATTCCTATAAAGAAGGCCGGCTATGAGGAGATGGTTCAGATACCCTAAGGAATCGTAGGAAGGATTATTGGCAAAGGTGGCGCCAACGTGCGATTATTTGGGTGTTAAAAATAAAATAAAAAATATGAGTTCAGAGATACGTGCTTGTGTTTGTTTTCCTCAATATAGTCTTAATAATATGTCTTTTTATGATTATAACCTTGTTCTATGTAAAAATCATAACAAAGAATTTGAAAATAATGAACATGCCCCTGAAACAACATCCTATTTTTATCTTTATACAAATAAAATAACTAAACCCTCTGGCCTTATAAAATCTGGAAAGTTTTCACTATTTAGAAAGTTTTACTACAATAATTTTAATGTCAAGATTGCAAACTTAGGCCACTCTGGCGAGTATTTGTACGGTAATAACATACACATGAAGAGTAAGATAATTAGAAATAATAATTTTGGTACCATGATCCCAGATGAATATCAAACTAACTTTCATAATCATTCAATAAGAACAAAACGCAATGAGCTTAAACCGAAAAAAAAATTTAAAAAAATTAACAGAATATCTACAAATATTCATGATGTCAGTAAATTTGAATCGTACAACAAGTTTTCTCCTCTTAAAGATAGTAGTGTAGATAACCCGTCGGTTTTATCAGAAATAAAAAATAAAAGTAGGCATCAGTTATATTTTTATGCCTCTGAGGCAGCTAGTACGAATCAAACTTCAGATTTCAATGATTTAATGTATGCAGAGAACCGACAAGAAAGCCCTTCTTCATCACTGTTTTCTATTTGATCCTATAGGCGTTCGGCTCACATGAAACAACTTCGTAACACTTCGGGGAAAAAACTGACCAATTATGTGGAACCCGAATGCACGCTTTCTACAGTGGAGTTAGGCTGGTCTTTTCGTACTGAAGCCAAGCGCACACTTCAGCAGCTAAATTTAGATTTCAAACGTGACAAGGATTACTTCGTCTGCGAAAAGCCCTCAAGTGATAAAAGTTTTCAAATACGCCCGACTATCAATAATTCTGAAGATGACATTGAAAACTGCGCAAACTCTTTGCGGAAAAGATATACCAGAAGATCTAAATTATCTAATATTAAAAAAATTCTAAATATGGCTTTTGTAAATGTACAGAGTGTAAGAAATAAAACAGATATTATGAAAGAATTTATTTTTCAATACGACATTGATTTAATGTTTTTAACTGAAACTTGGATTAGTGATGAGAGGGATACTAAAATCTGTGAAGAATTAGAAAAAAATAATTTTAAATTAAAAAAAATATTCAAGGAAATTAAGATCAGGCGGAGGTTTAGGAGTTCTACATCGTGATGAGCTGGATATTAAAATTATTAATGACATACCTTTTAAAATATTGTCTATGGAAATTATGGAAATATGCTTGAATTATAATAATAGATTAATAACGTTTGTTAATATATACAGACCTGGCTTTAATAAGAAGAATAACTTCACTTTCAATTTTTTCTTCGATGAATTGTCAAATATTTTATCATATTAAAAACTTTTTACACATGTCTTTTTAATTGGTGATTTCAACTTACATATGAATAAGAAATCTAAACCTGAAGTATTAAAAATGAATGAAGTATTGAACGACTACGACTGTACACAGTTAATAAATAAGCTGACGCATATATTTGGTAATACACTAGATTTACCAATCAAATTCAATGATAGCACGTCATTAGAAGATTTTGTAGTAGATGATCTTTTTTCCGATCATAGTACAATAAGATGAGAATTTAGGTTCACAAATGAAGTAATCAAAGAAAAAGAAATAAAATTTAGAAAATATAATAAAATAGACCATAATGCCTTTAAAAATGATATTAATACGTATTTTAATAAGATCTATTCAAAGTCTACCCTAGATGAATTAGTTGATTTATTTGAAGGATCTGAAGAAATTTTAAATAAGCATGCTCCAATTATTAACAAAAAAATTAAAATTAGAAATTCCTCACCATGGTTTAATAATGACATTAATATAGAGAAAATATTGAAAAGACAACTTGAAAGAAAAATGAACGTGTTTGATAAGAATTATATAAGAAACAAAGAAATAAATTTAATAATTTGATTGCTGATTTGATTGCTGAAGTGTAAATATTACAAAAAAATAATTACTGATAATCACAAAGACCACAAAAAAACTGTACGCAACTATTAATAAATTGTTAAACAGAAATAATAACACTCCTTTCGTTATGTCGGAAGATTATGAGAAACTTGGGGATGACTTTAATGAATTTTTTATTGGGAAAATTGGAAAAATCAGAGAAAAATTGGACAATAATAATTCGCTGAGTAACAATATTATTGAAATGAATAGATCTAATCAAATTGATATCCCACAATGGAATAATTTCAAATTATTAAATAATGAAGATGTAAAGAAAATCATTAGAAAATTATCTTCTAAATCTTGTGGACCAGATCCTGTTCCAGCGTGGTTGATTATACAGCATCTTGAAGAATTCATATCGATTATTACTGAAATAATTGATAAATCATTATTATGCTCAATAATGCTTGAAACTTAACAAAAGAAAAATTATAGACCAGTATCGAATCTTAAATATATATCTAAAATTATTGAAAAAGCTGTTGCTAATCAATTGGTTGATCATTTAGATATTAATAATCTTAGAGATTGTTTTCAGTCTGCTTATAAGGCGTTCTATAGCACTGAAACTGCACTTATAAAGGTTCATAATGACATTTTGTCTGATATTGACAACGATAAGACAGTTTTGCTTATTTTGCTTGACCTATCTGCTGCTTTTGATACTATTGATCACAATATTTTATTATCTAGTTTGTCTGAGAAGTGTGGTATAAATGGTTCTGTACTAAATTGGTTTAAATCATACTTATGTAACAGAGTTCAATATGTGACGGTAAATGGCAATTACTCACAGAAGAGGTCCCTCAAGTATGGAGTTCCACAGGGATTGGTTTTGGGACCGATCCTTTTCACTATCTATATTTCTCCTCTTTCTGACATAATATGAAAATATGGTCTAAGTTACCATGCCTATGCTGATGATACCCAGCTGTACATCTCCCTAGACTTAGATGATGATGAGTATGTGAAATTAAATTATATTAAGATACAGGAATGTGAAGGAATTTTTTCTGGAAAATAAAATGTGAAATTTTTAATTGCCTCAAAATATGGTAAAAAGTGAAAAACTTAGGTGTGAATTTTGACTTGTAATGAATTTTAAAAATCATATTAGCAATATATGTAAGAAGGGATTCTTTCATCTTAAAAATATTGCTAGGATCAGAAAATCTTTAAATAAATCATCGACTAATATGTTAGTACATGCTTTTATTTCCTCTAATATTGACTATTGTAAATCATTATTGATTGGACTCATGGAAAACACAAAATAACATGGCTCCTACATACTTAAAGGATCTATTAACTAAAAAAATTAATTGTCGAACACTAAGATCCAATGATAAACTAGAATTAACGATTCCAAAATAAAAAACTAGATATTACTGAGACAGGGCCTTTAAGTATATGGCGCCTCTATTATGGAATAGGCTCCCACCCGACCTTAGGTTGTGTACTAGCTTGAATATCTTTAAAGGTAAACTTAAATGCTTTCTCTTCAAGAAATTCTATGATACTTAAGTACCAGCTAGCACTTTGAACAGGCTTGCCTGATTTAGCGTTATACAAGTATTTCATTATTATTATTATTATTATTATTATTATTATTATTATTATTATTATTATTATTATTATTATTATTATTATTATTATTATTATTATTATTATTATTATTATTATTATTATTATTACTACTATATTTATGCTATTTCCTCGCCCCTATGGGAGTGACTAACAACAACAACCAGGTTCTTGGCGACAGACCATGTCAATAACTTTATTCTGATAATAAAAATATATCTATTTAATGTTAATATGTGTCAAATAGATTACTCCTTTACCTCAGACAGAGTAAAACTGTACCCTGTCTGAATATATATCATAGCCTGATACAGCTTCAGTTCATATGGCACTGTGGAATATGTTGCTTGCAAGTCTTTTACAGTCTTTTTGTAGCGGTTTGCCACTTGATATCCCCGTGGTCCTTGACCTAGGCCCATATTTGGGTAGGTCCATTACCAGACAAACAATAATTGAGAACTTGTAAATGGTTTCCTCTTTAAACTAGATATGTTTACCCGTGAACTTGTTTACAACCCGACCTAGAGCCCATATTTGGGTAGGTCCATTGACAGTTACCCCTTGATATTGAACATATTAATGATTCCCTTCTTAAATAGATAGGGTTAACAGTGAATTTATTTACAATATTTTACCGCTACTCCCTTCTGTTCTGCTGTAGTGTAGGCTCTAGCTCCCTGACATATCAATCCTTTCCTTACTTGTTTAATTCCCTCCCCACAATGCAATCCCTGTTTTACATGCTTCCCTTTTTTCCCGAAATTACTCCCATCCCCTACAATTATTCCCCTTTTTTCCCTGGTTTAACTTGCCCCTTTTTACCTTAGACTTGCCAAATAATAATGTGTTGCGGAGCCCCTGCCGACTATTTGGTCTGTCATATGGCTCTGTGCTCCAAGAGATGTACATGGAGACTTGCCTCAGATAGTCTTCTGCGGTGTATTAGGGAGACTTGCCTCTGACCACCAGATTGTTACAGGGAGACATCCCTCTGATCATAATAGGAAATGGGTATGCTTACGGGTTGGACACAATCAAGGTCACTAGAGGCAGTCACTTAACAAACCTGTGACCTGCATTTCTAACTTATGTTTTATAAAAATTCAAGGTCACCTTGTCCTGAATCTAAATTTTTTTTGCACAAGGACATACCATTGAAATTTTATGGCTGCTTAACATACGCATGTTGCAGGGGGTACGTACTCTACAAACTCTATACACTGATTTTGGAAAATTCAGAAATCTTATCCAAATTAGTTATATTAATGAAACATATATAAAGCAAATAAATTAATATAGTGTATATAATTTTCAAACATAGTTAAAACTAAATTTGGACAACCAAAATTTTATATATATAGAGAAAAAAATGTTGAGACAGGAAATAACAGTTTGATATTTCCAGTAAGGCTCCTATCAAAGATTATGACAATGAATTAACTGGATTCAAAATGCTTATAAACTGCAGATAAAGAAAGAATATTTTTTAAAGATATGATATGCAACTGCCTAAGTTTTGAAAAAAATTGATACATTACGTGGGGTACGTACTCTACGCATAAACTTATACAGAAACAACACTCATTTTCACAACAAAAATGAAATTAAAATGTTTAGGAAAAAGATTTTTATTTTGAATTGATTTGCAATTGACATCCCATAAATTTTTGATACTTAGATATCTTCTTGAGCATCAAATAAGACTGTTACAGTGTTGGGTTGGGCTTAATCAAGGTCTGAATGTACACTTGACCGTATTACAATGTAAGAAGATATTTTTTGATGTCACCAAACATATAAGATGTTGCTTATGACAATAAGCTGAATAATACCTTTTAGATAAAAAAAAAAAAAAATCATGAATCAGTGTACCATTTCCAAAACAATAAATATTTTAATGTCCTATACTTATTAAAATTAACTGTTATTAATGTGCATTGCGTGATGTACTATTTTGTTAAGTTAAAGTGAACAATTAATATAAAGGATACATTGTACAAACAATGTATATTTTGACTAATTATTATTCATTTAGTTTTTTTAGGATTGTCTCGTGTATGACATCATGACAAACCTAGATATTCCACAATACCTCAGAAAAAATGTGTTTTTTTAAAAGGAAATTCTGGTTTTACCCCCTGTAATAAAAGATTCTACATTTCTAATAATGATTGATTGATTTTATTTTTATATTAGTTTATACATGTACAATATAGGTACAACAATATATTTGACTAATGTTGAGTATTGTAATTGAAATAATTATTGGTCTGTTTGTAGTGTACCTACCCCCATCATAGCATCGCACCCCCTTGTACACAGAGATGTTAGTGTTGGTATTGATTAGAATTTTAAATCATTTATGTTGTTTGTAAAGTGATGAAATGTCAAGTGCACAACTCTTAAAAAATCAGGTTTGATAATTATGTAATCATTTAACACAAAATTTCTAAAAATATGAAGCATGACGTTGCCTCATTTTAAAATTGTATTCTTGTTTAATTTACTCATTTTGGTTATGTTCTTTGAATAAGAAGTCTACAAACCTTTGTACTTGATGGAACCCTTGCTCTATTTAGCTCATAAATTGTTATGACCCACCTAGTCCAAGGGTGAGCAGTATTTGGTAAATAATACTCAAGTGTTGTAGTGAACGTACCCAAGAAGCAATTACATATTAGTGAGTTCATGGAGTAGACTATACTGACTTTTATGATACTCATTTACAATGAAATAATTATCAAACCATTTGTATTTACTTTCTATATACTTATTCAAAATTAACTTCAAAGTTTCACTTGGTCTGGCTAATGAATTTGGTAGATAGTTGAATATTATCAAAATTATTGTAAGAAATGTTGTGCAGAGAGCAAACACATAATTATCAAACAATTTCTAAAACTGTTACTTTTGTTAAACAGAGTTGTCCACTTGACATCTCATCACTTTACAAGCAACATAAATGATTAAAAAGTATATCAAGACCAACACTAACACCTCTGTGAACAAGGGGGAACTTACTCTACAAGGGAGTACGTACACTACATTTTCAGGTTTTGGGAGCATGCTTTCAACCAATAATTATCTCACTAATAATACTTAATATTAGCTCAATATGACTGTATAATATGAATTAGTTGTCTTTTCTGGAACTACCAATTCACATGGGGGTACGTACTCTACGCATTTTTTAAAAAAATTCACCTCAAAACATCATATGGCATAATATTCACATAACAATGATTTCACTATCTTAAATTATTTATTTCTTTATTCCTTCATATGATATTATCAAATGAAGGTATTTTTTAATACATTTGTGTTATTAATATTAGAAATATTAGACAGTCTTTTATTGCCTTTTAAACCAGAAATTCCGTAACAAAACACATATTTTTCTGAGGTATCGTGGAATATGCAATTTGCGATGATACCATACACCAGACAATCTAAAAAAACTAGAGAAATAATTGGTCAAAATATAACTTATTGTGCAATGTAACCTTTATATTAATTGTGAAATTTACCCTGACAGAAAGGTACAACACATAATGCACATTCGTAACAGTTGATTTTTGATATATTTCGGATGTTAAAATATTCACTGTCTTGGAAGTAATACACCGATTCGTGATTTTTTATTTTTATTTAAAAGGTATTATTCAGCTTGTTATCATAAGTTGCATCTTGAATGATTGGTGACGTCAAAAAATATTTCATTGCATTGCAACACTGTCAAGTGTACATTCAGACCTTGATTGTGGCCAACCCGTTAGGGAGACTTGCCTCTAGCCCCACGCTATTCATATTACACGGTGTGTTAGGGAGACTTACCTCTGACCGCTATTTGTGTGACAGGGAGACTTGCCTCTGATAATAATATAAGTGGGTGTGCATAGGGAGACTCTATGCCCACCCTATTGAGTTTGTGCGGTGTAATATTGAGACTTGCCTCTGACCACCGGGTTGTGACGGGGAGACTTGCCTCTGATAATAACAGAAGTGGGTATGCCTAGGGAGACTTGCCTCTAGCCCTACCCTATTGATTTTATGCAGTGTGTTAGGGAGACTTGCCTCTGACCGCTATTCGTGTGACAGTCATATGGCTCTGTGCTTCGTGAGATGAACAGGGAGACTTGCCTCTGCCAATGTTGTGAATGGGTGTTAGGGAGACTTGCCTCTAGCTCCTATTCTGTAGTGGATGTGCAGTGTATTAGGGGGACTTGCCTCTGACCAGCAGATTGTGACAGGGAGACTTGCCTCTGATAAGAATAGAAATGGGTACGCGTAGGGAGACTTGCATCTAGCCCCACGCTATTGATGTTATGTGGTGTGTTAGGGAGACTTGCCTCTGACCGCTATTTGTGTGACAGGGAGACTTGCCTATGATAAATTAGCAATTGCCGATTACTAGTGTGCTGCAGAGCACATGGCGACCATTTGGTCTGTCATATGGCTCTGTGCTTCGTGAGATGAACAGGGAGACTTGCCTCTGATAATGATGTGGATGGGTGTTAGGAAGACTTGCCGCTAGCTCCTATTCTGTAGTGGATGTGCAGTGTATTAGCGAGACTTGCCTCTGACCACCGGGTTGTGACAGGGAGACTTGCCACTTATAAGAATAGAAATGGGCTTGTGAAGGGAGACTTGCCTCTTGCCTCTAGCTATTGATATTATGCGGTGTATCAGGGAGATTTGCCTCTGACCGCTATTTGTGTGACATGGAGACTTGCCTCTGAATAGTAATAGAATTGGGTATGCATAGGGAGACTTGCCTCTAGCCCCACCCTATTGAGTTTTTGCGGTGAATTAAGGAGACTTGCCTCTGACCACTGGTATGTTATCTCTGATAATATTTGAGACAGGGTGTGCTAGCCCAATCATGTTGTGTTTGTGCTGTGTGTTTGAACAAATCTAATCTGTGTAAGGGGAACAAGCTCTCCAATGTGTCGCGAAGCACATGTTGTGAGTGGTCTGTCGTTTGGCTCTGTGCTCCGCGACATGTGTTTCCATGTCCCTGTTGATGTAAACCCTAATAATGGTTATGTTATTTCACCTTTAATCTCTAGTGAGGAATAATTACAGGGTAGGAGATTCATTCATTAACTTATGCATATCACAAAGAAATTGGTAATCCTACAGTAGCCTATAAATATCATAATAAAAAACTGGTATTCATGACATGTATACTACCTATTGCTCAGACATGATTTGGCCCCCTTGTGGCTATAATTGGACCATCCAGTGAAACAATGGCTGTACACGATTGGCATCCGCTGTCTAGCCTGCAGCGAGAGCGTCCGCCGCCTTCCCCCACCGGCACTCGCCGGCTCAATCATGGAGAAAAAGGAAAACCCGGGCTAACTTGCCGGACCCAATTGTGTACAGCCAATGTTGTTGTTTTGTGTTATGTAATGGGAGAATTGCCACAGAAGAATAATTATTCAGTCAATTACACCTATTTCCACCACTGTAAACAAACCTGTTGATGTAAACCCTAATAATGGCTATGTTATTTTACATATAATATCTCTAAGTGAGAAATTAATTACATTATAGAAGAATTTTTATTCATTAGCATAATATGAATATCACAGATAAATTGGTAGTCATTCAGTGGCATATAAATATCATAATAGAACTGGTATTCATTACATGTATACTACCAGTTGCTCAGACATGATTCGGCCCCCATGTGTCTGCAATTGAACCATCCAGTGAAACCATGTTGTAGTTTTATGTGTTTTCAGAAATCAACCATCCAGAGACATAATCGACTGTAAGTGTGCAAATTGAGTGAATTTGTTATGCTAATTCTCCCTATCTGCTCTCCCATATACGCTGCATTTTTTTAGCGCTGCAATCGTATTTGACCCAATTCTTTGCACACGGCACATCCGGGAACAGTGGCGACAGCCTGTTTGGGGCATTGTCGCCTCTGCCTTTCATCTTTCCATCGTTGTTTTTCTCAGTTTTGCCTTCATAATTTTGACATAACTTACGTAAAATGCAATATACTTATATAAAGATTACACAACAAACACTCTTTAGCGCTGACATCGGCGTGTCAATGTACGATGTCAGTCTGAAATTTCCCTCCCATCTTGAAGCAAGGCAGGCGGAAGTTTACAACGCAACATCTTTCCCGTAATGCACTGCTCTCTCGCGCCAATTTCGTCATTTTTTCACGGACCAGCTAAAATTCCGGGAGAGCAGATAGCCAGAATTCAATTAATATATGTATAAGTTTTTCTTGTGAATGATCAGTTTAATTTACCATTATAACAATAATAATGTCCATGTTATTGATTAGTAATGTATTAGTAATGTATTTTTAGGCGTCCTGCTCCTCCCCTGGCCTACCCGCATCCTGCTCCTCCACACACCTGTCCACCTCCAGAATGGCCCTTCTTACACTGTGGTAATACCTGTAGGTACCGTTCTGTAGGTACGCCATCCTTCGCCAGAGGGGGCTCAACCTTGAGCTTCTGGTGATGCCACCACCATATGTGCGGGAAAGAAAACCTCTTCTTTGTTTTCTTTCCCACTGTTGGACGGATCAGCCTCTCCGCAATAAGTTCACAAAAATCATCTAACTTAGCATTGTAGCTATCCGCCGACATGTGCCTAGGTTTGGCCCTGTGTATAGGCATGCCTATCACTGTGATCTGGGCCCCCTCGTTGTGCAACTGTTGGGCCAACCTATCCGCTGCCTGATGGATAGGCATGTCCCCATCCAAGTCGTTTCCAATAACGTCCAGGAACATAATGGGCTTTCTTTGAACGGGAGCGTTTTACCTCACTCCAAATCCCGTCTAAAGTGTGGTAGTGCTCCACTCCTTCCAATCTTCACCCTCTTTTAGTGATGAAAACCACTTCTCTGTTTTTAAGGGTGAGATTTTGGTTTGTATTCTGCCTTCTGCTGTCAGACATGAATCCACACACTATGGCCAAATTCTTTCCATTTTGGCTCTTGTTCCCCGGCAAACTGGCTCAGGGTTGGTTAAAGTAAAAATCCAAAATAGCTGTCAGTCATAAATGTTAGCAATAAAAACCATTAGCAAAAAGTATGTGACACGTGTTGGGTGCCCGGCAAGCTGGTTCGGGTAAAACTAAAAAAACTCCCACTAAGTGTCCATTTTGCAAAAATTCCTTACTTCTTTCACTGGCGTATGATGTCCAGGAAGGTTCCCAAGATTTCTAGTGAATTTGGAGCAACAATGTTGGTTTTTTGCCTCTGATGGCGACTGATAATTATCTGCAAACTTTTCTACGTGTTAACACGTTGAATAGCGTGGCGGAAAGAAAGACGAGCTGCGCACGCAGTTCCTGGCCGCTTCCGGTTGCGCGCGCACCCCCTCTACTTCCGTCAGATGTCCTCCACCAAAACAACCACGGTACTTAATTGGCTGCTTGTCACTTCCATAAAAGCATTTATCACATCAATAAATGGGCTAACGACCGCCGACTTCGCGCATTTTGGTCTTTGTCAATAAATAAATAATCAATAAATAAATGAACAGTCATCTATATGTGTGCTGGAGTGGGGTATATACCTACACATACATACACAGTGTATATACATACACATACATACACAGAATTGACAGAGTAATAATAATAATAATAATAATATCGATTTATATAGCGCTATATCAGACCAGGTCTGCTCTAAGCGCTTCATTAAGATAGTGCTTTCTAAATAGAAATGTCTTAAGTTTCTTCTTGAAGGTGTCTACAGTTTTACAGTTTTTCACTTCAAGGGGCAGGGCATTCCAATTCTTTGGCGCATATACCATGAAGGCCCTGTCACCATAGGATTTCATATTAGTCATAGGTACCACGTATTCATTCTTATCATTAGATCGCAGACCCATACCTAGCTGTTTATACTCTAATAAATTAGTTAAATATTTTGGGGCTAACCCATTTTGCACCTTCCATGTTAGTAAAGCTATTTTGAAATCAATCCGGGCCTTAACAGGCAACCAGTGAAGTTCTATGAGTTTTTGTGTGATATGGTCTCTCTTTTTAAGTTTCCCAACTACCCTGGCTGCAGCGTTCTGTAATTTTTGTAGTTTAGCTAATTCACAAGCGGGTAACCCAGCCAGAAGGGCATTTCCATAGTCAAGGGTAGAGGTGACAAATGCATGAGCAAGGGTGTTGGCAGTTTTTTCATCCAGACAATTTCTTATTCTTGATAAATTTTTTACATGAAAGAAACCATTTTTGCACATTTTTTTGATTTGTGATTTCATTGATAATTCTTGATCTAGAATAACCCCTAGATCCTTAACAGCATTTGATCTAGGAATTTTAGTTTCCCCTACTAGAATCTCTTCTGGTACATTTTTCTTTCTGAATTCACAGCTTTTACCACATAAAAGCATTTCTGTCTTTCCATCATTTATCTTCATCTTATTCTCTATTAAAAAATTTTTAACCTCTATAATACAATTTTCCATCTCTATGCAGGACCTATTTCTAGTTTCTTCAGATTTAGGATCGATGGTGATGTACAGTTGTGTGTCATCAGCATAGATATGATGCTTGAGACCATAGTTACCAATAATATCTGATAGAGGCTCCATATATGCTGTAAAAAGTAAAGGTCCCAAAACTGAGCCTTGCGGGACACCATATTTAATATTCATGTTTTCAGATCTTTTACCATCAATTATGACACATTGTTTTCTATTAGATAAGTATGATCTAAACCATTTAAGGGCAATCCCTGTGATACCACATCTTTTTTCCAACCTATTCAATAATATATCGTGATCAATAGTGTCAAAGGCCGCTGATAGATCAAGTAGTACCAGCATTACCGTTTTACCATCATCAATATCCATTAATATGTCATTTTGAACTTTGAGCAATGCAGTTTCAGTACTATGGAATTCCTTATAGGCTGATTGAAATAGACCTTGAATTTCATTTCTCACCAAATGTCCTACAAACTGTGTAGCTACAGCCCTTTCTATTAATTTTGATAAATAGGCCAGATTTGAGACTGGTCTATAATTTTTCTTTATCAGTTCAAGGCCCAATTTCTTAATTAAGGGTCTAATGATGGCCATCTTGAGGTCATCAGGTACGTTTCCCAGTGAGATTGACTTATTTATGATAGCCTTTATTAATGGCAATAAATTTCCCATGCATTCATTTAGAAGCCAGGTTGGAATGGGGTCTAATTCACATGACTTCTTTGCGGATTCTTTAATTATTTTACTAACATCAGCGTCGCTTAACAATGTAAACTTTTCTAACTGTGTATCAAATCTGACTACTTCATTAAGCTGTTCTTTATTTTGATCACTTCTGTCCATAGATTCTCTAAGATTTGTAATTTTTTCAAGGAAAAAATTATTAAATTCAGAGGCTAACTCCTTCTTGTCATTATGTCTAGGGAAAGGAGTGTCCTCCTTAGTATGCAATAATTTGTTTAATATTTTAAATAGTTTTTTTGGATCCGATTTATTTGAATTTATTATTCCCGAATAGTAATTGTTTCTCGAGTCTTTAATGATATTATTATATTTGTTCCTCTGTATTTTAAATTGTATCTTATCTGAAGAGAGACCGGTTTTATTATGTTTTCTTTCTAGTCTTCTTTTATTTCTCTTTTCTATTCGTATACCCTCGGATAACCATGGAGCAGGTTTTCTATTATTTATGGTTTTCTCAACATTAGGAGCATGTTTATCCAATATAGTTGTCAGTTTATTATATTTATCCAATAAGTCATTGAGATCTGTATCTTGATAGGATTGATTTTCATTAAACATTTCTTCAATATCTTTTTTAAAATTATTTATGTTCATTTTTTTGTAATTTCTATATGAAACCCTTTTTTTGTTATTAATTTTAGTCTGTAGATTCAAGGTTAGTTTGATTATATTATGATCTGATATCTTTTCATCCACTATATGTTCCTTTACTATATTACTATGTATGCTTGTTATCAGTAAGTCTAGTGTATTTCCCATAATATGTGTTGGTTCCTTCACATGATTATGTAAATTATATAAATCCAAGACATCATTGAATTTTATTACATTAGGCCTTTCTGGTCTATTCATATGAAAGTTATAGTCCCCTACTAGCACAACTTCATGAGTATATGTACTATAGTAAGATAGGAGTTCGCTGAATTCTTCAAAGAATTCTGTATATGTATATTTATTCTTATCAGAAGGTTCTGGTCTATATATTGTAATAATAGTGCATATTTTATTGTTGCTTTTAATATTTATTTCCATCATTTCCATTGTTGATAACTTATGTATGTGATTAATTTTCTTTATGTCTATTTCAGGTCTGTAGATAATCGCTAGGCCCCCGCCAGACCTTAAGGCATGTGGTACGTGTTCAATGTCATAGTTATTACTTTTAATTTCACCCCTTATATTTTGTTCATTCATTTCATTTATCCAGGTTTCAGTTATAAAGAATAAGTCAACATTATTTTCATCAATATTTACGTTTATCAGTTCGATCTTATTTCCAATACTTTGAACATTGGCTGTTGCAATAGTTAAATCTTTGTTCATTAAAATGTGTGTATCCTTTTTAAAGTTACGTTTTATATGTTTTTTCGTTTTGTTTTTAGTTAAATTTCTATTCAAGTTAAATTTATTTGTATTCTCCTGAGCATTAAGGCAACTTTCTACTGGGAATCCGGTCATTGACCCTATGACGTCATTTTCGAGGGAACCCCTGTTACCCCCAGCGGATTGCCCCCCATGACGGCCAATCAAATTTAGGGGAGGCGGAGCTAACGTCCGATCGCTTCGAGACTTTGTGTGGCAATTAACCATATAAGGACTGTGTTCTTTATGTTCAGATTAATGTAATACCGTTTTGTCCATGTCAGAAAGATATTAAATCGATTTGAGACCAATATTTCACTTAGTGTCCTCGTTAAACCTGTTCTACTCTCACGGACCCTCTGACTGTGGGCGTGGCCATTTAGACCATGTGACTCAGATCTGACATTTGATTGGTTTACCTTTTTTCTTATGTTTTGTATGTTAGAGATGCGATTAAGATGCTTTTCATTAAGAGTGTCCACTTGGGGAACCCCTTCACGATTTGTATAGCATTTAAAATGATCATTGATTCTAACCATTTTATTTAAAGATTGCGTGTTATCATTAAATTCTTTACATTTATGTTTTCGAATATTTTTGTACAGATTGACTTCTTTTTGATTATTCGGCATTCTCAATACCTCGGCATATGTGGGCTTTAGGACTTCAGTTTGGTTTTGATTTTTGTTTAAATTGCTGGGATTATTATATTGACTACGGGGACATAAGGTATTTATTTTTCCATTTAATAAACTGACATTATTCAAATCCTTTTTACTTTTGTTAAAATTTATTTTCATGCAATTTTCTTTAAAATCCTCATGCATCATAAAACGTTTTTCATTCAAAGAGTTCACATTTTTTATAAAAACATTTTCATACATGCAATAATCTGAGATGCAATCATTTCTAAAAGGTTTCACATTTTCACAAGGTAATATATTTTCTAGTGGCTTAGAGACATTTTCAGAACTATTGACCGTGGTCGAATTATCAGCACCGCCATATTCATACATATAAGTATTATCATTATCCATACAATATTTATTATACATAATTCTGTCTTTATAGATCATTTTCTTTTGAATCCTTATGTCCCCCTGACCCCATCATTTATTAAACTTTCGCCTTTTCGATGAATGTAAAAATTTACATCTATCCCCAAAACTACATTCCCCCGTTTTCTCAAAATTTTGACATGGAATTCCCTTACTATCTGTTGGTTTTCGAATACCATATGTTCTATAAATATCATAGCCAGAAATCACCGTGTCAATACCATCCAGGGCATTCATAAGACTGGGGGGGGATCCAAAAATCAATAAGCCCTGTGACTCCTCCCTCCCATCATAAAGTGACTTCCATGACATCTTTTGTATTGTGGTTTGACTCATCAGTTGGATGGCCTTTACATTTTCCCCTAGTTTTCCCATAGCAAGCCCCATTTTCTCATTAGGAATTTCCCTCATTATATGTACATAATCTTTGTCAAGAGCCCAAAGTAAATCATTTTGCACTTGACTAGAGGCTCCCTTATATAACTTAGAATCTGATGTACATTCTTGAGTTGTGGGTGAATGTTTTGACTCAACTTTAGCCTTCTTAGACTCAGGGAAGTCCTTCAAGTCTACCAATAAATCCACTTCTGTTTTACAAATTGTTTCTTCATAAAAAATCTTAGCTCCCTTTTCGTTAAATTTGTAAGAACCATCAATAGTATATTCATATCTTAAGTAGCTATCAAATAGATTTCTTTTATTTACAAAATTGACATTCTTAATTTTTAATGATTTCAATTTGTTCAATAGAATCGCCTGGCAGCCATGAAAGGCAGTAAACGGCGGTGGAGTACATAATATGACCTTTGCATGAGTAAATCTAGCCAAGGTTATAGCAATATTCTCGACTGACTTACAAATAATATCAATATCAACATCATGAATAATATCAAATGCTCCGAGCATCAGAACAATGATGTGGAAATCCCTTAATTTAGCAAAAGTTTCTTTTAGGTCAAATGCCTTCTTGAAGTCAAACACAGAGTTTGCTTCAAGGGCTGGAACTAAGTCATACTTTTCATTCTTGTTAGAATCAACTATACATCTACTGTTCTCCTGTTCGGCAATGATGAGCACTCTTGGTTTCTGAGGCAGAGCCGAAGCAGTACTAGCAGAATCCAGTTGCGTCACATTCTTACACTTACTCAAATCTTCATTTGTATTTCTCTCAAACATTAGCTTTTCATGAAGTCTAGCTATTTCAGAGTCCTTAGCTTCAGACTCAAGACTGACCTCACTGACCTTTTCCTGCAAAAACTTTATTTGGGGCTTACATTCATCAACACATTTTTTCTTAAAATCTAATAATTCTTCTACGTGATTGTTCTTTTCATCCAATTCCAGTTTAATAGCATTCAGTTCTTCCTTCATGTTATCAATGTCAATTTTGAGTTTATCATTAATCTTAGTTAGAGAAGTAGTCTTTTTGGGAGCATTGGCTTTCTCCTGGCGCGTTTGTGCCGTGGTCGTCTCAATGACGTTGGTGTAATCACTCGGAGCCACCTCCATCGATTCGATAAGTTCATTCGATGCCATCTGGGTCTGTAATAAGTATACAACGGAAAAATTATGTACGTTCTATAAAGTTCTATTTATAGCCTGTTGTTCTAACCTCAGCAAGAGATTTCACATTGAGTTTTTCAGTTTTTAAGGATTTTATGTATTAGCGTCAGTAATAGGCTTGGAGTTTGCTCAGTTTCTATTTATGATATATTTGTGACACTTGAAAATAACTATAATTCCTTCACCAGAATTATTATTAGATTCTGACTAAATGTGCTAATAGTATATTTGAGTTTTGTCTATATAATAAGACAGATAATATCTCCCGCACGAGAGATACTAATTTAGAGCTCCATCTTAAATCAATAGTTCAAAATTAGAAAAAGTGTATATTCAGCAAATAAGATAGATAGTAATTCCCGCACGAGAAATACCAAGTTAGAGTTCTATCTTATATATATATCAGTTTTGAGATATTGTGATATTGAGATATTCTTTTCAAGTGATAAGATAGGTAGTATTCCCCGCACGAGAAATACTAATTTAGAATCTATCTTAAACTTCGATAATGTTGTCAGAATTAGTATAAATTTCAATAATTCTCTTGTGGATATACAGGTGATTCTCTTTTCAGAATAGAATAATTTAGGTAGTATTCCCTGCACGAGAAATACTAATTTAAAATCTATCTTAGTTTTATCCAATATTTCTCACAATGAAATATTGTTCAACGATATAGTTCAACAATATAGTCACAACTAATACAAGTATTTGAATATTGTGAAACTTGTATGGTATATAATATTGTTAATATTGTGAAACTTGTATAGTAATTAGCATATATATTTTACTTACTGTGGTTATTTGTGAAACAAAGTAGACTATGCCACTTGTTCCTAGACGATGCCTTGCATAAAATACTATTTAAAATCCAGGTTTAAAATCAATTCTCAATAGTCAATTCTCGATAAAATAAATATTTAAAAGCACATAGGCATGCACAACTGGCTGTTTGATGTAGCAGTTCGATGTAGCAGCCGGTCTTCAGTACTTGTAGTGTGTAGTGGCGTAGTGTGACTGTCGGTACACCTAATACTGCTTAAATAGTTATTCAATGAGTTATGTCAGATGAATAGTTCAACTCACCCGTTTTCAGAGATTGGCCCTTTTGCAGCCAAATAGCTATATTTGTTCACCTTGGTGTTTTGCGTTATCTACTAGCTTAGTTAGTTACATATATATATATAAATATATATGTTTATTCTTGTAGAGAATTTAGCTTGCAGTAGATTGAGAACCTCACGCTTTTCGACACGGGAGGAGGTTTATTTTTGCGTGTGTTTATTTGTAGTGCGATATATCTTAGGATCGAAGATGTATGCTTAATTTTATTTTCTCAAGGTGGCTACCCCAAGAATAAAGCGTCCATTCCTCCCGCGCCTGCGCGCCAATGTTTATATTTTTGTAACAAGCTGGTACAAATCGGGGTCAATGGGTGCAATTTTCATAACAATTTAGTTTTACCATTCATATAAACTTTTCTATGTCAAAAAGTCCATTGTTCCATTTGTTTTATGTATACATTCCAATTTCATAATTATCAGCCAATCCTATGTTTGCGCGAATCCTATGGTTGTTAGCTCTATATATATAATTGATGATTAAATAATTATTAATCATTAATTATGTATATATATATATATATATATATATATATATATATATACAGTGACCGGCAGCCAAATCCGGACACTTTCATGTTTTTCACTCCTGATTTTCACAAAATCTTTCAAAACTGAGTAAAAACTGCTCACATCGATTGAAGATCGTCTACTTCAAAGGCGTGTGAAGTAAAAATGATATCTTTTCAATATTTACAGAATTAGCGGGAAATTCACGCATTCAGCAAACCTGCAGATTGTCCGAGTTTCCATTGAGTTATACGGTGATGTTGGTCATGTCACCACTTCTGACGTCATTTGACAGTGACAACATTACTCGTGCCGTGAAAACAAATAAACACTTATAGCGTTTTGAAAAGCAGTGGGAATACAAGATAACGTGTGAGAGACAATACTCAGCTCAATTGCAATTAGTACAGCAAGGTTTGCTTTATGTTTCACCCAGTTAAAAAGTGTCCGAGTTTCATCTGCCGGTTTCGGACAGTTGCCGGTCACTGTATATATATATATATATATATATAATTAATGATTAATAATCATTATATATATAATTGAGCTGAATGTCAGGCCTCACACGTCACCTTGCAATTCCTGTACCTTTCAAAACGTTAAAAGTGTTTATTTGTTTTCAAGGCACGAAGGTTTGTGTCACTGTCAAATGATGTCAGAAGTGGTGACGTAACCAACATCACCATATAACTCAATGTGAACTCGGACAATCTGCAGGTTTATTGAATGCGTGAAAATCACGCTATTTCTGTTAATATTGGTTGGGTATCATTAAAACTCCACAGACCGTTAAAGTCGAAGATCTTCTTTCGATGTGAGCAGTTTTTACACAGTTTTTAAAGATTGACGGCAGTCAAATCCAGACACTGTATCCGGTCACTGTATACAGTGACCGGCAGTCAAATCCAGACACTTTCATGTTCTTCACTCCTAATTTTCACAAAATCTTTCAAAACTGAGTAAAAACTACTCAAATTGATAGTAGATCGTTAACTACATATGCGTGTACAATAAAATTGATACATGTTCAATATGTACAGAATTTTCGGGAAATTCACGCATTCAGCAAACCTGCAGATTGTCTGAATTTACATTGAGTGATCTTGGTCACGTCACCACTTCTAACGTCAATGTCCGAGTTTCATCTGCCGGTTTTGGACAGATCCCGGTCACTGTATATATATATATAGAGCTAACAACCATAGGATTCGCGCAATCAAAGGATTGGCTGATAATTATAAAACTATCTAAGACTTGTAAACACAAAACAAATGAAACATTGTACTTTTTGTCAAAGAATAAACGATATGATTCGTATAAATCAAATTAAATCAATTGTTATGAAAATTGCAACCAGTGACCTCGCCAATGTGACAATACGCACGTGCGGAAGAAGAATTTTGTTACAAAAACACACAAATTGGCACTGCTCTGTCAGTTCTTGGCCGATTTACATCATAGACAACTCAAATTTGAGCTACTGAGCTCTTCTCTACAAATATGTAAGTCATATGATCGATATATTAATTTTCATCTTTTGGCATAAAAAAAAGGTCAGTGCGCGAAGGCTATTGTATTATCTGTTTGCGCAAAGACGTGACTCTGACTTGTCAATCTTGTTAGAATTTAGCATCCGCACATCGCTTTATAAGTTAAAGTAATGACAAGTCTTACTGATGGATATAGTGTAGGATATAGATTACCTACCCAGAGACTGTTAAGAATATATAGACAATCATGGACAATCACGGTCTCTGGCAGAACATCATGTATAGATATTGTGTGCCGCGTGAAGTCAACGAGTGCAGGTTGATACATCGCCTTAACCACCGCACCTGGAGATGACTCACCGGACATAAGAGATCACGTGCAGGCAGACTAGCCCATGCAAAACCCCCGTGTCGCAAAAGGAAGCCACGCAGGCAAGACGAGTCCATCCAGTGTCGCAAAAGGAAGCCATGCAGGCAAACCCCACACATGGCGCGCAACGATCCTTTAAAAGGGCCTGCAACTGTTGGATCCCCGGAGAGCAGAGCCTGGAGACCGGAAAGCAGAGATCCAGCGTCCACTTGCCACGAAAGATCCACGACTCTCAGCATCGTGACCGCATAGACTTGGATGTTTTGTGTATTCTCAGGACTCTATAAGTATCATGCATTTGGGTAGTTCATATGCCTCGCTCATTGCCATGCCGGCCTAGCCAGACAAGGATGATTCATAGCACCGAATAAAGGTAACTATTGTGCAGTGTATATCCTGTGTCTGCAGTCCTTATTACCTCACACCTCACATGGGTAGATAGGGTTGCTAGGTTCCGTGCCGCGCCTCACAGCCAGCGAGTAAAGTAGAGTCAGAGTAGAGTATCGATCCCCCGTCCATGTCCCCCAACGACGGATACTCACAAACCATGGGTAACAATTCCCCACTGTAGCACACATATTGATAACTATTCATGTTATGTCAGTTTATTTATTTATTGACAAAGACCAAAATGCGCGAAATGGGCGGTTGTTAGCCCTTTATATATATATACATACTTGGACCCTTCTGAATGTCATTGCATGTTGTCAAGCGTAATGTTGAGTAAACAAGAAAAAGTGGTGCTCCACGTGTAACACAGATGGGAAAAAAATAACAAACAAAACAAAAAATACAATAAACAAAACAAAAATTACAACAAACAAAACAAAAATTACAACAAACAAAACAAAATACATTTAAACACAAACATTCATTGCATACTGATGGGGTAGTTGAAATTATTTTCATTCATCTTTTAAAAACATTTAATTTGGTATATGAACGATTTTTTTAGCACTACTGTATAGGCTGATTGCCGATCTCCATGTTGTTTTTTTTCCCCCATTGAAAAGTACACACCGGAACTGTACAACTTTGCCGGAACCAGAACTGTACAACTCCACTATATTTAATCATTGGTCGGAGAGATTGGCAGGGGGCCAATGCAAAGACTTTTGCATGTTATTTCTGTTCTAATTGTCCGATTTCTAATTGTCCGATTTACACCAACTAAACTTCCTAAAATTCCTAAAGTTCTAGCAATTGGTAAGTATTTCCAAGCAATTTATAGGGACAATTTTAGGTAACGATGGGTGAGCACGATGACATCATTTTGAACGTTCTGCTTTTACACCACGCACTTCTTTTCTTTTGTTTACTTCTTTATATAAGTATTCATACGCCGGGGTGCATGCGCAAATTGGAAACTTGCATGGACACGGATGAACACTCCACAGTGACGTCAGTTGCTTGAACAATAATGACCACAGAAAAAACCGAATTACAACCCACAGGATATGACTACGCATTTCCCACGATTGTACTGATCACAGAATAATGTAACAAAACATACCGAGTCGGGGAAGCTGGGTGAGCGTATTCAGTGAGTTGGTGATGGCGGAAGGGTATCCGTCCGCCATCACCAACGAACTGAATGCGCTCACACAGCTGACCCGACGAGGCATGTTTTATTTTTACACCTCAGACAACTACTGTATTTTTTTTAAAATGACACATGAAACAAGATATTTATCATTAAAAACGTTTTGTAAACAAAGCGCACCTCACTGCACCCCGTCACGTGACCCGAAAATAGTGCGTACAGCCATAGACTGGTTGCCGCCCTCTGTGTATACACGATGTTCTTGACACTCGGTGGGGGACCAGTCTAAAGATGGCCGACGCAAAATAGTTCGCAGCTAATCAATACGTTAGGAATACTCGGCATGCTCGTAATCATTGGAAATCTCGTTGATACGCGCATCACTGAGGTACAACACAGATAGTTCCATCTGTGTTACAAAAACTGATGAAAAAACGCTACAGATAACCCCTGTATTTGCATTTACAGACATTATGACTGGGAAAGACAATGACATGGGTCATAACTGCAACAGTCAATCGCCGGAACAGTGGATTTCAAGTCTATTTTGCCGATGTCTTTACATACATATATAAAATAAGCATGAACGTGATCAGAGAGGAAGGGTGACGAGATTTGAAAAAAAAAAAAAAAAGTTGCAGTCTGAGGTATTGACTGCAATATAGTGTTCTCCAATCACCCATCGGCAAAGCCAAGATAGGTGATCTGGAGAGGTCTGAGATTTTTGCTTTTCCTTCATAATCTCGTTTAGATGTGATTTTTTAAATACCCAACTGTTTAAGTGACAATTCATATTTTATGTATGATTATGTCTAAAATCTCACAAATAAGCTTGATTATTTTTTGGATAACATTAAATAAAGAAAATATTAATACTTGATAATAATCGCCAGCTGCAAAAATTGAATCAAACCCGTTTCAACGCCAGTTGAAACGGGTTCAATTTTGATGTTTAAATGGGTTTACCAAAGTTTTTGCAGCTGGCGAGTTTTTACTTCACTAGAGCTCAATCAACCCCACCAAACTTTTCTTTGGTTGGAGTTGGTAGAGACCATGGACGTTCGACAAACCCCTCCAGATCACCTACCTGGGCTTTGCCGATTGGTGATTGGAGAACACTAACTGCAATAAAATTCGCCACTGATAAGAGTGTGTGATCTCGCTGTTGCGTTTTTACGTTGCCCTCTGGTGGACGCTAGATCAGTCTCCACTTCAGTTTTATTTTGCAAGTTTATGCGATGTTTTGCACAATATGTACGTTAGGAATAGAGTTGTTTTCACTCAATGTTTATCAGGATTATGTTAGATATGAGATATTACCCACAATATGCCTATTTTTCTGTATTAGAACTTTGTTTTCAACATCAGCAATTTGACCTATTTAATGACCTATTTATTGAGGTCCCACTAGGTTTTTTATAAAGGGGCCTACATGGGTGAAATACAGATATTTTTAGCCAGCACGATTGTGAGAAACAATGTGAGATAGTGAGATTGCTACAACAGCAAGAAATAGCTGCATAAATAAGAGATAGCTGCATAAATAAGAGATAGCTACATAAATAAGAGATAGCTGCATAAATAAGAGATAGCTGCATAAATAAGAGATAGCTGAATAAATAAGAGATAGCTGTGGGAGAGATAGTTGCACATGGTGAGAGATAGCTGCACATGGGGAGAGATAGCTGCACATGGGGAGAGATAGCTGCACATGGAGAGAGATAGCTGCACATGGGGAGAGATAGCTGCACATGGGGAGAGATAGCTGCACATGGTGAGAGATATAGCTGCACATGGTAAGAGATAGCTGCACATGGTGAGAGATAACTGCACATGGAGAGAGACAGCTGCACATGGAGAGAGACAGCTGCACATGGTGAAAGATAGCTGCACATGGTGAGAGATAGTTACAACAGTGAGAGACAACTGCTCCACTGAATGACAGCTCCACACGTGGTAGTTGCACAAGTGAGAGACAGCTGCACATGTGAGAGATAGCTGTATAGGTGAGGGATGGCTGCATAGGTGAGAGATAGCTGCACAATTGAGAGACAGCTGCACAGGTGAGGGATAGCTGTATAGGTGAGGGATGGCTGCATAGGTGAGAGATAGCTGCACAATTGAGAGACAGCTGCACAGGTGAGGGATAGCTACAACAGTGAGGGACAGCATCACTTCCCAGCCGAAGGCACTTGTTGGGTATAATAATTAGGGCTAACAACTGTCAATTTCACGCATTTTGGTCTTTGTCAATCATTATATTATCCAACAAAACATGGATAGTTGTTTACATATGTGCTATTCGGTTATTCAGAGATCGGTCATGCGCGAAAGGCAGGCCAGGCACACTCACTTCCGGTTTGGAGCAGGGTCATCGTCGGACATTTGTCAAATAGTAAAGTGGTGTTTCTATGTTTATGAAAGTGTGAAATGTTTACAATTATCATGATTTATGGTCTTAGATATTTATAGAATTTAAGTCAAATACATTTTTTAGTGAAGTGTGCTTGAATGTGATGAAAACTCTGATGTAAACAATGCACACTATCGAGTCTGTTCTGCTTTCAGAAACACAGGGAGACAGAGAGCAAGTCTGAAGGATAAAAAATTATCCTTCCATATGTGTATGAACATACATATATTGAGGTGGACATTTTTTTCCAGACTTGCTCTCCATCTCCCTGTGGTCAGACGCCTCACTGCCCCATTAACATGACCGAAGTAAGCTGAGAAACTTTTGGTATCTACTACTCTGTCACATTTGGCAAACATAGAAAATATTAAAAATAATAACAGAAAGCAAAGATTAAATTTTCATACTGTGGTTCAATTTGAGCGATATACACATCAGAAGATATAGCATTGAATTATTTTTTGCAAACGTAGAAAATATTAAGAATAATAACTTTATACAGAAAACAAAGATGAAATCTTCATAATGGGGTTTAATTTGAGCGGTATGCACATCAGAACATATACAATATAAATTGTTTTTTGCATACATAGAATATGTAAAAAAGATAATGAATTTAAAGATGAAATCTTCAGATTGGGGTTCAATTTGACAAGCTGTATTGGTCCTATCAGGTATCACAGTGGATTTAAAAACAAAATCCCTGCAATTCCTACCAGGCGCAAGACAATAACTCACAATAACACGTCAAGCAGAAGGGAGGGAGGGAGGAACACAATTATTACTCTAGACAACTCGGGCCCAAATCATCTCAGATGGCTTCAGTGGCACACACATACACACACCCACATATTAATTTATGGTTATTGCTTTTTGCTATATCTTTCAATTTGCATGATGTTCATTTTAATTTATGGTTATTGCTACTTGATATTACTTCCAATCTGCATAATGTTTATCTAGTCCAAGAAGGTTAGATTTAACTGGTTTTATTTTAAGTACTAACACATTTTGTTGAATTGGCTCAAGTTCATGGTCTATGGCACCACCTTTTCTTGTTTAATTTGATCAAATACTAACCATGTTTGTTGAGTTGGCTCAAGTTCATGGTCTACCCCTAACTGACGAGTCCTGGGTTGACTGTATGGGCTGCTAACGTTCATTAGGACGAAACACTGCCAATAACTCGCAATAAAAAATACTTACCCTTTAAAATTTTTGTGAATTAAATATAAGCAATCAGTATCCCGTTTCCAGTGGAGTTATGTAATAGCATTGTTATTGGTAGTGCCTTAGGGATTAGTATTAAGTAAATACCAGGAAAGTTCTCTTCATAAAAAAATCTGACCTAATTATAAAATCAAAGTCACAAAGTGAGCACAATAAAAAAGTGCAAAGAATGCATAGAATGACATATTAAAAAGCTTTTTGTCTTCATTTTACTGTTTAACCTTTTTCTAATAGAATTAAGTCATTTGCACACATATATAAATATTTATTTTTATTATGACAAGACATATTACAAGGCAAAATATAAGTTATATAGAATCATAATATTTGATGGACCATTGTGTAAAATAACAATCCAGATATCAATGGATATGTTTCCATTCAATCTCATGATGATGATGCAGAGTGATGTCTAGTGATGCTTGGTGATCATCTAACCATACTAACTGGTGATGTTAAGTGATGCATGGTGAACTGAAAATATGTGACCCACATGGTAGCAACATGGTAGAGTTATGATGATCATATGCCCTTAACTGATGATGTTGAGTGATGTATTTGTTTGTTTGTTTGTTTGGGGTTTTACATCACTTTCAACATTATTTCAGTCATTTCGTGATGAGACCTACTTGTAGCAGATATAGCGCTGCCTCACTGAATTGTCATGTCGCAGGTCCTTGACATGACAACTCACCCGGTCACAGATTTACAAGGACAACGGGTTAACCCTTTGGCACAGGCCTCAGCTCATGTGGGAAATTGTATCATGAGTTCAATCCCGGCACGGCCGGGGTTCGAACCCACGACCTTTGGATCACCACAGAGGAACTGGTGCTAATAGGCTGGCGCCCTAACCAACTGCGCCACGGCCCGTGACCTTGAGTGATGTATGGTGATCAACAGTCCATACCAGCTGATGATGTTGAGTGATGCATGGTGATGAAAACTGAAAATTTTTGAAGATTTTAATGAATTAACACATGCTCATTTTTTTAAACAGTATTTTTTTGGCAGGAAAATGTCAAATATCTTTGTTTTTTTTGTACAAAATTACCAAGGAATTTTTTTTTCATGTTTCATTTACACATATTGGATTAAGTTATGTTTTTTTATTTAAAGGGATTAAGCACCAATTTTGCAAAAAATGTTAAAAATTCACGTATTGGTGATGAATGTATTTCTCTTTCACATCTATTAACTTTTTGATTGATGCATCCCTATTAGTGTCTGTTCAAGTATGGTAATATACTTGACATCATGAAATGTATTATCCTTTGAATAGTGCCAGAATGACATCAAGCAATGTTACCCTACTTGGAAGTTGTCTTACAGCAACTTATATTTTTACTCTATTATAATTTTAATTTGTCATGATGTTCATATGTGGCTAAGCTTTCAATTCACCAAATTGTAGAATTACTGCTTAATATCTTTAAATAAATGACTCCAGACTCAATAACTTTTATTCCTAAGACACTGCCAATAACAATAATAGTATGTATGTATTAATATGTAAAAGATTAACAAAAATAAGTCCTGATACCTTCAGACACTAATTATTTTTTCTGATGGGTTATTGGCAGTGTTTCGTCCCGATACAGTTTAATGGCCCATACAGTCTACCTAGGACTCGTCAGTTAGGGATAGACCATGAACTTGAGCCAACTTAACAAAACTTGGTTAATATTTGAATTAATTAAACAAGAAATTAAACAAGAACATGTGTGCTCCATGTTTAGCACAGATGGAAACAAACAAACAAAACAAAATATTTGAACAAAGAAATAAAAAACTATAGATACAACACATAAAAAATGTAAGTTGGTCACACCACTGTGAATTGATCACACAACTGTTGAGTTGGTCATGCCATATTCCTGACAAAGGACTCTGTGGAAAGAGAAGACATCAAAGGTTTTTTTCTGCTAAAGATTTCACATTAATATCTCTGCTAATAATACACTTACAGAAATGATTTAAATATTTATGGCATCATGTCAGTTATCAGTGGGGACATAAAAAGCATGAAAAGTAAAATAAGATTCAAATATGTAAAACATTCAAATATTTAAAACATTCATAAATATTTGAGTTCCATACCACTGGAGTATCTGCCCAATCTTTATTTCCAAAGAGATCACTACTCCCCCAGTGGTGCCCCTAGTGGAAATGATTGACAGCTTGACTAAAAATTGATCGGCAAATGTATCAAACATTGAAACAAGTGCCAGCCTAATGTATCAAATATATTGATACATTTTATTACATTCCCCTCTCAGCAGTTGTCAATGGTACAGCACTCTTACCTTGACCTCACTGTATCAATCGCCATTGTTTCATTTACACGGAGCATTTGTAACATATCCGTGTTACACATAACTAGTGTTTCCAGTTCTATACAATGGTATGCTGATATGAAAATGATTGGAATATGTTTTGTAAGTATTAAACCTTTAAATAAACTGGATTGTGAATTGTGACAAACTTACAATATTTCAGAATCAAAGGAAACTTATCAACATTTTTCTGACAGCTCAGTCGCAAAACCAGAAGTTTATTTCCAGAAGTGAATGTGCCGGTCTGCGTGTGCGCAGGGATAAATTCTGAATTTGAGAATAGTGGGGTATATCCATCAGTGAAACTTGACATTACTTTATCTTATAAAGTGATGTGCGTATGTTTACATACATATATAACAAAAGCATGAACGTGATCAGAGAGGAAGGGTGACGAGATTTGAAAAAAAAAAAAAAGTTGCTGTGTGAGGTATGGGCTTAGTAACGTATTGCTTAGCTGTGAACTATTTTCCGTCGGCCATCTTTAGACTGGTCTCCCACCGAGTGTCAAAAACATCGTGTATACACAGATAGCGGCAACCAGTCTATGGCTGTACGCACCATTTTCGGGTCACGTGACGGGGTCAAATGAGGTGCGCTTTGTTTACAAAACGTTTTTCACGATAAATATCTTGTTTCATGTATCATTTAAAAAAAAATACAGTAGTTGTCTGAGGTATAAAAACAAAACATGCCTCGTCGGGTCAGCTGTGTGAGTGGATTCAGTTCGTTGGTGATGGAGGACGGATACCCTTCCGCAATCACCAACTCACTGAATCCGCTCACCCAGCTTCCCCGACTCGGTATTTTTTGTTATATTATTTTGCAAGTTGTAGCGTATGGCTCGTCATGATATCTTTGTATTTCCACCAATCACAGTGCATTCCAGTCCGATCCTGCTCGCAGCCATTCTTGTCTGGTTTATCATTTATGGGCTCAGTCTGTATTCCACCCAAATACCAGACATAACACAAGTTAATGTGATGTCTTGAGCAATATATATATGAGGAATAGAGTAGTTTTCACTTATTTTTTGTCAAAAGTATGTTAGATGTGAAATATTGCCCACTATATGCCTATATTTTTGTATTTGAGCTTTGTTTTCAACCATCGGTAAATTGACCTATTTATTGACCTAATTATTGAGGCCCTGCTAGGTTTTGTACAAAGGGGTCTATATGGGTGAAATGCAGATATTTTTAGCCAGCACGATTGAGAAATAGCTGCACAAGTGAGAAATAGTTTATGTGAAGGGTTGCGCTTTTAGCATATTATGAATGGCACATTTATCACTTATTTGTTGTCATAATTACATTAGAAATGAAATATTACCTCCAATATGCCTATATTTCTGTATTAGAGCTTTGTTTTCAACCATCAGTAAATTGACCTATTTATTGACCTAATTATTGAGGCCCTGCTAGGTTTTGTACAAAGGGGTCTATATGGGCGAAATGCAGATATTTTTAGCCACCACGATTGAGAGATAGCTGCATAAGTGAGAGATAGCAAGTGATAGACTGCTACAACAGCAAGAGATAGCTGCATAAATAAGAGATAGCTGCACAAATAAGAGATAGCTGCATAAATAAGAGATAGCTGCATAAATAAGAGATAGCTGCATAAATAAGAGATAGCTGCATTGGGACATGAAAAATAGCTGCACAAATAAGAGATAACTGCATAAATAAGAGACAACTGCATAAATAAGAGATAGCTGCATAAATAAGAGATAGCTGTATAAATAAAAGATAGCTGCATGAATAAGAGCTAGCTGCATAATTGAGAGATAGCTGCATTGAGACATGAAAAAGTGAGAGATAGTTACAACAGGTGAGAAATAGTTACAATAGTTGCAATATTGAGAGATAGCTGCAATAGTGAGACATTTACAACAGGGAGAGATAGCTGCATAAATGAGAGACAGCTACATAAGTGAGATGACTGCAAAGTCAGAGATAGTTACAGCAGTGAGAGATAGTTACAGCAGTGAAAGATAGCTGCACAAATGAGAGTTACACGAGTGAGATAGCTGCACATGTAAGAGACAGCTGCATCAGTGAGATAGCAGTACAAGGGAGAGTGAGAGACAAGTGAGAGATAATAACAACAGTGAGAGACAGTTACAGCAGAGATAGATAGCTGCACAAGTGAGATATAGCTGCATAAGTGAGAGATAGCTGCATATATGTGATACAGCTGCATCAGTGAGAAATAGTTGTACAAGGGAGAGACAGCTGCATAGGTGATAGATAGTTACAAAAGTGAGACAGTTATAACACAGATAGATAACTGAACAAGTGAGAGACAGCTGCATAAGTGAGATAACTGCAAAGTGAGAGGTAGTTACAACAGTGAGAGATAGCTGCACAAGTGAAGGGTAGTTACAGCAGAGATAGATGGCTGCACAAGTGAGAAACAGTTGCATAAGTGTGAGATAGCTGCACATGTAAGAGACAGCTGCATCAGTGAGATAGATGTACAAGGGAGAGACAGCTGCATAAGTGAGAGATAATTACAAAAGCGAGAGATAGTTACAAAAGCGAGAGACAGCTGCACAAGTGAGAGACAGCTGCATAAGTGAGAGACATCTGTATCAGTGAGAGATAGTTGTACAAGGGAGAGACAGCTGCATAGGTGAGAGATAGTTACAAAAGTGAAACAGTTATAACACAGATAGATAACTGAACAAGTGAGAGACAGCTGCATAAGTGAGATAACTGCAAAGTGAGAGATAGTTACAACAGTGAGAGATAGCTGCACAAGTGAAGGGTAGTTACAGCAGAGATAGATGGCTGCACAAGTGAGAAACAGCTGCATAAGTGTGAGATAGCTGCACATGTAAGAGACAGCTGCATAAGTGAGATAGATGTACAAGGGAGAGACAGCTGCATAAGTGAGAGATAATATATTACAACAGCGAGAGACAGTTACAACAGCGAGAGACAGCTGCACAAGTGAGAGACAGCTGCATAAGTGAGAGACAGCTGTATCAGTGAGAGATAGTTCTACAAGGGAGAGACAGCTGCATAGGTGAGAGATAGTTACAAAAGTGAAACAGTTATAACACAGATAGATAACTGAACAAGTGAGAGACAGCTGCATAAGTGAGATAACTGCAAAGTGAGAGATAGTTATAACAGTGAGAGATAGCTGCACAAGTGAAGGGTAGTTACAGCAGAGATAGATGGCTGCACAAGTGAGAAACAGCTGCATAAGTGTGAGATAGCTGCACATGTAAGAGACAGGTGCATAAGTGAGATAGCTGTACAAGGGAGAGACAGCTGCATAAGTGAGAGATAATTACAACAGTGAGAGACAGTTATAGCAGTGAGAGACAGCTGCATAAGTGAGAGATAGCCACAACAGAGAGAGACAGCATCCTTTCCCAGCCGAAGGCACTTGTAACAAGCTAAAAAATATACTTTCAGTTACGCACTTGCACATTGTGACAAAATCGGGGTCAATGGGTGCAATTTTCATAACAATTTATTTAGAATACCATTCATATAAACTTTTCTATGCCAAAAAAATCATTGTTCTATTTGTATTTAGTATAGTAAAAGCAATACTTAAAGTAACCAGAACTCAGAACTCTGAGTACTTAAAGTAACCATTGATACATATATGATTTTAAGGGAGCCCAACTGAGTTCAACAAACTAAGAAATCTCTTGGATCACAGCTAAAGCCAGGAACTTGCAGCTTCCAATTGATATACAGCTGCACCTATTTGACACCTGCATCCTACCCATCTTATTATATGGCTCTGAGGTGTGGGGATTCTCAAATCTAAAAAAACATAGAAATATTCCATAATCAGTACTGCAAATATATTCTTAAACTTGGTTCTAAATCTATTAATAATATAGCATTGGGAGAACTTGGTAGATATAAAATTGAAAAAATTATAAAGCAGAGAATGCTGAATTTCTGGACTAAAATAAGCACGGGCAAGTCGAGTAAAATTTCACGAGCAGTCTATCACAAAATGAAAGAGCTATATGATACGAGTGAATATAAGTCAGGTTGGCTGACACATATCAAATCCACTCTAGATGAGCTGCAGCTTGAGTATCTGTGGGATGCTACACCAGATGTATTGTGCTCCAACTCGTTAAAAGCCACATTCGATCAAAAACTTTATGTCGCTTATTCTGAACTGTGGATGTCTGAACTTGCTTGTTCTAGTGCATGTGATAATTATATCAAATTTAAATCCTCCCTGAAGCTGGAACCCTATCTCACATTGCTTGATCAAAGGCTTGCCATACCCATCACAAAATTGAGATCTAATAACCATAGACTCCCTGTGGAAATGGGCAGATACAGCAATGTACCCAGAGAGAGGAGACTATGTACATTATGTAACAGTGATTTGGTTGGGGATGAGCATCACTATCTTCTGATATGTAATCATTTCAAATCAGACCGGGACAGACTAATTGCATGGGTGCTGAGAAATTTTTCTCCCCCCCCCGAAAATGTTTGTCATTTTCTTGTATTTTGGTGCATTCTGAGCAAGAAAATGCATAGCTGATGAAAGTTGCTTACCTGTTGTACTTTGACTTGTTCATAGTTGATAAAAAAATGCTTACCTGCTGTACTTGTACATGTTGAGTGTTCATTGTTGATAAAAAAATGCTTACCTGGCTGGGTCAGTTTTACCACAGCAATGTCATTAAGGGTGTGCCTTACCTGATTGATTTTGCATCGTGAGCATTAAATCATTACTACCTTGCTGCTAGAGAAGTCTGGAGCGCTGGTGGGGACAGTTTTACCACAGCTGCCAAGGGACAGTTTAACCAGCACTGTCAAAGGAGTATACTCTAAGTCAAACTCACTTTTGACTTGACTTGAAATATTTAATAATAATAAATAAAATTTGTATAGCGCTGATACCAGACAAGTCTGTTCATAGCGCTGAGCTCAGGACATGCATCCTGAAGAGATGAGTTTTCAGCCTGCTCTTAAACGAGGAGACAGAAGTACTTGTCCTAATATTAGTAGGCAAGGAATTCCATAGTCGTGGACCTACAGATGAGAAGGCCCTGTCACCTATTGTTCTTAGCCTAGTATTAGGTACTTGTAGGTGGGTGCCATCATTGGATCTTAGACAGCGTTCACCTTCTTTAATCAGGAGTAGATCCCGTAAGTAAGGCGGAGCCTTACCATTAAGGGCTTTCCAGGTTAATAGAAGAATTTTAAAATCAATTCTCGCGTGAACAGGAAGCCAGTGCAGTTCCCGTAATTTTCCTGAAATGTGATCAAATTTCCTGATTTTTCCAACTACCCGTGCTGCAGAGTTTTGGAGGTATTGCAGTTTCCTGATGTCAGTTTTAGGAAGACCCGCCAGAAGACCATTACCATAGTCAAGGGTAGATGTAACAAAAGCATGGGTAAGTGTTACCGCGGTCTTCTCGTCTAGACAATGTCTGATGGCCGCCAAGTTCCTGATGTGATAATAGCCTTTCTGACACATTTTCTTGATCTGGGCCTTCATGTCCATGTTGGAGTCAAATGTGATACCAAGGTCAACCACTGACTGACTAGGAGCAATATCAGAGTCACCCACTCTGATTGTGGTTGGGATACTGCTATGGGTGGTAGTACTGTACCTGTCAGTACATATGAGCATCTCAGTTTTTCCATCATTTATCTTCATCTTGTTTGATATGAGGAAGTTTCTGACCTCACTGACACACTCCTCCAGTTTGTGTCTGCTCATATCCACATGATGGGGAGAAGCGTGGTCAACAGGGATGTAGATCTGAGTATCATCTGCATAAATGTGATAGCTCAGACCATATTTGGCAAGTATATCAGATAGGGGTGTCATGTAAATGGTGAACAGTATAGGACCCAGGACTGAGCCTTGGGGTACCCCATATTTTAAGGATTTGAGACGGGATCTATGGATCCCCACCTTCACACATTGCTTCCTGTCCATTAGGTATGACCGAATCCAGGAGAGTGCATGACCTTTGACGTTGCATCTATCCCTCAGTCTGTCCAAAAGGATTTGATGGTCAATAGTGTCAAAGGCAGCGGAAAGGTCAAGCAACAGCAAGATAACTGACTTTCTATTGTCTAGACAACCCAAGATATCATTTTGCACTTTTAACAAAGCGGTTTCAGTGCTGTGATATTCTTTGTAGGCTGATTGAAACTTGTCAGTAAGACCATTCCTTACAAGATGGGGGACTAGTTGGTCTGCAACCGCCCTCTCAGTTAGTTTAGAGACAAATGTTAGGTTGGAAACAGGCCTATAATTTTTTTCAACCAGTTCTAGACCAAGTTTCTTCAGCAGGGGTGTTATGATGGCTATTTTCATATTTTCCGATACTGCTGATTCCATCAATGATTTATTTATGATGGAAGTAATTATTGGTAGGAGGTCATCTAAGAGGTCAAGTAAGAGCCAGGTTGGAATTGGATCCAGCTCACATGACTTCTTTGCAGACCTTTTGACCAATTTCCGTACGTCGTCAATGGTTAAGGGTGTGAACCTTTCCAGACATGTGGTACTATTGTTCGCAGTGTCACCTGGTGGCGAAGTTTGGCAGGATGGAGCATTATCAATGTCCAGGCGGATTCTCTCTATTTTTTCAAGAAAGAATGTGTTAAACTTCTCAGCTTGAGTGATCTCACAGTCAGATTGGGGCATAGGTGTGTCCTTTTTCTTGTGCATGACTGTGTCAATGACTCTAAAGAGCTTTTTAGGGTCATGTTTGTTTTCCTCAACCAGGTTGGAAAAATATGCTGATTGAGCAGATTTAAGCATTGAGTTGTATTTGTTCCTCTGAGAGTTATACAGCTCCTTGTCAATGTGAGAGCCAGTCTTGCTCATTTTTCTCTCAAGCCTCCTCTTGAGAGATCTTTCCAGCTTTAATTGGTCACTCATCCAGGGAACCGGTTTACGCTGAGTTACCTTGGCAAACTTGATGGGAGCATGTTTATCCATGAGTGATGTTAGCCCCTTGTCATAGTAATCCACCATCTCACTCAATGGTAAATGTTCCCAGGTTTCAGTTGCAACTGTTAGGGATTTGATGTCATTCCTTAGGGATTGAAGATCTAGTCCCTTATAGTTCCTGTACCTTATCAATTTTTTGGGGGGTTTTGGGGGTGAAATACCCAGATATAGTTTAATCATCTTATGATCAGATATATACTCATCCACTAGATGGCTCTTGAGAAACTTGTTCCCTTTGAAAGTGATGATTAGATCAAGAGTATTCCCTAACTTATGGGTCGGTTCATGTACCCATTGGTTCATGTCAAAGGTAGATAGAATGTCATTGAACTTTATAACATCAGGTTTATTTGGCTTATTGACATGAAAATTGTAGTCACCTAAAAAGATGACTTCATGACTAAATGACCCATAGTGTGCAACCAATTGAGTGAACTCATCATAGAACTCAGAGTAGGTATACCTATTCCTTCCTGAGGGTTCAGGTCGGTAGATGGTTACAAAGGTGAACTTTTTCCCTTTTATTAAAAGTGATGCCTCTAGGAGTTCCATAGTCGTTACCACAGGTTGGTTCAGCCTATTGGTTTCAAAGGGGAGCTCTGCACGATGCAATAGACCTAGACCACCACCAGAGCGCCCTCTACGAGGGAAAGACTGAAACTTAAGGGAACCACTCTCAAGTTCCTTTTTGATCCTCTCTTCATTGTTTTCGTGCAACCATGTTTCGGTTATGAAAAGGGCATCTAGGTTATGTTCAGAGAAGTAGTCTTTCACAAGTAGAACCTTGCCAGAGATACTTTGGGCATTGCATGAACCAATCACTAGGTTTTCCTTGTTTTTACATGTTGTCATGGAAACCCCATTGTTTCTATGGCGAGTGGTGCCACCTATATGGGTGCGGTTTGCAGACCTGTTTCCATTAAGTGAGAGCCTGCAGCGAGACTTCTTGCTTCGTGTGGATCCTGCCTCGTCATTGGGTGGTCGAGCAGACGAATGTGTATTATTTACATTCCTACCACTAGCAGCGCCACCTATGATAATTTTGCCAAAACTGCATGATTTTGACGAATTGCATGGACTTTCAACATATTTGTTGTTCAGTCTATGCTTTTGTGGCCGAGGAGGCAGAATAAATATGTTTTCCCAATAAAGATGCTTTGGGTGCGATATTTGTGTATATCTAACAAAATTGAACTGACAATTTAGCTTGCTTGCCCCATGTACAGATAGTAGTGTGTTCGATTTTATGTAATCGCATGTATCAAGTACCCATCGAAACTGTATGGGGAACAGTTCAATTTCTTCCTCTGACTCGAATATATTAATATTTGAGTTAGCAACAATGTTCTGTAATGTTTGAAATTGGGCACATGAGATGATATTAAAATTAATATATCTCAGAGAAGAATTTTTCTTAAGCGTGCTAGCATGATCATCACATAACAGTAATTTCCTTGACCCTATACCATTGTGAGGCAATGATAGAGTCTCAATATTTGTGTTAGAATTCTTGTTGTATATGTTAAAACACGAACAAATACAAACAAAGCCATGATGGTGTGACATTGAACAGGTAGGTAATCTCTTGTGTATATACGGGTCAGCTGCTATATGAGCGATTGACACGTTCTGTGTTTTCGATCTACGTATATTGCAGATTATTTACCCAATAATGATCACGGGTCAGCGTATTATGAAAAGCTGACGTGTGGTAGATTCTTACTATCGTAATAGTAATAATAAATAGAAAAGAAATAGTTTTCAATCTTCAGCTCAATGAAGTGTATATATAAAGGATTTTGATTTTATTTTCCTCAGTCGTTAGATTCGGAAGAAAATAAAGGACATATACATGTACAATGATATGCAGTTTTTCTGTTAGGGGGCGCTGAGGCCAGCTAACTTAGAGATTTAACGGTAGAGGCGCTGTGAGCTGCCCGTCAACGATGCTATATAGTAGTTATTTATAGCACTAATATTAGAAATTTTAGCAGAGTTTTGGGGTAATTTAGCTAAAAGTTTCTTTAGGCAATAAATACCTTGGTGGTAAATGCAAGAAAGGGCTATTTGTATAGCCGCTTGCACTTTAGTTGGTTTGAACAGCGGGTGGAGCAGGTATCGAGTACTCTGTTCTTCCACCGTCGGAACAAGTCCGAAAAACACTGCAAAACAGTTCAATATACCGAATTTGCTTCTAGAAGCGTCTGAAAACGTGTCCAGACACGAAGAGCGTGCAAATTAGATTGGTATATGTACCTATAAATAGGTATATTGCAAGAAAGAACTACTTACGTAGTTGCTTGCAAGTGTGTATTGGACAGCGGGTGGTGCGTCACAACAAGAAAAAATGGCTGGTAGTAGCCCCTTGTTTGTGTATCAACAACCACCGTCGGAACAAGTCCGAAGATCACTGTAATTTCAAAATATGTTGCTGATGGGTCTGAAGGTGATTCTAGACACCAGGAGCAACAAGTTTTATGAATACAGAGGGTATAAGGTATCAGACCAAGCACTCGACACTGGCAGCAAAGAGTGGATACTCGTGAGCGCGGTGCCTCGCAAAGACAACACAGTATGATCCCGCCCTCGCGAGCGGTTTTCCAATCAAAACTGCCGTCAGAGCCTGCAATAAGTCTGGTATCAGATAGACCTTTGTATAGACCGGGTTCTCTGCGAGAAAGTGAGGCGATAGACTAGCAATAGACTCCAGAAAATCGACCAAGAAGGACGATTTTATCGGAGCTTAAGTGAAAGCCGCCATTCCACTCTCAACGCATGCGCAGAACCATGATGTTACCAATTTTTTTCATGTGTGAACCATGATGTTACCAATTTTTTTCATGCGCAGAACCATGATGTTACCAATTTTTTTCATGTGTGATTTGAACTGTTCAATGATATGAGTGCAAAAACAGATTTGGCGAAGCTAATTTCCCAGTTCCTGAAATTAATTTTCTATGGCTATTATTTTTGGAAAAAGAATCAAACCAAGCAGGAGTAGATGCACATTACAAAACAATGGTTGAACAATGGTGTACATTCATTTTTATTGTTTCTGGACTTGCCAAGGGTGCACAGGCTCAGAAACTAAGAAGCATATCTGATTTTCTTCTCCAAAAATGTCATGCTTCGTTAACACCGCTGGGTATCAACATGACAGATCAGGGAAGATATTGATTTTTTAAAATCAAAGATGCTCCTAGTGGCCTCCTTGGAACATGACACAGCATGAACATAAACAAGTCAAGTTTTTACCAATGCTCATCCAGTGGTGTGCAACATGGTCAATAAATAATAATACTGTTTTTTAAAACTTTGGAGTGTGTGATTTTTTTGTGTTTATTTTGCATTCAAATTGTTAATGGTATGCATGGCTGTGCCACATAATATTTAATTTTAACAAAATAATTTATCTTTAAGTCCTTCTTTTGTAAAATATAGAGATCAATTTAATTGAATGACAGATTATGGGCAGCAGAGCAAGCATTGCTACCCATGCACATCATTTGTATCCATGGCCATGTGCTTTAAGATCATGTAACAAAAGAATGTATGATCAATGCCTAAATCAAGTACATTAAAAAAAAAATTTCATTTTTTTTCTTGGAGAATATCATTTAAGAACAAATAAAGGGTTCAATTCCATTGAAATAAATTTATTATGGGCAGTTGATGAAGCATGGCCATGTGCTATGCGGTTATCTAACATGGACATGTGCTTTGAGATAATCCATGGATTATCTAACAAAAGAATGTATCATCAGAGATGATTGTAAAATATAGAGATCAATTTAATTGAATGACAGCAATCAATTTAATTGAATGACAGATTATGGGCAGCAGAGCAAGCATTGCTACCCATGCACATGATTTGCATCCATGGCCATGTGCTTTGAGATAATCCATGGATTATCTAACAAAAGAATGTATGATCAGAGATTAACCTTAAACCAATTCAAAACAAATAAGTTTTTCAGTAGTTCCAGTCTTCAGTACAAACCTGTGTTTAACTTACCAAATGTGTAATCTATTCAATTTGGCTTGAAAATTCTTGATTCCAATCTGATAACTGCAGAACTTTGACAATTTTCACAGATGATCTTGAAGAAGGATGCTGAGATGTCTCGAACATCCAGTGTTTAAAATTTGCGCTAAATGTTATTTCATTATTTGTGGTATCCATTAAAAAAGCGAAAGATAGAAATGTAGAGTCGCAATATTTTTCGACCAATAAGAATTTTCGTATTATACCAGTTCGGCTTCATTTGTCTCGGCCAATCAGATTCCGTCTTAGACGCTTTGGAATTTCAAGATGGCGTGCGATTGTTATCAATCGCTACGATGTTTTAGCGGTGGCCTGCAAAGGTAAAATGTGTACTGTGCATTAGATTTTGGTTTTAAATAAATGTTTTAGCGTTACGTCGCGATGGACGGTTTGGAAATTCAAGATGGCGCGCGTTCTTCGCTACGATGTTTTGTTGATAAATTGCGTAGTAGGTTTTGGCTTTTAAAATATGTCAAAAGACGGAAGATTTTTGACGGAACTCAAAAGACGGAAGATTTTTGCCCAAAGACGGAATTCCGTCTCAAGACGGAGCCTCAGCACCCATGTAATTGACCGAAGATACTCGGTGGACCCTAACATATCCAACATGAGGCATCTCCTCAACAGCATGGATATACAAGAACTAGTCAATTTATCAAAATTCGTAGTTATTATTTTAAAACATTTCAAACACTGATGACACTCATTTTAGCCAATTAATGTTCATTTAGTGGTCCTCATCCCAGGCCCACAGTGTTCAGGGTGGCTATATCTGTCTATTTGTGTACAGTGACCGGCAGCCAAATCCGGACACTTTCATGTTTTTCACTCCCGATTTTCACAAAACCTTTCATAATGGATAAAAACTGCTCACGTCAATAGAAGATCGTCAGTCTTAAAGGCGTGTAGAGTAAACATGATACCCATTCAATATTTACAGAATTAGGAGGATATTCATGCATTCAGCAAACCGGCAAACTGTCCGAGTTCACATTGAGTTATATGGTGATGTTGGTTACGTCACCACTTCTGACGTCATTTGACAGTGACACAAACATTCGTGCCGTGAAAACAAATAAACACTTTTAACGTTTTGAAAGGAATAGGAATTACAAGATGACGTGTGAGGCACAACATTCAGCTCAATTGCAATTAGTACAGCACAGTTTTACTTGATATTTGATCGAGTTAAAAATGTCCGAGATTAATCTGCCGGTTTCGGACAGTTGCCGGTCACTGTACCATAATCTGCAGATGAATATTAATATTACAGCTGATATTACCATGTACACTAGTGTCATTTAAACTGTGTCAAATCTTTGCAGTATTTGTAAGCAGCTGCCATGAGTATTATTTAGGAATTATTTTGTTATATCATTTCACTTACACACTATTCATATTATGCATTGCAAATCGCAGTCTGAATCAACCTGTTATAATGTGTTTGCATTGTTAGTTACATTGTCAGACTTTTCATAATTCATTGTATGATTATCTGGTGGATAGAGTGTAGACTGGTTCCCCCGCCGAGTGGATACACAGAGGGCGGCACCAGTCTAGATAGAGTGTAGCTGTCATGCGCAAAGTAGGAATCTTGCGCGATGTAGGAATCATTCCTACATTGCGCAACCAAAAGTAAGAATTCCTACTTAGCGCAAATAAGTAGGAATACAAATGTAATGTTTAATGAGACAAACTACACTAAACTAAATGTCTCTTCTTGACTTGGTCGTTTGGGTTGGTCTGTTTAATGCTTGTGACCACTGCCTGTGTGCTGATCGAGTTCACGAAAGTGTTCAATTATCGGGAGTGTGGGCAAAAAGGCGGGGGCCGGTTTTTCTACATTCATCTCACATCATTTCTGTAAGTGTATTATTAGCCAAGATATTAATATGAAATCTTTAGACCCATCATTGACATCTTATATCGTTCACAACTACGGCAGTCATTTTCGGGACCAAAACAAAGTAAAATCTACAAAATACATATATAACGATTTCAGACATATATAAATCATTTCTGTAAGTGTATTATTAACCGAGATATTAATATGAAATCTTTAGAACCATCATTGACATCTTATATCGTTCACAATTATGGCAGTCATTTTCGGGACCAAAACAAAGTAAAATCTACAGAGTACATTATGTAACTGTCTTCCTCTTGTTCTCAAGATTTCAGACATATATAAATCATGAAAATCATGTTCAGAGCCAAAACATAAACAAAAATTATGACATACATTCATCACTGTTTTCCTCGTGTTCCCACGATCCCACCAGGGGCACTCCATGATCTTGTATGCCAAAAATTGTGTATGCCAGTAATATCCAGCTGGCTAAGAAATTCCTAGCTGTCAAGGCAAGTTTAAGACTGGCTAGCAAGACTTCAAGACCAGCTGGTAACATTGTCAGCTGGCACATTAGTTTTCATTGACCATGCAAGTATCATTTAGCTTGCACTTTTTGCACACAAAAATTAGTCATGTTTTTAGATATTGAATAATGATTGGCTTATTTTGTTAAATATGAATTGATAACCATGTATTTGATGTTTTCCCTAAAACAATTATATTTGGCAATTAAAAATAATTATAAGCTCTAAAGATTCTTATATCGTTTGCAATTACGGCAGTTATTTTCGGGACCAAAACATAGTAGAATCTAAAGAATAAAAGAATTTGTAGATCTATTGGCATCTGACTATTGGAGTTTAAAAGTGCTTCAGATAAAATAATTCTCTGCATTGACTTTTCAAAAAACAGTCATACAAAACTAATGATTTCCCCATATTTAATGGTAAACTGTTATATCAATGATGATATTTCATAGCTATAAGTTAAAATGATTATTTCACAGAAGACAAATCTGGATATACTGAATATTAACTGTAATATTTCCCAGCTGTCAAATGTGGATAAAATGAGATGCAAAATTGCCAGCTGGCAATTGTGAATAAAGTCTATTATGTTATTTTAAGCTGGCTGGTCATATTGCCAGCTGAGGAATTACAGCTAGCTATCGAATGGCTTGGGACAGGTCAGTTGGCTATAATGTACAGCTAGTGGCATACACAAAACTTGTTTTTTTTATGAAAATGATATCTGATTAAGTTAGCCATATTACACATTTACACAAACTTTCAACTTCCCAGCTGAAATGGCATACAAGATATCGTGGGGTGCCCCCGTCCCACACATATTTACCGCTAAGTAAATCATTTCTGTTTGATAATTTTGGCCGAGAATCATATATATGAAAAATGTGAAAATGATCTCATACTCGGTGCCTCAAGAGAAGAGAGTTGCAGATCACTCTTCTGCCGAACTACTTTCACAGATCACCCCTACGCCGAACTACTTTCCTTTTATCTTTTTCAAAGATTCTTTTCATATTTACATACTTTTGAAATGAATAAAATGCTTGTTTAAATATGTTTGTGCACAAATGTCATAAAATTTGTCAATTATGAAATAAATGTAATCATGTCTTAGGCCAGTTCTTCAACAAATTATGTGTTAATTTCTCTGAAATGAACATGATGACTGTCTGGGTTTGTTTTGACCTGGAGCAGACGACATTTCAGATTTGGGTCACAGGGACCTTGAAACACAGACAGGTGGGACCCCTGTTGGCAGAGACTGCAACCTTTTGTGGGAATCTCGAAACTGATGACCAGTTGAAACAGAATTACACCCATTTCATACAGTGCTTTATAGGTGGCCTAGTTTCACTGCATGTAGTAATATAAAATTGATTACATTATGTAAAATAGCTGAGAACTTAAATGAGCCACACACAACATAGTTCTGTACTTATTACCATATTTTCACTGCTTTGCTTTGAGGATAAAGTTGATTGCAAACCCCATCTATCTGCAGTGGATAAGTATGAGATAAAGACAAGAACATTCGGACTCTTGAGATCCTTCCAACTTGAGAGATCTGTCTCCCTGAACACTGCACTCACATGTTCTTGCCTTAAGGTCTATAATCCACAATCAGTTTGAAGCATCGGGAGAGAACTTCGGGTGGCCTCGTATATTTACGTAACTGCCTTCGGCACACATGGTGGACAAACTCGTTTGCATGAGATTTTCAAATACTCAACTCTTTTAGTGATAATTCATATTTTATGCCATGATTATATCTAAAATGTTCCAAAAAGTTTGATTATTCTTTGGATGGCATTAAATAAAGAAAATATAAATACTTGATATAAGTCACCAGCTGCAAAAACTGAGTCGAACCTGTTTTAACGGTAGTTAAAACGGGTTCAATTTAACTAATGAAAAATTAAGACTAGCTGGTTAAGTTTACTTTTTCTGTGCTAAATTAACAAATAACATTACTTTGAACACATTTAAGCCAAAAAAACATAAGTCCGTCCCAGTTTTTCATTGTGGATTATAGACCTTAATATCTTACTTATGTGAAAAATATCTTACTTATGTGAAAAATATCTTGCTTATGTAATAAAAAAATCTTACTTATGTGAAAAATGTATTACTTGTAAAAAAAACTATTGTATGCATATGAAAGCATTTCTGTCAAAATTGAACTCACTTTTTTTAAACACATCTACAATTTATAAAGAATGTGAATATATGTCTGTTAATCCTCATCGCCATAAATGAAGGACATAGGTTATTTATACAAAAAATATTTGTATTTTTTATTTAGCCAAAAGAAATTATAGGGGTGTTTGACAATTGGTAATAAGATTTAAAAAAAATAAATCCTGTGACCTTGGGATGACCTTGACATGACTTTGAAATATGAAAATGCCGTTGCACATTAAAAATCTCATTTCTTAAAGTCATATTATGAAAGATCTATCAAAAAAAACAAGCCCAAGATCAACTCTGTAGCTTTAATAGAACAGATTTTATGGGCCGTTGAATTTTCGGCCCAAGGTCACTGATTTTCCATTGATTTCAACGGAGAAAAATTGAAATTTTCACTTTGTGAAAAATTGGCCATCAATTTGAAAGGTGTCCCATGTGGATATGTTAGGGGAATACAGCTTTACCAGGCATATATTTGTGTTGCTTATGAAATGTAGATGTCTTTTTAAAAAAAGTGAGTTGAATTACATGCACGTCAATTTTAACCAGTGTTCATTTATGTAGGTCTACAAAATAAACCCTGCAGGGTGCGACTTGTCGTGGGTGCTGGACGGTCGGGGACGAGTTGTTAAAGCAACTATCAGGTATCTCACTGAATATTCTCAGTGGATATAAAAACATAAAATCTCTGAAAATAATAATTCCTACTTATTTGCGCAAAGTAGGAATTCCTACTGAGCGCACTTGCGCTATGTAGGAATTCCTACTTGGCCGCGATTCCTACCGGGCGCAAGACATAACTATCCACCAGGCCTTTCTCCCATAGCCATACCTCACTAGAGGTCCCTCTGAGAATAAATATTTTGTATTTGTATTTGTATTTGAAAACGAGGCTGAATGACGTCAACGATTAGGATTTCCTCATGCGATGTTGTGGTTTCGTTGGCAAGTGGCTGCAAACATTCGTTATTTGCATCCACAATCTCTCTCACTCAGACATCAGAACTTAAGCCAATTATTTTTCAACAGGGCATCATATCTGGGTGCGTCAAGATCAGGTTGGTTGAAAAATTTATTGTCTTTCATTGCGATAACTGTGGCCATGATCACAGGAACTGGGGAATCCTGACTCCACAGCCACGGATACAACTCAATGTCAGTGATTGTCATTGATATCACAGGCCTGATGGATGGTTATATTCCACTTTCATGCCAGGCCATGCCGATCATCAGAAAGGTATTGAACGCATTTTTGATACTGCCCTGACTCCGACATTTCAGTATGATTTATTTGCCTTTTTGGTCAAACTGAACATTCATCTTGCATTTGTTTCCTCAAATAGTCTCTAAACTAGAGCTAACAATCATAGGATTCGTGCAATCATAGGATTGGCTGATAATTATGAAACTGTCTTGTAAACGCACAACAAATGAAACATTGTATTTTTTGTCAAAGAATAAATGATATGATTCGTATAAATCAATTGTTATGAAAATTACATCCAGTGACCTCGCCAATGTGACAATACGCACATGCGGAAGAAGCATTTTGTTACAAAAACACACAAATGGGCACTGCTCTGTCAGTTCCTGGCCGATTTACATCATTGACAACTCAAATTTGAGCCACTGAGCTCTTCTCTTCAAATATTTATGTCAGATGGTCGATATATTAATTTTCATCTTTTGGCATTGGAGAAAGGTCAGTGCGCGAAGGCTAAGATTGTATGTGCAAAGGTGTGAATTTGACTTGTAAAGCTGCCAAGAATATAACATACGACCATCGCTTCATAAGAATAATCAATGTCAATTGTTGCTTGTGGGTATACCCCATTATAGCACACATATAATTTACTGGTCGTTTTTTGTTGGATAATATAATAACTGACAAAGCCCAAAATGCACGAAATTGACGGTTGTTAACCCTATACTCCGCCTGCCTTGTTGTGAGTTACAGTGACTGGCAGTAAAATCTGGACATTTTCATGTTTTTCACTCCCGATTTTCACAAAACCATTAAAAACTGTGTAAAAACTGCTCACGTCGAAAGAAGATCTTCGACTTTAACGGTCTGTGGAATTTTCATGATACATGTTCAATATTAACAGAAATAGCGTGATTTTCACGCTTTCAGTAAATCTGCAGATTGTCCGAGTTCACATTGAGTTATATGGTGATGTTGGTCACGTCACCACTTCTGACGTCATTTGACAGTGACACAAACATTCGTGCCGTGAAAACAAACACTTTTAACGTTTTGAAAGTCAGTGGAATTACAAGACGACGTGTGAAAGACAACATTCAACTCAATTGCAATCAGTACAGCAAGGTTTGTAAGATGTTTGACTGTTAAAAATGTCCAAGTTTTAAATGCCGGTTTCGGACAGTTGCCGGTCACTGTACATGCCACAAGACATTGTTATTTCAGCTCAAATCAACCAGGCAACTCACAATTCTCCTTTGGACTTCAACCATGGCCTCGTCATTTCCTTTCAACCTGAAATGAACGTTTGCCTTGTCTCCCAATGCTTTAAATCAATATGCTGAATATTAACCTTGATTTTCGACCAATCAACAAGTGATAAACATAAACTGGAAATGATGATTCTAAGGATGCAGTCACCAAACTTTTGATACCTTTCCCTAATGCAATACATGAAACTGATGATCAGCATGGCCTTTGTCAAACTGCACTCAAATAATCTTTATGATTCCTCACAAAAATTATTACTCTTACCAAGTAGTAGAGTTAAATTTGGAAAATCTTGAGTATTTATCTTGTATTCGGACAAGAAAGATCAACAGTCTGAGAAAAGTGTTGGGCAGTGTTGATTATTTTTAATCTGTCTTTTTCTGTCAACCACATCTATGATGTAAACATTTTTTTATTTACTTCAGGAATACATTCATTGTACAGAGATACATCACCAAAAGTTTTTCACGTTGGTGCCAATCTCAAAGTAAAAGTGATGCAGTTAGCAGAAGATGGCACATTTGACCTGTCTCAGTATGAGCATTATTGGACCAAAGAGGAAAAAGTTCCAGGGCTAGACTTGAGCCAGACATGGACGACTACTTCCCTGCTTGCCATGGTGAGGAAACTCCTTAGTGACAGACCTCAACTTTTGCCCATCAAGTTTCACCCCATATCTCAGGATTCTAAAGTGAATGGCCATGCAAGCAACCATGAAGATGTCATACGTGTTATGCAGTGGAATATACTCGCACAAGGTCAGTACCTCAATTCATGTTAATTTTTTTTCCATTTTCTTAAACATTTGCAAATTCAGAATGCCAGGACTCCAGGGGACACTGGGTCCTCACACTTCTCAATCACTAGGGGAACCAAACCTCATTTTGTTGGTAATAATTTTTTCACATACATCAATGAGGTTGACCAGTCCCCCCCCCCCCTCCCTGCCAAGACTTGTGTTACCTGTTTTCCAGGATCTCTCACTGCATGGTGAAGATATAAAAAAATGGTACCACACCACCACACCACAATGGGGCAATTACTTTTTTTTTGTGACTCAGTTGTCGCTAAATATGGTCAGGTAGTGGCACGGCCTAACTTCATAAGGCCACTTTAATGTAAAACCAAATAAATGGTTGCTTCCATCTTATATACACACTTGCATGTTCAATAATGTGTTCTATTTACTTTTTAACATAAAAAACATATTAAAAAAAATTCTATGATGTTTGGCTCAACATTTAAGTGGGATTATAATTTTTTATACATGTTTGTTATGTTTCAGGTTTGAGCATTGGGAAGGATAACTTTGTGCGGTGTCCTGTGGAGGCTTTATACTGGGATAAGAGACGACTTCACATCCTGGAGGAAATCCTCACCATTAATCCAGATATCCTGTGTCTTCAGGAAGTGGATCACTTTGCCTTTTTCAAGAGTACATTATCGTGTGTCGGTTATGAAGGGATATTCTTTCCCAAGCCGGACTCTCCTGCTTTGTATGTTAAGGACACTAATGGGCCAGATGGTTGTGCCATATTCTACAAGACAGACAAGCTGAACATGATAGACCAAGACACCATCGTTCTGAAAACTATAGATGGCGTCTTATATACAAACCAGGTGTCGGTTATACTCAAGTTTTCTGCACAAAATTCAACTGAAAGAGGGAAAGATTTCTATGTAGCCACAACTCATCTGAAGGCAAAGAATGGGTGGCATGAACTTCGGCATTCGCAAGGTAGTTATTTAGCACAGTATCTAAGCAAGAAAGTAGGAGATAGCCCAGTCATAATATGTGGAGACTTCAACGCTGAATGTACTGAACCAGTCTATGATTCTTTTAAAGACAGTCCCTTAAAACTGCTGAGTACCTACACCTTGCTGAACTCTGAGCACACTGAGCCACCCTACACAACTTGGAAAATCAGGGGAACTAGAAATAATGAGAAAGACATATGCCGCACTATCGACTACATGTGGTGCTCACGGGAGAAGCTGCGGGTAAGAGCCATCAAACTTCAGCCAAGTCCTGCTGATATAGGGGAGGACCGTTTGCCATCTTTCAGATACCCATCAGATCATTTATCTCTGGCTGCTGACTATGCATTTTGAGCACATTTGATGGACAAAAAACTTAAAGGAATTATGCACCAATCTTCTAATCTGGTACATTAAAAGCATCTACATGAATATCACAACATATTATATATGATTATAGAATAATGAGATAAGTTGCTCTCAGACAAGTTGAACTATTAGCAGAAGTCTGTGTCAGTCCATGATGAAATGATGTGAAGTGTAAACTCTGTCTAACCATATGAGGCTCATAGTAGGTTACACTGATGTAATTCAAGCACTTTTTAAAGATAATGCTTTTTGATAACATCAAAAGTTAGTGTCATATACACAGTCATTTTACCTTTTAGTGGAGCTATGGTAGCCGTCCGAGTAAAAATGATGACAAACAAAGAGTGTGCCTTCAAACAGGGTTTTTAATTAGGATCTTGTACAACTAGGTTTTACAGACACTTACTTGAGAGCTTCAATCAAAAAAGTTAATAGGAATGAAAGGCAAGCATATTCAATAACTTTCTACAATTTAAAAAAAAAATATTTCAAAGATTGATATATAATTCCTTTAAGTTGCTTTAAATTATAAAACTCTAGGAAATTGTACTCACATGTCTATATATATATATATATATATATATATATATATATATATATATATATATATATATATATATATATATATATATATATATATATATATATATATATATTTGTTTTATACGAATATAAATTTATGTATATATTATTAGAATTTAGTGTTAATGTTGCAAGTGGTTTTTAGAAGGTTGTTATATGATCACACCAGTTAATATGTGCACATACATTGATATTCACATACATCTGACGAGATTTAAATCCTGGTGAATATTATGGCTTGTAATTGATATTAGATGTATATATATATATATATATATATATATATATATATATATATATATATATATATATATATATATATATATATATATATATATATATATATATATATATATATATATATATGTATATATATATATATATATATATATATATATATATTATACATACAAGTCAGCAGAGCTATCAACCGAGAGCTATGTTTTTATGATAAGAGGGCTATGTTTTTGTGATAAAAGATAATTATAATAGCTATCACTGTGTTGCCAGGGAGGCTTCCATTTTGAATGACATGAAAAATATTAGCCAAAGAGAATTATGATAACAACAAATAGCCATATTCATTATGTAAGATGCATTTGATTGGCTGAAGGTAAATATTTTCAAGGCATGTTTTTATCACTAGCATAATTCAAATCCTATATTTGTGATATATTTTAGTCAACAAACAGAAAAAAGACAAATATAAGCATATTGGACCCCAGAACACTATAATGAGGTAGGACATTGATCATCGCACTTAGTCAGAACAATGTTATAAGGTAGGACATTGATCATCGCACTTAGTCAGAACAATGTCATAAGGTATGACATTGATCATCACACTTAGTGAGAACAATATTATGAGGTAGGACTTTGATCATCGCACTTAGTCAGAACAAGGTTATGAGGTAGGACTTTGATCATCGCATTTAATCAGAACAATGTTATGAGGTAGGGCTTTGATCATCGCACTTAGTCAGAACAATGTCATAAAGTATGACATTGATCATTGCACTTAGTCAGAACAATGTTATGAGGTAGGACTTTGATCATCGCACTTAGTCAGAACAAGGTTATGAGGTAGGACTTTGATCATCGCACTTAGTCAGAACAAGGTTATGAGGTAGATATGGTTGACTATTGCTCTTAGTCAAAACACTGTCACATTAGTTCGGACATTGATCGTTGCACTTAGTCAGAACTCTGTTATGAGTTATTGCATTGAATTCTCCACCAAGTTAGAACACAGTTTTACATGAGATGAAACATTGAACACTTGCACTTTGGTAGTACACATATTTTAGGTAGGACATTAAACATTGCACTTTAGTACTTTGAACAGTAGTTGTGTCGTATCAACTTTGTTTATAAAATTTCTTTATTAGTATTTTATCTTAACCAAACACAGACATGAGGTAGGACATTGAATAATTTATTCAATCAGGACACCAGCAAGGTGGGACATTTTGTGAATGGCAAAACTCTGTCCAAGATTCACCGGTATCTCATGATGTTTGTTGTAGAGGTATATATATAACCAAATATATATCAGGCTTTGACATAAAGAGAAAAATGTTGGTTGCCAGTTGGGCCACCAGAGCAAGGAAAGTGGTGGCCCGAAGGTTTAAGGATACATAAGGCTGTATAATGACTATACCCAAAGACATCGGCAAAATAGACTTGAAATCCACTGTTTCTGGAAACACCACGCGCTGCCCATCATATTGAAGTTTCCCCAGTAAATAAACTCAACCTCCGGCGATTGACTGTTGCAGTGATGACCCATGTCATCATCTTTCCCAGTCATAATGTCTGTAAATGTAAATCCTGGGGGTTATCTGTAGCGTCTTTTCCTCAGTTTTTTACCCGACATTACGCTTGACAACGTGAAATGACATTCAGAAGATTCCAAGTGATGACGTCATGGAAACACCAAGGGAGAAACTTCATATGACGTCAAAAGCACCACAACGTTGTGGAGTTTCCAGATTGTTGCTGTCACTCCCGTGAATAAACTGACTAACTTTCACGTCTTTGTGCAAACTCGTAAACAATGGCGAAACAATGCTGAGATCAAGAAAAAACAAAGAAATATATTCAAACAGGGCTGACATCTTATGTTGATTTAAATGGTACATAATTGTTTGATTGTTTGTTGCCGGAAGTCGAGTTCTTACAGAGTCGTGTGTTAAAATGGATGGGCACTGCATGGTATTTCTAAAATCAAAGGATTTTGACGATGGCTTTGGGTATAGTGTCTGAGTAGGGGTTGCCTGTCCAAGGGGTTGCCTGAAGTGCTGGGGTCATACATTCATGATCCAGTCAGTCTGACATCATTATCATGACTACATTTTAACAAGTTGCAGCCCATGAGAATGTTACAAATGAAATAATCAAGCCAGAACAATGTCCTTCCCGTCTGTTACCGGTCGTGGATGTGGCCATCCTTCCCGGCCATTTGGGGTTAAGGCTATGTTAGAAGACATAAGCTTGTTATATGTGCCAATCATCAATGATAAGGACCAATCACAATTAACAAGTCAAGATTAATGTTTTTGGCTTGTTTTAAGGCCAGGATAGGATAGGTTTCAATGCTCTGTTCAGTTTGGCATACATTTGATACTACCTGCTGGTTGCTGGGGTGCTGGGTGTGACAAACATTTGGTACTACCTGCTGGTTGCTGGGGTGCTGGGTGTGACAAACATTGGGTACTACCTGCTGGTTGCTGGGGTGCTGGGTGTGACAAACATTTGGTACTACCTGCTGGTTGCTGGGGTGCTGGGTGTGACAAACATTTGGTACTACCTGCTGGTTACTATGTTGGTTCTGATGTACATCTGGTACTGTCTGCTGGTTGCAGGTTCTAACATTTATTCTGCTATATCTACTGTTCATGAGATGCATGTTGGTTCTGACATATATTTAGTAATACCAGCTGGTTGCTGGATGGATGCTGGTCCATTATAGGTGGCACATTCACTTGGTTTGGCCAAAAAAAATCCCTTAAGAATAATGTTGTGTTTTATTTCACCATAACTCAGTGGAAAGTGCCACAGTATTCATGTAAAAGACATTAATTATGGTAAACATTATTAAATCATTTCTGTGTTGATTTGATGACATTTTTTATATCAAATATTATAAACTATGTTATTGTGAATCATATTTCAAGATAACATCTCATTAAACAATGATTTCATTGTAATGTCTGAAACAGGATTCAGATAATTGCATTTGATTGTTGCTGATATTTATATAATATTAATGTATGGAGTCCAACATCTCTGGTGATGCATAAAGCATGACAAAATAAGGCGAAGCATGACCATTGCATGACAATACATGGTGTTATCTGCATGATCAAATTGCTGTTTGGTTCACACAATCTGTTTTTAGATCTGAAGAAATTGCTCTGTTTCGTTATTTTGTTTATCATTTTCATAGTACATGTTGCAAGTTAAAAATGTTAAATACTTAAGTGTCTATGAATTTTAAAGATTGGAAATAGCAAAAGAAAATATTTAAATAACGAGTATAGATTGGGAATGAATATAAATTTATTCTTTTTAACTATGAACAAATGCCACTGGATTATTTTCATACAAATAAAATTGGTAAAAGGTTGAACAAATGTAGTTGTCCTTCATTTTGTGACCACAAATGCTGCTATCTTTATTCTGGGAACTATTGATTTTATTCATAAATTCATGATTTTGTATTTTTGTGTGATATGCATGCACAAATAACAATAATAAGTATATTTTTAATAGATATCTTCAGTGTATCGTGAATTTGAATGTTTGAAACAGACAAGTTCCAGATTTTATTGGAGAAAAAGAGACAGGAAAATTGATAACAGATCTTGAACCTTGACTTTTTCCTACAATCAAACAGTGGGGTTACATTTTAAATATATTTAAAAAATGATCTCCATATTGAATGATTTAATATAGATGAATATTTGTTTGGGCATATAAGTGATAATAATGTTATCCATTTGTCTTGTTAGGTCTGGCAAGTGGAGCATATAATATGACAGACATTGCATGTTGAGAATGACAGAATATGTTTGTGAGATAGATTGATGGGAGAAAATTTGACCTTGCCTTTTTGCTATAGTTTATATTATATATATATATATATATATATATATATATATATATATATATATATATATATATATATATATATATATATATATATATATATTATATTATATTATTTTAAAGAATTAAACCTAAAATAACTGATATACCTGATGGAATTAAAAGTACCGTATTTACTCGTGTATAAGTCGACTCGTGTATAAGACGACCCCCCAAAATTGAGGTTATTTTACTTGAAAAAAAACCAATTTCCCGAATATAAGACGAGTTGGTTTTTCTCAAAATATCGGCTCTGCTACCATTCAAGACTCAGCTGAAGCTTGGCAGCCATTTGAAAAGTGAAACGTAAATATGCTTACTTTATAAGATATTAGCCGTCTTATACACGAGTAATTACGGTAAAACGTAAATACGATGTTCATATTTTCGAAATAACGAATATCAAATGTAGCTGATCGATTTTAATTGCGTTTTAAATGATAAATAAAGGTATTTACCCAATATTATCACAAATTGTTCGAGAACAGAACAAAACCATCAATCCATTTAAAACGCAATTAAAATCGATCCACGTGTGAAAGCATTTCTGTCAAAAAGGGAAGACACGACTCAAAGCAGTGGAAACAATGACGAAATGCAAAACTGTGAACGCTGATAATTGGTATCAGTGAAATTTTACTAATTTTTACACCACTGAATGGGAAGACATCAAAGGAAGAATTGAATTGTGTGATAAAATTAAATAATAATTTTAATAGACATAGAAGTAAAAGTAAAACGTAAATACGATGTCCGTGACGTAGCGGATCGATTGGCCACGTGACTCACAAATCATGTGATCATTGACTTTGCAGATTTACAGGAGAATTGTGTTTTAAATGATAAATAAAATCATATACCCAATATAAACACAAAATACGCTTTGCAGGTCAAGAACAGAACAAAACCATCCATTATTGCGCAATATATTAACAATCGTTTTCGCGCTAAAAACAAGAGCCTCTTCCCGTCACTTCCGCCTTTCAAAATTGCGACCAAGTGTTGCGTTGAGTCGTGTCTTCCCTTCTTGACAAATGCCTTCACACGTGGATCGATTTTAATTGCATTTTAGATGATAAATAAAAGTATATACCCAACATTAACACAAAATATACCTTGCAGGTCGAGAACAGAACAAAACCATTCATCCATTTAAATGCATTACGCAATACGAGGTCGTCATTTTAAAAAGCGGGAGTGACGGGGACAAGCTCTTATTTTTGGCGCGAAAACAAATGGAGTGTATCAACTCGCATTGAAAAATTTAATATATTGCGCAACGATGGATCCCTGGCTTCTCTCCGTGTTGCCGCACATCAAATTTACTGTGTTCCGCACATCGAAAACGTAACACGATGTACGTGACGTCCTTGATCAAAACTGTGAACGCTGATAATCGGAATCAGTGAGTCAAAACAAAGCGTTTCGAAATAATAGACCAAATATATTGGGTAAATACCTTTATTTATCATTTAAAACGCAATTAAAATCGATCCACGTGTGAAAGCATTTCTGTCAACAGGGAAGACACGACTCAAAGCAGTGGAGACAATGACAAAACGCAAAACTGTGAACGCTGATAATTGGAATCAGTGAGAACAAAGTCAAAACAAAGCATTTCGAAATAATATGTTTTAAATGATATATAAAGGTATTTACCCAATATTATCACAAATTATTTTTCGCAAGAATTTCTCCACGATGTAGAACGTAATACGATGTACGTGACGTCCTTGACCTTAGCGTCAAAACTAACACGTGGTAGAATATTTCTTTGTGTATTATAAAGCCAAAGATATTCATTATATCGCTTTTAATTATTATCATTTATAGCACTCAATCGGCTGTTAATCATCGTGATAATATTGGGTAAATACCTTTATATATCATTTAAAACGCATTTAAAATCGATCCACGTGTGAAGGCAATTCTGTCAAAAAGGGAAGACACAACTCAACGCAACACGTGGTCGCAATTTTGAAAGGCGGAAGTGACGAGAACGATTGTTAACTCATATGGAAATATTAATTTATTGCGCAATAATGGGTGGTATTATTCTGTTCTCGACCTGCAAAGCGTAATTTGTGATAATATTATGTATATACCTTTATTTATCATTTAAAACGCAATTAAAATCGATCCACGTGTGCAAGCACTTCTGTCAACATGGAAGACACGACTCAAAGCAGTGGAGACAATGACGAAACGCAAAACTGTGAACGCTGATAATTGGAATCAGCGAGAACAAAGTCAAAACAAAGTGTTTCGAAATAATATTGGGTAAATACCTTTCTTTATCATTTAAAACGCAATTAAAATCAATCTGCTGCGTCTGATATTCGTTATTTCGAAAATATGAACATCGTATTTACGTTTTACCGTAATTTCTCGAGTATAAGACTGTTAAACCGACCCGCTATGTCCGATATTCGTTATTTCGAAAATAAGAATGTTTGTAATGAAAACTCGTAGTGTCGTAATTTTTTGGCGTAAATCCTCGTCCACGGGTTGCTCTCGTGTATAAGACAACACCCCCAACATTAACTAAGAGTTTTTGGAAAAAAACCTCGTCTTATACACGAGTAAATATGGTATATTCTTCTATGGGTCAAATAAAAAGAAAATGATTGCAAATTATAATGACATTTCAGACTTTTCTGTCAGTTCGGTTGGACTCATCAACCAGCAATGGTTTTGTGACTTATGAGCCATTTTGATACAGTTGATGCCAATATTTTGGTAAAATATTAAATAAGAAATGTTTAATTGATAGTAAAGTACTTACCTGTCTGACAGAGAGCAGTGTGTTGATGCATTTTCTAAAATGGAAAAACTAAAATCTGTTTCTGGCCTGTTCATGCGCCAATATTGTTTGCCAAATATGTGTCTCCACCTACCAACATAATCATTCAATATAGATTGAGATTTATAATTGTGGATGATACTCAATCATCATCCAATCACCCTTTGATGCCAATGATCAAAATAATTGTATATAATGAATATTAATGAATATTAAAATGTCAGAATGTTTTTACAGAAAATAAAATGAAATTCAATGATGGTGAGACAGACTTATTTGTTGCTTAAAAATTTAATTTGATAAAGATAAACATTCAAATTTCATGAAAACTTGGGAGGTTTATATTCAGAACTCAAAAAGGTAAAAAAATCTTAGTTAATTTTGATTCAAATCTGGGAATGAAAAGTCATATTGTAAAGAAAATAATTTATTTTTAAATTTAGAAATGTTGCTAACATTTAGCAGTTTCTTGATGAAAATACTGTCAGCTCATGCACCAAATTTAGTCTAAATTAGAAATGTTTGTATTCCATAAATATTACAAGGATCAGTGCTGGTTTAGAGGACAACCATTCATAGGTGTTTTTTGGTTTTGATTCCTCACCTGGATGAGTGGGGAATTTAATTGTTATCAGTTTATTTTTCCCCAAAAGATCTGATTTTGTAACAGTCTGATTCACAAGATGCAATGCTTCAATTATCTCCAAATTGTCAGTGAGTGGGGTTTATATCTATTTGCACAAAACATCAAGATAAAACTGAATATAAATATTTAAAAAACTGTTGAAATTGAATTGTCAATAATTGAACAACTATAATAAAGGGGATGAGTTTTGGGGTCAAATATTTGAAAATATCTAATATTTCTAATGGTTTATTGTACAATAATTGTATAGTGTGAGAGGTGCTTTCCTGGTGTTGTGCTTCACTGGGATTTAGCTAAAGGATGTTTTATTGCGCATTCCTGATATTATCACTAATTGAGCTACTAATATAATGGGATGAGCTGAGGGATCAAACATTGGCAGAGTTGAAAAATTCTCGTATTTGTTTTTTATACAATACATCTTTAACATAAGAGATGGTTTCATGGTGTTGTCTTTTTCAGGATTTATTTATAGGTACTTAATTCCTTCATTTATGTTTTACTACTTATTTGGCAAACCAAGTCCCAAAGGCAGCTAAAAATGTTTTTGTTGAATCAAAAACATTTTTTAATTCCACTGGCCATTTTTTGTACTATAATTTATCAGAGTTTCTGCAATAAAACTTTACGATATTAAATGCATCAACATTTCTAGAGATATTCATAATCTGGAACTTGTTGTCTCTTCAATATGATGCATACTTGCATGTACATTGTATATGTTCGATAAAGTGCTCTCCATGTGTGGCTCTATCCTCAGGATCCTTTGCGATGGTGGTTATATGGCATTATACTTGTGACGTCATCAAAGGTATTGTCTTTTAAATGGTGCCAGAAGGATGTCAAACAGTAGTAATCTAATTTGAGTCTCTTCTAGGATGACAAAAAATTCAAACTACTCATTTTTGCAGATCATGGAACCTATGAGAGTGGCAACTGGGTTATAGTGCAGTTGGTGAGAGCGCCAGCTTATTAGCACCAATTTCCCATATGAGCTGAGGCCTCTGCTTAAAAGGTTACCCCCCTTGTCCTTGTAAATCTGTGACCGGGGGACTTGTAATGTCAATGACCTGCGACATGACAATTCAGTGAGGCAGAACGATATCTGCCATAAGTAGGTCTCGTCATGAAATGACTGAAATAATGTTGAAAGTGATGTAAAACTTTTCAAATTGAATAGGATCTATTCAACATGCAGAGAAATAAGTAAATTCCATACTTTAGAATTCTCAATCTTATTGTACATTCAATTCAGTTACTTCTATCACATGCACCTCGTTGAAAAAAAAAATTAAAATGACCCCAAAACATCAGGATTATCATTAACATGAATCTAGGGACACTTCAAGATCTGAAACAAACAACCCTTCATCCCTTTGACACCAAATTCAGCGAATTCTTCCTTTAACCCTGGGAAATAGGTAATGTCCATATTTTCATGCCAATACACCACCAGATGGCACTCAGTGTAAACCATGCACCTAAGCACAGCATTGCTGGTGAGTCCATTCTGGATATGGAACAACATGGTCCAGACCGCTGAATGTGTGGATACACAGAGGGCGGCACCAGTCTACAAAATGGTCTTACTGAGAAGGTTCAGCTGCATGTATAGAACATCATAGTACTTAGTAACTTAGTAATATTACTACTGTCTGGCTTCACTGTGCCATTTGATACATTATTGATCATCAAATACTGCTTTCCAAACTTGAGACCAAGTGCAGTCACTGGATTTGTCCTGAAAGAGATAAAATCATACCAGATGGATAGAAACTAATGTATTTTAGTGGGTGCGCATATATCCTCCACGAATCCCATTAAGCTTGAAGTCCCACCACGCTCATTCCTGGAACCAATCCCTTTCACGGTATAAAAGGCTCACTTTCCTTGCTGAGTACATTGTAAAATAAGGACTAAGTTACCATATCTATGCAATGATATAGAGCTTCGAGCTAACATTAATACAATACAATACAAAATTTTTATTCTCAGAGAGACCTCTAGTGAGATATAGGAGAAAGGCCTGGTGGCAATAGGATAGTTACACTCTATCCACCAGATAATCATATAATGAATTATGAAAAGTCTAACAATGTAACTAACAATGCAAACACATTATAACAGGTTGATTCAGACTGCGATTTGCAATGCATAATATGAATAATGTGTAAGTGAAATGATAAAACAAAATAATTCCTAAATAATACTCATGGCAACTGCTTACAAATACTGCATAGATTTGACACAGTTTAAATGGCACTAGTGTACATGGTAATATCAGCTGTAATATTAATATTCATCTGCAGATTATGGTACACAAATAAACAGATATAGCCACCCTGAACACTGTGGGCCTGGGATGAGGACCACCAAATGGACATAAATTGGCTAAAATGAATGTCATCAGTGTTTGAAATGTTTTAAAATAATAACTACGAATTTTGATAAATTGACTAATTCTTGTATATCCATGCTGTTGAGGAGATGCCTCATGTTGGATATGTTAGGGTTCGCCGAGTATCTTCGGTCAATTAGCCTGTCCCGGTCTGATTTGAAATGATTACATATCAGAAGATAGTGGTGCTCATTCCCAACCAAATCACTGTTACATAATGTGCATAGTCTCCTCTCTCTGGGTACATTGCCGTATCTGCCCATTACCACAGGGAGTCTATGATTATTAGATCTAAATTTTGTGATGGGTATGGCAAGCCTTGGCTCAAGCAATGTGAGATAGGGTTCCAGCTTCAGGGAGGGTTTAAATTTGATATAATTATCACATGCACTAGAACTAGCAAGTTCAGACATCCACAGTTCAGAATAAGCGACATGAAGTTTTTGATCGAATGTGGCTTTTAACGAGTTGGAGCACAATACATCTGGTGTAGCATCCCACAGATACTCAAGCTGCAGCTTATCTAGAGTGGATTTGATATGTGTCAGCCAACCTGACTTTTGTGATATTCACACGTATCATATAGCTCTTTCATTTTGCGATAGACTGCTCCTGAAATTTTACTCGACTTGCCCGTACTTATTTTAGTCCAGAAATTCAGCATTCTCTGCTTTATAAATTTTTCAATTTTATATCTACCAAGTTCTCCCAATGCTATATTATTAATAGATTTAGAACCAATTTTAAGAATATATTTGCAGTACTGATTATGGAATATTTCTATGTTTTTTAGATTTGAGAATCCCCACACCTCAGAGCCATATAATAAGATGGGTAGGATGCAGGTGTCAAATAGGTGCAGCTGTATATCAATTGGAAGCTGCAGGTTCCTGGCTTTAGCTGTGATGCTATATGTTGCGTGCTTCGCCTGTAGGATCTGCTTATCTATAGCTTTCGTGAATTTCCCATTTAAATTGAAGTTACTCCCAAGTATACATAATCATTTACTATTTCTAGTTTATTTGCACCATAGACGAAGTCAGGTGGTTTTCTAACTAGGCCCCTAGAAAATATTACAATCTTAGTTATGGCAGTTTCCATTTATCACAGTTTCCATTTATCACAGTAATTTTTCAGAGAATCAAGCATTGCCTGCAGGTCCCCAGGCGAGTCACACAACAAAATAGTATCATCTGCATAAAGTAGTGCATACAGTTTTATAAAACAACCAAGACCGTCCACATTAAACTCAGTCTGGATGCCCTTGGCATCTTGGCTTAAGTAATCGGAAAGGTCGTTTAAAAATATTGAGAAAAGGAGTGGAGACAGGTTCTCGCCCTGTCTGACGCCTATATTACATTAAAAAAAGTCAGATATATCACTGTCATTCTGCACACAGGATTTAGCACTGTTGTACATATTCTTAATAATTGTGAAGGCTTTACCTTTGATACCTAGACTAAGCAGTTTCTGCCACAAATAGTGTCGGTCAACAGTGTCAAATGCCTTCCTGTAGTCTACAAATGCAGCGTATAGCCTTTTTTTCTTACTCATGTATAAATCTATGATACAGGACAAGGTGAAAACATGATCCAGAGTAGAGTAACCTGGTCTAAAACTAGTTTGTTCTTCGCCAAGTAAATGATTGCTTTCTAGAAAAAGCGACAGTCTACAATTTAGCATAACAGTAAATAGTTTCCCAATACAACTCAGGATGGTTATCCCCCTGTAATTGTCAGGGTCATGTATGTCACCCTTCCTTTTATAAATAGAAATATTAACACCTTGGCACCAGTCCGAGGGGATGAGGCCGGTTTCTAGAATTATATTGAAATATTTGGTTATCAGTTTAATCATGCTGGGGGGGCTGTGTTTGATGAATTCATTTATAATAGCATCCAAGCCACTAGCCTTCCCATTTCGCAGTTTATTGGACTGCTTTTGGATTTCTTCATCGGTAAATGGGAGATTGAACGGGGCATCATCAGAGTTGTTAGGATCACCCTTTTCCAAGAAGACTTCCTGATCTGGATCATTACTGTCACTTGGCTTTTGATTTAATTTTTTGAAGTGTTCAAACAGTATTTGTGTAGTTATTTTTGAAGCAACTTTTTTGTCATTGTTATTAATAATTGCCCAATAGTCCTTTGGATTGGCTGATTTTAGAACTCTAAGTTTCTTATGGACTTGCTTATTGTATGCGTTTCTCGCATTCTTTATTTGGACCCTATATTTTTTACTGCATGACTTTACCTTGGCCTCATTTACCTCAGACTTTAATTTATGATACTTGTGCTTGGCGTTATATAGAAGTTTCCTGTTAGCGTTACATTCTTTAGTAAACCAGGGCTGACTGGGAGATTTCTTCCTCCATCTATGAGAGTTAAATTTCACATTGCTGAATAATATAATCAGCCCGGCTGAAGAGCCAGTTTCTTTATAAACACATTTAATCTCACATGTCAAATCATCAATACAATTTTGAGTAATATTATCTAGATCTGATTCTAATCTGTCAATTGATGACATAACATTATTTATATGATTCTCGTTAAATGACTCATTAAACAGAGACTGCTTCTGAGGGTCCCATTTTGCTTTAAATTTTCTCCTATTATTACTACTACCATTTACATAGTCTTGATGAGGTGGAATGATAGAAGGGTCAGCTGTGGACACGTTACATGCACCTTTAAATGTGATACCAATGGGGGAGTGACAATCCGATAGGTTGCAGTCAAAAACATCCACATAGAAGTCTACTATATATTTAAAAAGTGACTGATTACATATTGCATAGTCTATGGTACTTTTGCTAGTCCCATCTTCAGTACATGTCGTGTTGCCAACCGACCTGTCTCTACCAACTCTACCATTAACTATCATTAGGCCTGTACCTTTACATAGGTCAAGTAATTTTTTGCCTTTATCATCATATTTGATATCCCTGTTAACTCTTTCTATTGGTATTCCAATATCATATAATCTATCAGCAGTTAAAAGGAAATCATTACAAAAGCTATTATCTAGACCTGATTCATTACAGACTGATCTGTCAAAAATAATATAGTCTGCCATATTGCCATTTCTGGCATTATAGTCACCCAGTATACAAATATTACAATTATGAGTGGTATTAATATCTAATATATTAGCAAAAATAGTGTCATATTCGTCACCTTTATGATAGCTCGAGTCAAATGGAGGTATGTATGTATTACCCAGTACAAGGTCATATCCCAATAATTTCTTACTAATCTTAAGCCACTGAATACATTCGCATTCACAATCATCGAGGCTTATATCAGTACAAAAGGGGAATATATCATCCTTAACAAATATAGCTAAACCACCTGACTTGTGCTTATATCTTTTTCTGTGATTATATAGAGGTTGGAAACCAATAAGGTCAACATTTAATACATCTGCACTGTCAAGTTTAGTCTCTTGAAAACATAAGATATCAAAGTCTATAATATAGTCCTGTAAAATGTTTAAATTAATTTTACTCATTAAGCTATTGACATTAAGGCTTAATATATTTATTTTCCTATGCGTCGCTCCTGTTTTAGAGATACTAGCCACATCTACTGTAGCTGCTGTTGTGTCATGGTTGCATTTGTGCATATGAGTGGACGGCACAGTAATAAAGTTATCATGGACGTTGATGATGTCAATTTTTGACTCTATGTTCTCTGCACTGCAGGTTAGTGACCCTGAGGTATTACGTGTAACATGCTCAGCATGCCCTTGACTAGGTTTAAATATGGCTTTCTCTAATTCTACTTGGGTGTGCCCGACTGGATCAGCCAGTGACAAAAAGCTCATGGCACTGATGGGTGAGCACCGTGAGCTGACTAGACCAGCTGAGTCATTCTGCAGAGTTTGTTGGACATCACCATGTGTTTTAGCACTGAATTCGTAATCATTGCACTCATCCACCGCGTTTAGCACCGCGTTTAGCACCTGAATTGCACTTAAACAAGTGAAATTGTTGCAGACCAACACAGGACACTTTAATGGGGGAAGATCAAGAAATATTATCATATCTCTTCACGCTCACACTTTTCTCTTGGTCTCTTGGGACGAATTTGCAATGTCCCTTAGAACATCTTCAGGGCCAATCATTCGATAGGTATAGTTCAGGGAATAAAACCAAACAAATAATATTCCATATAAAGCACAACTTTATTCATGATAAAGCACATACATTACGATGCAAAAAAAAACACCGACATAATAATATATATCATGTATTATTTGACAAACAATGTATTTTTTCTGCCTAAGCCCCAAAAACTATCAAATATAAATTGTTTCGGTCATGTAGTACATTGTCAGTCATGATTATAAGCTCTCAAATCCTATATCATAGGAAAATGAAATCTGCGCCTATTTTAAATTTTTTTTTGAATTAATCGATGAAGAACTGTGGTGAACTGTGATGTGACCGTGACCTATTGAGGCATGAACAATCAAGCTAAAGGATCAACTTTTATTGATTGTCCGAATTGGCAGCTTAATTCAACACATGCTTTGGTGTGACATATAAATGTGTCTATTAGGAATTAAGAATAACATAAATATATAAAAAGCCAAACAGGAAACTCGAGTCTCTAACCCTGTAAAGGTCAGTTTTATTCAGGTGACCTGACACGACCTTGATGATGAAGTGGGCAAAAAATGGGAGGTGTCCTCTGGTGTCTAAATCATTGCATCATGCAATGTACCCACAACTGACAAAAGTAGCAACTGACAGCTTTTTATGGCTTTTTTTACCTTTTCTCACTTTTTAATGCCTCAATGATATGTTTGATTTTTCCATAGTTCGCTGATTTGGAGAATCTGACAAACTCTGAAATAAAAGAAAACAGAAGATATCGGGTATTTGGTAGAATTTGCAAAATTAAGTGTATGTTTGATTACAGTAATTATCATAAATTAATTTCAGGAGCAGAAATTTATTCATATTTCAAGGATTTACCTGGAAAATCCAGCTTGCCATCACCTGTATCAAATAGTATTATATCATTCAATATTCGTCCTGCTTCCAAGCCAGACATTCTCCCTGAAGTGCATAAAATCTTCTTCAGCTCTGGTAACCTGATAATAATAATAATAATGATGATGATGATGATGATGATGATGATGATGATGATGATGATGATGATGATGATGATGATGATGATGATGATGATGATGATGATGATGATGATGATGATAATAATAATAATAATAATAATAATAATAATAATAATAATAATAATAATAATAATAATAATAATAATAATCATATCTAGAAAATTGATCAAATTTCCAGATATCTTACCTGATGAATCCGTCATTATTCAAATCAATGGCCATAAACGCCCTCTCAATTTCTATGAAATCTTCATTGTGAAACACAATGACATCAAAGTTTTCAACCAATTCATTTATTGATAAAACCCCATCGCCTAAATAAATGAAGAAAAACATATCGAACAATGCATTAAAAAGAGAGACTTTTCCAACAAAACATATGGTTAAGGGTCAAAGTTCTAGCATATAGCTCTGCAGAAAAAAGAGGACATTTATTGGCAAATGTATATATTCCAATCTGAATCCTAGATAAATTGGAATATAAGCAATGGTTTTTATTCAATTGTAAATATTAACAAAGAATTTTATTTAAATTCTCAAATATACTACTTTTCAAAATTGAAATTTAGTAGCCTAATCAAGATATATTTGCAGTCTGAGGTTGTATTGTTTCTGCCTTAATGGCACCTCAAGATCAATATCCCAGTCACTCCTACATTAAAGCATAACTTGGGTTTGAGTCAAAGTTGCAGCCTTCTATCTGATATAACTTAGAAGTGCTGTACACTTTGATTTTGCTTTGTTTTCTGTATGAAACTATACAACACAGTTCAGCACTGTTCTGGTTATGTCATCACTTTTTAGCACTGTTCTGGCTATGTCAGGTCAGATACAAACCTGTTACTGGTATCCAATGCCCTACTCTTTTTGAAGAGTGACTGGGGATTTCTTTTATGCGTTATAACATAGACATGATGTCATTAACTTTGACCTTTGATAAAACAAAACAAATGAAACAATAACCTTACCATTAGTGTCAAGCCTTCTTACAATGAATTCAAGTTCTTTTGCCGATGTTTCCAGGCCACATTTCTCCAGGCAGGCTCTGAGGTCTTTAGTATTCAAGGTCCCATCTCCATTTCGATCCTGTTTCTTACATTCCTTGCAGAACCCTGAAAAGCACATACAAACGATTATATCAGATTCCTTTTATTACATAATATGTCATATGTAGGATGATCAAATAAAAATAAATATGACCCTAGACTATCTAGGGTAACTGGACGCCCTATTATTAAAACGAGGAGACACTCTCTTACCTGTCTCGGATGATCACTCATCCTGGCAAACAACTTCAATCGTCAGAAAAAATGACAAAATCAAGGAATGTTATTGTACTGAGAATTATTGCTTGAGGTACAAAATGACATCTTGTCTGACCCAGGCAGCAAAATTTCGGTAATCCCTCTGCTACTTGAAGCCAGTAATTATAAGATGCTGCTTTCTAGAATGTAGATTATTTGCAAGATAACAATTTAATGAATTAATCTTACAATATCTATGCAGATGACACTCAGATCTACATTTCCACAGATTTCCACAGATCAGGCGAGTAGAGAGACAATAGAAACAAGCTGAAGAAATGTATTAACCAAGTCACCTCTCTGATCACAAGTGTAATGAAACTTAATGCTGGAAGGACAGACATGTATTTGTTTGTTTGGGGTTTTACATCACTTTCAACATTCTTTCAGTCATTTCGTGACTTGACCTATTTGTAGCAGATATACATTATTTAGTTCTGCCTCACTGAATTGTCATGTTGCAGGTCCTTGATCATGACATGCCAACCCGCCCGGTCACAGATTTACAAGGACAACAGGTTAACCCTCTAGGCATGGACCTCAGCTCATGTGTGAAATTATATATATCATGAATTTAATCTCGGCTATAATCTCGGCAATAATCTCGGCAATAAACAGGCGCTCTTACCAACTGCGCCACGGCCAGTGGCCTATAGACATGGTAATTTGTGATAATAAAAAGTATGGCTCTACTGATAGGCACGATATTGGCCCAGTGAAAGTAATACGTGATGCTGACATCACACCAAGTGAATCTGTGATAGATCACTCCTAACGCACATGAACATGAAGGCACAATTAATAAAAAAATATGCAAAAAAGGACACTATATGTCAGAAACATATCTGCTATTAAACAGTGTCTGGACGATAGGATGGCAGAAACCATAATACATACTTTTGTGACAATGATCTACCCTAAATTATGGTAATGGCCTTCATCAATATCTGCAGAACTCTGCATCACGTGTTATAGGGAAGATCATGTTTCTGAAATATTATTGTAGCTTCATTGGATTTAAGTTTAAGCCAGAATCAATTTCAAAATAATTGTCACAGGATGTTATGTTGTATCTCAAGCAGTATTTTCTCAAAATAATTGTCACCCGGAAGGCTCTTGATGGTAAGGTGTCACCTATGTGAACTTTGTGAACTACTCTGCAGTTAAATTGAGCTTCGTGGTGTCTAGAACTCAAATGAAAACAATAGGGGATTGCGCCTTTTCTCTGGAATAATCTCTCTGATGAGATTATGCCTGGAGAAATGCTTAAATATATACCTACTCCGGAAACACTATCTTAAGAAGCGCTTTGAGGAGACACTGACGAGTATAAGTGAAATTATTATTATTTTTTATCATATAAAAATGTCGTAAGCAATATATATATTGGTGCCTTTCATAAGCAAGACATATTATAATATAATGAATATTTCTTCACTTCTATGGAAAAAATCGTTTCTACTAAGTATATTAAAACAGGTAAAAATGAAAATACTCACATTCTTTGAATTCCTCTGATAATTCCTGTTGGATAACCTGAAAGGTAAACAAATTAGATAAAAAATCCTTATGAGGGAATACATGATATATGGGCAAATATGATATAAGGAAACATAACTGCAAATATAAAATATGGCCATATATGAAGGCATATATATATATATATATATATATATATATATATATATATATATATATATATATATATATATATATATATATATATATATATATATATATATATATATAGAAAGAGATTGTATCAGATATGGGTTTTTTACCAATCTCAGACCTGTCTTGTGGGGCATTGACGTACTGTGAGGCAAATAAAATACCCCACTCTTCATAGTGCAGCTGCTTAGTCACAGTTACATAAGTAACCTGTACAAGGCCTTTTTGAACAAACGTGTCTGAGAAGCACATTTATACAACCAGGCTATAACTATATAAATTACTGCCATCTAGTGTCACAGGTAGTAATAAGTGCCCTGGTGGTGGATAATGGCATTAGCGCCATTGATATGAACGTTAAATTTGTGAGGTATGTAAAATAATTTCATTATTAACACCAGATGGCACTCTCCTGTTACACACATTAAGGTATGAGATGGTACACCATAATGAGGTCTGACAAAAGTACAAAAGTACCTCCAGTACCTCAATATATATATATATATATATATATATATATATATATATATATATATATATATATATATGTTTAGGCAGTGACATCATGGTAGATATGATAAATGGGCAGATATGATATTAAAGCTGAGATTATATTAAGGATTAGATGACAGGGCAAATAAGATATTTAATGTTACCGCATTATTGACCCTGAACACCCGGTTAAAGTCAGTCAAAATTGTATACCTCCCTACACATTCGATACCATCTTAAATGAATTCAGCACCACCAAAAACTCCCAAGTAAATCCTCTGAGCATTATAGAGTACAAATAAGGGCTACAATTACCGTTTTTCCATTACAAATAGGCACCGAGATGCATCCACGACACCTTAGAGATTAAGTGGTTTAATAGGAGTGTGACCCAAGAAAATGTAAAAAAAAGAAGACCCTCTATATTGCATTTCCATTAAGATTGATATCAATATATGATATATGTATATTAATTATATTAATGGTATTAACAAATTAATCTATTATAAATAATGTTTGCTTTGGATATTGTTTGCTTTGTAAAAAAAAATGATAGAACATGTCTCAAATCTGTCTCGTGATCTCGGGAAAACTTTAATGCAAACATGTCTCCTCAATCATTTAATTTACAAATGCAAATATGATGCCCTTGTGAATTAACATGATTGTACAGATGGAATGAATAGGAAACAGATAAGATTCATAACCCAAGGTTGTTTCTTCAGACTTCAATGCAAACCTCAAATGATCCTTGACATGAGTGTACACCCTGAAACTTGTCATGCATGTTAATACAGGTAGATCCATTTAAAACCGTTGTACATAATGTATTTCAAATAGCTAGCAAGACATAACATGTTTTTTACGCATTAAGTTTGTGTTCGGGTGATTGACTATTGACATGAAAGACTAAATAATAAACTTGAATATTACCGAATCTCAGGACAAGTTGGTTTATGGATTAAAAACTGGTTTTCAAACCGTGAACAGAAGGTAGTTATTGATGGCAAAGAAACTGACCCTGTACATGTGAAATCTGGAGTGCCACAGGGAACAGTACTGGGGCCAATACTTTTTCTACTCTCTATTAAAAACTTAAACAGTGAAGATAAAACACTCAAACATTAGGCAACATGCAGATGACAGCCTCCTATACAAAATAGTTGAAAGTAATGATGATGCAGTAAGGCTACAAGAAGACCTAAATACACCAGAGAAATTGACAAATGAGTGGAAAACGGACTTCAATGCCCAGAAATGCTACAACCTCAACAGCAAGAAAAGAAGCCGATCTCTTGATACGAGAAAATATACATTAAATGGTCACATCCTGCAACATGTTGAAAATCACCCCTATCTTGGAGTTGAGCTGCAAACGGATATGAAAAGGGATGAACATATCAATAACATTGTCTGCAAAGCATATCAAGTACTTGGTTTTATTAGAGGGAATTTCAACATGTGCCCAGGTAATGCCTCAGTCACATTTGCACCGGGCACTGGCCGGGAAGTAAGAATCGCCGAGGCGTTTATCAGCAACAATCTGAGAGATGCCATAGCTGTGGTCACATTATTTAAGGGCATCGTACGGCACGTGTAAGATGTAATGACACAGACGTCTGCAGGATGTCTTTACGCCGTCTGTTTCATGATACAGACGTCTGTAGGATGTCTTTAAGACGTCTGAGTAGGCTTAAACAAATATTTAATCCTATTTTCACCACACGATGCCACCGGCAGCCCTAAGATAATCTGCCCATGTGCCTTTGGGACACTGCCGGGACCCTGCCGTGCACTTTAAGATGATATTTGCTGATAAGACATCGGGGAAACGCCGGCAACTTTTATGTTGCATCTAAGAGTTCCCGATGACACGTCCGACATCTTAAAGATGCCCAATTGTGGCCGATGATCTCCCGAACTGCCGGCCTATTTTGTAAAAAATACACATCGGCAGGGCATCTTTACTGAAATCGGCGCAAATGTGACTGAGGCATTATATCAAGGAGGCTGCGTACAATACCCTGGTGCGCCCTCACTTAGAATATGCATCAAGTGTTTGGGACCTTGCTTTAAGAAATATATAATAATAATAATAATAATAATAACGATTTATATAGCGCTATATCAGACCAAGTCTGCTCCAAGCGCTTAATTGACTGAATAGAGTCAGTGCAAAGACAAGCTGATAGATTTGTGTCTGGCAATTGGAAGAAAGAAGCAGGCACTGTAACAAAAATTCTTGAAGACCTAAAATGGGATTCACTAGCAGGGAGAAGGAAGATTCAGAGGGTGGCTTTATTTCATGAGGCTATAAATGGTGAAATAGCTTTGAAACTATAGCTGAACATGTCAAAATGAAATCAGCTCCTATGAGGAAAAACCATGAAAATCCCTGTATAGAAATGGCGACCGGCTCATATCAATGGCGCTAATGCCATTATCCACCACCAGGACACTTATTACTACCTGTGACACTAGATGGCAGTAATTTATATAGTTATAGCCTGGTGGTATAAATGTGCTTCTCAGACATGTTTGTTCAAAAAGGCCTTGTACAGGTTACTTATGTAACTGTGACTAAGCAGCTGCACTATGAAGAGTGGGCTATTTTATTTGCCTCACAGTACGTCAATGCCCCACAAGACAGGTCTGAGATTGGTAAAAACCCCATATCTGATACAATCTCTTTCTATATATATATATATATATATATATATATATATTTATATTTATATATATATATATATATATATATATATATATATATATATATATATATATATATATATATATATATATATATATATATATATATATATATATATATATATATATATATATATATATATATATGTTTAGGCAGTGACATCATGGTAGATATGATAAATGGGCAGATATGATATTAAAGCTGAGATTATATTAAGGATTAGATGACAGGGCAAATAAGATATTTAATGTTACCGCATTATTGACCCTGAACACCCGGTTAAAGTCAGTCAAAATTGTATACCTCCCTACACATTCGATACCATCTTAAATAAATTCAGCACCACCAAAAACTCCCAAGTTAAATCTCTGAGCATTATAGAGTACAAATAAGGGCTAAAATTACCGTTTTTTCATTATAAATAGGCGCCGAGATGCATCCACGACACCTTAGAGATTAAGTGGTTTAATAGGAGTGTGATCCAAGAAAATGTCAAAAAAAAGAAGACCCTCTATGTTGCATTCCCATTAAGATTGATATCAATATATGATATATGTATATTAATTATATTAATGGTATTAATAAATTAATCTATTATAAATAATGTTTGCTTTGGATATTGTTTGCTTTGTAAAAAAAAATGATAGAATATGTCTCAAATCTGTCTCGTGATCTCGTGAAAACTTTAATGCAAACATGTCTCCTCAATCATTTAATTTACAAATGCAAATATGATGCCCTTGTGAATTAACATGATTTTACAGATGGAATGAATAGGAAACAGATAAGATTCATAACCCAAGGTTGTTTCTTCAGACTTCAATGCAAACCTCAAATGATCCTTGACATGAGTGTACACCCTGAAACTTGTCATGCATGTTAATACAGGTAGATCCATTTAAAACCGTTGTACATAATGTATTTCAAATAGCTAGCAAGACATAACATGTTTTTTACGCATTAAGTTTGTGTTCGGGTGATTGACTATTGACATGAAAGACTAAATAATAAACTTGAATATTACCGAATCTCAGGACAAGTTGGTTTATGGATTAAAAACTGGTTTTCAAACCGTGAACAGAAGGTAGTTATTGATGGCAAAGAAACTGACCCTGTACATGTGAAATCTGGAGTGCCACAGGGAACAGTACTGGGGCCAATACTTTTTCTACTCTGTATTAAAAACTTAAACAGAGAAGATAAAACACTCAAACATTAGGCAACATGCAGATGACAGCCTCCTGTACAAAATAGTTGAAAGTAATGATGATGCAGTAAGGCTACAAGAAGACCTAAATACACCAGAGAAATTGACAAATGAGTGGCAAACGGACTTCAATGCCCAGAAATGCTACAACCTGAACAGCAAGAAAAGAAGCCGATCTCTTGATACGAGAAAATATACATTAAATGGTCACATCCTGCAACATGTTGAACATCACCCCTATCTTGGAGTTGAGCTGCAAATGGATATGAAAAGGGATGAACATATCAATAACATTGTCTGCAAAGCAAATCAAGTACTTGGTTTTATTAGAGGGAATTTCAACATGTGCCCAGGTAATGCCTCAGTCACATTTGCACCGGGCACCGGCCGGGAAGTAAGAATCGGCAGACTGTGAAGTCTGCCGGGCGCCGGGGAGTTTATCAGCAACAATCTGAGAGATGCCATGGCTTTGGTCATATTATTAAAGGGCACCGCACAGCAAGTGTAAGATGAAATGACACAGACGTCTGCAGGATGTCTTTACGACATCTGTTTCATGATACAGACGTCTGTAGGATGTCTTTAAGACGTCTGGGTAGGCTTTAAAAAATATTTAATCCTATTTTCATCACACGCTGCCACCGGCAGCCCTAAGATAATCTGCCGATGTGCCTGTGGGACACTGCCGGGACCTGCCGTGCACTTTAAGATGATATTTGCTGATAAGACATCGGGGGAAACGCCGGCAACTTTTATGTTGCACCTAAGAGTTCCCGATGACCCGTCCGACATCTTAAAGATGCCCAATTGTGGCCGATGATTTCCCGAATTGCCGGCCTATTTTGTAAAAAATACACATCGGCCGGGTATCTTTACTGAAATCGGTGCAAATGTGACTGAGGCATTATATCAAGGAGGCTGCGTACAATACCCTAGTGCGCCCTCACTTAGAATATGCATCAAGTGTTTGGGACCTTGCTTTAAGAAATATATTGACTGAATAGAGTTAGTGCAAAGACAAGCTGATAGATTTGTGTCTGGCAATTGGAAGAGAGAAGCAGGCACTGTACCAAAGATTCTTGACCTAAAATGGGATTCACTAGCAGGGAGAAGGAAGATTCAGAGGCTGGCTTTATTTCATGAGGCTATAAATGGTGAAATTGCTTGAAACTACCTGAACATGTCAAAATGAAATCAGCTCCTATGAGGAAAATCCATGAAAATCCCTATATAGAATTCGAAATGGCGACCAGCTGTGACCATTATAAACACAGCTATTTCCCAAGGACTGTGACAGACTGGAATAATCTTCCCCCTGGTTTAACTATGTTAGAGCCGAGATACTTGGTATCTCCGATTGGTCTATTAGTCTATTGTCTCGACTGCCGTGATTGGTCCATAAACCAGATGCATATGTGACGCTCATAGGATTATTGTTAAATAATGATAATAATATGAGCGCAACACAAACATCCAGTTCACTGGCAGTCAAGACAATAGTGGGAGACGATGGGAATTATTTTGATGAATGGTGGGAGGGTGGGATGGCTGCTCTCTGATTGGTCGAAACGATTGCCATTGTCTCCCACCATTGTCTCGATTGCCGTGATTGGTTCCTAATCCGGATGTGTGTCCGGACATCGTGGGATTATTATTAAGATATATACATGTGTATAAATATAATTTTGTTAACTTAACAGATATTTAAGATAACAAGATAACAATATTTGTAGCTCCAAAACTATTGCATATTTATGAACTGTGTAAAAGATGTGTAAATTATGCTTTTTTTATAAGTTGGGCAATATTCGACCAACATTCAGCCATCTTGATTTCGGTGCTTTCACGGTTTGGCTACAAGTATCACAAATGATTTTCAAGGTAAAACAAAAAAGTTTCCTAAACAACCTTTTAACCGCCCCTCGACTGTTTCGTACCTGTGATTTATAACTGTGGAGGTATATTCGCTCATCAGACATAAATCAAAAGCTTTCTTACTACGTGGACCGTAAGATTGATCTCATACATTCTCTCATAATATCAGAACATTTTTAATCAAATAGACTAAATTTGCAATAGAATCAAATCTGATGATAACAAATGTATTAAATGTAGGTACAAATGAATGTCCTCATTCAAAAGCTGTTGTCTTCAACAGATATTCAATGTATCTATTTTCTACAGAAAGAGGAAGTTACTGGAGAACAAACGCTATGTACCCACTACAACAAGAAGTCTTGCATTTGTCCAGTAAGTCTATGTATAAGAAATACATTTCAGTAAATAGAATAATAAAAACGAATGTTTTAACAGTCTTTCTACACAATATAACTCTCTTAAATTAATCTAAGCAACCCATAAATGTGTGTTATTTTGTTCAATAAAATTAATCATCAAAATCTTACTTTGTTCATGATGTCGTTTTTTAAATATTCTGATGCTGTCGTACCGATTTGCGAGGTTGCCTTGGTGTGACCAACACATATAATGGCCTTCATATTTCAAGTTCAGAATACAGTTAATGCCGACGTGTGTACTTGAGTGGAACTGACAAATCATGTGCACCTGTATTGGAAAAATGCAAATGCTCAAATTAGAATATTCCTGTGTTAGAGGCTGGATGCTCTCCTTAACATTCGACACACTGTTATACCCTCTCCAATGATGCGATTACTTCGACTTGCTTGAATGAAATCTACCACGTGACTTTTGCAGACTGGGCGTGACCTATAACATAATGTCCGGCAATATGCAGTTATTTTAATTAGCCTTTACAGTGGATCAGAACGTGGCTTTCAATGCGTCATGATACAGTGACTGCTGCCATGACAAAGGGAAGATTCACGTGACCGAGTAATTAGTAATACCTTGGTAATACCAACCCGACCGTGGCCAAGCATTACTGGGTGGAGGCCTCTTTTTATGTGAATTGCAAAGGTTCAAATAAGAATACTTATTTTAAGAAGCCCGATCTTCTTGTGGCAATGATGCCCTCAATGTACTGAATGATATGCTAAACATCATACCAGAATAAAGTGTTCAATCATTTTTTTAAATAAACATTTTAGAGCAACGCTTCTCCGCAGTGTATATTCTAGACGTGTTTTTCTTTTCCTTAATCAAAAATACCTGACGTGCTCAGGAAAGTCTCTGGTCAGGGTACTCTGCATAGCGAGGTATGGTCCTGGATCTGCTGAGGAGAGTAAGGTCAGGCCTAGGGTACCAAAGGTACACATTGAAAATGTGAGTTGGCATCATGCTGAGAACGCTTGCTTCCTGAGATTAGTACTCAGACTAGTGGAGTGTGTGGTCACTTTCACAAATCTTGAAACAGTGGGTAACTCACCACATATTCATTACTCTGCATTACAGATGTAGTATTCAATTACTACCTCTGCAGTCATTGTCGTATATTTGATACCATTCTAAATTCTGACCAACATCAGGTTATAAACTGTAATCAGGTGTCTGACATATACTTGAAACAAGCAATCTTTTTGAAACACTAAGTGATGAAAGTTCCACAAGTGAAAGAAGAGAAGCTCAATCTGTAGGGAAAACTCAATCTGTAGGGAAAACCTACACAACAAGACCAAAGCAAGGTAGAAAAAAGCAAAAAATCCAAAAGCCTAAGGTTATGACAGTGAACTGTAGAGGCCCAAACTCAACCAAAAAGCAATTACCCTCATATATTATGCATAACAGAATCCCACATTGACCACACTATTGCAGACAATGCCATCCACCCTGATTATGATATAGGGAGAGAAGACAGATGCAAGGGTGGGGGTGGGGTATTGATCGGTATCCACAAAATGTAGCTGTCAGACCCTAAGGAGGAGTGACTGTGAACTTGTATGGAGAAAACTTAACATAACCGGGATAAAACCACTGTTCATAGGATGTTACTATAGGCCAACAGATAGAAATATATCCAACGTCCATGACCTAAATGCATCTCTTGGAAAGATTCCCCAGTTTGACACAAATACCCCTAATATATTATAAACAGGGGATTTCAATGTACCAGATATCACATGGGAGAATATGTCCAATAAGCCAAGCCCTGCATATCGGATCGACCTAAATACAGCAATGGTTGATATTTAATGAACATTGTCTCACATAAGTAAATCCTCACCCAACCAGGGGAGGCAATAGGTTAGATTTGGTTGGTACAACAAACTCAAGCCTAGTAAATAAAGTATCTGTCCATCCAGGCATGAGTGATCATGATGTAGTGATAACAGAAATCAATGCAAAAGCCACACTGGCCAAGAAAAAGCCAAGAAGCGTATTACTGTACAAAAAAGGAGACATGAATGCAATAAAACAAGACATGAATGTCTTTTTTGAAGATGAAGTTAAAGATTCAAGTCTCCCAGTTGAAACTCTAAACAATAAGTTCACAGCTAAGCTTATGGAGTCCATAAATAAACACATTTCTATTAAGAAAATAACTGGTAGATGGGATGTGCCATGGATAACAAAGGAAATCAAGAGACAAATTAGAAGAAAATAAAGACTATACAACAAGGCTGAAAAAAACTAAAAAGGATTCTGACCGTAGAAAATTCAGAAACCTTAGGAAACACATAAAACATAAGTTGAGAGAATCCCACAATAAATATGTCCTTGGGCTACTCTATTTACCTGACATTGAATTCAGTAGATCATCAATGGGAAAACGGTTCTGAACTGTATTAGAGCTAGGTGCAAAGATACTGTTGGTCTAGCAACACTAACAGAAAATGGCATAGAAGTGAAAGACAGTAAAGGCAAGGCTGAAGTTCTTTCACGTCAGTACAAATCTGTTTTTTCAACTGAAAACATGGAAAATATTCCGGACAAAGGTGATCCAACTTAATAGAGCCAATTGCCATCACAGTTGCTGGTGTGGAAAAATTGCTCTCTAACCTAAACTGCAAAAAAGCTAATGGCCCAGATCAAATACCCACAAGAGTCTTGAAAGAATGTTCACATGAAATAGCTCCAATCCTCCAAAAAATATTCCAAGACTCACTCAACAAAAGAGAAGATCCAAAAGCATGGCGCACAGCAAATATAGTTGCAGTCTTTGAAAAAGGAGATAAAAGTTGTACAGGCCAGTTTCTTTGACATCTGTCCCCTGTAAGATTTTGGAGCACAAAATTGTCAGACATATGATGAATCACTGCGAACTTTACAATATCCTGGTAAATTTTCAGCATGGATTCAGGACAGGCCACTCATGTGAAACTCAAATAATCACAACCCTACAGGACATACTCAAGGCTAGAAATGATGGGCAAAATGTTGACATGTTCATTTTTGATTTTAGTATTTAGCCTTTGACACAGTCTGCCACGAGTCGCTGAATCACAAACTCGAGCATTACGGAATCTCAGAGCAGGTCGGTTCATGGATAAAAAACTGGCTTACAAACCGTGAAGAGAGGGTAATCATTGACGGTGATGAATTTGACCCTGTCCATGTTAAATCTGGAGTGCCTCAGGGTACAGTACTTGGGCCAATACTATTTCTACTCTATATTAATGATATTGGAGAGAAACTAAAATATTCAAACATAAGGCTCTTTGCAGATGACAGCCTTCTATATAAAATAGTTGAAAATGATGATGATGCTGTAAAACTGCAAGAGGACCTAAATATGCTGAAGGAATGGTCAAATGAGTGGCAAATGGACTTCAATGCTCAGAAATTCTACACCCTGAGCAACAAGAACAAAAGCCAAGCTCTTTATTCAAGAAAATATTTGTGGCTGGCAACTGGAAGAGAAAAATAGGCACTGTAATGAAAATCCTGGAAGACCTAAAATGGGATTCAATAGCAGGGAGAAGAAGGACCCAGAGGTTGGTTTTATTGTACAAGGCTACAAATGGTGAAATAGCTTTGAAACTTCCAGATCATGTCAAAATGAAATCAGCTCCTATAAGGAAAAACCATGGAAATCACTACATTGAATTAGTGACAAGCTGCAACCCTTATAAATACAGCTATTTTTCAAGGACAGTGACTGACTGGAACAACCTTCCCCCTCATTTAACTACATTGGAAACAGGTAGCTCAGCATCCTTCAGGAACTCCCTTGCCAGAGTATAAAGCTTGGCGACAAGCAGCTGTTGTGTACCAGCTGCACCCTCTAGTGCAATCTCGCACTCTCGGCGGGATGCCAATTGGTTTTGCTGAGTAAACTTATAGATGTAGATATTTATAGTCCTTCACCAATCAGCAGGCAGCCAGATTTTAATGAATACTGATGAGTTGTGAACTATCCTGTGCACAGCTGTATACCTTTGGAGGCAGGAACTGATAAGTCCTGTTATGGAGGGTAACGTGTGCATTGAGTTAAACCATTCTTCAGAGATCAAAAAGAGATTAAATTTTTGAGATATTATTTATCATTATCACTACCCAAACTAAGATTTAATATTTAAACTAAGATTTTATATTTTATACATCTGTTTCTTCTTTTGATCTATTTGCATTAATTGTGAAACCTTTTGACTTTCCAGTAAAGAGATTAAATTGTACTTTTTAATTGTTAATTTAAATTCTATTCTCATGTTTCTTTATAAATCTATTTTTGGATTTATCTTTGAGTTATTTTGGATTTAACAGTATTACAGGCCACTGCGCAGTTGGTTTTGTTTGTTGGTTTTGTTTGATCACCGTGCGCTACGGTCCGTGGCCGGGCAGTTGGTTAGAATGCCAGCTCTCCCTCGTTCCCAGTATCCATATACTTCTGATTGAGATATCAACTCTCCCCTGTTCCCAGTGTCGATATACTTCTGATTGATATATCAACTCTCCCTTGTTCCCAGTGTCGATATACTTCTGATTGAAATATCAACTCTCCCTTGTTCCCAGTGTCCATATACTTCTGATAGAGATATCAACTCTCCCTTGTTCCCATTATCCATATACTTTTGATTGAGATATCAACACTCCCTTGTTCCCAGTGTCCATATACTTCTGATAGAGATATCAACTCTCCCTTGTTCCCAGTGTCGATATACTTCTGATTGATATATCAACTCTCCCTTGTTCCCAGTGTCGATATACTTCTAATTGATATATCAACTCTCCATTGTTCCCAGTGTCGATATACTTCTGATTGATATATCAACTCTCCCTTGTTCCCAGTGTCGATATACCTCTGATAGAGATATCAACTCTCCCTTGTTCCCAGTGTCCATATACTTCTGATAGAGATATCAACTCTCCCTTGTTCCCAGTGTCCATATACTTCTGATAGAGATATCAACTCTCCCTTGTTCCCAGTGTCCACATACTTCTAATAGAGATCTCAAGTCTTGTTCCCAGTGTCCATATACTTCTGATTGAGATCTCAACTCTCCCTTGTTCCCAGTGTCCACATACTTCTAATAGAGATCTCATGTCTTGTTCCCAGTGTCCATATACTTCTGATTGATATATCAACTCTCCCTTGTTCCCAGTGTCGATATACTTCTGATTGAAATATCAACTCTCCCTTGTTCCCAGTGTCCACATACTTCTAATAGAGATCTCAACTATCCCTTGTTTCCAGTGTCCATATACTTCTGATTGAGATCTCAACTATCCCTTGTTCCCAGTGTCCACATACCCAGTGTCCATTTTCGTCAAGAGCTTGTACCTCCCACAAGTTGCTTTACTAACGTTTCCAGTGATTCATTGTTTCTTGTTGGGCTCACTAAGATCAGCCAAATATGCACACGCACACAGATCACATCTTGGAAATGGTGTCAATTTCTATATTCCAAAAAAACGTATCATACATTGCAATTATTTGTTATTGTCAAATAAAACCACAATTTCAGATGTACCCTCCAAACAGGGCTTCTCTATCATATTGAATACTATGTAATGCTCTCCTATACACACGAAGGCCCTTTTGATAAACAACATTCTTTGATAAGCAACGTTCTTAAATTTAGACGCCCATAATAATCTTCTGATCATTTTATGCAAACCCTTTTCCAAATCAATCCCAAAAGAGTATTCTAGCAAAATAGTTCAAGTAATGAGGTTCAACCAGGGGCGTATTTAATAATGTTTTTGTGTAATTCTGTGGGCCAGCCATCTAGGGTCCTGGAAATATAAGAGGCCCTTCTTGGTTGATCGGTGGGCCAGCTTGGAACGAATGATGATGAATAAATGATCTGAAATCAACGCCTCTGCCTTCGCGTTAGTGACAACTCCCCTGTCACAGTCATCTCAATTTCTGTTTCCCATTTAAAGCTATGACACAATTATCTGGTTGATTCTCTGCAGGTAGGTTCATAAGCTAAGCACGGAATTATGTTAAATATAAAGTCCAACTTGTTGCAAATATAGTGTTGCCCCAATCACATATTTTAAAGAACAACATCTTAAACCCTTCATGCATGGGCATCAAACCATAAAAAGTGTAATGCAATCTCTGCATGGTCCGTGGTCTTAAAATGTGAACAGTCACCAAGAGTGGAGGATATTAGAAGATGATTCTATATATCAAAATGATCTAAATGGATTTTGTTATTCGATATATTTTTTCTTATTGAAAAAGCTTTCTAGCATCTGACAGTTTTACAGTTGCATAGCTCAAGAATATAGAAAAGGTTTAGAATCAATCTTAAATATTCTTTCAATCAATCATAATAACTCAAGATACAATAGATCCATGAATGACCATTTGCCCGTTATTGCTTGGCCTGCAAACGCTTTATGGACTACACACAAATATAATGGTCTTCAGAAGAACTGATCTGCATTCAAATCGTCTGAGAATCTAATTTCTTAGAATTTGCTTCAAATTATTGAATAGATTATTTTATCACAATGACACTTCATGGTCATATGATGTGCAACACAGAAAATCCACTGTGAAATATGCGTCAGTGATGCATCTAAATATGTCTCTTTGCAGAGTTTAGTTTTGTGTTCATGTCAGTTGTCGAATACACATAAATTGGGTGAAGCGATTTTGTGAAACATTCTGCCAATTATTCATTTGAATAACATTGATATTTGTAAAGGTTTTTTTATGTCGTTTGAATTTAGAATTATTGATTTATTCTCTTCTTTTATTATACTGACAGGATATTAATTTTTTACATACATAATCTATTTCATCATAATATTATCCCAGCACATAAGGAGTTAGCTAGGCATTAGTTCTTGGTTTAGGCCCTTTATTATGATGTAGGGACACCACAGGTGGTATGTAATTACACATTAAATAGTACAATACAAGTGTATTCTCTGGTCATTATGAATGCAATATCCTACTCCCTTTTCTCCATATATTTTTCGGAATTCACCTAGTAATTTCCATTTATACTGAAATATGTATATAAACTTCTCGTTGTCATTGAGACTGACAAAACATCGTCATTATCACGTATCTTGTGATAAAATGTTTGTTTGAATTGACTGTACATTACGTGGCCACGGGCCGTGGCGCAGTTGGTTAGAGCGCCAGCTTATTAGCACCAGTTCCTCTGTGGTGATCCAAAGGTCATGGGTTCAAACCCCGGCTGTGCCGTGATTGAACAATTTCCCACATGAGCTGAGGCCCGTGCCTAAAGGGTTAACCCGTTGTCCTTGTAAATCTGTGACCGGGTGGGTTGTCATGTCAAGGACCTGCGACATGACATTTCAGTGAGGCAGCACTATATCTGCTACAAGTAGATCTCATCACGAAATGACTGAAATAATGTTGAAAGTGATGTAAAACCCCATACAAACAAAACTGTAATGGACATTTACAAACAAAATGAAATTCATTTTCCACTTCATTCAAATCACAAAATGCACATATTCTTTCTTTTGCAGATAAGCCATGATATCTGCCGGTTTCAATTGTGGAGAGGTAAAATACCCATTTTAATCCGAGCTAGTAGAGATCATTTTCTCGACATACACCACTGTACATAGCTTTTTCAGTTTTATATTTATTTTTGAATAAAACTTTTGGTTTTTAATTACCTTTCATCTTGATTTCTTATAATTTGGATAAACTCTCAACGCCACATAACATTCTAATATGATACATTTCTTCTTCACCAAGCTGTATAAATAAATGTTTATTTTTTGCACACCATCCATTACATAGTTTGTATTTATAGTTAAACATTAAACAGTCAATCTTGTATCATCCATTTATTTAACCTTTTCCACAATTTACACATCTTGGAATATCTCCTATTTTGGCAACTCATCCAACCAGTATCACATCTAGTGCTAAAAGTGGAGCTTTCTGGTGCACACTTAGATAATATCTAATACCTCTTTACTGGATTTTATTGCAACATTCACATGCAAGTCCTAAATACCTGTACAATATTGTACTAGGAACTACACCTGTGTAGTACAATTCACTAAATGTTTTAAATGCTACCTCACGAAATATACCAAATTTTGTTATAGTTCCTCCCAGTGCTCTACCTGCAGCACCTGCCAGAGTCATTGCTGTCACCTTAAAATATAAATTCTCATTTAAAACAATATGATAAAATACAGTGTAGGGCACACCTGCCATTGGTGGAGTGTTATAGCTCAAGGCCTTGCCCTCAATAATGGCCCAAAGGACTGTGTCTTTTAATATTATAATGCCTCAAGGGTTAAATGGTTGTCCTTCTAAATCTGTGACCTTGAGAATTTTAGATTTGAGTTTTTTTAGTGTTTTATGCCACCTATTTTAGATATATCATGCGGTTGCTTTTGAGTATAAACATAACCCCATGGGTTGATAGCTCTGCTGACTTGAATGAAAAGACATGAACTGAAATAAAGTGCAATAAGCAACCAGGTTATGATTTTCCATACAAGATCCCAATTCAGTTTTGATGAGATATTCATTAATATTTTGCAAATCATTATCATGTTACCAATGCAATATTTCATGCACAAAATTTGTGATTCTTTCAAAAATCTAATAGCTATCACTAAGTTGTCAAGGGGGCTGCCATTTTGAATAACATAGCCAATGAGAATCGAGATAACAAGTTGGGGCCAAATTTGATATGTAACATGCATTTTGATTGGTCAAAATCACTATATGCTCAATTCTGCTCTTGAAAAGGATTTAAATGATCATTTAGGAAGAAATGTTCAAAAACATTACAAAAAAGCAATGATATGCATAGCTCAAAGGCCATTGATATATGTTTATTCACTTTTGATGGTTGTGAGATTTTGCAAGTATACAAATTTTGAATTGAAGGTCAATGTGTCAAGGTCAAAGGTCACATGACTAAGAAATTATAACGAGGCACAGCTATGACCTAAAACATTTCTGTTTACCAAGTTTTAATTTCCTCTATTAAGTGGTTGCTAAGATATACTCCTTACAAAATTTGTGACATCAAGGTCACTGCATTAAGGTCAATGGTGACATCACTAAGATTTGAAGGAATCTGAATCTTCAACTCTCTATCTACCTCTGTATTAAATATGAAACAAATATTACTGGTAGTTTTGGAGGAGAAGATTTTTAAACATAGTGTTAGTATATAACAGATATGAAGTGTTTTTTATTCACTTCTGATGGTTGTGATGTGGAATGTTCACAAATTTTGAATTCAAGGTCAATGTGTCAAGGTCAAAGGTCACACGACTAAAATTGTATGACAAGGTACAGCTTTAACATAAGACATTCCTGTATACCAAGATTTAATTTCTTCTTGTAAGTGGTTGCTGAGATATGCTCCTTACAAAATTTGTGACATCAAGGTCACTGCACTAAAGTCAATGGTGACATCACTGAGAATTGAAGGAATCTAAATCTTCAACTCTCTATCTAGCCCTGTATAAAATAGTGTTGGTATATAAAAGATATGAAGTGCATTTAATTCACTTCTAATGGTTATGATGTAGCATGTTCACAAATTTTGAATTCAAGGTCAATGTGTCAAGGTCAAAGGTCACATCACTAAGAAAGTATGATGAGGCACGGCTATGACCTAAGACATTTCTGTATACCAAGTTTTAATTTCTTCTTATAAGTAGTTGCTGAGATATACTCCTTACAAAATTTGTGACATCAAGGTCACTGCATTAAGGTCAATGGTGACATCACTAAGATTTGAAGGAATCTGAATCTTCAACTCTCTATCTACCTCTGTATTAAATATGAAACAAATATTACTGGTAGTTTTGGAGGAGAAGATTTTTAAACATAGTGTTAGTATATAACAGATATGAAGTGTTTTTTATTCACTTCTGATGGTTGTGATGTGGCATGTTCACAAATTTTGAATTCAAGGTCAATGTGTCAAGGTCAAAGGTCACATGACTAAAATTGTATGACAAGGCACAGCTTTAACATAAGACATTTCTGCATACCAAGTTTTAATATCCTGTAATAAGTGGTTGCTGAGATATGCTCAGTACAAAATTTGTGACCTCAAGGTCACTGCACTAAGGTCAATGGTGACATCACTAAGATTTGAAGGAATCTTCAACTATATATCTACCTCTATATAAAATATGAAAGATGTAGTACTGGTTGTTTTGGAGAAGAAGATTTTTAAAGAAATATTGACAGACGGACGGACAGACAGACAGACAGACGGACAGACATTTTCCCCCTCCTAAACCTCTGCGAGCTTAAGTCTCAGCAGAGCTTAAAAGGGACAGATATTCTACCCCACAGAAAACCAACTTTCAGATTAAAAACATGACATAGCGATGCACCTATGACAAGATAAGTTAAATACCCTTAATCCCGCATGCTCAAGGTTGGCCTTGAAGCCAACTTACTCGAAGTTTGAACCGATTATTAAATCTTGAAATGGTCAGCTTTGTAGCCACCATATCGCAGATTCTTTCCAAATGTGTCTGAGGTCTGAAACAAGCTCGAATAAGCAATATGAAGATGATATCTTTTTTTTCTGTATTGATATTTTTTTTTCTACATTTGCAATTTGCAGTCACAACACTTATTCCAAAGGGGTCTGTAATTATAGTTCACAACAATCCTAAAATAAAATGGAGAATCAGATGAGGTTGGAGACAGAGTCATGGTAAAAGGCGATCAAGTTGGAATCGCCAGAGTGATTGCATCCATAAGAAGAGTCATCAGAGAATACAAAAATAAGAAAGGAGAGAGTCAAGGGAGAAATCCTGTCTAAGGAAGATGTAAATTAAAACAATTTTAAAAAGGTGTTAAAACAATTTTAGTGCATTCTCCCATAAAACTCGATATATATTGATATAGATCACTGTATTTCAATACAGCTTATTATGCCTAACTTTCTGAGACAGGATAGGCTTGCTGTGACATATACAGCCCAAAATCAAAAGAGCTAGGAGAGAATATATTACTTAACAATTGCACTGAGTTGGGGTTTGGTCTATTAGATCATAGACGTCTCTATGACAAAACTGATAATCTCAATAATAAATGATAATCTTACTGATAAATCTTACTGATAAATCTTACTGATAAATGATAATCTCAGAAATAAATGATAATTTTACTGATAAATGATAATCTCAGAAATAAATGATAATCTTTCTTTGAAACATAATTGTTGGTATTGCTGACAGATTTGTGTGCTGTCTGATACAGGTGTTAACACACATTTAAGCCAATCCTTATGAGGTTAACTGCATGTGGTGCCCTCTATATTATTATAATCAAGATCATTCCAGTGTACACACGTAAAGCACTCATTTAGACGTATGTATTCCTTTAATCTGAGCAATATATGCCAAAATAGCCAACATCTATATGGCATCTATATGAATGTCTATCAAATACGAGCTAGATAATAATGTGATTAAGGCAGAGAAAACTAGGATTCATGTACACTTATTGAAAAGGAGTAAAAGCTCTGATAATAAAACTTATAATATTAGCATGTACAAGTGCACGGCGTGAAATTGTTCTACAGTGTACAATATTTCTTAAAACCTTTCCATGTAATCATGAAAAATATATTATCTTTGGGACCTTTTGAAGAAAAAATATGTTGTCCCTGTAGCGAAAAACATGCACAACATCGTTCTATTCACAAAACGATATATCTGATTCACCAAAGTAAAACTAATTGATATTTATTATTCATCGGTACAAGAAATTAATATTTTATCAACTACTGAGACGTGAAATTGTTCTACAGTGTACAATTTTTCTTAAAACCTTTCCATGTAATTATGAAAAATCTATCATCTTTGGGACCTTTTGAAAAAAATACGTTGTCCCTGTAGCGAAAAGCATGCACAACATCGTTCTATTCACAAAACGATATATCTGATTCACCAAAGTAAAACTAATTGATATTTATTATTCATCGGTACAAGAAATTAATATTTTATCAATTACTGAGACATGGCTAAATAAAAATATTATCAAGCACAATAAGCACACATTCTCTGCAATTAGTACTTTATAAATACCCCGTGAATTCTCGCATCAAACGAGGCCTTTATTGACGTTTATCACTTACGGCTTATTGTGCCGAACTTTCTCAAAGAGGGCAGGCTTATTGAGACATATGTCGGACCACATACTCTACTTTTAATGGAAATGATTTATTAACTTCCAATGTTTCATGAATTATAAAAATTATTTGATTGAATAAAAATTAATTGTTTGAATTCCAATAGATGTCTATCCTTAAATTTATTTTGAAGCGTTATTATGTATTAGCATCAATGCAAAAATATTAGAAACACTATAATACACACTTTTGAATGGACTAATTTATGTGGTAAAGGTTATAAAATAACACCACAGTAAGGATTGCCTGGTAATCACGTGGGGAGATTGAAATATTCAATGCATTAAAAGGCAGGATAAAGGACATATGCCCGGATTAATATAACTTTAATAAAAAATATTAATAAAAAAGGCATGAAAAATATTAATAAAAAAAGGCATGAAACATTTTCTGCAAACTATTTCTTTTATAACTCCCTTTAGACTTAGCCTCACTAATTGGTATTACTGTCGAATTTGTGCAAAATCATATTTGACATGAAGCCTTAAGTGATCCATTGAATTTCTATTTTTTTTAAACAATCTCTTCAAAATAATTTAGCCTACACATGTCAGTTTTGGCCAAAATAATTAAACTGGTATAGCATTTGCTTGAGAGGTGGGGATTGCTTGTTTAAATACTGGCCATGATCGATCAAGCACAAGGCCTGGAATCAGCACAACGTGTTACCTTTATAATCCGCTAGCTGACATAGGTCCTGTGTGCATTTCTATTTCAAAAATGTTTCACCTCAGATTATGTTTGGGCATGATATAAGGAGTAACAAAAACAAGGGTAGACATTTTAAATCATGCAAACGACTCTTTCTACACTGATCTTAGGTTTTCACAACTTACAAAATGGAGATTTTATGAAAGATGGCCATTAATAAGCTATAAACAGCTTTCTTATCAGCAAAATATGCACCAATCCACACTACAGGATCAACAGATGTACCTGGATGTAGTTAAATAAGAATTATTATGATTTTGTTAAGAAATTGATTGGTTTTATACTAATTTTTAGCATAAACATATTACCATTTCAGACCTAAAAATCTCACAAAATAGAGGAATCATTACATGTTTTACCCTATTAAGCAAAAATACCTGACAAAAAGAGGAAAGTCTCAGGTACCAGTGGTAAAGATTGAAAATGTGAGGTGGCATCTTGCTGAGAATGCTTGCTTGCTGAGATTAGTACTCCGATTAATGGGGTGTGTGGTCACTTTCACATGTCTAAAATAGTAGGCAAATCACTGCACACACATCTGAGCATTATTACTACACATAATCTTTAAAATTGTGGTTTTATTTGACAAATAAAATATTGATTGCAATATTTGATAATTATTTTGAAATATTTTTAAATATAGTAAGTCTAATTCTATACTGTTAATAGTATTTAAACAACTGTGAATTTGGAAAACTATTTCGGAGGCACTGCTACCATTTCTAAGAGGTGATCTTTGTACATTGGCTGGTCTCACTGGAAAACACATATACATATACATATACAGGTGACATGTGACCTCTTGATTTCCATCATGACTGACATGGGCAAATATTTACAATTCTACATTTTAAAGATCTGAATATTGTTTTGGAATAGATAATATACCAATCTGATGGAATGTATTTAAGAATGAGCATCATTTGCATGTATGCGCAAGAGGTTGATGAATTGTTATTTCACCTTGGATAGGTACAGTCCATGTTTATTTCATGTTCTGACATGCATATTGCTCAAATATTACACCAATATGAAGATCTCATATTGTTTGCTGTATGAAATCTAACATTCTTCTGATGTACACATTGCTCAATTAGAACTCCAATATAAAGATTCCATCTTATTCCTTTATTTGGTATCAAGTCATTTCTATTATTTTATATTCTTCTTCATTTGCAATAGACACATCAATTTATATTTGCTGAAGTACATATTACTCAAACAGAACCCCAATATGAAGATTTCATCTTCAGCATGAAAATAATACTTTTCCCTACCAGGATTTAAACTGTAGACCTTTAGCATTGAAGACAGACATTTTAACCACCGTGTCACGTATCACCCTGTGCCGGCACTGTACAAAACCTGGGGTCACAACATTGTATGAAAATTGAAATTGGCTCCATTTCTCTTCATTTCTTTGCTAATGTGTCATTGTTCAATCTAAACCCAAATATAATGATTCCATCTTAATTTTCTATATAAAGTCTAGTTATATTATTCTTTTTTTTGTGGTACTTTCTCCATTTACAAAACAAATATGTTACTTTATATGTTCTGATTTTCATATTATTCAAATAAGATCCCATAATGTTTTTTGTTTAAAGTCATGATTTTGTTCTGCCTTTACAAAAACATTTCAATTCTATATGTTCTGTGCATATTGCTAAAATAAAATTTCAAAATGAAGATTTCATCTTCACCATGAAAGGTATGTTTTGATCTTGTCACTGTTAAATCACACAAATAGTCAGGGTCGTCATCACTATGTCAAATTATTTTATAAAGGGAGATATTCAGCCATTTTTTGACAATCAGCTATATCTTAGATTATGGGGAGGAGATAACAAACATATTTCAAATCCAATGTCAGGTGTATCAAAATTATTATTTTAATTGAGCTTTTAACCACAATAATTAAGCATCAAATGAGCTGTAGTGGCTATATTCACAACGGTTTGGCTGAAAAATCTATTTTGTGAGATTTTTAGGTCCGAAATGGAAATATATTTTTGCTAAAATCAATATAAAACCAATCAATTTCCTAACAAAACCATAATTATAATTCTTATCTAAGTTTTCCAGGTACATCTGTTGATAATGTAGTGTGGATTGGTACATATTTTGTTGATAAAAAGCTGTTTATAGCTTATAAATGGCCATCTTTCATAAAATCTCCATTTTGTAAGTTGTGAAAACCTAAGATCAGGGCTGAAAAAGTTGCTTGCATGGTTCAAAAAGTTTACCCTGATATTTCCACTCCTTATATAATGCCCAAACATAATCTGTGAAAATGTGTTGACATAGAAATACACACACTACCTATGCCAGCTAAAGCACTATTAATTATTTTACTATCAGTAAGAATCTTCCCATTGGAACTCAAGAGACCAACTCTTTTCAAACATGATTTTTCTGGCCACATCATTTGAAATTTTAATCATTGGTTGAAATGAGAAACAACATATCGGAAAATTTCAACTGTCATAAATCATTCAATATAACCAAATTCTTTGAAAAACTGTAATCGAAACCGTAGTTGCTAGCATGTATGACGTACATCACACTAATAGGCCACATATATTAGTCATTAATTGATTTAAGGCAATACAAATAATGTGTTAGTGCTACTTTTAAACCCATTTGGCTCTGATTATAAGGCTGTTCAAGATTCAAACCAGGTTATATATACAGTTCAGATTATGACATCATTAAATGATGCAGTCCACGGTGACATCATTAGACAATTCCATCCATAATGACATCATTGGATGGTGCATATAATTCTTCCTTGACATCATTTCACCATTTAGCGATCTACAATATTTCCAATCATGAAACCCTGATTAAAACGTTTTAAAAATCTATGTTCCGGCAATTGTTCAATAAATTATGTGTTATTCACAATAAGTGAAGGGGTTATACATTAAGACACCCATTTTCTACGTATATATTAAGAGAATAGAAATATATTTTATCTAAAGGATGCATAATACCTTTGTCTGTTACATTAGTAGTTAGAGTTCATTTCTGTTTTCAGCTTGTTCTTCTCCCCCATCTTCCACGGGCATCATCGATATGAGTTCAATGATCTCTTTGACCTGGTGCTGGATGCGAGACCACGTCTGGAAGAAGAAGCTCACATTAAATTAAAGTGCATCAACATAAATATAAAAATAATATATAATATATTGAATATTATATATATATTATATATATATATATATATATATATATATATATATATATATATATATATATATATATATATATATATATATATATATATTGAGAGTATTGTGTGTGGGAAAGAATGATGGGGTGGTTTATAATAGAATGAAAACCTATTCTTGGAACAGTCTTGTCAAAGATCGTGCAAGTCTGGCTTTAACACAGAAATTGTTGATTATAAGGCTGAGACTGATGTTAGTATCATTCAACATGCCATCATAGATTCTTCATTGTAATTAAGATTCATTACAGACGTCATGTGTGACCATGGAACAAGCACATTTGTTTGGAGTACATTATTTATACCACGATTTTTTCTGCGGTGATCCAAAGCAAAGGTCGTGGGCTCGATTCCCAGCCATGCCGAGATTGCATTTATTCCACATGTGCTTGTAAATCTGTGCCTGGGTGGGTTGTCAAAAACCTGTGACACGACAGTTTACTGAGGCAACACTATATTTTGTCATGTAAAAAAAGAAAGACTCTAGGCTTGCAAACACAAAGAAAGGTTGTCTGATTTTGACTTAACATGGGTGCACACTTTGGTGTTTAATTATTGCAAACATTAACATTTCATCAACAATTCCTAGCATGCATAGAAAATATATCACATTATTTAACAAGAAATAAAAAATAACATTGGTAGCATTCCGTGTCCCGTGAGTCTTTAACCATTTTAAGTATGCTCCCAAGTTCCACCAGAGGGCTACATTGTGCCATTTCAGTGTGACTGACATGTGCACATTTCTTATGTTCTTTACAGAATATGATGAATCAAAACACCTTAATGTTACAAAGACAAAGATGGGTTGTTAAAAGGAAATAGTACTGAATTCAACTCAAACATGTACAGCACCCGCCAATTATACAATTTATAAAATCGTGATAAGGAGAAAATAGGTTGTAATGCAATATTTTAAATTTATATTGAATGTATTACATTTACATAATGATTTAATGATATTGGAACATTGAAAGATTTAATCAAAATGAATAACTTACCTTTTGAGAGGCAGCTTTGAATTCATTATAATGGAGAAGATTATCATGATTCGTGTCCAACGATTGATATATATCATTTGAAATTTGTTTCATCTCATTCGTGATCAATTCAGGAGTTTCCTGAAAATAGTCTTGTTTTATATATGGTTGTGTATTGTTTTGGATAATCATTCATAGAAGGAGATTCTAAGATAACAGAACTCATATTATGTCCAGTCATATGCAGTTCAAAATACTTTTTCCCTGAGTTTCATTTTCCAAAGCTGTCAATTATAGAAATGTACGACCTAATAATGACCTTGTCTCTCTCAAACAGTCAGGTGGTACACTCCATTCCTAATGCCGGTAGAGTTACCTTTACACTGATTAAAAAGCTCGAAAATCGACATGATAGCTTATGTTGTACCACCTGATTTGAATTTGTGAATATTTAATTATTATATGAGTTGCTAAATAATTTAATGACATGTAACCTCCTGTATATGACCTACTTTTATCACCAAATGATATTACCCAAGAATTCAGAAAATCGAGCTTATGAAATCTGTTTCTATATCAGATATACTGTCACCAAACCCTTCTCTTTTAGAAGAGTAACTCACCCCAAATGCAAAGGATAAAAAGTCATCAATTGAGAGATCCTGTTTTTGTGTAGTGAACTCCATAACCATGTCTCTGAAATGAAACAAATATTGATAATATGGATCTTTATCAACAGGGTATGTTGGAAAGTTCTTTACAATATCCATTTCAGATATATTGGTTTGCTTGAATGATCCTGACTGCAGAATGATAACCTTGACTAAATGAACTTACTTTATGTAATGGAGTGTGGTAAAATTCTTTGGATTTAACCAGAAAAACGTGACCTTATCAAGAGTTAATTCAAGGTCAGGTACGGATGGACAATGTTCAAAGTCAATTTCTCCATTTCGATGCGGATCCCACCATATATTCACGGCAAGGTTTCTCTCATATGAACGTACCAAGTGAAACCTTATTTGAAAAAAAAAATGAAAGAAATATATACAATTAGCAATTTTTTTAAAAGGATTGAAACATTTTCGGGCCTCTGAGATGGAAGAAAGCTTATCATTGTTTTCAAATAAAATAGAAATTACTGTTTTGTACATAAAAACTTGATATTGGAACATTCACCACTTGCGTCTTTGTGTCTAAACAATGGATAGTAAAAATTGATAATAAATTAGCGATGACAATGACAATGATGATGATGATGATGATGATGATGATGATGATGATGATGATGATGATAACAATAACAATAACAATAACAATAACAATAACAATACTAATGTAATATGATAATAATAACAACGACCTGATGATACACTCACCATCTGTAAGGTATATAAATGCAGTCCCCTTCTGAGATATTGACATGATGATATTCTATACCTCTCAACCCAGGGTACTTCTCATAATCTACACTGTACAAATGTATATATAAATATTAGCACTGTGGCATCATGATCTTTACAAGTTACACAATCTGTAGTATGTAAATGATACATTTTACTTCGGTATATTCATAATAAATCGTAATGAGAACATGAATACAGATTTCATGATTATCATGAGAAAAATGAAACAAATGTTATATATTACCATTGAATCCATGTATACTTTGAGCAACTAAAATATTCGTGTGAGAAAATTTCCAATTTGGCCTGAATATCAAATATATATGGGTTTTTGCATGAAAGGAATTTCAATGTAATGCAACAAAATGGTCAAGTTCAAGGAATAAAATATCTTAAGAGCTAAATAAAGCTTTCTGTGATGGTTGACGATGCGCAGATATTGAATTTAAAAGGAATCTTTCAGCATGCACTAAATATGAAGGCAAATGATTGTTATGATGATGTTATGCAAGATATGCAAGGATAGAAAGTGCAATTCCATGCAACCATGCTTTGGGCTAAACACCAATAAAGAGGGTTTAAATTTATGAGAATAAAGCATTGCATATATTATCTTTTTAAATTGAATATAATGATGAATGCTATTTTAAAATTCTTTTGTTCTTGCCAAATATAATACACCTCTGCTTTTATACTTACTTATCAATGTCTACGTCTGAATACGAACCTGTCCCTTCAACATCTAATTTAACCTAAAACATAATTCAAATATCAATTCATTCCAATATTTTTGCAGGTGCATTTTTTAATGACAATCAAAAAGTTTGATTTTTGCATGTCTGATTCATAATAATGATGTTTACATATTTTTATCAATAAGCAAAATGGTGCATCAACAGTTATCTTTATAAAAACGAAGTGTGGCATTAAGTCCAGGTGGCAGGATTCTTTCGGTCCTTAAAGTCACACAAACAAACAATTAACCCCGAAAAATGCACCTCTTTTCCATACTTGATAGAATCCACCAGAATAAATTCCTTGGTTCCCCGGAATAGGCAAAGTATGTTGTCAGAGGAGTCAGTGTGAACCAGAGACTGTGTGTCACCTGCACTGAACCAGAAATGCTGAAATGAAATAAATAAACCCAGTATATTGTCAGATGCCATTCTGTACAATGTGTTTGTCAGTGTATCTGTAGTCTTTCTGTTACAACCCCTGACAAAGGTGCATGAGGAAATAGACTTCAAAATAACAGAAGGTACAAAATGGGTATGCACCTAAGTACCTATCCTCCTTTAACATAAATCAGGATAAAGAAACACTAAGATCATATACATATACATATCGAGTAAATATCACCATGAACTAATATGAAGATTTTTGTTGACACGGCAGTTAAAGCATATGCCCCGAAAATATGGAATGTCCTGTTAAAAACTTTTATTCAGTTGACATAACTAGAGTGCTGAGAGCATACCTAGTCTGATTTGTGCTATTTAAATGTTTATCATTAGTATAATGATAATAACAATGACAATAACAATATTTTTTTCATTGTTGTTGTTGTTATTGTTATGATTTTGTTGTTATTATCATTAGTATTATTAGTAATATTAAACATCTAATATTCAACAACCAAAATATCTAGTATACAACACCCAAGTCCACAATACCTCATGGTTACATCATGCTATGTCATTATATTGCATTGTTGTATAGGTGTTTAACAGAAATGTTTTTAAGTACATTTTCTAGGATATGATCCTTTGTAATACTATCGCACTGCAATGGTCTTGGTAACATCACATCCTGGCTGAAATGATAAATATTCTACATGTTGACTTCATGACATCTATATGAGGAATAATAATCTATCGCTCCAGTAGTATATCATAAAGAAAAGCATTTCAAAACAGGTTATCCAAAAGCAAGTAACCCTATTCATTACAGGATTTGGAAGTTAAAGAATATCTAGATTATCCATCAAAATGATTTCCACTTACAGCAGAAATTTGGGTACAGGACCAATGATGTATCTGTGTGATTCCTTATAAGTGTCAACAAATTGCTTGAAGGTCAGAAATACAACATCAATGTCTTGTTTAGGATCCTTGTAATCAGCTGTCAGTTCCCAATCATAACCAGCCTCTAGGGAACCAAGATAGTCATCGTCCCATAGTTTGTATGCTTTAGACTGGACGGCTGCCTTGCTGATTTTTACTGGCTTAGCTGGAAACACATATGTATCAAAGAATTCTTTAGGTGGTGGAAATTCTGATATCTCCTGCACAGGCACCTTTATTCCTCCATGGCCAAATCTCATATCATCCTTATCGTTTTCAGCCAGTATCAATGTTAGAAAACATAAACATATAACCTTAAGTGATTTTAATAAAATAGCCATGATCATCCTGCAAATGTTACAAACAGATTTGGTAACAGTTGATTCACATCAACAATTTGTTCCGTACCAAATTGTGAACTTCAGGTGTCTTATGTCTAGTTAATTGTATGATCATAAGACGTATAGTCAAAACTAGGTCATCTGAGCACCGAGCCATAGCAAAACCATCAGACCATAAATATATCTATAAGGTAAAATCCTTATATGGGACATTCAGTGCATGGTCTGGTGAATCAGAAACTTAGTAAAACACTTTCATAAAAACACCTGAACAAAACACTGCCCGAAAATAAGATTTACAAAAATAAACATGTATTGTTTTTCCTTTGTAAAGACCAATGGACACAAGGGCCTTGATTCAAATAGTTACATATTATTCAATGACAACCATACAGTAAACAACCTTTCCTTTGTTTTATTTCATATCTACTTATTTTGATGCAAGGTCATTGACAAGAAACATATTTTGATGTACAGTTTGTTTTGTTTCAGAATTGCTGGTTTTAAATAAAAGTCAATGACCTTCCAACAGTTTATGCAATGTTTGTACAAGGACTCAGATTAAAAGGTTCACATATATCAAGGATTGATACACCTCATAGAATGGCAGTTTCAAAGGTATCTGCGGACTTTGCCAGGCTAGACCCCCATTTAGTATATTCAAACTGCGCCACAACCAGGAGGGGTAGCAGGCTTGAGAAACGTCCCCATGACACGGACTGGGGCAGCTTATGCTGGGACAAAACGATATCAGAAAAGACGGTTAAAAGTGCAGTACTTGGTGAGTACATTCAAATTCAAGACTTTTTAACAACAGGGGAAGTCTACAACAACTTTAACCTTCTCAAATGCACATACAAGTACTGTAGTAGACAACATATCTGCAGACAATGTAACGGACCATTACCAATTGAATTGTGTATTATGCAAGGAAAGTGTGCCTCATCAACAATCAAACATGTTTCCGTCACCTGAATATTGGAAACAGGGCTTAGTTGATTACCCAGATCGTGAATTTGCTGACAAACTGTTAAATGGGGTCAAAATAGGATTTACAGGGGACGACACCTGTTCTGTTAAATAAAAAAAATTGGCCTTCAAGCTCCATACACTAAGGGAAGGTAAATGACATTGAAAAACCTTGAGTTAGGCAGGATTGAGGGACCTTTGGATAATCCCCCTCCTAATTTTAGGGTATCCCCACTGGGGGCTTTTCTTAAAAAGAAATCAACCTAAGCGAGAGACATTCATGATTTGTCCTGGCCCCCAGGGAACTCAGTAAATGATGGGATTAACAGTGACCTTTTACTCACTCAAATATGCCACAGTGCTCGACGCAGTCAGGATGATTAAAAAATATGATTCCCACTGGATGGATAAAACTGACCTAGCAGCAGTTTTTCAGAGTGTAAAGGTGTCCCCTGGTGACAGGCACTTGCTAGGATTTGCATGGCCTGATGCCAACGGGAAGGAGAAGTATTACCAGATGTCATGTTTACCATTTGGTCTGACCAACGCACCCAGACTTTTTGATGACTTTGCCATAGGATTAGAATACATGTATAAAAATAAGGGTGCAGCTGACGACAGCATCCATTATTTGGATGACATCCTGATGGTGTCGCCCTCTGTAGTTGGATGTAAGAACTCACTCGACACAATTGTTAGAACTTGCAAGGAAACAGGGTTTCAGATAGAGGACAATAAAACTATGGGTCCCTCACAGAGACTTGAGTTTTTGGGTATAGTGATAGACATAGTCAAGCGACAGCTTAGTATCTCTAATGAAAACATAGAGGATATACAGTGTGATCTAGGAACACTCTATAATAGGCAATATGTCACAAAGTGAGAGCTGTTATCATAAACCGGAAATTCATTTTTTGCTCTGAAGTTGTACAGGATGGCGTTCTCTTTACACGCCATCTTATGGACCATGGTTGAGTTCACAGGTGAGAACAAATGGATGTGTGAAATGACTATAGCATGGAGAGAACTTGCAACAGTCGTCATGGCATTTGCCACCTATGGCTGCAGGCTGATGAACTGCAAGGTTGCTATGAATATTGACAACATGGCAGTATGTTATAGGATCAACAATGCCAAATCCAGGGATCCTCACCTTATGAATCTAGTTCGCTCAATGTATTTGTATACAAGTATCTTCCGCATTGACTATAAGGCCATCCACATTGGTACATACTACAATGCATCTGTTGATGCCCTAGATAGGCTAGACATGCCCAGGTTTAGGCATCTCAACCCAAACAGTGAGAGAGACATGACAATAGCCATGCCCATCTTGTATGATTTTTGAATTGTATATCTATCATGTATGATACACACCATGTACCACCAGGTACTATGTATGTTTTTTTATGAATTAACTTTAGGCCATTATCATGCATATACATTTATAATTTACTCAGGCTTGCAACCGCAATGATTATGTAATAAAAAATTCCAAACGTTTATATAACGTCATACGTTTGTACAACAGCCAAGGTTTGAATAACGTTCAATGTTTGAATAATGTTGTTTATAATTTGTATGTACTCACTTAGCCAACAAGGCTAACCCATTGCTGGGCTTTGTAGGCTTGGATGCGACGGTCACCAGATTGGTGCAGGACGGCCTGTTAACCAACACCAAAGGAACATACAACTCCGCACAGGCGCAGTTTATTCGTTTCTGCCAGTCATTTCACCTCTCCCACCACCAGCTAGTCAGGAGACCATTTTAAGGTATCTCGCACACCTCAGCAGCACAGGTAAACTGGGCCGCTTAGTAGCTCCCGCCACATGCAATGTCTACTTATCTGCAATAAGGTCCCTGCATATTCTGCACGGGTACCCAGTCCCCCCCACCAACACCCCTAGGGTTGGGCTCGCTTTGAAGGCCATATCCCATATGTCCCCAGCTCGGTCAAAGAAGAGTCCCATTGATTTCAGTTTACATTGTGCTATGTTTGAACTATTTGGGGTCGACCAACCCAGTGGCAAGGCCTAGCTTGTGGCTCCCCCTATGGTCTCCCAGATATCTTTCTGTCACTCTAAGGGCTCCAGGTACCTAAAGCTCATGGTCACTCACTCAAAAACCATGTCCAAAGGTTTTACCAAAAAATAGGTTGTTCTTCACACAGGGTCTGTGCTGTCTGTCGGGTCTGGGACTACCTGGCTATCCGTGCCAGCGTAGCTCCTATTAACCCACAGGCTCCCATATTTGCATACAGGGATGGCTCACGGGTCCACAAGTTTCCCCTGAATAGGACCATCCAAGGCTTAGCTAAACAACTAGGTCTGCCCCTAATGACTATACCAGTCATAGTTTGAGGAGTGGGGCTGCAACGCAGGCAAACTCCAATGCCTGGAGTGCCCCCGAGGTGGCAGCTCTAGGCAGTTGGAAGTCCCAGGCATACCTGGGATATATTCACACAACCCCAGACCAGGAGATTAACCTTGCAAAAAGGCTCATCTCCACATAACCTTACTTGGCCTTAGTCAAATGCTCTACCATTTGCCTATGAAAATATGGCCAGGTCCAGCTCCCAGTTTGGGAGGCCAGTTCCTAAATGAATTTTCTCCAAGTCCCTCTCATGATCACGGGGGAGGCCGTGATAATCTAACCAAATCTCTTCGATTTCACAGCAGCTAGGATCATGTACCAGCTGTGTGAGCATGTTTTGGGCTGAATGTGATGAGAAGCAACATGGGGGTGAATTCAAATGTTATGGGCCACGGACAGAAAGGGGGAAGAGCTCAGCACAGGAATCTGACATCAGTATTCTGGAAAGACAAAGTTTGTCACCAGATGCTGGAGTCCAATATCTGCCTGACCTGCCTCGACTAAGAGCGAGCAGAGGTTATCACTCTTATGCGCCTTTAAGGTTAGGTCAAGATGACAGTATCCAGGAGCCGGGGGAGAGTTACTGGCGACAGGAGCCAAATTGAGAAGGAGGTGGATTCGGAGGGGAAGTCCAAGTTTCTGTAGCCAGCTCATCTTCTGAATGAACAGAATGAGAAGTGGCGGAGACAGAAACATCGACTTTCATGGACTCTTGAACCGGGGTAGGAACAGGAGGGAGGGAAGCAACATCCATGACTCTGGATATTCCGGACCCATACTGTTTGTTATCACTCCTCAGGCCAAGTCTGTGAGAAGCCAGTGATGATCCCACAGGGTGGGAAGCTTCCCTTTATCTCCCGATTTAGCATGAGCCAATTTCTGGCGGATACTATCTTGGAGGGTGACAAGATTGTTGCCTTGCAAAAGGGTCGCAACTTCTGTGGGAGAAATGATATATCAGGCTTTACTATTTTCTCCACGGTTGGCGTCTATGTTTATCAATTGGGCGTCTGAGTTGGTTTAGATTTAGTCATACAAATGAGCTCTGATTTAGATTTTTTTTTAACATTTTTAACACAGGGTTTGGGGGCAAGGGTAGTTACTTTGTGGGGAAGGGGTGGGAACTGGAGAAAAGAATTCTTCAGTTTAGGGGTAGGGGTCACATTAAGGGATAACAGGGAAGGAATGACCTGAGACGAGTGGTTCTTAACCATCTCTTTTGGGGTCATTCCCTTCCTCCCTGCCTTTCTCTTTTTTATGGACTTGGGTTCTCCATGGTGGTCTTACCACCACATGAGGTGTTGCTGCTTGCAGCGGTTTGGTGATTTGCACTTTCCATGTCTGCAAGCATAATTGTTTTTATTTTTATTTAGGTTATTCCTTATCTATAATTATTATACTAATCGCACCTATGACAAGGAAGGAGACAAGTTCCCTCCATTGTCATGGCGAGTTATTTTATTAAATATATGGTTGAATCATGAAGTATCCCTTTATCATACTTCATTATCTTCCACATATTTGGGTCTTCGACGTTATCTGTGCAAGGGACTGTTATTACTTCATCTAACTTTACTTGGGACATACAAAATAAAGCATAATAAAGTGGTTCATATTCCAGGACAAATAGAATGGGTTCATCCCTGTAGAGACCCTGCTCTGTGAGGACAATTACTCATCAAATCGATTTCCTCCTCATCCCTGATATCAGGAATGGGCTCATCGAGGCCAAGGGCTTGATGTTTTCTTTGGACCCAAAGGGATATGTGACGATCATGAGAGATTTTGAGTCTATCATGATGTCTGATTTGGGTCCACCTTCATCCCTCTAATTGGTACGGAATAGGTGACATTAATAGTAATTAGGCATCTTGTTCAGGGTGTGCAATTTGTTGTAAGCCGGTTTTTGGTTATCTATTGCAGAGGATTACTTTTCTATCACTTGCGAGAGCCTTGCCTCGCAATCCTCTCCAAATTATCATAAGACTCTTTTTTTGCATGGGCCTTTAATTTTGACTCCGGGAATGATTACTTCCAGAGGTAACTGATTCTTCATAGTGCCAAGACGGATAAGAGTTATCAGGAGAATCACTATCAGAGTCCTAGTACAGACTAGAATTACAAGAGGCTTGTGTTCTGACTCTATGGGGGGAACCAGAGTTTTCCTTGGGGTGCCTTCTCCATTTTTTACTGTGGGACCTTCCTCTACCACCAGGATTTGAAAAGGGAATTCGGGTGGTTTCATTGGCAGGAATATAATAAGATATGGATGGAGACTGTGAAGTTGAAGCATTAAAGGGGCTGACATGATGTGTGGTACCCGTGAGGTGGGGGTGGGGGGGTGGGGTGTGAGAACCAAATATAGCACATTCGCCCCTGGTTGTGGGTGAGGCAAAATGTAGATATTTTTTTATATTTTAACGTGTCCAGCTTCCAGTGAACAAATCAATTAAGACCCATGTTCACTTTAGAGTCCATTTTATTCCAGTAATGTAATACATTATGTATATTTGGACTTTTCCTGTTGTTTCTCTCAACTCCTAACTGACTGACTGCAGATGTGGATCACACACACATATATATATATACCAGCTCTTGTACATGTACATGTACATTCCCGCCTGGCTTGGCGTAGGATTTTTGGGGGAAAGGTGATTGGCCAGGCCAGAGGCATCACTTAATACAAAAACATAAACTTGTACTTTATGATTTCATTTACCCTTCATTCAACTCTCCCATTCACCACAAGAGAACAGCACTGGAGAGTGAATGCTACACCAAACACTATGGGCATGGCGGGAGATACAGGGATTGATTTAACACCAAGTGATGAGTGTGCTGGAATTACCCTTGGTGGACCATCCACTTGAGGGCGAGACATAAAAAGGGCATGGAATTATGAAAACTCAGGTTCGGTATAATGGGCTGAAGGGTATTTAGCGGGGGACAATGAAGGGAGTCTTATTTGCTGGGGTGATGCCTCAGAGAACCCAGGAGGAGGTCTAATTGTTCATCGGGAACCTGTTACGGTATACAAATCCTGATTATTTTGTGGTACCTCTGGGACTGTAGGGATATAAGGGGTTATAGTAGAGGGGTTACGATGGTTGGAAGATATCCTTGCCATCTCTATTCTTGGGACAATAGTTGATGTAACATATGTATCACCCTGTACCTTTACAGGAGATATGTGAATGGGAGTTGTCATATTGTTTATTCCATGTGAATTCCTTGACGGGACATGGTAAGGATGTGAATTTCTCAACAGGTTCAATTTAGGGTGTGCAGACGGGTGGTCCACAATGGTAACTGGATGGTACCCTACTGAATTACTGGAGTGGTTCTGGAAGTTGTCTGGGTACCTAGGTTTACCGATAGGCTCAGGTGCAAATTGGATGGAAGGTAAGGGTGTCTTACTGTCTGGGTTTTCAAAGACATAAGAGGAGCTGGTGGGGGCTGTATTGCAAGGGACAATTTTGACATGGTGCAATTGGAATGAGAACCAAAGGTAGAGTGGGAAGAGGTCTCAAGGTCAGTGATGAGGGCAAAAGGGTTGGCTGAGGGATCTATAGGTGATATGATAGCTTGGGGGGGGGGCCTTGGGTACTGACATAAGCTTTGGAATGGCTACCTTGAGATCAGGGGTCTGTTGTCGATGGTGTCCAGAGATCTGTCCATGTCAGCCTTTGGAATTCCCGCCTGGCTCGGCGTAGGATTTTTTTGGGAAAGGTGATTGGCCAGGGCAGTGGAGCTTGACGGTCAATGAGATTATCGCCTGGCCACAACATATTTGTACAGCTCTTAGAGCAGAAAAAATATATATAATATAGACTATATTAAAACATTACTGCTTACTGTATTGCTCAGAGACAATGAGGGCTGACGTGTATACTAGATATGCATTTATGTTACAATGTTCTTTACCATATAAACATGTAAAAATACTTCAGAATAAATTGTGTAGACCTTTCTTTTGCTTCTCATGGTTTGGGGGTCATTAAAAATCTTTGCCAGGTGAACGTACATACTATTGTTTCAAGTCCTCATTTCCCAGTCTCCTTACAGACTTCAAACCACTTGGATTCTGCTGCTGTATTTGTGCCAACTCGTAGCCTGTTTACTGAGTAGCCTCATAATTGACAGAATTGACAAAGATGTGGAAACAACTTGTAAATAAATGAAGAACAGGTAAGATCACTTTTTTATTGAAATGTGTTTCTGGTCCTTGTTAAACGATGTGAAAGTGAACAACAGCTGGGACATGAGAAAACCTCCACATGACTACTTGAGTACAAACATTGCCATACTTAGAAATTAAATTGATTCATTGACATTGAATGCACCACAACCAAACTCAAAGCAGTTCTCCTAAATACATATTTGAATATGCACTGAAAGTTTAGATAAGATTGTAAAACTGCCACAAATCTGTAGCAGTGTTGAATTCTGAGGGTGCAGATACAGGGTTAACGTGTGGAAATTAGGTCACATGTCTGTCTTGATCTCCACACTCTCTGGTCAGGAATCAAGTAATATTCACCCCCTGTAATGTTGTGATTTGACCTAAATTAATTACTTTTTACACAAAAGAAAGGTAACCCAACAAATGTTAAACCTAAGCTTAGATAATTATAATGGTTCATAGTATTTCATAAATATAAATCTGATATCTTAAATTCATAGAATTAAGTTTGATCCCTATCAGTTGGTCCCTGGAGAATGGTTAAACTCAGTACACATGTAGGCATTCTGATTGACAAAGTTCTGAAAATTAAATGCACATGATCATCTCCGGATTATCTAGTGCAAACACCATTTCTAGCCAATCACAATAGACAATTATAGAAAGTTATATCATACTTGGTGCTTCAAGAGGGTGTTCTGCACCTATGAGATATTCTTTTGCAGATCACCCCTCTGCCGAACTACTTTTGCAGATCACCCATGTGCCAAACTACTTTTGCAAATCATCCTTGGTCCAAATGACGAGTGAGATCCTTCCACCAGAATCAACAAAAGAGATCTGTGAGGCTGAACACTGCATGAACCCATGCTCTTGACTTTATCTCATATTTATCTACCGCAGATGGTTTATATACCAGACCAGTGTTAACATTGTAAAAAGTACAGATCTTAAGAAAAGAACATGTGAGTGCAGTGTTCAGGCTGACAGATATCTCTCAAGTTGGTTCTGGTGGAAGGATCTCCATGCCCACCTCTCAATGACGTCATTACATAGTAAAATATATGTTGCAATGACGTCATTGAGTGTGACGTCATTAAAAAGGGGGCGTGGCATTGTTTATGTTGTTTGACACACACAACATAGGTCCACACATGCTGCAATATTTTCCACACAGTTTTGCTTTAAATAGATTGGACATCAAACCAAAACTTTATCTCATACCTATCTGCAGGAGTTAAGTATGAGATAAAGTGAAGGACATAGGTTTGTGCAGTGTTCAGGCTGACAGATCTCTCACGTTGGTTCTGGTGGAAGGATCTCACAATATAGAGTGGCACTATGCCCACCTCTCAATGGCGTCATAACATAATAAATCATATGTTGTAATGGCGCCATTGAGTGTGACGTCATTAAAAAGGGGGCATGGCATTGTTTATGTTGTTTGACACACACAACATAGGTCCACACATGCTGCAATATTTTCCTCTCTGTTTTGCTTTAAATAGATTGGAAATCAAACCAAAACCTTTATCTCATACCTATCTGTAGGAGTTAAGTATGAGATAAAGTCAAGAACATAGGTTCGTGCAGTGTTCAGGCTGACAGATCTCTCTCGTTGGTTCTGGTGGAAGGATCTCACTCGTCCTTCGGACTCTTGAGATCCTTCCACCAGAACCAACTTGAGAGATATGGCAGCCTGAACACTGCACTCACATGTTCTTGCCTTAATATCTGATAGGAATGAGGATTAATCATGTATCTTGGATGTAATCGACAATGATTGCCAGGATATATCTGATAAGAATATGTTAGGCTGTCAGTCAAACATCTAGGGTAAGGGGTATATAAGATCCCTACTTGGTTGACCGGCAGGCCAGCTTGGAATGAGACTGTATGATGATGATGATGATGATGATGATGATGATGATGATGATGATGATGATGATGATGATGATGATGATGACCGGCAAGCCAGCTTGGAATGAGACTGTATGATGATGATGATGATGATGATAATGATGATGATGATGATGATGATGATGATGATGATGATGATGATGATGATGATGAATGAAGGTGGAGACCTCAATGTCACTGTGTGATGTCTGATTTTCACCCCTGACAGTATGATAGATGTCTGAGTTTCAACTGCCAGTTTCAGACAGTTGCCCGTCACTGTACGACAACTTCAAAATGATGAGAAAAAAAAGAAATTTAAAAAGGATACTGTATACAAATTATTTTTTAAAAAAAACGACTTTCGTGTTAAATGGCTGCAATGCACTAATAAAATGATAGCAATTCTCCCATTTTCAAACCGGATGTCTTGTTTTATCTACGAGAAGGTACTGGCTGTTTCTGATAAAGTTCCATTACATCAGTGAACACTCAAAGATGTCCTCGAAGGGGATTCCAGATAACAGAGACAACAATACAAATGATTGAAATATTGTAGGTTTGTGTTGATTTTTTAAATTTATTTTATACTTTGTTTTGTTTGTTTTAATATTGAGATGTTTCTGTTTTGGTTTGTTTGTTTAAATGGTTGCTTAATTACTCATTTGTTTCCCTTTATGTTTTTGCCATCTGTGTAGTATGTCGAGCACCACTTTACTTGTTTAAAGAACGTGTATTTTCTTGAAAATTGGAGATGAGCTTTATTGCATAAAGCACTAATAAACTAACACACTTAATTCTAGTGATCAACACTCAATAACATCAACAATGACACTCGATAACATTGTTGCATAACATCATTACATCCATTTGAATCTGACTTGAGATATGACATACTTAAAAATTGTAGCTTACCTAATGATACATAAACGTGCATATACATGTTATAATAAGTTGCTAGTACATGATATAAGCCCCGAACGTATATGGCCGAGTTTCCCTAGCCAATCACAGATCAGTATTGCTTTGTATCACATAATATAGGGCTTGGTATCACATAATATATGGTTTATAGATGGCCTCACTGCAAACATGAAATGAGACATACCCATTATGTAACCTGAAGGCCTCCAATTCAAGGTGTTGACTTCTATAATATCTTAAGAAAATCTATGATAGATAGCATTGAATGAAATAATGTGACACTATATATTACATCAGAAATCCTGTGTCACCCTAATGATTGCTTGATTCAAAATATTATTTCTTGTTTGATTTAGCTATAAATTAAAGGCAACAAATAGACCCAAAACTAATACCTGAAGATTTGATAATTGGTAGTAGTTCTCAACAAAAAGATCTGAGCTAACCTGACAATACAGAATATTGTTTTATATTTTAGTTTTGATACTGCTTGTGGAGATTATTTTGTTATACAAACAGTATATGAAAATTTGAAATCAAGACTCATTTATTTCTTATCCAAAGTGTGATATAAAGTAAATAACTTTGTGTATTCAGTGTTGAAAACAATGATTTTGATATTTGGAGAAATGAAATTAAGATTGATTATGCCATGTGATAGGTATGAAATGCACATTCATGCACTGATTTCAATATAATAAACTTCAGAATGTACGCAAATCAGTTTCAGGTCTTTGTGAGTCCATATTTTAAAACAAATAAGGTATGGCCACTCTTTCATTACTTGTATAATCGTCTTGTTTCACTTGAATATACCGCGTAATGATCATGTGACCATACCTTATCCTATACCTCCTGTTGAGTCCAGACACGATAAACAGGGGCTGTCAATGTGGCATGACTGAGGTGAGTGACCAGGGGGCGCCAGGAGAGCGGGAGGCCTTGGGTCACTGGACCCTGCGCGGCCTGCAGATCAATTGACCACCTCATCTCTAAATGGATCTTAACCATCTCATCTCTAAATGGATCTTAACCAATGTTTAAGACTCACTTAATCTTTTGACATCAGTCATTAATAATACTGTGAAAATATAACAGATTGTTTGTAATTCTGTTTTGATTAGCTCTTCAATTGAGGCCTGTCACCTGGAATTGATGCCCTACCCTTTTTTAGGTGTGATTTATTTACCATAATATGTCTTACATTATCATTAAGCACATAAATATGACCTCCGGCATTTGGTTTTTGTTTGTTCTCAGGTGGGTTTCATTCCTTTCAACATAATCTCATTCCATGACGTGGCCGATAGCAGATATAGTCTTTGACATGACAATCCAGTCACACATTTACAAGGACAATGAGTTAAAACTTCATGCATGTATAATAGGATGAAAAAAGTGCCATATCTGTTCGGTGCTCTTGGGTCAAGCAGTGGTCATCGGTGCTGGGACCCTACATTCTAGGCAGGCTGCGGGCATAACACAACGTACACGTCTCGATGGTTTGAAGGTTGCAGAGGAAGGGCCCAGAGGCCTTTATTCGCATATATTATACACCGAGGGTATATTTAGGGGGCTGTGCAGCATAGTAGGGAAGGCATACAATAACATATATATATATATATATATATATATATATATATATATATATATATATATATATATATATATATATATATATATATATATATATATATATATATACTTTGAAATATATTGGCAAAATACATTGGCATAACATTTGAACATCTACATATCTAAAGAAAATGATTGGATTCTATCCAATTTGAAACAAATATCAGTGAATAGTATCAGTGTACTAATATGTATTGCATCCATCTTTTTTTAGATCTAATAGGTAATATATTTTTTCATATGGAAAATATACTATAAGGGAGATAAGTGTAAAGGTATGTCATTGGTTAGTTGTAGTCATATTCTTTTTTCAATTACATTGATTAGTGAAGAATACACTTTTTTCCATTCACATAATGTCATATATATGTATACATATTTATCAGTATATATCATCAGTACGCACTTACAAATCTTAAAGTATCATATTTATTTATGATATTGAAAATAAACAACATCACTGATGAGTCGAAATTCATATCTTTCCCTTTAATCTCTTCCTCAAATATTTGTATTTTCCTTAAGGCTGCCAATTTCCTCGACTATATGCTCCTCGGAAATGCTTCTTTCCATTTTGAAACCTTAAAAATAAATCAATAATTTTAATCAAAATGTTATGTCCTCGCTTTAAATGTCATCCAATGTAGGCATAATGGATAGTTAAGATCTTACTCTGTGCATTGAGCTTTTCGGGCATCCCCGCTAATTATACCTCTCTCCTATCAATATAAAAGTAGACTAAGAAGGATGGTCTGCACAATCCAAAAATTATGAACCTATGAATTTTATAACTCAAAATATGGTAAGTTGCTTGATATTATATATATATATATATATATATATATATATATATATATATATATATATATATATATATATATATATATATATATATATATATATATATATATATATATATATATATATATATATATATATATATATATATATATATATATATACATATATATATATATATATATATATATATATATATATATATATATACCTTTCTGTGATTCTATAAAACGTTTGTGCTTTTGACTGAGTCTTCGACGAGATGCCCTCCTCCGAACTCCTGATGCGGTGAGGTGCATCTGCACTAACAATAGCACCACCATTATCATCACCACAAAACATTTCCTCTCCATCTGAAATCCTATTAAACCATCAACTAATTAATAAATGACAAAAGGTTATAATGACATTGTTGTTACATCAATAAATCTTCATGTAACCGGAGGCTGACTACTGAAGGGTTTGAGGAAACGTGGTAGGACATGATAAAAATTCTCCCATGCTAAATGTTCAGGGTTCAAATTCCGGTTGGGACAAATCATGGTTGTAGTCGAGTTGGGTCATGTTGCATAGTCGATAAAGGTGCATATTTGCTATTGAGTAGTCCTCTCTGACCGGTTATCAAAGGCCACGGTTTGTGTTATCATGTCTATGTGATCATGCAAGGGAAAGATTCCAAATCACCCTTCCAAAAGAGTAGGGCATTGAGTCCTGGTGACAGGCTTCTTTATAACCTGATAGAAACAGTGCTGAAAAGGTTGTTAATACAAAGAAATGAATACTGAACTATTTCCATTATTTTTCGCCCTTGTATTCCTTTTCCGATAGAACAGTGGCATAATTTGACCTTTGGAGTTTTATAGATATCAGTTTCGCAAAACACAGAATTATAAAGATGGGACCATAACATAATACGTTATGGTAGGTGTGAAATAATTATCAAAATTAATTACAAAATGAGATTTAATGTTATTAAATTAAAATAAAAAAAATTAATCATGTAAACTCAAAACACCTTTTGGCAAAGCTAATTATCAAAATAACTGTGTTGTTGACCCATGCATAAAATGGTTGTAAGATATTTGCATTTTATGGGGAACACTATGAAAAAAGGTTGCTACAATGGAAGGAGAAGTACAATTCTAATATAAATGCGTGTCTGTAAATATACAACAAAGATTTGTACAAAAAGGAAAGGAGTTGAGGAAAGTCATGACAAAATCCCTTTTCATTCCCACGAGCCCTATGATCAAGGATATTGAAATATTATATTATACGCTTTGAATTTTTCCCACAGGAAATTATGAAATTATAGAATGGTGTTTGTATGACATTTGCAGGAACAATGGCCAGACCAGGTCGACTTTCGAGCATGTTTAACTGTACAAAAATAACACCGATGGCAGTAGGAGTCGAACCCACCTCCCAAACCCCACTTAAATAATTCACTAAGGCCAAATCATTTGCTCTATAAACTTAGCCCAACTGTGCCATTGGCCAGTCAGCTTTACCCAAACAGTATGAACTTGTTAATATAATATGTAAACAAAGAGTCATTTACATCTCTAAATTCAATACAAAGATATTGTAAATAGATTTAAATAACCCATGATTATATATTAGAATTGAACAAATTGAATCCTAATTTTAAATGATATATCTTGAATATTTTTGCCAAAAAGCTCTATAGATATAATCTGTTTACCAAAAATAATAAGTATTGGACATTCATAGCAAGAAAAAGATTAGTGTTATTTCCAAGGAGACTTCCAAAAACCATAAATCTAGTTTATCAATTAATGAAAATCTCAGTAAAATTTACATTTTTGTCATTGATGGATATAAATCACAATTTTCAAGTTAAACTTACCTTTATGGAAATAAATTCAATGTTCACGTTCACTAATGTTAAGAGGATCAAGTTGATGATTAGTATCTCACACTCACTTGGGTGAAATTAATGGCAACTCTTGATAAAGTGTGGTTATAATCAGACTAAGAGGGCGTATTGCCTATTCAATATATGACCTACAACCATATATGGTCCGAGAGGTGTGCCAACCAATAGCTGAGCATAAATTTGGGCACATTGGGTACAGAGTGTATTTGAGTCACAACAGAAGCATGAAGGAATATTTTGGGCCTGCTCTATTTGGCATTGTTAAAAGGATGTTTTGCATTAGAACTTAAGTTTCGGGTTCGGTGATGAAAATAATTGACTCGTATGGGATATGAACCATGTATGTGAAAAACAGGATCCTGGGTGTTGAGTGGTGGTGTGACCTGGAGAATATATATTCATTGCAACATACCTCTTTGTCCCATATTTCACCTTAACATAAGGTGAAATAGACCAGGTCAGATTCAGTCGGCTTGTGATCATTCTCCTTTTGTGTATTCCAATTTTTTGTTCAATGCATATCAGGTTATTTGAAGGGTGATATGTTATATCACAACACGCTTTATTTTATGATGTACATTCTGAGTATGCCTCTTTTCTATCCCTTTCTTTTAATGCTCCTTTGGTTCGCCTCCATGATGGGTGCGGCCCAGGTGATGAAACTACATACATGAAGACCAGAAACAGGTAGTGTTGATGACCTGTACATAATTTCAACATAATGGCCACAAATTTTGATTTTAGAAAGTATGGATCCATGTCTCTTTATAAATCGCTAAAGGAATTCAAGGTGTGGTTGGCGAGCCAAGAATAACCCAGAAAAAAAGTAGGTGACAGGCTGTTTATAGAGGTATACAGGATAGGCCACTAAGATAATTTATTGGAATGCAATGTCTTGGCAACCATCCCTAAGATAATTTATTGGAATGCAATGTATTGGCAACCATCCCATTAGAAATTACAGCTTATAAATTTCTTACTATGAAATAATTCATCAGAGGTTCACACCAAACTGATATTAGTTTCAGCTTGGATCAGCTGATAAGAACTTTGTTGCTTGTAAGATAATTTACGGGGGAAATAGTGTGACGATTTCCATCAACACATTCATCCTGATATTCAAAGCAGTGCAGCTACCTGTATCTTTCAGGGTAGAATAAAGGAAAACGATACACTAATAGTGATGATATTGCTAAGACCTCTCAGCGGCTGTTGACACTATTGAACATTGAATAGATATATGTGGAGTGATAAACACAGCTCCATGCTGATTCAAAACGTATTTTTCAAAAAGAGAGCAATTGATGGAAATGTAAATACAAAACATGATGTGCCTTAGTGATTTCTACTGGGCCCTTTGCTTTCATTATTTATATGGAGCCCTTGGAGATATAATAAATAAATATGACGAGCGTGAAGTTCATTTGATATTTGATATTTAATATTTGACGTTTTTTTTTCAAAGTATGCCTCCAAGTATATATCCATACACACTTATAGGATATGGGTCAAAACAGGATATAAAAGGATATTTACCCTGTCAAAAGCGGATATATCCTTTTTATTCGTAATAAATCAATTTTATATACATTTATAACTTAGAAATGCTTTATGAATGAACTCAAAGACTTTTGATTGATTAATGGGGCCTTAGACATACTTAGTAGATTAGTAGATTATTTCTAGGCCCCTCAATATGAGAGCATAAATCTGAGTTCAATGGAGTAGCCATTTTCCCAAGACAAAGTCAGTACATTCGACCTACTGACTGGTATGAGGTGGGAGGGGGGAGTACTAAAAGGACTTTTGATTGACTAATGGGGCATTAGACATACTTGGTAGACATGTCTAGATTATTTCTAGCCCCCTCAATATGAGAGCATAAATCTGAGTTCAATGGAGTAGCCCTTTTCCCACAACAAAGTCAGTATATTCGACCTACTGACTGGTATGAGGTGGGGGTGGGGGGGGGGGAGAGTACTAAAAAGACTTTTTATTGACTAATGGGGCATTAGACATACTTGGTACATATGCCTAGATTATTTCTAACCCCCTCAATATGAGGGCATAAATCTGAGTTCAATGGAGTAGCCCTTTTCCCACAACAAAGTCAGTATATTCGACCTACTGACTGGTATGAGGTGGGGGGGGGGGGGGGGGAGAGAGTACTACAAAGACTTTTGATTGACTAATGGAGCATTAGACATACTTGATAAATATGGACTAATCTACACAGATTATATGATTAGAAAACCTAAGGCTCCAAGTAGATATGATAGAAGATAGTGTCAAGTCATATGGAAGGTACAAATAAAAATGGGTACGCCCCTGTGCTCAAAGAATGCTATATAAATGTTTATTGTGATTAATGATAGAGTAGATAGCGACCGGGCCATAGCGGTCTATGTGAGAGTCTACCTGACCTGGACATACGGCATAGATTATATATTTGTATATATTGACTATATGTCTGGTGAAATAAATGATGTTTGAGTTTGAGAGTTTGAGAGTTTAGACATGTATATTCCAAATCCTCTGTCCTCCTTCGAGTCAGAGTATGCTCATGGTTCTGGACAATGTAAAGGGCAAGTAACTTGCCCAAAATGTACAGCTTAATAGTGAAAATTGCAAATCAGAGGATATCAAATGTATAAATCTATGGCTATTAGTGACATTAAAATTAGAGAGAGCTTCAAAGTTAATCAACTAGAATTGGATCTAATTGTCCAAAATATTATGCTTCTCTTATATTCTTGCATGTGATCACAGATGGAAGTATTTCTACGATATTAAAACACTTTCTAGGATATCATAGGGTTCATTGAAGCCAATTGGGGGAGAATTGAAATTGCCTACAATGAGAAAATCACTCTTGAACTGATTAAAGATGCAGATGAACTGAAAAATACAGCTCCATGCGGCTTGTGATAATTCTTTTTTTTATTTTTTCCAATTTTGATGATTCTGGTTAATTAGCATTTTGATTTTTGTAGATTTCAAAAAATGTTTTATATAATACTGCTGCTTGAGTTAATTGAGGGCAAAGATATTATTTGAAAGCGTGAGTCTTCTGATATGAATAGCGATTTATGTATTTTCTTTTATTAAGAATTACTATGAGGTTTTTGTCATTTAAAGGAATTTCATCAATAGCATACCTTGTACCTTCTTTAAAATGTCACTAAGTGAGCAACTTTCATAAAAGAGTGAGCTAAGGTGTTAGACCTTTGTTAAAAAATTAAGAATTCTCCCATATTTTTAGGTTTATTTGTGTAATAATTCATTAAAAGTCTGCAAACTGTATAATGCCCATGGTCCACTAGGCAACTACCACCTGGTGGTCTTATTCAGTCCCGGCTTATAAATGCCAGTGTTAATCTTGTCACACTCTGGCAATGTTTGGTACTGGGCAAACTTAACTCACTCTCACTGAAGAATGATATCTATATTCTGGTCTTTATATGTATCATAATTATTGCATTATATTCTTGATAGAAATGACTTTGTTTTGGAAAAAAATAAATGTCATTTTATAAATTACGATAACTTTTGCCTATTTTTATAGAAATGATTGTCACTATTTATTTTGCGAATATATTTGATTTTATTTCATACTATTTAAGCATTTCAGGTCCCCATGAACTTGAATGTAATTGCAAACATTGTTTTCAGTACTGCCTGAAGTTAAAACAATAAACAGGAAACTTAGATTCCAATGTCCATTTTTATTTTAAGGTTTTTAAAATTCTCTTTCTAGAAAATACAATATATATAGCAATATTGCTATATCATTGCTTCCAACAATGGAATATCCCAGTTACAAAGATGTGGATATTTTCCCTATCCCGGTTATAAGAATTTAGATATTTTCTATTTCCTGGTTATAAGGATTTGGACATTTTCTATGTCTGGTTATAAGGATGTGGATATTTTCCCTATCCCGGTTATGAGGATTTGGATATTTTCTCTGTCTGGTTATAAGGATGTGGATATTTTCCCTATCCCGGTTATGAGGATTTGGATATTTTCTCTGTCTGGTTATAAGGATGTGGATATTTTCCCTATCCCGGTTATAAGGATTTGCATTTTTCAAAAGCAAAAAACAACTTATTTCTCTTTATAGGAGTACCTGTATGTGCGACACCTCACTAGATCCGGACCCGCCGCATTATCAGTACAAGGAACAATTAACTCCGGGATTTCTATACACATGGGAAATAGCAGGCGCTTACACATGCAATATCACTGAGCACAGTCTAGTTATCACATTGTGCTTCTTTTTTTGTACACAGGTCTTAAAGCAGTAATACATATATGTGATAATAAAGACTATATTGTAACATACTGTATACTAATTGATCAGAGACGACGAGGGCTGATGTGTAAACTTAACGATTTATGTGTACTTTTCGGTTCGGAGTGCCACCATCCGAAATACCAATCGAATAGGGGTTCATTAAAGATGGAATTACAAGGTGACGACGTGTGAGACACAACATTCAGCTGAGTTGCAATTAGAAAAGCAAGCTATGCCCAGTTTTCAGCATGTGGGTTTTGTTTAATGACGTCTTTGAGTATGGCAAGTTATATTATATAGTTAGTCAAATACTGTGGTTAGTCACATAATATGACAAGTCACATGCCGTGGCAAGTCACATGCTGTGGCAAGTCACATCATGTGGTAAATCACATCCTGTGGTAAGCCACATCCTGTGGCAAGTCACATCCTGTGGCAAGTCACATCCTGTGGTAAGTCACATACCATGTGATAAGTCACACCCTATGGCAAGTCACATACCATGGTAAATCACATACTGTTGCAAATCACATATATTGACAAGTCACATCCCATGGTAAGTCACATTCTGTGGCAACTTAAATACCATGGTAGGTCACATACTATGGCAAGTCACATACCATGATAAGTCACATACTGTGGCAAATCACATGCTGCGGTAAGTCACATACCATGGTAAGACACATCCTATGGTAAGTCAAATATAACTTTTTTTATTCAATTTCTGTCAATGAGCTCTATTAAATAGACTCATAAAACATGTAAAATGGATAATTTAAAAATTTGAGTGTCCACCCTAACCACAGAAAGTATGTGACTTATCACAGTTTGTAACTAAGCAAAGCCAAGGATGTGACTTTCCACAGTATGTGACTTACCATAGGATGCCACTTTCCACAGTATGTGACTTACCATAGGATGCCACTTTCCACAGTATGTGACTTACCATAGGATGTGACTTTCCACTGTATGTGACTTACCATAGGATGTGACTTTCCACTGTATGTGACTTACCATAGGATGCCACTTTCCACAGTATGTGACTTACCATAGGATGTGACTTTCCACTGTATGTGATTTACGATAGGATGTGGCTTTCCACTGTATGTGACTTACCATAGGATGCCACTTTCCACTGTATGTGACTTACCATAAGATGTGACTTTCCACTGTATGTGATTTACGATAGGATGTGACTTTCCACTGTATGTGACTTACCATAGGATGTGACTTTCCACTGTATGTGATTTACGATAGGATGTGACTTTCCACTGTATGTGACTTACCATAGGATGCCACTTTCCACTGTATGTGACTTACCATAAGATGTGACTTTCCACTGTATGTGATTTACGATAGGATGTGGCTTTCCACTGTATGTGACTTACCATAGGATGTGACTTTCCACTGTATGTGACTTATCATAGGATGTGACTTATCATTGCAAGACCACATGTCATAGAATGTGACCCTTGGAGCTGTACTTGCAATTTCTTTTGCTTGGAGCTGTCAAAGAGGTCTGGGGGAATGATGATGTTACAGATCCTGTGACGTCACACTAGTGACATCAAAGGGGCTGCATCGTGTCACGTGACCATTTCAAGAACCTAAGCTGAAGGTTCAAAACTGGATAAACATGCTCCATCAATCACAGTTTCCACAGCTTAGTTTTCAATCAATCAATGTCATTTTTTTGTCAACAGTCACAGACCTCCTGGAATCCAGGTGAGAATAAGAGGCCTCAAACCAGTCCAGGTAATGGTACAAAACTAAACTTTAAATCGATTTTACAAATACATAAAATTAACTTTTTTTAAATTCTCAAATGGTTTTAGAAAGCTGTCCATTTGAAATTTTTGTTTACTTTTTATTTGAAGAAAATCTGTTCATAACTAAGGTGTGGAAATCAGTAAAAGAACCTGAATCAACATGATCTTTGGTTTACTGCATCCAAAAAGCCATTTTTTATTTACGCAAAAACTAGACAAGTACTAGTGAAAAAATGTCAAACACCTCTTATAAACTTCACTGTAACTCCGAAGATATGCAAGCAAACTTAATTTTACTATTTTCATAAAACTATAATCATGCAAATCATTTCATAACTGCACAACGTATAGTTTTTTCACATCGGCGGCCGAAGAAAGTTGGTGGATTTTGGTGAAAAAAAAACTTCTCGTCATGCCCACTCGCGGTCGTCCGCAACCAGCCTACTATGACTTATGGCAACTTCAAAATGTAGAAAAAATATAAATATCATTTCCAATAAGGATACCGTATACAATTTAAAAAAAGAAAGACTTTCTTGTTACGTAGAGGAAGCCAACCTTTGAAGCATTGACAGAAGGGTTTTGTTTATTATGTACAATGCTAAGTAATACATATTGGTAATACTTTGTTCAGGTATCTGATATAATAACATCAAAGAGCTTTCGTCTTTCGTGGGCATTCTCCAAACTGAGGCATTCGTAACATGTGCAGTTCAAATTATAGTTTATGGACATCAATCGATTGCTGGGCCTGTCCGTTTACAGCTCTTGAGCCTAAAATATCAAATCAGAATCTAAATTAATTAATGTTTTGGCACGGTTCTTCATGGAAAGCCCTGAATCAGTTCGGCCAGTTCCGCATGTCCATTTCTGTCTGCGCATCCTGTTGCTGTATCTCCATCATTGTCCTTAACGGATCTATCGACTCCGCGGAGCAGCAACAAACGTGATGTTTCCGTGTAGCCGCATTCCGCCGCCTGGTGGAGCGCTGTCTGACCTTCTGCATTCCTATGGTTTATGTCGGCCCCAGAATTCAACAGAATCTCAACTATCTCTGTCTCACCCCCATCCGCTGCAGAAAATAGCGGTGTTTCCTGTGCTGCCCCCTGGTGGTGAATATCTGCATTATTCTCAATAAGATAACGTAATATTGCAACTGCCCCGTAAGATGCAGCGGTTGCCAAGGGAATGACCTTGTCTCTGTTCTCATCATTGACCTTGGCCCCGTGTTTGACAAGCAGTTTGACTGCTTCTAGATTGTTATCATCACATGCAGCCATTTGAAGCGGTGAACATCCATCATTGTCTTTGAGGTTCACATCAGCGCCACGTCGTAGCAGGGCTTGTACTATTCCAGTCTTTCCCTTAAGTGCAGCTTGGTATATAGGTGAGGCGCCTTCGTTATCCCGGAGGTCTTTTTCTGCCTTATGATCCAGGAGCACTTCAACCACTTCCTGACAATCCTGGTAAGAATCGGCAGCCTTCCACAGCAAACTTTGACCTTCCTCATCACAACAATTCACATCAATATCATACCCTAGAAGTACTTTTAAAACCCCAGCATGACCTTTTTCCACAGCAGTATTTGCAAACGTCTGCCGCTCTCCCTCTGCGCCCCTTTTCAGGAGAATCTCCACAGCTTCGCTTACTCCATCATAAACTGCTTTGTCAACTGCCGACATTCCATCACTGTCCCTCATTTCCACATCTGCATTATTTTCCAGAAGCAGTTTCAAGATTTCCATGTTATTGTTCTGCACCGAGTGTCTAAGTGGGAAATGTCCGTTTATATCTTTCACGTTAACATTAGCTCCGTGAAGCAATAAGACCTTTGCAGCGTCTGTATGATTATATAGACATGCCACAGACAATGGCGAAGCTTGCCTGTTGTCAAGGTGATTGACATCTGCCCGATATTCCAATAACAGCTGGATGGTTTCAACATGGCCTTCATAGGAAGCGGCGAAGAGGGCAGTTGTGTCATCATTGTCTGACAGGTCGACCTGAGCGCCACCTATCAACAACTCCCTTACAACCTAAAACGCAAACCAAACCACGGAGTTACAAAATCTGAGCCACACGTACAAGCACATATCTGAATAAGAAATCTGAACGATAATGTTTTGGGTATGTTTTTTTTTTCAATTTATAAAAACAAATGTGTGTCATCATCTTAAAATTTCCTGAAACGAACCTCAAAACAAAACAATGAAAATGGCGATATTTTTGTTTTCTAAATATATTCAGAATTGTTTGGAAATTTGTATTATCATATTGATTAAAAAACATTTTTTTTTTTTCAAATTTATAGTATGGATTAAAATTGTGTGGTTGTTCAACTTTAATCAATTTATGCCTGGAGATAATTTTATGATAAAACAAAACGGCTTTGATTTATTTAGCTTGCAGAAGGCTTTAATGTGTATTTCTTAATATGTCTTATAGGCATAATGTTGACCTGTGTGTTGCCATGGCAGGCCGCCCTCCACAGCGGGGAGCACCCGGCATCGTCCTGGACATCCAGATTGGACACCCTCTGTATGAGTAGCTGTATCTGCTCCTGGTCTCCATCCTCAGCAGCATGCATCAACGCCAAAGTGCTGCCCTCTGTCGCCATCTTTCTGAATTACAGTAAAGCGTTTTGTAATAGCATGAATACAGAGCCTCGGTTTATTTTTGATGTTGTATGGCACAAAATAGATATTAGTAACCCAATTCATAAACCATTGCAGATTTGACATGTTCATATGATGGTGGCAAACTAATTTTCAAACTGAAAAAAGGGAATATCGAACTGTGTACTGTGAATGAGTAACAAACTTCAGACACATTTCAGCCAATGTGTTCACCACTCATAAATATCATCTTGATCATACATTCATTCAATAATGTTTTTATAAAGTCATATTCCGAATATAAACACTGGTTACTCCGAAATATCATACCGAGTATAGCTAAACACGGGTCTTCAACATGTGCAGGCCAAGTATATTTTGGAATATACATCATAATTTTGTTGTATATTCACGAAATACACTCAGACTGAGTACAAGACTGTGAAAACATATTGGAACCGCTTCTTATCTATAAACTATTTGGATATAGATAATATTACAGTTTTACCTAGGCAGACCTGAATTACTCCACTAGATGCCGCTTAAAATATCTAAAATTGAATGGTGAATTGAACGATGAGTGTATCCGCTGTATTGATCTTAACAAAAGGATACAGCTGATCTCAGAGCAATATATAATACCTTATTTCTGTCAGAGCCACATTATAGGGTAGAGATAAAGGGCGTATGTTTGAGTTGATGATTATTCAGTGAACATGGCTGTTATACTCATATTTGATAGGAAACCTTTTGTTCAAGATGAATAGACACCACGACAAACAAGACAGAGAGAACAACAATGAGCATGATGAGACTATTTGACATCTGCAGTTCTGTACATTCAGAATTGCTTAAATTTGGCAGTTGTTGCTGCACCAGTAAATCAGACCCAAGAGGTTTGTATTTTCCAACAAAAATAATTTATTTGCCATAATAAATGCAACAATGAGAATATTTTGCAGAGACAAAGCTTACCTTGGTGTTGTTGTTGTCTGAGGACGAGTGTCACGCCTGACTGCGTCTGACCTGCTTCGCGGATGACAAGGCAGTGTCAGGGACAGATGCTCCCTTCTCAACCGGAAGTGGCAGATGGTCAAATGCAGAATGCGTTTTAGGAACTCCAAGTTTGGGATGAGTTGATTTTTTTGGCCGATAAACAAAAATATTCATCCATTTTTCAATAAAGAACCAAACCTGGTGTTAAGCTATAAACGTTTATTTTACATGAATAACTATAGATATTAACATTTTATTTATACACAGGATAGGTTAAGTCAATGTTATTTACATATTATTACGTGTTTTTCCCTTAGAGGGTAACTTTCACCTCCCTGGTACACTTTTGTAGTATGAAGGAGAATTATAATGCACATTGATCTGTGGGCTCTGTAAGCATGACCGCACAAGGGGAACTTGTTTTTTGTGGAGAAAAGTAGCTCTTTTAAATGCATGTGCTGGAACATCATCCTGGGGCAATTATCTACTTGCATAACCCAGGGTGCATAACTAATTTGTAAACAGACAACAATGCAGCCAAAATATCGATGTGGCGATTTTCGGTCTTAATAAAGACGCATTATATAATGGTTATGTGCATCAGGAAGAATGTGACATTTTGGTGTAAAAAGCATGACAATCGCACCAATATTAGCAAAGTTATGACAAGTTTCATGAAATTGAAGACGATTGCAGCTTAAGTTTCACGTGCATTAAATCCCTCACGATGATGTCACTGACACAAATTGCAATAAATGATCATACTTTATGGGAGTTGCAAGATTAGTTTTAAATGTTGGTTTGTGTTGCCATGGTTACAACTATATTTTTTTGTCTATGAATTTCAATGTATTTATGCATTTGTGATCATTTAATCATGTAATTTAAGAAATGTATTTTACTAGAAAGTATCTCTTCAAAGCCAACATGCCTGACAAAAAGAGGAAAGCCTCATGTAAGGGTATCAGTGTTTAATAGCGTTTACACAACTGTGAAACTAGAGAACTATTTTGGAGGCATTGACAGCATTTCCAAAAAGTGATCTTTGCACATGCGAGTTCGTGCATTGTTGGCTGATCTCACTGGAAAACAAAGAAATACACATACAGGTGACATGTGACCTGTTGATTTCCATTTTGACTGATATGGTCAAATATTAACAATTCCACATTTCGGAGACCTTGAATATTGTTTTGGAATAAATAATATCCCATTCTGATGGAATGTATTTAAGAATGAGCATTGTTTGCAGGTATGTGTTAAGGGTAGATGTATTGTCATAACACCTTGAAGAGATATAGTCATGTCTGTATTGAAATGTGGATCCAAGCAAAATGTTGAGTGAGCAATCAAGCCATGAGAAAAGGTCAAATCATATCATCAGACCTGTGATACACATAATAATACTGAAACATTTGGAACAATTGCATTGCACTGGATATATTCATACATGCTCAAGGTTGGCCTCATGATCCACTTACTTGAAGTTAAAAATCCATGATAAAATTTTGAAATTGGATCCGTGCTATCTTTCTTTGCAAACGTGTCTGAGCTCAAATAAAATCAGAATATGAAGATTTCATATTTGTCCTTTGCATAAAGTTACTATTTCTTTTATTTTCTATGTTTTTCAAAAAACACATTCAATTCTATATGTTCTGACATGCATATTGCTAAAATATTATCCCAATATGAAGATTTTATATTTGTTCACTGTTTAAATCATTATTATCCATGTTTTCTAAGTTTGCAAAAAAATAATAATTATTATATTCTTCTGATATGCAAATTGCTTATTAAAACTCCAATATAAAGATTTCGCCATTTTTTTAGTATCAAGTCATTTCTTTAATCTTATTTTCTTCTTCATTTGCAAAAGACAAATCAATTTTTAATTTCTGAAGTACATGAAACAGAACCCCAATATGAAGATTTCAAATTCAGCATGAAAATAATACTTGGGATTTAAACCATGGACCTTCAGCATTGAAGACAGACATCGTAACCACTGAGCCACATATCACCCTGTGGCAGCACCGTGGAAAACTTGGAGTCACAGCATTGTATGAAAATTGAAATTGGTCCTATGTTCCATTTCTTTTTTAATATGTCATTGCTCATACTTAACCCAAATATTTTGATGCCATCTTTGTTTTCTGTATAAAGACATTGACTTTAATATTGCTCCAAAAATTCCCAACATGAAGATTTCACCTTTGTTTAAAAAGTCATTATTTTTTATAATTTCTATCAAAACAAATATTGTCTCAATTCTGTATGTTCCGATGTTCATATTGCTAAAATAAAAGTTCAAGATAAAGTTTTCAGTTTCAGCATGGAAAAAAAATACTTGTTCCCACCGAGAATTGAACCCCAAACCTTTAGCATGGGTCTTACCCACTGAGCCATGAATAGTAAGATTTGACCTTCCCACTGATAAATCACACAATTTAGTCAACATCTTTATCACTTTATCAAGTTGTTTTATAAAGGGATATTCAGTAATTTCACACAGCAGCCTAAGTTAAATTTATCGACTAAAATTTTCCAAAAATATGTTTGTCTAAGATGATTTGAATAGCAATGCAAATAAATCAAAAGAAACAGATATCTATAACTCATCTCTCATTTGAACCTTACCATTTTATGGTTGAATCTCTGTTGGTAGGTATATAAGGTTAGCATGTAATTATATATATTGAATATGAGGTGTATCATATAATGTCCAGACACATTTTATATATTTAACTCGAACTCATAAAACAGAAAATTTTAATAAACCAATCAAAGTCAGTTACTGGAGTGGTGCATATTTTTCTGGAGAAGTCATATATGGAAAGTAGTCTGGTAGGATGTTAGTTTCATAGGGAGTTAATGTCTTGATATGTACTCAATGAGTCCACTCATAACAGAAATCGAGATGGCCAAATGCTGGTTGAGAATGTGCTTTATTTCTCTTAAGGGAAGTACACATCATTTTGTACATTTTTCTTTTCTTCTTTTAACGTGTGGCAAATGTCTGTGATTTGATAAACAGACCTAAAAGGTATGTACATGATAGTGTTCAGTTTTGTATTTCATAAACAATAAGAAACTAGATATTAATATACATATGGTGGGCTTTGGCAAAATTGTTTGACAAATGGCTGTCAAATATTGTAACATTTTGTACTTGATTATTAAATATCCAACCAAATACCATCTGTTTCTCTTTCGCCTCAGTTTTGTAACACATCATACATGTAACGAATGTTCTGCCACCTGCGAGTAAGGCTAATTAAATTCCACCAAAAATTAAGCTAAATTTAATTGAAAGATCGCATTTTGAGAGTGGCCTTTGGCAGTGTGTATTTAGTTTAGACCAATCATATCATCTCTCTTTCAAGATACATGTATGACCAGCTGATGTGGTGTGAGTTACATATTCCTGGTAAGATAATTCGCAATGGTCATGATGAAGGGGGCAACTTTAAATCAAATTTCGGAAAACATGGAGAATGCAGTGACACGAGAGGAATAGCAACCTTGATTTGGAGCAATGCAACTTCATTCTGAAGACAGAAATCAAATGTATGAAACTATCAAAAAGATCCAAATTCTAATGCAAAACCACACAGATTTTTAAACTAAAGGTAACGATGTTTTGTGCCAGCAATAAATAAAACAAATAGATGGCAGGACATAGATTGATTAATTCCATGAAGATTATATTGTTAGCTTATCAATTAAGCATAATCTCAAATACAAGTAAAATGGATTATTGATCATGGTACATCCTATGATATAATACTATAATATGCACGATAACATTTCAGAACATTTTATTATTACAAAATCACGGTCATTTGATTACAATATTTCATTACATGCATCTACATACAGTTTACATGAATAACTTATATAGCTTTTTATACATTAAATATGTATCAACATTGGCATATATAGGTAAAAAAACCTGAGTAAATAATTAAAGGAGAATAATACTCTCTCCAATTTACTATTTATACTTTATCTCTTAGCATATTAATGCATATATCTAAAAATATATATCTCCCTCACAGTAAAGGAATAGTAGTGATAATAAATAACAAAATATATGACTTGAGGTTTACATAAATGAAAGCATCGCCCCTTATAGAGACATAATCAGGCAAATCTAGGGTACTATTATCTTCATCTTTATTCCAATGGTGACCCAACAGCTTATTGAATATGTCCCTTAACCTGATAAGAATGCGTTCCTATAGCAGAGTAAGGTCTTACAAAACAGAGCTTTTGGTTATCTATCCTTTGGGCTTCAAATAAACCTTCAAATATTACAAAGATGTGACATCTATCCCAAGATCATTGTATAGTAGAGATATATTGTATCTATCCCAAGATCATTGTATAGTAGAGGTATATGGCATCTATCCCAAGATCATTGTATAGTAAAGATATATAGCATCTATCCCAAGATCCTTGTATAGTAGAGATATATAGCAGCTATCCCAAAATCATTGTATAGTAGAGATATATGGCATCTATCCCAAGATCATTGTATAGTAGGGATATATGGCATCTATCCCAAGATCATTGTATAGTAGAGATATATAGCATCTATACCAAAATCATTGCATAGTAGAGATATCTGGCATATATCCAAAGATCATTGTATAGTAGAGATATATGGCATCTATCCCAAGATCATTGTATAGTGGAGATATATGGCATCTATCCCAAAATCATTGCATAGTAGAGATATCTGGCATATATCCAAAGATCATTGTATAGTAGAGATATATGGCATCTATCCCAAGATCATTGTATAGTGGAGATATATAGCATCTATACCAAAATCATTGCATAGTAGAGATATCTGGCATATATCCAAAGATCATTGTATAGTAGAGATATATGGCATCTATCCCAAGATCATTGTATAGTGGAGATATATGGCATCTATCCCAAAATCATTGTATAGTAGAGATATATGGCATCTATCCCAATATCATTGTATAGTAGAGATATATGGCATCTATCCCAAGATCACTAAATGTTATAGACATATGGCATCTATCCCAAGATCATTGTATAGTAAAGCTATATGGCATCTATCCCAAGATCATTGTACAGTAGAGATATATGGCATCTATCCCAAAACCATTGTATAGTAGAGATATATGGCATCTATCCCAAGATCATTGTACAGTAGAGATATATGGCATCTATCCCAAAACCATTGTATAGTAAAGCTATATGGCATCTATCCCAAGATCATTGTATAGTAAAGATATATAGCATCTATACCAAGATCATTGTATAGTAAAGATAATAGCATCTATCCCAAGATCATTGTATAGTAGAGATATATAGCATCTATCCCAAGATCATTAAATGTTATAGACATATGGCATCTATCCCATAGTCATCAGATGGCGCAGACCTACGGCATTCATCCCATAGTCATCATATACTGTATACAGACAAATTTTCGCGACCTTTTTATTTTCGCGTTAATTCGCGCCAGGACGTCATTCGCGAAATTAAATGGACGCGAAATTGAAGATGCATTACGCAATATGAGGTCGTCATGTTAAAAAGCGGGAGTGACGGGGACAAGCTCTTATTTTTGGCGCGAAAACAATTGGAGTCTATCAACACGCATTGAAATATTAATATATTGCGCAATGATGGATCCCTGGCTTCTCCTCGTGTTGCGGACATGAATTACCGCGACGTCACGTACATGATATTTACGTTTTACTTCATGGATAAATTCTCGACCTGCGAAGCATAATTTGTGATAATATTGGGTAAATACCTTTATTTATCATTTAAAACGCAATTAAAATCGATCCATGTGTGAAGGCATTTCTGTCAAAAAGGGAAGATACAACTCAACACAACACGTGGTCGCAATTTTGGAAGGCGGAAGTGACGGGAAGAGGCTCTTGTTTTAGCGCGAAAACGATAGTTAATATATTGCGCAATTATGTATATACCTTTATTTATCATTTAAAACGCAATTAAGATCGATCCACGTGTGAAAGCATTTCTGCCAAAAAGGGAAGACACGACTCAAAGCAGTGGAAACAAAGACGAAATGCAAAACTGTGAACGCTGACAATTGGAATCAGTGAGAACAAAGTCAAAACAAAGCATTTCGAAATAATATGTTTTAAATGATATATAAAGGTATTTACCCAATATTATCACAAATTCGCTTTGCAGGTCAAGAACAGAACAAAACCATCCATTCATTTAACATGCATTACGCAATACTAGCGTGAAAGCAAATATCGGACAGGCGGACTACTGTCTACACGTCAGCTCTGACACGTGGTTGAATATTTCTTTGTGTATTAACACGCTTTGTTTTGATGCTAAGATCGATATAAACAATAATAATTAAAAGCGATATAATGAACAAAGTCAAAACAAAGTGTTTCGAATTTTTTTGTTTTGTTCTGTTCTCGACCTGCAAAGTATAATTTGTGATAATATTATGTACTAGAAATCCAAAATTCGCGAAAATAAAACGGCGCGAACCTGTCTTAAACGGCGATGGCGCGAAAATAACTAGGCGCGAATTTTTCTCGGTATACAGTAGTACAGACCTACGGCATCCATCCCATAGTCATATCATACAGTGCAGACCTATGGCACCTCATCACAAAGCAACTGTGCCGGATCCCGATTGGGAGGAGGTGTGACTGAGCTGCTCATTATAGGAGAGGCTGAGCTCTGTGGAGGACGTGAGTGAGCAGTCCTGGGAGTAGTCATTAGAGTAGTCAGGAAGTAATGCTCTCCTCTTGGCTTCCCTCTCAACTATGAACCAAAGGTACCTGAAAGACATGCCATATATATAACAGTGCTGAAAAGGTGTTTAATACAAATATATCAAATTAAATCATTAAAAGTAAATGCATTTTATATTTTTGATATCATTGATCTCTATCAGAATTCTCATTTATCATATGATTAACACGTGTTTTTTCTGGATGAATTGTCACACGATTTGTTAACAATGTGGAATTATGAATAGAGACACAATACTGTTGTTCTCTTGGGGCCGTCTGACAGTTATCATACAGATAGGACACTTTGTTATTCAATAACAACCCTGACTGTAGGTGAGCGATGATTATCATGTTAATCTACCTTTTTAATATGTCTCATGAAAGTGCTCTCCCTTTATAGTCATCATCCAATGCCCCCCAACATTCATACCGTAAATATCTGATCATGGAATGAGGATTAGCAGTCCTCTATTTATTTGGTTAAAAACATTAAGATTGATAAATATGCATGGAATTTTGGTGTTTTTTAATAGAGTATTATCAATAAATGAAAAGTTATAATGAAGAGAATCATACATAATCATTGCGGTAGGAATGAAAATCAGGATAGCAGAAATCCTATATGTGAAACCAACCGGCTTGACGAGCACTTCGGAATAAATTGAATTATACACGGATCCTCCAGTCGCGAAAGCAAGCATCTGCATCATGGAAAAGCTAGCCATTAATGCCCCTGCAAATATAATACAATAAATATAATTACATTTATGCTGTTTTCCCTCAAGCCAATACTTCATGATTGGTTATCAAAGGCCGTGGTTTGAGTTATCAGTGATAATGTCAAAGAAAAGCCTAGTCACTCTTCGAAAAGAGTGAGGCAATGAGTCCCGATGACAAGCTTCTATCTGGCAGGATATAGCCTGAACAGTGCCGAAAAGGTCTTTTATACAAATAAATTAAATTAAATCATTAAATTTATATACATTTTATATTATTGATATCTATAATATTTTGAGGATAACATTGATCTCCATCAGAATTACATGATTACATTTATTACATGATTACATGATTAAATGACAAAATAAATTTCACCTCATGAAAGAATAGTTGTCAGAAAGCAAAAGATAAGGCTTACAGTTTCTAGAAATGCTTTACTATCTTTGTATTGTATGGATTATATCCTTTAAATTTAAACTAATTTGAAACTCTATTATATATATATATATATATATATATATATATATATATATATATATATATATATATATATATATATATATATATATATATATATATATATATATATATATATATATATATATATATATATATATATATATATATATATATATATATATATTGTGACCTAGATGTTGATTATATATGATTATATATATATATATATATATATATATATATATATATATATATATATATATATATATATATATATATATATATATATATATATATATATATATATATATATATATATATGGATGAAACCAAACTTATCAAACCTTACCATTTGGTTTGCAGACAGCTCATGATCGTAAATAGCCTTATATGGTAGTTGTGCCATAAAAAAAATCATTCAAATTTGACCTCAGCAGGGTCATCACCTTAAGGGACTTCTCAGACCTGGTCTAGTTCCCTGGTATATAAGGAATATAGTGTTGACTTTAATTTATGACTGGTTCTGAACTTATCATTGAATTGCATGACTAATCATCATATCGCCATTTACGCTCATCGGTTCTCAACAAATTAGTTACCATTTTTTGTAATATTGAACACATCTTATATTTATATAGGAAGTAGCCCACTAGTGGTAGGAAGATTTGTGCTACCTGTTTAAATTTTCAGTTATTTCAGTTATTCTAAATTCCCTATTTGGCATGTCTATATATTCATTATGCAAGATTAAAATGTCAAAGAAGGCTAACAAGCACTCAAATTTGTGCTAGATTTCTTCCTGAAAAAACTGCCGATGAGGATAATCAACAAAAAATAATCCCTCAGCTTGGTTCGAGTCTCACGATATCTTTGTCTGAAATTATCATCTCTCGTCTCAGGATACTTGGGATACTTCTTGACAGTATATCTAGGCCTCATACATAAATTGCCAAGCTCCAGTCAACCACCTTTTCATCAAAATGTAAGTTATATCAGGTCAGGCGTGACTTCCTGTTCTCCACCTGTAATACTGCGAGGCTGTTGGATATTTATTACCCTCCATTACAGGAGACTTATATCATATCAGTCCCTGCCGACATTGGAGAAAAAGTGCGTCAGGATTGGATGCAAGTCAATACTATTCATAAAAATCAGGCTCTTGACTGAGTGGTGTAAAATAAATGAATAATCAACATCTAGGTCACACACCTGATAACATTTTATGACCTGATTTTGGTCAGTTCTGATTGGATGTTTTTTTGAGGGCAAGACGCGTATTTATGACTCAATAATTATTGGGCATTGACGGCAGAGATTATATACTACCGATGTTTTGCCAAATAGGCATTTATTGATGATGAGCATTAAGCATTATACTGGCAGTACCTTGTATTTATTGATGATGAGCATTAAGCACGATACTGTCAGTACCTTGTATTTATTGATGATGATCATTAAGCACTATACTGGCAGTACCTTGCATTTATTGATGATCATCATTAAGCACTATACTGGCAGTACCTTGCATTTATTGATAACGATCATTAAGCACTATACTGGCAGTACCTTGGATTTATTGATGATGAGCATTAAGCACTATACTGGCAGTACCTTGTATTTATTGATGATGAGCATTAAGCACTATACTGGCAGTACCTTGCATTTATTGATGATGAGCATTAAGCACTATACTGGCAGTACCTTGCATTTATTGATGATGATCATTAAGCATTATACTGGCAGTACCTTGTATTTATTGATGATGATCATTAAGCACTATACTGGCAGTACCTTGCATTTATTGATGATGATCATTAAGCACTATACTGGCAGTACCTTGCATTTATTGATGATGATCATTAAGCATTATACTGGCAGTACCTTGTTCTTTGTGACTGCCAAGACGAGAGGCGAATGATCTCATGATAGGAACCTGGGCCAAGCTGATAAATCCAAATAATGGAACTGCAAACAAACAAAACAGTCAAATTTGTATGAATAAAACGAAAACAAAGAAAATATTTGGTTTTAACTCCCAATATGAGCTTAAAAGACATTTCAGAAGGTATGACTCTAAGTGATGAGTTAAAATTTCACTCACCGAAAAAAGATGTTGCGCTGCTGTTGACACTGGCGAGTGCGAGATAGTAAGCCACAGCACATAAGCACCCGGCCGACGCCAGCCCCAACTCCGGGAGGATTCCCTGGACCAGGTTGATGGCAACAAAACTGCCTCCACCCCTAGCAATAAATGCCAGGCAGGCATAGAGACCAATCTCATCTGAACTCATACAGATAGGGGGGTTGAGTAGGAAGTACGTCAATATATCATAACTTCCTATGTCTATCATCATGAATATCAAAAAGGAGCAGATGACCAGAATTAATTTTGTTCTTTTCTCTGCATTGTCATTTGAGGAATACAGCATTATTACTTTGGTGGGTATATGTTTGACCTCTTCAGATGTAATGGTTTGGACTGACACCGTTTCCTCTAATGTGATGGCATATATTAAGCAAACTAAGAGCAAACAAGATATAAAAAACATAGACCATGCAAACCCTATAATGGTTATAAAATATCCTATCAGAAGCAATGCTGATGCATAAGCTATGTTGTGAAGAAAGTCTAGGACTTTATAATGTGAAAGCCTTTCTCCTTTGGTAGTTCTGTCAGCTGCATATGCATAGAGCATGGCAAGCACAGTTCCAGGCCCGCCAAGACAACCTTCAAAAAGAGCCAGTCCAACCAACCAATAGAGTGACAATCCATTGTACATCACTACAGAGGTGACCGCCGCTCTAATTAAAGATCCAAATAATGCTAAAATTAAAAACGGCTTCCTTCCCTTTTTATCGCTCAATGGTCCAGTTATGGCAACAGAGAATATGATAGGTATGGAGGTACACAGAATGGTGATTGTGTTAAACTCTGAAGTAGATTTCTGCACGCGTTGATAGGCTGGGTTTTGATTTGACATGATATTCTGACAGGATGTGGCATTGGAGTTGGGATCAGCATAGTCATATTCTTCAGCGAATCTGTAGTAGAGATATTGCTGGATCAAAGGTTGACTGGCTATATTAGCAATAAAGTAACATAATTGGAGAGGCTCAATCGCCGTCCGGCTTGAACAGCAGGTATTTGTGTTTGGTTGAGTTGGGGTGTTTGTGCCTGAGATATCCGGAAAGCTTGGTCTCTTGATGGATAGAAGTACTTGCTTCTCAGCTGCAGTGTCAGCCATTATCCAAATCTGAAATAAAAATGACAAAAAAAAAACAATTAATTATTTATATGAAATTGTAATTATTTTTGTGAAATTATAAGTTATCAATATGTATCAAGATGAAATAAATGCTGTTTTAAGTTTATATATTATCTTAAACATTGTACCAGTAAACACTTACAGTCTTATTTTGATTCCTTATGCCAAGATGTTATTTCTTCTGTATCAACTGTCGATAGAACCTCGATCTTCTGAATACTGCCATGTGAACGGCAGGTGAATCAAGCCATTGTATTAAACGCATGCGCACGTGACCTCAAGAAACCTCAGGTTAGCAATGGTTGAATACCTCAGTGAGTAAAGGGAGGGAAGGGTCACAAATTCTTACCCAGGGGAGGGCGCGGTGAAAAAATGAAAAAGATTAGTAAGACCATTCTCGTTTGACCAAATTTGTGGAGGTTTTCTATTTTCTACTTGTCTGAAGGTGGGGTGTCATTTTGGCCCAATTGAAATTTATCTTAATATGTTCAACTTAAAATGGACCAAAATGAACCCCTGAGAAATTAATGTCTCTCCCGCGATTTTGCACCCCAACCCGTCCATAGTTTCTGAGCTTTCTTTGAAGGGTCAAAACAGGCAAAAGGTCTCATGATGTAGTGAACACAATACATGTTGGTAACCTTTCTACCCATTAAATTCAAACACCCAAGAACTCTCTTAAAGACAGGGGTTTTATTTTGTTTTGGGGTCTGCATCATATAAAAAGAAGGAAATTAGCATTAGTTTATGGAATACAGAATGTGAACGCAGCCTTACTTCTCCAAATCACTTCATTTGATATCATATCTTCAACATACTTTTATTCATCTCTATATATACAGGTATTCGACTATATGCAAGAATATAACCGCATATTATTTCACGATATAAATGAAAAAAGTTCAACTATTCTTTATGTTTTTAACAAAATTTATAAGTTTTAGACAAGCTTTGACCTGACGCTACCATGAATCATCCGTATTATGGTCCGGTGACGATTCCTTGGTCCAGGTCATGACCTTGGGTTTACTCATAAGTTGCCACCTGAACCTTAACATCCATGAAATATCTGAGTATGCCATCAGCCCCCTCTGTGTGGCTGATGATGTCACAACATTGTGATTAGTTTATTCTTTTGACAAATGTTTTCTATTGCTTGGTTATGGTGACCCAACAAATTTCCCCGTAAATCATCAAAACTCATTTTTGAAAGAAAAAATTAATCCTCACGTACATAATAAAATGAATGATAAAAACACATGCATGGAAACATTGATTTGATCCATAGTGCAAATGGGTTTAGTGCAATCTCAAAGTAATAAAAACAATATGAGCAGGACAAGGGACAAGGTTTCTGAGGACAATTATCATGTACGCTGTGTGATAACTGACTGTGTATATAAATATATTACAGGGCTTTATATTAATTCACATCTTATTATTTACAGTATTCTGAGCAAGCCATAGTGTAAAAACTTCATGTAAGACAGGTCGTATCGTCATCATACAATTTACTAGATAAGTCTGCATTAAGGTTAAAACATTTATAAGGCGACTATCTCAGCGAACATCAGTACTTCCATGCTATCTAAATTTGATTATTTTTCTCTATTGAAATAATTATTAGCTTGTTGTATAAGGCTATACTACTATGTCTGAATATTCATTGATTTCATAATTAATGTATTGTTAATGTGAAATTGGCCTGAACCAACAGATTATCTGCTCCAAGTGGCATATAAAAGGGTTCTTGTTATACCGTGTGTATGGTTATATGAGATCTGGCATATAACAGGGTGTTATGTGAATAATTAGCTGGTGTAAGGTTATTAACCCAAGCAATGCATATTTTAGTTGCCCAACCCAAGCAATGCATATTTCAGTTACCCACCCAAGCAATGCATATTTTAGTTACCCCACCCAAGCAATGCATATTTCAGTTGCCCTACCCAAGCAGAGCATATCTCAGTTACCCACCCAAGCAATGCATATCTTAGTTGTGAAAATAGGATTTTTTTTATTTCATGTGTTCACAGGCCATCGTCAGATGATCCGACGGGCTCCCTACGATATAATATAGACGCCTTTAGGATATTCTACAGACCTCTTTCAAATTATCTAGATGTCTTTAGGATATCCTACAGGCGTTTCCCCGATGTCTTATACCCCAGTCACATTTGCACTGGGCTTCACATGTTCACGGGCGCCGGGGAATTTATTGGTAAAGACATCTTTCAGCAGGGTCCCGTGAGTGTCCCGCAGGCACATCGGCAGATCATCTTAGGGCTGCCGGTGGCATCGTACGGTGAAAATAGGATTTTATTTTTATTTCATGTGTTCAAAGGCCATCGTCAGATGATCCATAGGGCTCCCTAGATATCATATAGACGCCTTTAGGATATTCTACAGACGTCTTTCAAATGATCTAGATGTCTTAAGGATATCCTACAGACGTCTTTGGCTTCTAATCTGGCGCATGCCGTGCGGCACCCGTGAAAATGCGACCACAGCCACGGCATATCTCAGATTACCACTGATGAACTCCCCGGCGCCCGGGACCCTGTGAAGTCGGCCGACTCTTACTTCCCGGCCGGTGCAAATGTGACGAGGGTATTAATAATGAGTACAGACAAGCGTGCACATATGTTCTGAATAAGTAAAACTAAAAGACTTGTTAAAGCTTACCGCAGAGTCTCGCCAAGGCATGATACATTGTACAAACCAGCAGGAAAAGTTGGAAGATTATTTTTCTGAGCTGCATTTTGGTCACCTCTTATGAAATCCCGTATGACTTGTAAGTTAATCCAGAAAGGAAAGTGGACCAAGTACAAACCATCTTATTACGAATGCTACATAGATTCTTGCCCTCGGGTGTTTGAAAGAAACTTCTTTTAATTCCATAGATTATACTGTTTATATTAAAAAATAATTAACAATCAATCCATACAAATTAAAATGCCAGAATATTTTGTAGTACATGCATCGATCAAATTCTTCTACATCACTTCCAATATAACACATATAAAGGAACAGAAATATTACTCCAAACAAATTATTTGCTGTTCAGGTTGAAATTACTTAAAATAAATGCTTATATTCTATGTTCTCCATGCAAAACAATGACAGCATTATTTATGAGTTGCCGCTTCTATAAGAAATACTATTGCAGGCAATCTGTGTTATACTTAAATCGATTTGAAAATAATCGATCCACTCTTTTAGAGCTGGTGAACTGATGAGGTCCACTGGATTATTACACAATCCTTTCTTGATATCAATGCAAAAAGACACTGGCCATCTCTCTACCTGCTATAAATATAACAGATCTTGTAAGCACGGTAAGGGATTTCGGTTGACAAGTTCCATCCCTTATGAATCTGCTTTATTTTAATGGACATAGTGCTATGAACAGACATTGTCTGGTATCAGCGCTATACAAATTATCATTATTATTATTATGTTTATTATTGATATTCTGTGAGGGTCCTTACACCCTTCTGTGGGGAAAGGGAATGAAGATTAGTCAAGGATGTTAGTATTTCACATAAATCTTGTGACTATAGCATGAAGTGAATTGCTATTGATTAACAACAAGAAATTCGCTGATTCCAGAAGTGAATCTTGGCCATTAGGCCGAGTTGAAAATAAAATCCACAAGGAGTGCTGATAATCGGTTCCTCGAGGTTTGATAAGAGTAATGACTTAATCATATATAATAAAGGCCCGTCCATCAGAACACTTGGGGGTAGGAATAAAAAATGGTCATTGGTATATATATATATATATATATATATATATATATATATATATATATATATATATATATATATATATATATATATATATATATATATATATATATATATATTTAGAAGCTGGTACAGATATGAGGTACTGCTGGAGGTATTTTTGTCAGACCTCATTATGGGGTACCATCTCATACCTTAATGTGTGTAACAGGAGAGTGCCATCTGGTGTTAATAATGAAATTATTTTACATACCTCACAAATCTAACATTCATATCAATGGCGCTAATGCCATTATCCACCACCAGGGCATTTATTACTACCTGTGACACTAGATGGCAGTGATGTATATAGTTATAGCCTGGTTGTATAAATATGCTTCTCAGACATGTTTGTTCAAAAAGGCCTTGTACAGGTTACTTATGTAACTGTGACTAAGCAGCTGCACTATGAAGAGTGGGGTATTTTATATGCCTCATAGTACGTCAATGCCCCACAAGACAGGTCCGAGATTGGTAAAAACCCCATCTCTCTCTCTCTCTCTCTCTCTCTCTCTCTCTCTCTCTCTCGATATATATATATATATATATATATATATATATATATATATATATATATATATATATATATATATATATATATATATACTAAAATCTATTCATTTGGAAAACTCCATGGTTTTTTTTGTTAGCACCAGGTTCGCTTTACTTTATATATTTGTTCAGAACAAATCCCTAAAAAAGAAAAGTCATTGCATAATATATGTAAAAGTTTATTAGAATGGTAATGAGACATATAATCCGATTGACAATCATTCTATAAAAAGTTAATTCCCAGCTTATTCTTATAATTATGAACTGTGTATAGGCTATAAATATTATACACCATGTTGCCATAATCATCATGTGTGTACACATATATATCGATTGACCGATTTGTGACATACAATGTCGAGTATTGATTCTACCTCACATCACTTTCCTGGAAACACAAGACAGAAATACGGACAATAAGGTCCTCTCGCGTCTTGTCATGACGTCATTCTGTGATAGCGTTGGAACCGTATAGTGGATTTCCATTCCACAAAAGGTGAGATTTTGTAAACATTTTCTTATATTATTAAATAAGTGGAATAGAGTATATAGTATGTCAGAAACATATTATATTTAGAAATACAATATTAATATTGAAGGCAATATTAATAAGGGTATATCAGAAGTATATTAATATAGAAATAAAAACTGTTAATGTATTAAAATCTAGATATTACCTTATGGTTCGAATATATAGACCTATATATATATATATATATATATATATATACTCACTTTATATATCTTATAAAGTCTCCTTATACTACAAATCACAAACGGGAACAATAATATTCTTTTAAAACTGGGCATTACTACCCCGCGCCGGGGCAGTCAAAGGCGCAAAATATTTTTGAAACGAAATAGTCCGGATGTTTCAAGGGAGAGGGTCCTTAAATTTTAAAATATTAAATCAACAAATCAAACAGATTGTTGTGTCTTGGTTTATACTATAAATCACATTTATGTCATGTATATGATGTCCTGGGGGAAATCTGAACCAAGCTGGTTTCCCAGGGAAATCAATGTGCATGGAAATATGCAGGACCTAAAAATCTTAATTTTGTTCTTGTCGTGTCAACCTTAATTCTTTTTAAATCATTTGTTGTCAGAGAGGTAATTTAAAACACAAAATTGAATATAACTTTCCTGTAATGACACAACATTCTGAAAAAAAACCTTCAATAAACTATTCTGCAAAGAAACTTACACATTATTGGAAGACACAGTGATTATTGCATTCAGCTGGCATGGGGATCATGTACTTGTACACAACATGAACTATTACCAAAAACATTGGATCAAAACATATTTTCATTGGCATTCCAGTCTGCAGAACCTAATCCTCAATATAGGTTAATACGCTAATCTATTACTATATAGAAATGGAAAATCAATCTGTAGCTAGTGATAGGTGTGAGCTACAGATCTCATTACGTCGTAGTAGACATATGCCAAGAGGCCACGAGCCATTGTACAGATATAGACCTGAAGACGTCTAGATCATTTGACTGACGTCTGAATGATATCTTAAAGACGTCTAGATCATTTGACTGACGTCTGAATGATATCTTAAAGACATCTGGATCATTTGACTGACGTCTGAATGATATCTTAAAGACGTCTAGATCATTTGACAGACGTCTGTAGGATATCTTAAAGACGTCTAGATCATTTGACAGACGTCTGAAGGACATCCTAAAGACGTCTAGATCATTTGACAGACGTCTGGAGGATACCCTAAAGACATCTATATCATTTGACAGACGTCTGTAGGATATCCTGAAGACGTCTAGATCATTTGACAGACGTCTGGAGGATATCCTAAAGACATCTGGATCATTTGACTGACGTCTGTAGGATATCCTAAAGACATCTAGATAATTTGACTGACGTCTGTACGATATCCTAAAGATATCTAGATCATTTGACTGACGTCTGAAGGATATTCTAAAGACATCTAGATTATTTGACTGACGTCTGTAGGATATCCTAAAGACATCTAGATCATTTGACTGACGTCTGTAGGGTATCCTAAAGACGTCTAGATCATTTGAAAGACATATGGAGGATATCCTAAAGACATCTAGATCATTTGAAAGACGTCTGAAGGATATCCTAAAGACGTCTAGATCATTTGAAAGACGTCTGAAGGATATCCTAAAGACATCTAGATTATTTGACAGACGTCTGTAGGATATCCTAAAGACGTCTAGATCATTTGACTGACGTCTGTAGGATATCCTAAAGACATCTGGATCATTTGACTGACGTCTGTAGGATATCCTAAAGACATCTAGATAATTTGACTGACGTCTGTACGATATCCTAAAGGCATCTAGATAATTTGACAGACGTCTGAATGATATCCTAAAGACATCTGGATCATTTGACAGACGTCTATAAGATATCCTAAAGACGTCTAGATCAATTGACTGACGTCTGTAGGATATCCTAAAGACATCTAGATCATTTGACTGACGTCTGTAGGATATCCTAAAGACATCTGGATCATTTGACTGACGTCTGTAGGATATCCTAAAGACATCTAGATAATTTGACTGACGTCTGTACGATATCCTAAAGATATCTAGATCATTTTACTGACGTCTGAAGGATATTCTAAAGACATCTAGATTATTTGACTGACGTCTGTAGGATATCCTAAAGACATCTAGATCATTTGACTGACGTCTGTAGGGTATCCTAAAGACATCTAGATCATTTACTGACGTCTGAAGGATATCCTTAAGACATCTAGATCATTTGAAAGACGTCTGTAGGATATCCTAAAGACATCTAGATAATTTGACTGACGTCTGTACGATATCCTAAAGATATCTAGATCATTTGACTGACGTCTGTAGGATATCCTAAAGACATCTGGATCATTTGACTGACGTCTGTAGGATATCCTAAAGACATCTAGATCATTTGAAAGACGTCTGTAGGATATCCTAAAGACGTCCAGATCATTTTACAGACGTCTGGAGGATATCCTAAAGACGTCTAGATCATTTGAAAGACGTATGGAGGATATCCCAAAGACATCGAGATCATTCGACAGACGTCTGTAGGATATCCTAAAGACATCTAGATCATTTGACAGACGTCTGAAGGATATCCTAAAGACATCTAGATTATTTGACAGACGTCTGTAGGATATCCTAAAGACATCTAGATCATTTGACAGACGTCTGAAGGATATCCTAAAGACATCTAGATCATTTGAAAGACGTATGGAGGATATCCTTAAGACATCTAGATCATTTGAAAGACGTCTGAACGATATCCTTAAGACATCTAGACCATTTGAAAGACGTCTGTAGGATATCCTAAAGACGTCTAGATCATTTGAAAGACATATGGAGGATATCCCAAAGACATCGAGATCATTCGACAGACGTCTGTAGGATATCCTAAAGACATCTAGATCATTTGACAGACGTCTGAAGGATATCCTAAAGACGTCTAGATTATTTGACAGACGTCTGTAGGATATCCTAAAGACATCTAGATCATTTGAAAGACATATGGAGGATATCCCAAAGACATCGAGATCATTCGACAGACGTCTGTAGGATATCCTAAAGACATCTAGATCATTTGACAGACGTCTGAAGGATATCCTAAAGACGTCTAGATTATTTGACAGACGTCTGTAGGATATCCTTAAGACATCTAGATCATTTGACAGACATATGGAGGATATCCCAAAGACATCAAGATCATTCGACAGACGTCTGTAGGATATCCTAAAGACATCTAGATCATTTGACAGACGTCTGAAGGATATCCTAAAGACATCTAGATCATTTGACAGACGTCTGGAGGATATCCTAAAGACGTCTAGATCATTTGACAGACGTCTGTAGGATATCCTAAAGACATCTAGATCATTTGAAAGACGTCTGAACGATATCTTAAAGACGTCTAGATCATTTGAAAGACGTCTGTAGGATATCCTAAAGACGTCTAGATCATTTGAAAGACATATGGAGGATATCCCAAAGACATCGAGATCATTCGACAGACGTCTGTAGGATATCCTAAAGACATCTAGATCATTTGACAGACGTCTGAAGGATATCCTAAAGACATCTAGATCATTTGAAAGACGTCTGTAGGATATCCTAAAGACATTTAGATGCCATCGGCCGGGCAGCATAACTGAAATCGGGCCAAATGTGACTGGGGCATTACTGGGATATTATCAACATGTACAGTAGAGCCCAAAGTGTACACTCTATCATACTGCGTTATACTTAACCCGCTACATCACAGTGAATCGCACATGCATCAATAATCATTCCAAATGGTGTTGTTGTGGATGTCCCAAGGGGCGGATCCAGGATTTATTTTACCCCGGGAGGCTCAAATGTGCTCTGAAAAAAAACCCGGAGGGAGGGGGGTCTCCAGTTCCCAAAAGCCCCCCTAGCCACAGACCCCCAGAGGGATTCAGCCCCCAAAGTCCCCGCCTGGACCCGCTACTGGTCCCAATTGGGGCTTCACAACGCAGTCAACCCCTTGCAAAGCTGTCAAGGCAGGTCTGCCGCACCCTTGCCTTCATTCCAGCAGCCCCTTTGAGAAGCCAAAAAGATTAAATCTCCTCATTGACTTTGAACAAATGAACAAGCATAAATGAAGGAAGAGATTCTCAAAGGTGATTCGACACATTAAGGTCGTTTAGTGCCATCAAGATATGGATTTAAGACTTGTAAATGCGGATGAATGATAAGGGTAAATTAAAACAGACAATAAACATTGACGTTGCAATAGCAGATAACAGTGACACAATAAATCACAAGTTACATACAAACATCACACTTTAAAAACCCTAAATCATGGCGAATGTGGTGTCTTAAGTAAATGCTTAGCTAGCAATTAATCTCAGCTTGACAATACTCAACCATTGAAAATAATCAAACAGACCAATTTCTTTTTTAAACTCAAAAATCAAAGCAGTGTCAACTGTGTCGAATAAAACTTTCAAACTTTTAACCTCAAATATTGATTCCTAATATCACCCATTCAACACAATCAAGCATGGAAGGTCCTTGGGTGTATACAGATCAGGATTACAAATTCTATCTTTGTTGGTGGTGGCAATTGGCCAATGATATCCCTCGTGTGCATGAGGGAAGAGTGCATGTCTATAGTTACATTTATTTGTGTATGGTGAAAACAATGTATATTGTTTGTGTAAATTGAATAAGGAAAGTGTGAAAGTGTAATGGTCTGGATAGAGAGTGCCTTGTCCTTCTTAATGAGGCATCAAATCATATAAAGATTAATGTGAATATGTTTTTTTTCTGTTGAACAAAAGTGGATCATGTTGTTGACGAATGTTGGACATTTGGACTCTTCTGAATGGTGTGACCCTGGTTGCATTATTGCAAAAGGCATTCATAGAATATTGCATCAGAAAAGCAATCTCATAATCTGCAAGTGGCTGAATATATCCGGAGTGTAAATTTGTGTGACATAGTCACAATTTAGTTTGCTTTATTTTTTGCTTTATTTTTTGTTTTATATTCTGGACATTTAAATGTAATACTGTATGCTCGTCATCTAGATGGAGGTAATAAAGACATACACACCCCAGACACAACATTGTGTGTCAAAATAAACTTAGATGAGAATCAGACTTGTCTTGTAAGTGTCATGTCAAGGACCTGTGACATGCTAATTCACTTAGACAGCCTTATATCTGCTATAAGTAGGTCCCATCATGAAATGACTGAAATAATGTTCAAAGTGATGTAAAAACCCAAACAAATAAACAAAAAGATGGCTACTTGGGGACTGCCATACGGCACCAGTCTGAACATCAGGCCGATTTATAACGATCAATACGTATGATTAGCGTAAACATATCTAGTGTAATCTATATGTAATTGGAATGTGCTAATATATACTCCTAAAATGTGACACATGTGACAGACTAAGATCGCCATGCTGCTTCAATTGTCCCCTAGAGGGGGTATCTCTTTATTTCAGAACTTATAGTATCTTAGATAACTGCTTGTACATTACAGTAATGACCTTATAATTTTCAGAGAGGTACATGATGGGAAGTGGGGGAAGCTGCTGCTCTGGGAAGTCCTCAGTAGCCATTGTTCCAATGGCCATCCATGGCTATGACGTCACTGTTAAAAGCAAGGAGAAATCTGAAGGTTCATGTTGGCCAAAATTGCGTCGAAATAATGGAAAGGTCAGACACGTTGATTTAGCAAATAGTACAGCCACTCACACTAAAGATACACACTGGCTTACAAATCAGTCTGAGAGTGTGGACGTAAATATCACAACTCAAAGACATATACATAAGAACATAAGGATCCGAGGCAGCGCCTCTAGTGTGCGCACTCAGCATGACTCCCGGACAAATAGTACTCACAACCTGGTCTGTGTGACAGGAGGATCTAAGCAGAACAGTTCTTATATCACTAATTGGTCAACTGTGATCTCCTCTGAGGAACCTCCCAAGAGAGACGATGAAACAGGTGCTATATTTGTTCCCGTTGTAGTTGGGATATTGGACAGTGACAATGTCAATCCCAATGGAGATAAGAATGTCAATACAAACGTGGAAACAAATCGTCTTAATCACAAGTTTGTGGAAAAGGGGGCGCCACTAGCTACAACACCATCAGTTGCTTCAGCGTCCACTGAAACAACATCTGATGTTAAGCATAAAGGTCAGGCACGTGACCACGAAGACACTGCTGGAACTGGTAGAATTAGTGAAGTTGATAGACCTGACACCCTGCAGGAGAATCATCCTTCCTTGTCTGCAAATGAGGCCCTCATCAACTCTCTGCTTCAGGTTCGTTTTAAGGTCAATTATAGGTTAGATTATAGGTTAATTTTGAAAAAAGCTTTGATATTTCAGACTGTTTTACAACTGTAATTTTGACAAATTAGAATGAATAGTTTAAAAACCTTCTAATATAGTCTAAAAATGACATTAAAAGTATATAACTAAACTGGCAAAATAAAATATCCAATATAATAAAATATATATTATATATATATATATATATATATATATATATATATATATATATATATATTATATATATATATATATATATATATATATATATATATATATATATATATATATATATATATATATATATATATATATATATATATCTCATTGCAGCGTATCAAGGATGTTGAGCACCAGCTGGTCGCGTATGTTATGCACAGATCAAACACTTCTAACCTAAACAGTGGTCAAGAACAGGATACAATCCTGAGCGATATCGCTGCCATGATTGGTAATCTCCTCCACATACAAATGCAGATGGAGCAGGCAAAAATGGTGAGCATCTTTGAAAAATGCAAAGATAACAGAATTTTTTCCATGTCTTCCGGGACACTTGTGTTTAATAGTTAACTCCATAGTAGAAAGCCTAATTGTCCCTTACAATGTACGTAGAGATGTGTAGATGAGTAGAAAGGGTTAATGAGTCTTAATTGCACTCAGAGATGAGTAGAAAGGATTAGTGGAGCTGTATTGCAGGATTAGTGGAGGTACAGAAGAGTAGACAAAATGAGATGAATAGACAGGATTAGATGAGTAGACAGGATTAGTGAGTCTTTACACACTTGCTGACACAAGTAAGGCATTGCAGCATAGGCAGATGCAGTAGTTAGAACGTTACAGTAAGTATTGATGTAGCAGTCACTCACAGGAAATGTTATCAATATTCCATATTGATATAAAAATACGTTTTTGGTTGTAAAACAGGCTCTTGCTGTAATATATTATCAACATTCATTCTTCTCTTCAGACCACAGAAAATCGTCCAGTTCAATCATTAAATATGCCAAGTGATGTAGAGATCACTTCCTTTGCCAGGCAAGTTTATGATGATGCAAATGGAGCTTTGTCAAAAGAACACGTGCAAAAACAAATAACATTATTCAGAAAAAACTGGACACTTTCCAAGCATGTGGATAAACCAGTTGAATCAGAAACAGAAAGCGATCAATTACAACCGGAAGTGGAAAGCGAGAGCTCTTCAGAAGAGGAGGATGATATGTCCGTCATACCACAGAGTGGTTCAGTTCACCTCGATTACAGCAAACATTTGGTGGGTGGACACTGGTTTTAAATTACATACATTAAAAAACACACCAACGTAAATAATTTTATAGTATGATTTATATATATATATGCACTGTGGAAAAGCTTTTCCGACTTAAACATATCAACTTTTATTAACGAGAGCACAGATCATCAACGGTTGTTTATAGATTTTTTATTATTACAACTCTATGTGAATTCCCTTGATTATAGGATAACAGCTTTGAGGAAAATGTCTATGCTAGTACTACAAGCGAATCAGGCAGGAGTGTGGAAGATGAGCAGGTCAGTCAAGTTACTCCAAACAATGTGCATTTATATTACTTTTATATGTTACATATTATACCATCTGATAGCTAATAACTGTAGCTTACCCTAGAAACCATTTTCCAGAACTGTTAAACCATTAAATGTTAGTTTACAAATTTCCATCAAATTTACAATGAACTGTCTATTAAATGCATATGATATATTGCAGGATGTGCGGTTGGTATCTGAAGCCCTAACAAACACATTGTTGCATGATTTAGAAAACAACTTTGGGGAAATGTCTGAGAAAAGATTCCAGGAGTTATTGTCAATTTATCGACAAGAAAGGCGTGATCTTATTCTTTCACACGGTGCTGAGTCAGAGGGGGCACAACATTCTCTATTGGCGAGACTAGATGAGAAGAAACATGGCAAGGACAAGGTAGCACCAAGCCAACTTCTAATATAAGAATGACCAAAATCCTCCAACTGATATTTTTGTCAGATATGGTTTAAGTCACAAAGGCACTTTACAGTCACAAAATGTGCGGTCCTTTTTTGTTGTGGAGGAGGGGGTAGTTATGGTTATTCCAAGTTATTTATGTAAGCCTTTTTAGCTGTGCTGACTGTGTAAGCATAGCTTGTGGAGTGAAGAGAAAAAATTTCTGATATTCTCTCTGTCCGTCAAACTGTTTTCGCAGGTCAGATTTCTTGTCTATTCTCAGTAAGATGTGGTATTGTCAGGAGATAAATTCTATCTATACAATATCTATTCCACATTTGTTTGTTTTTTTTTTCATTTATTTTGCTTTTTTTTCAAAAAGACAAAGTAAACAGTGCTTTTTTTCTTTTTTTCTCAATATATTATACACCTGAAACATCCTTAATACTAATCTAAAAATAACCCCAGTTTGAGACTCCCAGTTTGAAAAACGTTGTAATGGTGATGGAGCCAGCCCGCCATTTTGTGTACAATACTGTAATTCATTTTTGCTATATTAACTTCTCGACCTGCAAAGCTTTGGCAACTTACAAAAAATGTTCACAAACCTTACTCAACTGAAATGGTTAGCAACGCTCTAAGGCCTATGCTTAAATAACAAGTTAGAATAACTCAAGCAAAATAAACTTCATTGTCATAACTTAAAGAATTTATTCTGCTTGGTCAATCGGTTGTTGAAAAATGTCACTAATTTGGTATATAATATGTTTGTTTAAAGATGACTGACACAGAGACATCGATGACAACAGATGCAATGGTCGATGAATTAATTAACCACACATTTGCCAGTGACACAACAGGACAGGTTCTGGATATTGTATCACCTTCTGGATATTGTACTAAAATCATTGAAATAAAAAAAATGTATTTGATATAGTCAGGAATAATACAAATTATATATATTTCTACTTCTGACATTCAATGATAATTCTTTGTGTGAGCAAAATTGCAATTGTGTAGATCAACACAGTGTTATGATTTAAGCTGCAATAATTTTCTCTTTGTTTTTAGGAAACTGAAATATCAGCTCTTGAGGATATGGACGCTATCTTAAATGAAGACACCGAGAAGGTGAAAGAGATTTTGCAGCGCCACCAATTGGTTCAATTTGATGTTAATGATGTAAATAATGATGAACGTGAATATATGAGTGTCAGAGGTATTATCGCCCAGGACAATCTCTTACAAAAGGTGAGCCTGCATATCTATGTCTAATACCTGCCACTTCCCTTAATGCTATAAAAGTATTTGTTCAAGAATGTCACTTTTGCCATCCTATTCAGACGAAGAACATTAAAATTTGGTTCCATAGCGTATGATGGGATTTATATCTGTTGTATTTATCACTGATTGCATAGGATTTAAACAGTTTAAAAGATGACCTATCTGAGAAAGCCAGGCCAGACCAGGGGTCTTCAAGCATAGATGATGTCAGAAATATGCTTCAGGAATATCGTGAGAAACAGTCGCAGTTAATTCTGATTAAAATAGAAAATGACAAAAAAATCAATAATAAAATGAAGCAGATGCTGATAAAGAGACTCCAGAAAAGAACTAAGGTATGTCCAGGTATGAAAATATCAGTTTTCTCCTTTCATCTTGGTTGTTTACTTTGGAGTCACGTATGATTCTATAATTTTCATTTAAAGAAAGAAATGAGTGATGCGTTTATTTTTCAAAAGCAAAAAAAATATAACATTGATACAATTTTCGTAGAGAGTTAGGGATGCAGATGAGAAGTTTTTAGAGGACAACTTTACCGACACAGCCGCCACACTTGATGGAGAGGAACTGGGATATATACTGGAAGAACATCTGGACAAAGTGGAAGAAGAGGAAAATCACAAAGAAGAGGAAGAACATCAACATTATGAGAAATATAATAAAAAACAAGTAGGTCAACAGCAGATACTAGAAATGCAGCTTTTCAAGAAGTAATAGATGTTATTTAGTTAAATAGAAACCTGATTTAGAGGTGACATATATGATGAACAATTATAATATATTGTATTTATTTGCAGACAACTTTCACACAATCAGAGAAAATCGTGACATCTGAGTCAGAATCATTCGCATATGCAGAGGTATTTTGCTTTACATGTCATTAAAGTCATGAACAGTGCACAATTAAATGTAAAATTGTCATCTTTTTAAATCAAATTCTGTTATATCTTTGCACATGATGTGGTTAGAATGCACCAGTCCCGGCCAAGCCAAGATTGCATTCATGATACAATGTCTTATATGAACTGAGGCCTGTGCCCAAAGGATTTACCTGTTGTCCTTGTAAATCTGTGACTGATATAGGTTTCGACATGACAATTCAGCGAGGCAACGCTATATTTACTACAAGTAGGTCTCCTCATGAAATAACTGAAATAATGTTAAAACTCATGTAAAACAACAACCATAAAAGCAAGTAAGTAAACAAACAAACTTGGTGTGGTGTTTGGGGTGGGACATCGCTCATCCAAGTAAGGCATTTAATGAGCTCCGTGGCACAATGGTTTAGGTGTTCGCCTCTCACGCGCAAGGTCCACGATTCAAGCCTCACCTATCTCATGATGGCGGCCAAAGTTCTAATTCTTGGTGGTCTTATTCTTGCTGCATGATCGATAAAAGGGATTATCTGCTATTAAGTTGATTCTCATTCCAGTCATGTTTATGTGATGATGTAAAGCTAAGATCCCCTGTCACTCTTCGTAGGGAGTAGGGTTTTATGTCCCAGTGACAGCCTTCGAATTCTGTCAAATCCACTTGATGTCGTTGATTGTCCACTAACTTATACTACGTCGACGAACGTGTCTAAATTGCCATACAAGATCAAAATATGATATATGTGTACCTGCCTGCAGTAAATTAGTAAGAAAGCATATCAATGGTAGAAACCAATACGTGTAAATCAGTTTTAGAAAATGTCAAACAGTTGAGCGTGATTTGATTGACTGGAGTTGATAAACTGGGACATTGCAGGCTTCCTGCAGGATACAGGAGGAGTATGCAGACAAGCTGCAGGTGGAGGTGAGACTGCTTCACGGAGCGGGAAGTGAGGAGATCCAGAACCAAGTCCGTGCTATCATTGCCAGCCACCAGATGGCGCATACAAAGCTTCAACAGCGTATTCTTCTGACGAAAGCAGGTCAAAGTGAGCAGCTCATGGCCAAACTGGCATATAGGTATATTTTTAATAATTCAGAAAACTAGCATGGTGAAAGTCAAACACTAACATATAGGTTTAGCTATGATTCAGAAAATCATCAGACCGTTTTTAAGTTACGTGTGATGAATTTTCCCCTTAAATTTTGTGTACAAAGACTTTGAGGTTCATTTATGAAAAATCTTATATGACGACCCATTTTGTTTTTCTGTGGATTGGAACGACATACTTGAGTGACTTATGATAGATTTTATGATAGATTAAGATAGGATTCCCATATTGTCGAGGCCACGGGCCGTGGCGTAGTTGGTTAGAGTGCAAGCTTATTAGCACCAGTTCCTCTGTGGTGATCCAAAGGTCGTGGGTTCGAACCCCGACCGTGCCGAGATTGAGCTCATGATACAGTTTCCCATATGAGCTGAGGCCCGTGCCTAAGGGGTTAACCCGTTGTCCTTGTAAATCTGTGACCGGGCGGGTTGTCATGTCAAGGACCTCCGACATGACAATTCAGTGAGGCAGCACTATATCTGCTACAAGTAGGTCTCATCACGAAATGACTGAAATAATGTTGAAAGTGATGTAACCCCCCCCCCCAAAAAAAAAATCCCATTTTGTCACTATAGGACATAGCTGGCCTTGAAGGAATCAACTTGAAATGCCAAAATTTCTTTCAGAATGGAAGAAAGAAAACAATCTCTCATTGAAAGAACTGAGGAGCTAATGTCAGAAGTGGAGGATGAGATTTGGTCGGGGTCAGAGGTCAAAGAGCTGGAAGACAAACTTCAGAGCCATCTATTGGAGGTTAAAGAAATGTACCAGCAGGATTGGAATTATTATACACAGGTAATTGGTAATTTCAGAATTCTAACAAGTACCTGTAAATAATAAGATATGAAATATAAAACTATTCGTAGGATGCTTTCAGCTTAAAAATGTGAAATGTTTCATTAAGTTGAGGAATGATTCTGAGATTCGATAATTTAAAAGTAAAATATTAGGTGACCGAGATGTGAACAATGTTTAATAAACAATTTAACGTCTGTCATCTTCGATCATATATGGGTTTTTTTCATTTCAATGAGACCAGAATCCAAAATATCTTGTGAGAATAACTTTCAAATCAAACAAATTTGCACAATCTTTAAAAATGACACTTCTTTGTAGAATGATTCTTCATCGAGGGATGAAGAAGATAGTAATGCCCGCAATACATTAAACACTATCATAAGTGAGACTATGGAGACAAACCCAGTGTTAGTGGAGGTTAGTTCATCCATTATGACACATAATAAGAGTCAATTATGAAATTTGATTAAGGTCTATAATCCACAATCAGTTTGAAGCATTTGGAGAGAACTTCGTGTGGTCTCGTATATTTACGTAACTGCCTTCGGCTGCTACAGCCCACATGGCGGACAAACTCTTTTATTGATAATTCATATTTTATGCCATGATTATATCTAAAATGTCCCAAAAAAGTTTGATTATTCTTTGGATGGCATTAAACAAAGAAAATATAAATACTTGATATTAGTCGCCAGCTGCAAAAACTGAGTCGAACCCGTTTTAACTACCGTTATAACGGGTTCAATTTAAATAATAAAAATGTAAGACTAGCTGGTTAAGTTTACTTTTTCTGTGCTAAATTAACACATAACATTACTTTGAACACATTTAAGCCAAAAAAACATAAGTCTGTCCCAGTTTTTTCATTGTGGATTATAGACCTTAATATCATCTTTATATTCTTATTTATTCCATTTTTTTTGCTTTTGCCCTTGATATCTATCTTTCATTCTATGAATTTTCAGTCTAATAGCAGACCGTTCCAAAAGTACATTAATTGATAATGCATGATAAATTAAATATAATGTATTTCTTTTATACCTGTAAAGAATTTTTAACACATATTCAACAACCAGTCTAATAATATTATTACCATACAAATAATGTTCAAACCTGATTGATGTTCTAATGAAATTGATGTTAACACAAGTTCATTAATGTTTATTAAATTAATGGTTGTTACCTTTTTCTCTAAAGGAGCTTCAAGATTTGGAGAATAATGTGTCTGCCCTATTGGCCAACAATAAGGAAGACCTAGACAAAGACAAGCTAGCTGTTATCATGACTCAATACAAAGAGAATCAAGCTAAACTGCTGAGGAAAAGAGTAACAGAGGCTTGTAAAATAGACACAAAGTTGATGAGCAAGCTGAGGGGGAGAATAACCACTCTGAGAGACAAGGTATGTTTCCTACTGCATGATCCCTAGTGAATTACATAATGTTAAGTGGGATGGCGGTGGCTCATTTATTGTCGTAAAACGTGTATATATTTTTTATGGCAATGCATGGATTAAATGTATTGCTAAGAAATCATTGCACTCCCGACTAAACACATTTCAATTTATTACATATGCCTGTTCATTACTCCAGTGTTTCACTTCCAAATTAAGGTATATTCTCTCAAGGCAAAGGTAAAACACATGATGAGCCTGAAGGGTAGGATTTTAATGGTATTGATATGTTCACTGGACATGTAACGTCAAACAAGGAACGTCTGATGAAGTGATCATAATTGACTTACATGTATTATGCTCTCCCTGATCAAATATGCATATACATTTACTATGAGGATTGGAATATCTCACAGAATGTTATTTGAATTAGCTTTGCATACTCTGGTCACCTTGACCTTTATGGTGCCGTTGTGATACTTTTCTTGGAATAATCAAACTAGTGCCCTCTACCGGCCACATTGAGTTCATTTTATAAACAAGGCACACTACCAAATAATCACAAGCCAAACTCTCCTTTTGTCCTGATGCACATCTGTACTCTTCTGCGTTTATATATTTCGTTTTGAAAACATTTTGAGCTTAATCTATGATACGATCAAAATATATATTGTCTTTAATTCTTATGTCTTAGATACAGTATGGTCACGTGGCTTTACATAGTACATGCTTTTTGTGATTTAAAGCATGTATATTGTGCTTCAGCCAATCATAGCTCAATAATTTGCGAATTGATTAGTGCATATCACTTTTCTTCTAATTGTCTGTCCGAAATTGGTCCCAAATTTATAAATTGTTCTATTATTGTTGACGAGAAATGGATACTGGAGAATAAGGACTCAATGCAGTGAGCTCATATTTGAAATATACAGATGATTGAATATTGAAATGTATGGTAAAACCCGTGGAAATAGCACTTTCATTTTCAATGTCATTTAAAGATCACTTCAAGGTCACTGGCAATATTTCATAAAAATAGACATCATAGGTGTGACTCACAAATGGAATGTGATTGACGAATCAATGAATTTGTACTTCAGAGGATTGTTAGATAAAATTGAACATAGCAAATGTCAATATAAGAATGCTAATTTCTATTTATTGCTGAACTTATGAGCCTTTGTCCTGAGTGGAAATCCCTAATTTACAACTTACCTTTGACATACGATCCAATAAACATTTTAAGAAATAAGAGCTATTTTTCATAATTGTGATTTGAAAGTATTTGTGATTTGTTTAAGCCCGACAGTCACAGTGGGAGTGAAATATCCCTATTGACACTTCACCCTCCATCAGATGATGAAGCAGAGGCGTACCAGCAACTTGACCTGGATCTCTATCAAAAACTAGATCAGCAGCGCATGCGCGGCAATGTCACATCTGAAGACATGTATCATCTCCTGGACGAATACCAGGGGGCACTGCTGCAGCAAGAAATGCTGCAGCACAGACGCAGACAACCTGTGAGTGGAGCACGACAAAGGAGAAAAGAGGTCAGGAGATTATCAGAGTTTGGAGTGTCAAATGTATCATTTAGCAGTATTTGCCAAAGGCAGATCCATAGTGATATGAAATTGTGTATCATCTGCATAGAAATGATGTTTGGGCCATATTAACAAGATCTGCAAATGGTTACATATAAATGGTGTACTTAATAGGGGACAATATTATCAATGACTTTACAATATGATCAATGACTTTACTATGTCAAATAAATTAGAAATAACTTCAAGTTCCATTACCCCAAACATTTGGTCGAGTCTCTTTAAATAGGATATCATCGTCTATTATATGAAAAATATCATTTCAAAAGGAGAAGAAAGTAAAAAAATGCATTTTATGGCCTGATCATTCTTTCTCACAGAAAGTCCTCTATTTTTAAAATTCTTCCTGGCAGCATTTCCTATATTGCCAAGACTCTTCATGAAAAGTTCCAGAGTCCCAAGATGCTTCGTGACAGTATTCCAAAAATGTCTAAGACTCTTCATGAAAACATTTAAGTGTCTCTTTGTTGCAACTCAGTTGAGTGACACATTGGTCACCTTGAATAAAGCACTTTTTCCCGACCAAACGGGACATTTCTCTCTTTATAAAGACGATCACAAATTTCTCTATTTATGAAGGCTATCATGTCTCTCTTTATAAAGGCTATCTTACTTAATATCTCTCTTAATGAAAGCTCTTATACATATCTCTCTTCAAAAACCTATTATATGTCTGTCTTTATTTAATAGAATAATGAGCAAGAGACTCAGCGCCGCCTGGAGGCAAAGAAACTTCTGCAAGAGCATGATGAAGCTGCCAGGCTAGCATCACAAATCAGAGAGAAAGAGAAAGTTGCCGTCGGTGAGAAACTCACAGAGAAACTCAACCAAAGGAGAAAGTATGTTATTCAATTGCATGACTAAAAGCTTATTATGAAGCCTTACTATACTCACCCAGGGAACGTGAATATATCTGATAGCACTCATTCTTACTTGTTAAAGTGTCTCAGAGATTATATTAGTGAGATAATGGATAATATTTAAATGAAGCATATATAGATAAGACTTAACAAATTATAATTACAAACCTTCACTAATGTCTTTATAAAATGATATGTCTGAATTTCTTTATAAAATATATAAAATGTCTGAATTATACAAAGTATAGGGATGAATTTTTTAAATCATAACTTAAAGAGTAATCTTCATGAATGTAATAAACAGGCTACAATCTGAATATGATAAACAGAAAAAAGAATAATGACATTTTAATGTTGATAATTCATACATTTTGATATTTTTCATATCCCTTCAGGAGCAGTGTCCACATTGCCACAGAGAGGTATGAAGAAATCTGATCAGCATTACACAGACTTAACGATGCAGTGAAGGGAATGCTTTAATATTCGCTGGAAACAAATGCATGTACAGACAAAAACTCATTTTTGGGATCTTGAGAAGAATAGATAAACATTTATACATGTAAAAAACTGTATATAATAAAATGAAATATTAATCAACATTTGTTACTTCCATGAGCCAAGCTTTTATGTCTACATTCACACCAGGTGGCAGCAGTGAGAATTACTCAATAGGCTCTGCAGCCCTCTGTCCTCTGCATTGTTGTAGTGGGATATATCTATTAAGGTGACCTCATTAACGTCATTTCAAAGCCTTCAGTCATAAAACTCTTCTTTATTACAAATACAATTATTCCATGTTTATGAAGTCTTTAAGTTAAACATGCATATTAAGTGCTGTATGTTTTTATTTCCAAAAAATGAATATGAAAATGCTAAAATATGAAAATGCAAAGATTCCAGGTGGCATATGTGAGGCCTTTATTCTGTATTGTTGGAAACAACCCTCAAGATGCTTTATTCTGGCTTCAGAGAATTTCCAATATTATCCTATTATAAAAGATCTTACAACACAGCCTTTGAACTAAACCTTGCCAACCACTACCAAATCCCAACAAAATTCTGTGTTTCTTTTCTTTGCGAACATTGTTTCTTGGCCATCAAGGAAACCCAAATATAGATTTTTATTCATTTATATTTATATAATTTGGGTTAAGTCATTGAGAGATACCGCTACTACTGGTGAAAATATCTGCTCTACTGATTGTCTCCCAATGAGCGCCTCCTACTGAGCGCCCTGTTATTATTGAGAGATACTTCTCTGTGTGATGCTCGAAGTGCCCTCTTGTGAGTTTTTACATGAGATAAAGGTCTGCCACTGGGACGTAATGCATGGAATAATCAGTTGTGCAAGAATGAATTTCAGTCTGTAATAAAAAAACACTCGTTATGATGCATCAATAGTTTATTTTATATATTAAAATATATGATACACATCACATACTCACATATAATGGAAATATATTAATTACACAAACCCACATTTAGGAAGATATTTAAGTGATACAAGTCAAATATTGATAAAACATAGCCACTGATAATTTTTTTTAGAACAATCAATTTTATGTATGGAAAGAGTTTAAAATATTCCAACGAAAATTTCGAATAAAAGAGATGGAAGTTAAGTTCGAAAAATATTTGGTGATAATGGGGGGGGGGGGGGTTAAATTTCCTATTGCAACAAGCCTGGGTTATCAATGTTATCAATTGTATTGATAGATCAATAAAATTGTGACATCACAAAAAACGATACATGTCTAACCAAGATGTAGTGGTTTAGATCAGACAAGATGTGGTGGTTCGGCTGAAAGTTCAGACAAGATGTAGTGGTTCAACTGATAGATCAGAGAAGATGTGGTGTTCAGCTGATAGATCAGACCAGATGTGGTGGTGGTTCGGCTGATAGAACAGACCAGATGTGGTGTTCAACTGATAGATCAGAAAAGATGTGGTGTTGAGTTGATAGAACAGACCAGATGTGGTGTTCAGTTGATAGATCAGACCAGATGTGGTGTTCAGCTGATAGATCAGAAAAGATGTGGTGTTCAGCTGATAGATCAGACCAGATGTGGTGTTCAGCTGATAGATCAGACCAGATGTGGTGTTCAGCTGATAGATCAGAAAAGATGTGGTGTTCAGCTGATAGATCAGACCAGATGTGGTGTTCAGCTGATAGATCAGACCAGATGTGGTGTTCAGTTGATAGATCAAACCAGATGTAGTGTTCAGCTGATAGATCAGACCAGATGTGGTGTTCAGGTGATAGATCAGACCAGATGTAGTGGTTCAGCTGATAGATCAGACATAATGAAATGGTTCGGCTGATAGAACAGACCAGATGTGGTGGTTCGGCTGATAGATCAGACAAGATGTGGTGGTTCAGCTGATAGATCAGAAAAGATGTGGTGGTTCAGCTGATAGATCAGAAAATATATGCAGGTGGTTCAGCTGATAGATCAGACAAGATGTAGTGGTTCAGCTGATAGATCATACGAGATGTGGTGGTTCAGGTGATAGATCATACAAGATGTGGTGGTTCAGGTGATAGATCATACGAGATGTGGTGGTTCAGGTGATAGATCAGACCAGATGTGGTGTTCAGCTGATAGATCAGACCAGATGTAGTGGTTCAGCTGATAGATCAGACATAATGAAATGGTTCGGCTGATAGAACAGACCAGATGTGGTGGTTCAGCTGATAGATCAGAAAAGATATGCAGGTAGTTCAGCTGATAGATCAGACAAGATGTGGTGGTTCAGCTGATAGATCAGACAAGATGTAGCAGTTCAGCTGGTAGATCAAACAAGATATGGTGGTTCACTTGATAAATTGCATATGTGATAAAAAAAAACATTCAATTTCACTTTCTTAAAAAAACAACATTCAATTTCACTTTCTGCTCTTTGCACCTGGCCTTCCTTTATCAGTGTTTAGCCAGAGCATTCATATTTCATATGTCATGTAATAATATGTAATCTCCAAAGATTAAGATGACACTCCATTCAAGGGTAATTTATATATATTCATAGATAATGCTACAGGTGAAGTACACACCAAACTACATATAAAGTTACCATAGTAACTGACGATTTAAGAATTGATAATTCCAATACATTAATCAGATCAGATGAGAACTATATAAGTATTATGTACACCAATATATAGCTGATACCCTGTGGCCTTGAAGGCCAAAACACAATAAGAAATGAAAGAATGATGAATGATCATTTGTTGATCAGTCCAATCAAGAACAAAATAACATTAGTCTGAGTCATTGTAAGCAAGATGTGTGAAGAACAATCAACCAGCCTGAGTCAATCTACACTGAACTGGTCATTCTCCAACCTTCACTGAACTGATCGCTCTCCAACCTTCACTGAACTGATTGCTCTCCAACCTTCACTGAACTGATCGCTCTCCAACCTTCACTGAACTGATCGCTCTCCAACCTTCACTGAACTGATCGCTTTCCAACCTTCACTGAACTGATCGCTCTCCAACCTTCACTGAACTGATCGCTCTCCAACCTTCACTGAACTGATCGCTCTCCAACCTTCACTGAACTGATCGCTCTCCAACCTTCACTGAACTGATCGCTCTCCAACCTTCACTGAACTGATCGCTCTCCAACCTTCACTGAATTGGTCATTTTCCTACCTTCACTGAACTGATCGCTCTCCAACCTTCACTGAACTGATCGCTCTCCAACCTTCACTGAACTGATCATTATCCAACCTTCACTGAACTCATCATTATCCAACCTTCACTGAACTGATCATTCTCCAACCTTCACTGAACTCATCATTATCCAACCTTCACTGAACTGAACATTATCCAACCTTCGCTGAACTGATCATTATCCAACCTTCACTGAACTCATCATTATCCAACCTTCACTGAACTGAACATTATCCAACCTTCACTGAACTGATCATTTTCCAACCTTCACTGAACTGATCGCTCTCCAACCTTCACTGAACTGATTGCTCTCCAACCTTCACTGAACTGATCATTATCCAACATTCACTGAACTTAACTGACTTGATCGCTCTCCAACCTTCACTGAACTGATCGCTCTCCAACCTTCACTGAACTGATTGCTCTCCAACCTTCACTGAACTGATCATTATCCAACATTCACTGAACTGATCATTCTCCAACCTTCACTGAACTCATCATTATCCAACCTTCACTGAACTGAACATTATCCAACCTTCACTGAACTGATCATTTTCCAACCTTCACTGAACTGATCGCTCTCCAACCTTCACTGAACTGATTGCTCTCCAACCTTCACTGAACTGATCATTATCCAACATTCACTGAACTGATCATTCTCCAACCTTCACTGAACTCATCATTATCCAACCTTCACTGAACTGAACATTATCCAACCTTCACTGAACTGATCATTTTCCAACCTTCACTGAACTGATCGCTCTCCAACCTTCACTGAACTGATTGCTCTCCAACCTTCACTGAATTGATCATTCTCCAACATTCACTGAACTTAACTGACTTGATCGCTCTCCAACCTTCACTGAACTGATCGCTCTCCAACCTTCACTGAACTGATTGCTCTCCAACCTTCACTGAACTGATCATTATCCAACATTCACTGAACTGATCATTCTCCAACCTTCACTGAACTCATCATTATCCAACCTTCACTGAACTGAACATTATCCAACCTTCACTGAACTGATCATTTTCCAACCTTCACTGAACTGATCGCTCTCAAACCTTCACTGAACTGGTCATTCTCCAACCTTCACTGAAACGAACTTTCTCCGACTTTCACTGAACTAACCATTCTCTAAACTAACCTGAACTAATCATTCTCTGACCTACAATAAATTGATCATTCTCCAACATTCACTGAACTTAACTGACTTGATCGATTTCCAATCTTCACTGCACTGATTCATTTTCCAACCTTTACTGAACTGATCATTAAAAAAATGATAAAAACGAAAAAATGACACAAAATGTACAATCTGCAGTTTAGATATATACAATCACACATAACCCGATTTATTCTGGTCAACCCGCAGCCAGAGATAACAAAGGTACATAATACATATTGGAATATTTACTTTACATTAAAACATTCAAAGGAATATAATGTGTATGTCACCATTTCTTTACAATAAAGTATTGCAGTTCTAATCAGAATATGTGTCTGGTTGGAAGCAACTCTGTATGTACATACAAATACAGTAATGTATAATACATACAGTAAATATTGTATACATACTTATACTCAGATTATCAGTCCAACATTGATAAATAAATATACACAGTAAATGCTGAGGCATTCACTATTGTTAAAGTCTATATATACAGAGGATATTCTTTATCAAGCAATATAAAAAGCTAGAGATCAGAAATCTTTTGAGCTAAAGACATTTTGACTATCAGCAACCCACTGAGTGAGACAGATGTGCCAATCAGAGTTACAGACAGATGGACCAATCAGCAACCCATTAAGCTAGAGTGGACCAATCAGCAACCCACTGAGCTACAGACAGATGGACCAATCAGAAACCCATTGAGCTACAGACAGATGGACCAATCAGAAACCCATTGAGCTACAAACAGATGGACCAATCAGAAACCCAATGAGCTACAGACAGATGGACCAATCAGCAACCCATTAAGCTAGAGTGGACCAATCAGCAACCCACTGAGCTACAGACAGATGGACCAATCAGAAACCCAATGAGCTACAGACAGATGGACCAATCAGCAACCCATTGAGCTACAGACAGATGGCCCAATCAGAAAACCACAGTGTGATTTTTAATAAACTCAAAAAATGTAAGAATTATAAAATGAACATTCACATGTTCCATTCAATAAAGGTCAAGTGCAGGCCAGAAATAAGTAGATATATTGGGTGATACAGTGATATTTTCAAACAGAATATTTCGGTCTGAGACAATTTTGTTTTTGGTGAGGTAAAAATTTGGCCCACAGAGTTCAAATTATTCATTAAATGTAAAATAAATGATATATTTATGTCAAAATCTTTTTTTTTGTTTCATCCAAGGAAAGCATGGCCAACCCATGTGCAGGATAACTTCTAATATATTCTTACATGTTCTTAATGCAGATACAATAACTTGAATCAGTTTGAAGAAATGCCACACAAAATACTTATCACCTGATTTTCATTGAAAACCAGGCTTCCAAATAAAGCTCGTACTTTTATGCTCAATGATGTATTATACCATATAATATAGATATAATATATTATATAATATAGCCCTGTACCGATACTAGTACCATATCTCTATGACACAAATCTACCTCTGAACTTTATTGCCATATCTTTGACAAGTCACATATTCAAAGTTGACATCAGAATGACGCTTTCTAAAGATAAGTAGCAAAATTTAAAGTGAGTGAGTTTCAAGAACTATTATATTGAATCACTCATTCTGTAAACAATTAAACACTTCTATGATAGAAGTTAATCTAATATTCAGTATATTTGATAACAATTAATGAGAGAATCAGAAGATTTATCACATGAACCTCTTCATTAGCACGATTAATTAAACAGATTCTTATAATTTACTATTAACAATTTTCAAAGCAATTTTACAACATATAAAACGAATCAAACAGATTTGAATCGCAGTGTTTGTACAGTGTTTCCATTAATAGTTGCCATCAGCCATGTGTAGTACATCATATAACTTCCTATTGTTCCTTGTTTTGGACTATTGTATTATTTTGTTTCTTACATATGTTTACCTCCAGGGAGATTTGCAGTGTTTATATCATCACATTATTATAAACATATTATAAATTCTCCTATTTTAGCAAAAAATAATCATCAAACTGATTTTTTTCCGCTCAAAACATACAAATTGTAGTCAACACAGAAAAATTTCCCTTTTGATTGATATGTTTCTCAAACTAATTTTCAGTCAAATTTGAACATGAGAGTCTAAATAAGTTTTATCTTCACCGTATCACAGGGACTAATAATAATAAAAAGTGAAATGTTTAACCGGGTGTGATCACAAGGTCACAGCTTCAAGTGTTAAATATGCACCGTTCATCTCCCCATGAAAAAATGGCATTTGCTAAATATCAAGATATTTTTTAAACGAAAAACAAAAAACAGCTTATTTAAAATAAAAGTCGAACAGATTTTCAATATTGTGGCATCATACTTGATCATTCTAAATATAATAATATCATTTTTTTCCATTTTAAATAATTTATTATATAATTTATTTATTTTATATTATTCTTATTTTCAAAAATTATCTTTCCACATTTGGCCCAATTTTTTATCATTAACCATCATACTTTCCTATTTCTTTTCCATTTCAAATAATGATAATATAGAAAATAATTGCCAAATGATAAAACAATCAATATAAAAATGTGTAAACTGCACACATAGGTAAACCTATACCTTCATCAACTTCTCCATTTTCTTTATGAAGCAACCTGCATACAAAGTATATGAAGGAAGTATATATTTGAATTTTGTCAAAGGAGAAGATATATATTTGTATATTTATATTTTAATAATGAAATCTATAATATATGGATTTCAATTTAATTTAATCATAGATAATATCAGTACATCTGTAACAATGTATGTAAACTTTTAAATTCAGGAATATTACATTATTGAGATGTGATATGTAACATATTTTCATATGCAATAATTATTTTAATATTTACAAACTTGATACTGACTCATTAATTTAAGATTTTATGTAATCTGTACAACCTAATTTGAGGTACATAATAATGAAATATTTATATAGCACCATTACGTTTTGGGTTGGCAATAGTTTTCTTCAATACTGAGTTCCTACTGGTCGATGCATTTTGAATCTTTGGCCAGCTCAATACAGTCTCACTGTTGATTGGCTGACCACCTGTGTGTGCATGTAATTTGGGTTGTGATTGGCTGATGGCATGTGACATCATACTTCTTCATACTTGAGTGGCTCCTGTGCCTCAGCATCCACTGTCTCTCTTGTTGTGAGAGTCTTCTTGTTTTGTATCACTCTGTGAACAGTGATAGGACTGGGGGATGAGTGAGCATTGACATACTGTTGAGTCGGATCTGTCCAAGGATGAGGTGCTCCATTTGCACTGTAAGAGAAGAACCGTAGTCCGGAATGAAAGTCTTGGTATCTGGATTTCCAAAGTAAGGTGACAAACCAGAAGCACACTCCACTGGCGATAGCATTTAGAGCACATTGTAGAATCAGGTAATCTTTTATTGTGGTGACAACAAGGTCACATGACCCAACACTTTCGTACACAAAGACATGTGCTGTGGGGTCGTTGGAGAATCCACACTGGCAGTGTACTCCTGTGGTATTGCAGGTTGCAGAGGAGATACGGTTTCCATGGATACCAGTAAATACACTGCCAATCATGCAGAGAAAGACACAGGCCACTGACAGAACCAGACAGACACACTGTAAAATATAAAGACAAAAATATCAATTATTATTTTTTCTAATTTGCATATCAGCTTTTTAATCTCAAATGCTAAAACTGGCAAAATAACCTTCACATTGTTAAAAGAATATGTCTTTGTACCAAAGCCACTTCAACCCATGATTGTTTGACACTTTAATTGGTTTCTTAGAGTTCTCCACAATGGTACCTGGGTTAAATCTACAGACATTTCTTTGACTTTATAGCAGGCATTAAGCACATCCCTGTAGTTATAAAATTCTACACCACACAACAATCTATGAGTGTTTGTTTGTTATGTTAGTTGTAATAGAGTTTGTTAACAATGGCACATCTCTGCTGGTATTTGACCTTCGTGGTCCACCCCTGTTGATAATTCCTGCAGTTCTGTACTGCTAACTCAATTCAGGTGGTGTGCGGGCCAAGCCATATTGGACACCAAATCACATTTAGGCAACAATTTGTAAACATCAGCCACCGGCCTTAAAGCTGGCCCCTGGAGCAGTTCATCTGATGCTGCCAAACTCACATTATAGACTCGTCTCACTCTCTCGTGTCTCGTCTAGACATGGTTAACCTTACGTAGCTGCTTCATAAACTGCGCCATACAATTCCCACCGTATCTATGACTTTTATTAGACTACGTATAAGACTTCATGACCCGACTGTTGTGAATATTTGCTGGGTTTCACATAATGCTCTTTGTAATTTGTATTAGTTTAACAGCAAGTTCCCGAGTATTGGCTAAGGATCTAGGGTTAAAAGTGAATTAGAAATGATTAAGTAATCTAGCTCCCTGTACTTTTTGCATGCAGTCAGTGTATTGATCTGTTCTTCATATCTAATATTAACATACCAAGATAATTTGGAATAAAGCTCAAAACAAATACAAGTTTAATCAAAGACAAAAAATGCAGGGAGAAAAATAACAGATTGTACCTTATTTAAAAAGCATCAATCTTGGACATTTAGTATGCAGCTCAAGTCATAGGTCAAGGACACTACGTCAAGTTAAGGGGTGAAATAAATGATAAAACATGTTGTTTCTATTGTCAAGCACAATCTCTATGGATGAAATTCATATTAACTAAACATTCCTTTTCATCACAGTTTTGATATATGACCTGAACAAAAAGATGAAGGTTACTGGGTCATAGTCAAAAGGTTAAACCCCCTCTGTGTGTGAAATGCACAAACTTTAAGTATTCATTTATGACAAGATTTACACAAAAAAGCTATTAACATCAAAGAATGAACTGTTTTGATGTGAAAAATAGTTTTTGCTCAGATTAGGAATGATCATAGTCCAAGGTTTAAAGCCAATTTTGCCCAGCTGTGTTTATCTGACTGATGGGAAACTTACCTTGACAACAAATGCCTTAATGCTGGTAGCATAGGCAGCAAAGTCTGTGGCACAGAAGTAGATCCCCAACACTCCGGCCACCAACAACTGCAAAAACAAACAACAAATATTTATCCTTAATCACACAATGCTTAATCACACAATGCTACTCTGCATCAAAAACAATAGGCAAAAATATCTTGTCTTAAAAAAAGAAAAAAAAAATATCTTATCTCTGTGCCCTCTTTGGCTCTCATTATTATTTTTTTATTAATAGATATATTTAATACAGAACAAATTTTGTGATTTTTGATTTTCAAAATTAACATTATGTTTATTACAGTACTATGTCACCAGTGTGTAACTGGTTATAAGCAGAAGATAAAATACAACTCCTCAAACTTCATGTGATATTGTAATAATGCCAAGGCCTTAAAATGAAGGAAGTGCAAATGGTTCAACTTCTGTGGTAAAATTACAATGTAATTGGTCCAAACTTGAAATGTGTCACAATTTGTGAGAGAAAGTATCATAGACAGTGGAATAAGGTCAGTAAACACTGAAGCCGAGGTAAGACGTGCTATTGACATCATCATGACATCATCATGATGTCATAGTTATGTCATGCAGGAAACTGAGCAAATGCTAAAATCACACTGAAGGGAAAATACAACTCGTACTGAGATTATGTATTAAAGTTAGATTTCCATGGTGTATTTATGGATAACTGACCCCACTTTACACCATTAAACATTCCATATCGAAGCTCTTACTGCCTGATTGTGCCATCATAAAGGACATAAATGACAAAGTTTATGGTTGGTAACTGTAATAATGACAACGTCTGAAGAGGAAAATGCAAAAGATTCTGACTTACATATCAATAATGAAAAGAACTGATGAATTTTCTCATGATGTGGTAAAATTGACAAGATTTTATGAAAACAAAGTCAATGGCCTTAGAGCTATGCTGATCATTGCTTTTTGTAATGTTTGTGAAAATTTCTGGAAATTGCTACATAAATGATCATTTAAATAATTTCCCTGAGCAGACTTGAGCAGATGATATTCAAAATGGCAGCCTCCCTGACAAAACAGTGATAGCAATGCAATTTTTGAGAAAAAAATCCTAACAAAATGGATTCTGAACCCAATGGAAAACAGATAAAATTGGTCTCCTTTAAATACAACATTTTCCTTGTTTATACCTAAGAACACCGACTAGTAGTTCAGGGGAGAAGACCAAAGTTGATGTACAGAATGACAGAAAATTTCCCTAAAAATGTGCATGTGGCTTGTTTATATGTTTATCATGTATCATAATAACAACTATATCTAATGAAGTGATGATTATCAATGCCTCAAGATTGACAATGCTTAATGCAAGACAGTTTCCACACCTAATTACATAATGAATGAATTTGGAGGAGAAACTAAATTATTGAGTCAGACATAAATCACAATTTCCTCTGGACTCCAAAATGGAAGTATACACGCAGACACGTATCAGAAATACTAAGAAAAACAGGAACTGAGAATATGAGCTGAATGTTTGTGGCAATCTTCCATCAGCATATTACACCCAACAGAGGGCAGTGTTAAGTGGCATAACAAGCTGAGCCACAGACCATAATTGCCATGTCAAATATGTAGCTAACATTTATGACAGCTGATGAATTAAGGCTGTCTCCGTCTCTGAGTGTCAGTCAACTTCTGTGTGTGTAATCATGCTAACAACACCATATATGATATGGAGTGAGTTTAGTGAGACATATTTTGCCGTTCTCTCTCTCTCTGTCTGAAAAAAAATAAAATAAAATAAAATAAAATAAAAGAAAGTTCTCGCTCAAAGTGACAGATAAGGTGCTATCTTTAAGGCACTATCATATTTTAGTCATCATAATCATCATCATCATCATCATCATCATCATCATCATCATCAGCAGCAGCAGCAGCAGCAGCAGCAGCAGCAGCAGCAGCAGCAGCACTCAAACAGAACTCAAATAGTACACTCCTTCGTATCACATAAATAAATAATATCTCAATTCTAGTTCCTAATGGCATATTAAAGTTCCTATTTGATAGATTTATAATTTGTTTCCCTCATTTGTCTCTAAAATATTCAGCCCTAAGAGCCCTAAGAGACAGGAACACTTTCGACATGATGAGTTATAACACCATGTCATGATAAAACATCACACCCAAATTATGAATTATGATAAGGAAGTGAGTGCCGTACAATGCAATGAATATATCTGATCCCCTGGGAAATCATACCAGCTCATTGTGAATATCCGTCAGCTCAGAACAGGAAAGATAGTGTCCTGTTCATGGCTTATACAAAATGAAAATTTGGCCTTGCAGACTCGAATGGAATTTTTTAGAAACAGATTTTCTCATCAATGAGTCTAAAATATACAAAACTACCCAAAACCAATCATTATAAGTATATAATTGACCGAATGTTGCCATACAGGTCAAGGTCGTCTGTTCTTGGCTTGAGGTTTGGTTGATTCAGTTTCTTGGCTTGTGCATGTGTGAGAACCTTCTGTCCAAATGACCAGAAACAAAGCACCGATCTGCATTGCCTAAAAGGCTAATCAACCTTACAAAACATGCACATCTAGGCTCTGTCCTGCCACTCATAACTTATCACCAATCAATATTTACAAGTTCTCAATGAATTCTTAAGAGCCTTGAGCTAAGGAGAGGGAAGTGCAAAAATATAAATCCCCATTTAAAAAAAAATCATGTGTTGGTTCAAGGAAGAAACGATTTTCACTTATTTTTATCTATTTTTCAAAAACCAATAAGAGGTTTTATGATTATTGTTTATATTCCCAATACCCAATTTTGGTCCAATGTTCGGGAGCTGGCAGTTCGACCCCGCAGGAATATATGTATGATAACAGATGATTCTATATGTACTGAAACGAAACGCTCTAACAGGGTTTTAAAAATATGCCGATGACATGACATGTTATTGCCTTAAGAGAAAATACATCAATTTGAGAAGAAAGAATTTGGTGTGAAACCAACATGGAAGGTTAAAATGTTTAATAAGCTACTCTTGCGAGTGCATTTACACATATTGTATTAGCAGAAAAATCACTTGTGATAGTGGTAGCCAAGCCAAAATCTCTCAAGTGCCTTCTAGAGCATGTAATGCTCTTGGGCCATATATCATAACATTTTATCATTATGTGATCATCTGTGATAGTGTTAGCCAAGCTGCGAAAGCATTAAAACATGATGGTTGAAAGTTGACTGAGATGTCCCTGAATATCTCTAAGGGGCCTAACACATAATGTGATAAATGAAACCCATAACTTCATAAATTGTGTTCAAGGTGGTCTCCATAACAACAGCAAGTTATTTGTATGAGACAAATAGCCTTATACAATGTTATGCTTCTGTATTATTGATGTGAAACCGGCCAAATAAACAGATTCCTAAGTTCAGAATTCTTCATGCGTAATCACTAACATAACTCCATTTTTGAGTGGAAAAAAATGAGGACCAAATCCTATTGGATAAAAAGCTTTAAATTTTGAGAATTAATGTAATTTCTTGCAAGAAGGCACAAAGTGACATTACATGGGCTGAAAAGGTGCAATCACTTGGCATATATTTATCTTAATAGGGCTAAATGAGGTAATTTTCCAGCAGCTTTAGCAGTGTCACCTCGACAAATGGTTCACATTCAACATGTGCTGGGTGACCAATGATCCCACTAATAAACCTGCCAATCTCAAAACAAAATCCTGCACCATTCCCAGCATTGCCATTTCTATTCTACAGCTAATTCTCCTGTTTATGGTGAGCAACAGGCTATATTTATAAATAAACATTCCTATCTCCACACAATATTGTTCAAGGTAAAACATTTTTTTAAATATTCACTAAATCTATATGATAATCTGAGATGCATGTAGACCTTATGATTTTAGTTCATGAAAGAAAATATTATTGAAAAAGTATTTAAAATAAAGTTATGCGAACTTGCCAATCTGTCCATCATGTCCACATTCTACATATTGTATGTACATATTGTATATATATTTTTTTTTCTGCTTCCCATTGTACATGTATATAGCCTGCGCTAAATACTTTTAGGCTTCTAGACAGTAGGGCTAGTAAGACAATTTGTTTGTTTGTTTGGGGTTTTAGATCACTTTCAACATTTTTTCAGTCACTTCATGATGAGACCTACTTGTAGCAGATATAGTGCTGCCTCACTGAATTGACATGTCGCAGGTCCTTGACATGACAATCCACCCAGTCACAGATTTACAAGGACAACGGGTTAACCTTTTGGCATGGGCCTCAGCTCATATGGGAAATTGTACCATGAGTTCAATCTCGGCACAGCCGGGGATCAAACCCACGACGTTTGGATCACCACAGAGGAACTGGTGCTAATAAGCTGGTGCTCTAACCAACTGTGCCATGGCCTGTGGCCTTCTAGTAAGACGAAATTTGTACTCGCCTGAATCAAATTGTACTAGCCTGAACCATTTTTCAAATGAAAGTAATTACATGTAAATGCACCACAATAAATTACCATGCTTATATTCCAATATTTACATGATATCTAGATCTAATTTTCTCTGATTTGTAAATGATAATGATTCTTAACATTTTGGAACTGGTGACCTATATGGCCTTTAAGTAAGTCACTATGACCTTGTTACAAAATTCTTCTCAAATTTATAAACAAATTTATCGTGTAAAATAAATTTTAATGTGGTGGGAATGCTACTTGTAGTCTTTTACAAAATATTTCAAATAGCCAATTTTTGGCTCCTGTGACCTTGAAAATAACTCAAGGTCACCCAATATTGTACTGAGCCCCACACAGGTAGATCACATCTGCCCGATCATCGTGATATTGTTGTATTCTGTCAAAATATAGAGCATTCAAAAGCAAATTTGCTCCTGTGCTGGTCATAACCTTGACCTTGACCCAAGCAAAAACATGACTTAATAATTACCATTTTACCATTGCATAGCAATTTCTAAATGTGGAAGTACAACAAATCTTACATAATATAGGTCTGTAATACAATAAAAGAGGTAAGGTAATTACTTACACGGCTAGCACCACAGAATGCTGGGTAATATTTGGATATCAATTCTTCTCATTGTTCAAGCAATAACAATTATAAAAAAAAAACTTGACAGGATCAAGAAACTGTACCTTGAAAGTTGAATTCATGAAATGCTCAGAGATTTTTAACAGCAACAGTTTTGATTTCAACACAGATACATTTGGGACAGTTATAAGAAACAATACAGCCTTTATTTTAAATTTATAACAGAATTAATGTGGATATTCTCTGGTAGAAAGCAATAATTTGTCCATGCTTGGCCTAGCTTAATAGCGTTGCTTAAATGACAAAGGTCAACTGGTGTAATTGATATAAATCAATTAACATCAATATTTATAGACTCCAGACATGAGAGGTACATTTCTCCAAACATGTACGCTTCCCACAGCTTCCGAAATATTGCACTGTTATTGTCCTGTTCTTGTCAGCCACTGTTTTTACTGCTTCACCTCTGCTGCAGTAGGTCACACCACTTTCCATGTTTCTTGTCCTTGTATCACGATTCTTTTAAAATCCACTCAGTGTGCATAATCCTAAAAGATGAATGCCCTTTGATCCTTCAAGGTGAGTGCCCTTTATATTGTTGATCAAAGCGAACCTTACAACTGAGGTCATTGGTCCTATCCCGCTATATGAGGCCACTGACCTTGTCAAATTGTATGAGTTCATTGATGTCTCACTCCAGTATGTGAGGTCACTTGTTTGGTCAAAATATGAAAGGTCATTTGTTTTGTCACACTATGTAAGGTTACTGGTCCTTTTACATTGTTTTAGATTACTGGTCATGTCCCATTCCAGTGTGTGAGGTCACTAGTCCTGTCCTATTCCAGTGTGTGAGGTCACTAGTCCTGTCACATTCCAGTGTGAGGTCACTAGTCCTGTCACATTCCAGTGTGTGAGGTCACTAGTCCTGTCACATTCCAGTGTGTGAGGTCACTAGTCCTGTCACATTCCAGTGTGTGAGGTCACTAGTCCTGTCACATTCCAGTGTGTGAGGTCACTAGTCCTGTCCCATTCCAGTGTGTGAGGTCACTAGTCCTGTCCCATTCCAGTGTGAGGTCACTAGTCCTGTCACATTCCAGTGTGAGGTCACTAGTCCTGTCACATTCCAGTGTGTGAGGTCACTAGTCCTGTCACATTCCAGTGTGTGAGGTCACAAGACCTGTCATACTATGCAAGGTCACTTGTTCTCTGACATGATGTGTTTTGCCCTCGAATTTTGCATTGGGATTTTTAAAACTTACGCGAGCTTGATTTTTTTTTAAATCAACACTTGTTTCAATGATACTGATATTGGTATTGATATTATTCTGAAAGGCTCTGATTCAGATTTATATATTACATGTACCACCTTACCCCTTCCATCGCACATGGCCTATTTACAGTTTGATCTAAAAGCGTGACCAACCACAACATGATCTATGCACAGCTTGATCTACTGACACCATTACCAATCATAACTTGACCTCCATACGCCTTAACCTACTTACACTTTGTTCCTCCATGTTGTTTCTATAAGCTATTTTTTTTCCTTGTAAAAGAACACTTAGGGAGACCGACCACTTGTAAAAGAACACAAAATTATCCATATCTGTGTATCAAGTTGTTGCCAAAATAATTTCTATTTTGTTTCCTTGCCATAAAGCCAGGGGTGACTCAACTTTTATACTTAATGAAAAGGGAATAATATAGAAATAATTTCGTGAAGTTGACAGATTCATAAAGCCCGGCATATTTTGTTATCTACCACAAGATGAGCATTTCCCACCATGTGAGCAGGGCCTGAGGGAGTAATTAGCAGCAATGATGAACCTAATGCCTCCACATAAAACCAAATTCATTCTGGAAATTTATGTCTTGGCATTTTGGGCTAATTAAATCTCCCATGAAAGATTGGACACTCCATTTATTGGCAATGGATTAGGTGGGATTTTATGATGCACAGAAGACTAAACTGGAATATTCCTTTGGAAATGTGTAATATCATAGATTAATAAAATCAAAGACAAAGCAGCATTATATCAAATTAGAATTGCCACGATGAGATATTTCTTTTTACATGTATACTCTCAGGGCCTAGTATTGCTGCAAAGTGGATCGGGAGGATCTCAGATAAATCAGGAGGATCTCAGATAAATCGGGAGGATCTCACATAAATCAGAATGAAAAAACATCATTGAGCTCAATGAGACATCACAGAATGGTTTAGACGTTTTCTCCTTCATTCGACACCAAAATTTGTTAACCTCACATCAACATATTCCACTTAACACTAACATTTGACCTTTCTTCACTATGCAGTTCAATTTGGGTCATTGCCTGCATTCAATGGGCACTGCTGTATGGTGTTTTGTTGATGCTGAAAATGTAATTTGCCTTTGTTGAAACCATCTCATTCTAAATTCAGCACTCAAATTTCAATAATTGCTTAACTTGATTCTATTTCTTCTTACTGGCATCAAATATTTCAGAGACGGGTGAGCAAAAGCAATAATATAATGTGATTTCTGGTTTACTACGTTGCACAATGTGGTGGAGTGCCAGAGTTGACATGCGGCATACGTTGCCACCAGTGCCATGTTGAGAGCAAGCATGGATGGGTACCCGTCAAGACTTCAGAATAAATCACATGTTATCTACAACGTTGGACTGGTCACAGTTCCCACACGGCCAATCAGGCTTACTGCAGTGGTGGCATTTTATGGTGGGATAAGCAAGGGGAATCTGACAGACTGGCCTGTGTTCAACCACTCACCCTGACTTCAATAAGACCAACATGAAGGCATAAACGTGACCTCAGGGATGTGAAGTGGAATAAACAATGCTTTTTGTCTCATTTGGATAGTTGTCTGTGATAAAGAAGTGAGACATCTCAGAGATATTTTCTAGTTCCCGCTCAGGTCGTGATAAGGTGAGAGTTGCCTGCTAAACAGTCTGCACTGCAAATAAAGGCAGACAAGAATGCCAGAAATCATCTCCAACTCCTCTAAACAGCAACCCCAGAGTGCAATAGTTCACAGGACATCTGCAAACTGAACCATTGCATAAATTGCTGGTAAAATTCAGTCAGATTACTCAAAATAGATCATTAGATATAATGCTGATAAAATAGCAATTTCAATATGTTTTTCATCTTATATAAAATTTCTTGTGTATGGATGTGTTTTGAAATTACATTGCTAAACAGCTTCTAGTTTGTTCTCTTGCTTTATTGAAGTCATGTCGTAAATTGTCTTACCTACAATGCATTTGCCATTTTTATTCTTCCAAAAATATAAAATAGTGGACAGTGAAAACTTAACAGGATATGTCACCATATTATTCCTTGCACAGGTAGACACACACGAATGACCTTTTATTTTGTATTTTGAGAATGAATGTATGCAATAAATGCCCTTTTCTATGACTATATATGTATCGTGGGTCCAAGGTTCAGTTGTCTTGACTTTTTTTAGTAATACAAGGTGGATGTCAACAAATAAGATATATAATGCAGAAGAATTAGTGATCTGCACAAAATGTATTGTACATCAAGAATAGGTTAAAATTCAAACCTTGAAAAAATAATCTCTTTCTCTTTGCAACAGTACCACATAAGTATTATCAATGACTTAACCATATCAGAGGTCGGCAAACACAACATAACATATAGATTCCTCTCATAATTCCCTGAGAGATGTCCACATAGTTTTTATCATAGTTTGCGAGCAATTTATGAGTCAGTCTGCCAGGTTTTTTTTCTCTCCTTCCACTGGCGATTGAGGGGCCGGCAATCAATGAAGCTTAGTTGAGAGCTGTGATGTCATGGACGTGTTTTACCTTGCTGAGGTCAATCAGATTACAACATGAGGGACCACTGCCTCTGTACACACTTGTCATGTCAACAGATTACCTCTCCTAATGGCTGCCAGTCTGGCAAACCTGCCGTACCAGATGACCTTAATGGAGGCTACCATCTATGCTCACTTCACTTTTCAACATCTGTATTTTCCTTGTAACATTATCTGGTCAATCTGAACTGAGACTAAAGTGGGTACATGCACACTCCTACAAAATTGAGATCTAATTTGTCCAGAGACTCATTTCTGTGCAGCAGTACATGTCTTGCAGTCCTTTAAGTGGTTTGGCAAGTTTATTCTCACCATTAAATTTTCTAAATAATATTTTATAGTGGTGAATTTAAAATTTTCGTCATTTTCAAGATGATATATTTACAAGCAAATCCAATGATCAATAATATTTTAATATAAGAAATAGCTTAACATTTCTTTGAGAGCAGCAAAAAGTTGGTATTCTCGTAAACCATTTCCTGTTTAATCATATTCGTGAGCAGGTGACCATGTACATTTAATGAAAGGCCACAGACCATGGCACAGATGGTTAGAGCACATTGTCAAGCTTATTAGCACCAGGTCCTCTGTGATGATCTGTAGGTTGTGGGTTTGAAATTACTTTCATGGTATAATTTTTTATCAGCTGAAGCCTGTGGTTGAGAGCTAAACCTGTTGTCCTTGTAAATCTGTGACCGTCATGTCAAGGACCTGCGACATGACAATTCAGTGAGGCAGCACTATATCTGCTATAAGTAGGTCTCATCACACATTTTTTCAGAATATCACCAGCAAAACTTAACTTTATGAAGCAATAGGACTGAGCTATCAATATATCATATTAAAAAATGATAAACAAACATATCCAAATTTATTGCAGATTTAAAAAATCACAACCATTCAAACTCTTAATTATCAGACTTAAGATATTCCTCATAAAATCTCATTACAATGAATGCAACAGTATTTTATGTCATAGGCCGACTGCCAAACTCCATGTTGCTTTTTTTCCCCATTGAAAAGTACACACCGGAACTGTACAACTTTACCGGAACCAGAACTGTACAACTCCACTATATTTAATCATTGGTCGGAGAGATTGGCAGGGGGCCTATTCTGATATTTTTGTGAGCAAATTCTTGAAATTATATTAGCTCTTGAAGGATGATGCACCAATTTGTCGTTATTGTTAATACTGAATAATGAGAGAGTATTTTCACACAAATTCCATCTCAAGCAAATATTTCAGTGGGAATAATTCCCTTGTCTGGATGTGGGCAGAGTGTGTGGAGAGAAATAATCTCTCTCAATATCTCTGTTATTCGAGGACATTTGCATAAACAGAGGTAAGTGCTTCAACTATTCAAGAAATGAATGATGGTAATCAAGTTTGTTGAAAATAGCCTAAATCGCTAGAATTGCGAACAATTTCTTTATCCTCTCCATGCTACTAATCAAGACTTCTTAACAGTATTTATTTCCATAATCGAAATGAGATATAATTAGTGTTAAGTGAGTTTGAATATAGGTATTTGGTAAAGAGGAAGGCAGAGGCTTATAACTAGACAATATCCTCTTACCAGCACTATATCTTGAAACTCAAGAGCCCAAATTGGCACAGCAACATTGTATCAACTGCAGAGCCAGTTTTCTCAGTGTCAAGGTCACTGCATCAAAGATCAAATGAGCATGACATTTCACACCTGCCCCTTATGCTAATTCTATATTCAAAATTAAAACTACCTACAGGGGATGGGGGTGTGGGGGGGTGGGGGTCAGTGGGTCACAGGTTAATATTACTTCCCCTGTCTGTCACCCAACTTAATTTACACACTGACGTCCCTTAGAAATTATGTGATTCACTTTAGTTAATAGAGGGAACAACCTTAACAGACAAATCTTACTGAATAAGTACGCAGTTAGATCCCAATTTTTCTGGCTGTATTCCGTTGGGTAGTCATAAATTGAAAAGAAATTTATACATTTTCAATATCTGCATCAAGTCTGCCCACATTTCTTACAAATTGTCCCACACATTTCTCTACTTTTTTTATTAGTATTGCTGAAAATATAATGAAGTTTGACATCAAATCTAGGCAATGACAGTTGCTTCTCCATTTTTTATCGACCTTGACCTTGTCTCCGGAAATTATTAATGGCCTGGCCTCGGTACAGAATAGCTTTAAAAAAAACTAAAAGGAACTGGCCATTTTTTATAACCCAAACATCTGTCAAAGTAAGACATGTGGGAACCTGCTATAATTTCTTTGAAAGTTGAGATGAGACTTGAATGATTAATCATGAAATCCAATAATTTTTGACAGAAAATCAACACCCGTTTGCTTTTATCTGGAATCCCATTGTCAAAAATTCTGAGAAACAAAAACAACATACTAATCGATTTGCCAGACAATGTGCTTGATAATTTACAACGACATTATCCATCAAAGTGATAAATTAAACAATTCTTTATCTGTGGAGAGGAATTTATTCCTGCACATGATAAATAAACTTTTTTCTTTGTCGTGGAAATATCACATTGCAATTTAGATGTCCATATTGGGTTCATCAGGATATCCTTGATCTTTTGTCTAAATTGTATGAATGTACTAAACATTTTCACATTTTTGTTCTGTAAAAATATTTTCATGAGAAATTATAAAGAAAAAGTCTTTTTTCCTTTACATTTGCACCAAGAAAGGTCATTTTACTACTCAAGAAAGGTTTTTTTTATCTAAAACAAACAGCAGGCCATTATCGAACCCTAACTAATTACACTAGCAATACTGATAGTGTTCTCAGGCAATATATCATCTGTTTGAAATTAGAAATATTTTACATTGAAATTTAGCTTTGTAGCCTTCAAAGTAAAGGCCCTTTACATCTGGGAGAATTTCATTATAACTTCTAGGAGAGGAAAGCTTCAAGTAAGTTTGCAAGCCTGCCATAATTTTATTTCAGAATTACCCCCTCTTTGACCTCAAAGATTGCGTTAGTTTTGACAAGTGGTGGCAGACCAATAGATCAATATAATTCAAACTCTCTGACCTTAAAGGTTAAAAAGTTTACCCATGCTGCAATTTTACTGAGCTTATTCAGTAAAAACAGTTGCATATATCATGTCTAGCGTATCACATTCCTGGACCAATGCATCAACAAAAAGATTCAGAATCTGCGGCTAAGATATATTTGTCAAAGTCACTTATATTCAAAATATGCCATATGTCTTATCTATGACATCATGTGATACGAGGAGAGTGGTGCCACCTAGGGGTGAATCTTAATGGGTCTGTACGTGTGAAGTAGCAGAAGCAATTATCAGGTCCAGCAGGAGTGTCATGTGCCCAGGGATGCTGCAGCAGGTGAAGAGACTGCTACTTAGCTCAGTAAATGTGGGTCAGGTTCCCAGTCTAGCCCACCTCTGACATTACCAAGCCAATGCAGTCAGAACCTCAGAGGTCAGTGGTCACTATGGATTGAGACCAGAGAGGTCAGTGGTCACTATGCATTGAGACCAGAGAGGTCAGTGGTGACTAAGCTTTGAGATCTGAGAGGTCAGTGGTCACTATGTATTGAGACCAGAGAGGTCAGTGGTCACTATGCATTGAGACCAGAGAGGTCAGTGGTGATTATACATTGAGACCAGAGAGGTCAGTGGTCACTATGTATTGATACCAGAGAGGTCAGTGGTCACTATGCATTGAGACCAGAGAGGTCAGTGGTCACTATGCATTAAAACCAGAGAGGTCAGTGGTCACTATGCTTTGAGATCTGAGAGGTCAGTGGTCACTATGGATTGATACCAGAGAGGTCAGTGCTCACTATGCATTGAGACCAGAGATCAGTGGTCACTATGCATTGAGACCAGAGAGGTCAGTGGTCACTATGCTTTGAGATCTGAGAGGTCTGTTGTGACTATACATTGAGACGTCAGAGATCAGTGGTTACCATGCATTGAGACCAGAGAGGTCAGTTGTCACTGTGAATTTCAACCCCAAAGGTCAACCATCACCATGGCTGATTATAACCATTCTATACAATTTATAGTTATCATAACTTTTTTAAAATTCTAATAGATATTTGATAGAAGTGACAACGCAAGATAATGGATAAAAGAGATAATAGGATGAAGAATATTCCTGGGAGTGATGCCTATTGGCTTTGCCATGTAAACTTATAGATGAAGATGTATATTAGCAATATGCTTCTTGCAGATATATCTGGACAGGGTAATGGATGTGCGCACGTGAGAGCCACTTTCATCTTTATATCTGCTACATACTGCACCAATTTTCACTGTCCCATCCCAGCTTAGGTTTGATATTTTCTCGGGTAACAAAATTAGAAAGTGAATCAGTGGTAAATGTCACTGTCAGTCTCTGCAGCATTAAGTATGTGCATCTCTCCAACTTGTTGATAACATGGGATAAAATTAGACCCAATTTCTGCTACGGACTGTCACTGCACTAACGTCCATGTCCATCTTAATTTTCAAAGTCCTCATAAAGTTATCTTTTCATAGAATCTCATAAATACATATACTTTTATAATTTATGATTTGTTAAAACTAATGAGGTGGTCTGCAGTTTTGTTGTCTCCCAGAGGTGATGATTTATTAACCTGTCAGATGGCAGGATTTTTCTAGGTAAGAATTATGGGAGTAGTTTTGCAGGTAGACAGCAGGTGACCTGTTGAGTGGGGGCAGTGAGAGGTGAAGAATCACAAAACTACAGGTGTGAGGTAGGATAAGAGGAATGCCCCCTGGTGGCTAGGGCATCGGTGCTGCCCCCTAGAGGCCTCCTACCCTTAACCTAACCTCAGTTATATCTGAACCATACTGCTGTACTACAACATGACTTTTCACTTCCCATTTCATCTTAATCTCCCATAATATTATCAGATATCTGTTTTTTATGAGAAAATGTCTATCATATGAAACATTTTGTTAACATCTTAAAAAAAATATTAAAAAGTAATTAAAACAATGGACATATAACAAGTAAAATGTTTAATGACTAGAATGGGGTAAATCATCCAGGTGTGTATTGTTGGAGTACACAGGCAAGGGGAGATGAGATATAAAGGTGGGAAGTTACTTACCGGAATGCCCGCCCAGTAGGGGGAGTCACGTACCCCTACTGTGGTGGTGAGGGTTTCCATGTAGAACCCCAGGGCACTGACCGCGATGCCGAGGCAAAGCTGCATTGTCACCAGAAGTACGTTAATGCGACAGCACCGCATCTCAAAGCTCTCACGACGACTCGACACAGATAGGTGGCGCTGTCGTGGAACCCGTCGCAAGCTGCGGTTGCTAGGGGCGTGGCTGCCTTGGCGTAGGTCGTGAGGGATCATGCTCTGGGGTACAGTGGTAGTCATTCCATTCTGCATGGAGCGTGCATTACCCCGGCATGGGCTGGTAACCACTCCTCCATTACTTGTAGTGGTGCTTAGTAGTGACACCTGGGGAGCCGAGTGGGCACGTGGCCGCGGACTCTCTGGGATATCCATAGTTGAGTGTACTCTGCCGCCAGATATCAACCGTGCCACCACCAGGGGTCTCTGGCAGTACCATATGATTCCATCATAAACATCTCAGGGAAAAGTTATCTAGCCCATCATCGATCTCCTCTGCAAAAAACAAACCATGACACACATAAGTAAAGCATTAAAAATCACAATGCCCTTCTGTTGACCTACAAATCTGGACGACTTTCTTGATTTTGTCTCTCTCTTTCTGAAATCTCATATATTTCTTTTTACATCTTTATGGAAAGGTCTTCAAAAGATTAAAGGAGAAAGATTGGATCATAAATCTTTAGACATGGACGAAACTGAGATTAATCTGACATATTCGTAATGCCCCATCTCAGAATCAGCACCCCTCCCACATACCTTGTTGAAAAAACCCATAAATTTTGGTCTCCTGATTCTGGATTGAAGTGAAGATTTCATATCTGATCATATTCTACAGTTTAAAGCCATTAATTTCACCCATTAATTTACTATAAAAAAAAATAATTTTCTTCATTATAAGTGAATTCAGAAATGAGTAATAATTATATACCAATGGTGCCAGCAAGGGTAAATATGGTTTAAGTTACAAGCAACAGATCCAGTGCCATCTGGTGAGTAAATCAGGAGGTTATCATTCCCATGTGGCCCTGCCATAAAATGAATCTGGGCTGGTACCATATCACTTATACTCAGGTGTTGGCCATGCTTGTGCCACAGAACAGTCTCAGAGAGTTACACCAAGGAATACAGGGCTCCTCGTGAAAACATTAAAAAAAACACATCATCATTCTGATGTATACCACTTCAATTCTCTCAGTGGAAGTGAAGCGAAATAAAATGGTGTTTTTCACACTATCTGTTCCTAAACTCGCTAGTCTGCTCTGTAATATTTCTATTATATAAGATGGTTTTATAAGTTTGACACTCACAAATATCTCATTAGCACATCAACAGCGACATACACTGTACATATTAAAATTAACCTGCAGCTAATTAACAGAATATATTTAGCAAAGGTCAAGAAAGTGTCCAAAGGGTCTCTTCACAATACTATAACTACCTCTCTTGAATACATCATAAGTATAACATATGCAAACTCCGAAAATTCAGAACACGTGTTCAAATATATTTCTAAAGCTAATTCTTCATGGTCTCCTCGTGTTGTTGCTGTATGAAGTGATCAGTAGAGGTCGTTGCCATATTCTGTAACATCTATCGGGTCCATGTCTGTAGATGCAGCTTGTATTCACATACATATCATATTCTATAAGCTACCACATATATCACATCCCAGCCTCCCCCTGAATAGCCCCTAAAGCCTTAATGTGCATCCTTGGGTCCATATTCTAGCAGTGCTCCATTGTAAGTTAAGATGCTGAGCAAACCAACAAATTGATGAGTTCCAGAATACACCAATATTAATGTAAACATCAGCTGAAAAGCTTTTGTTGATGAATACACACTTAACCATCATGTATGAAAAATGTGAAAATAGCTGCCTTTATTGTTTGATGATCACAGTGAGACTATTATTGTTGGTGATCCTTAAATGTCTTAAGTTACATAAAAGCCATCCTCTCATCATAGAAGTTATTTTGCTGTGTTAGGAAACCATGTTGCCAAGCATAGAAGCCATCCTGTCTTTCATAGAAACCATCCCTTCTTATATAGAAACCATCCTGTCATGTATAGAAGCCATCCTGTCATGTATAGAAACCATCCTGCCCTGTATAGAAACAATCCTATCATGTATAGAAACCACCCTGTCATGTATAGAAACCACCCTGTCATGTATAGATATCATCCTGTCATGTATAGAAGCTGTCCTGTCATGTATAGAAACCACCCTGTCATGTATAGATACCATCCTGTCATGTATAGAAGTACATCGTAATAACAATTATTTTAAACTCAACTGGATACTGACATTATGATTTTGAACTTTTGGATGAGTCTGTGCCACCTTTAAAAATACAACAACTCCAGGCATAGGTATCACCTAACAAACATAACCACATGGTTTCATGCTAAGACCTTAAAGATGAAAAAAAATACTGTAATTGGGTCATTGAGCCTTTCCAATATATTGGGGCTTACCCTTACCAATATATTACACCAAATTATGAGAAACTAAATTTATTTTTCTCTACCTTGAGAGAACTGACTCAGCGGTTTAAAAGAACAAAGAACTTCAGACCATTGCATTCATTATGTTTTTTTTCTCATCCTTACTCTCAGCAATTCTGTCTTACACATGGAAGAAATAATCTGGAGCCCCACTGTTATACATTAAAAGAAATTAGATTGTTATCAAAATGAAAAGAATAATATTAATTTAACAGATCTTCCAGTAACACTCCATCACTTCAAATTATCCTTAACATTCTCACCATAAAATGATTAAAGAAACAAAAGCCTATTTGAAGAAATGATCAAAGAAAACTATAATTACAGATAAATGCAAGATGTTTATTGTTTAATGTTTTGTTCCAAGACGAAGATCCCTGTAGATGTGGTGGAATAATATGATCCAGATTATTCATTTCTTCCATTCCCACTTGAATTGCAAGTCTGAAGTCAACATAACTGGTGTCTGGGAAATGATATCTTTCAGCAGCTAGGTGCACAAGCAGTACGGCCTTGAGGGCCGGGGCCTGCAAAACGCTATAATAGGATGCGCCCCTCGTGGAATCCACACCACATTCATTGTGCCTGCAAAGGCTTTTTTCTGTTAACTCACCACTGTCTGGTGGGAGCTACGCCTAACGCCATGAATGAATCATGTATAAATAGAACACTGTCGGGGACGGAGTCCATGTCATATCTAGCCTGGCCCACGTTCAGGTCTGTCAAGGTGTCTGCCAAATGTGCCCACGTAGGCCTGAGAAGATGTGAAGAGGCGCGAGAGAACGTGCCTAAATATGGCCAGACAAGGGGTGAGGAGGCTGGAGAGAAACGTGCCCACATACTGACTGACAAGGTGCGAAGACAAGAGAGAGAAACATGCCCACATACTGACTGACAAAGTGTGAGGACAAGAGAGAGAAACGTGCCACATACTGACAGACAAGGTGTGAGGACAAGAGAGAGAAACGTGCCCACATACTGACTGACAAGGTGCGAGGACAAGAGAGAGAAACGTGCCACATACTGACTGACAAGGTGTGAGGATGAGAGAGAGAATCGTGCCACATACTGACTGACAAGGTGTGAGGACGAGAGAGAGAAACGTGCCACATACTGACTGACAAGGTGCAAGGACAGGAGAGAGAAACGTGCCCACATACTGACTGACAAGGTGCAAAGACAAGAGAGAGAAACGTGCCACATACTGACTGACAAGGTGTGAGGACAAGAGAGAGACACATGCCCACATACTGACTGACAAGGTGCAAGGACAGGAGAGAGAAACGTGCCCACATACTGACTGACAAGGTGTGAGGACGAGAGAGAGAAACGTGCCACATACTGACTGACAAGGTGTGAGGACAAGAGAGAGTAACGTGCCACATGCTGACTGACATGGCGTGAGGACAAGAGAGAGAATCGTTCCACATACTGACTGACAAGGTGTGAAGACAGGAGAGAGAAACGTGCCCACATACTGACTGACAAGGTGTGAGGACGAGAGAGAGAAACATGCCCACATACTGACTGACAAGGTGTGAGGACGAGAGAGAGAGAACATTCCCTTGTACTGCTTGATGAGTTCATGCGCTGCTTGATGGCATCCAAGTACACGCTGGAGGCAGAAGCTTCACACTATATAAGCATCCATATCCATTATTGTAAGTCTGCCCTGATATATATGCTGTATGGGCAGTGTTCAGGGCTGGGTTGTACCCGCAGGATCATGCCTGTCTACTGGCTTTATGTGGTTCAATATGCCCCAACCTGTAAACAATGTAGGGTTACATTCGATTTGCAGGGTTTCATGTGCTTGTGTGGTTTACACCCTGAAGCATTATATATCTTGAGTAGGGTTACATACAACCTGTAGGGTTACATACAAACTGTAGGGTTACATACAGCCTGCAGGGTTACATACAACCTGAGGGTTACATACAACCTGTAGGGTCACATACAACCATTAGGTTTACATATAACCTGTAGGGTTATATACAGCCTGTAAGTTTACATACAGCCTGTAGGGTTACGCACGACCTGTTGGGTTACATTTAATCACTGGACATTCTGCAGATTCACATACTGCAGGGTCATATACATACTGCAGGGGCATATACATACTGCAGGGATACATACATACATACTACAGGGTCACTCTGTAAGATATGCCACTAGGCCTCTAATGGCACTGTCATTCTGGCCTGGATTATCTTCCACCCAGGGTAGATGTGCCACAAGGCCTCTAATGGCACTGTCATTCTGGCCTGGATTATCTTCCACCCAGGGTAGATGTGCCACAAGGCCTTTAATGGCACTGTCATTCTGGCCTGGATTATCTTCCACCCAGGGTAGATGCGCCACTAGGCCTCTAATGGCACTGTCATTCTGGCCTGGATTATCTCCCACCCAAGGTAGATGCGCCACTAGGCCTCTAATGGCACTGTCATTCTGGCCTGGATTATCTTCCACCCAGGGTAGATGCACCACTAGGCCTCTAATGGCACTGTCATTCTGGCCTGGATTATCTTCCACCCAGGGTAGATGTGTCACAATACCTTTAATGGCACTGTCATTCTGGCCTGGATTATCTTCCACCCAGGGTAGATGCGCCACTAGGCCTCTAATGGCACTGTCATTCTGGCCTGGATTATCTCCCACCCAAGGTAGATGTGTCACTAGGCCTTTAATGGCACTGTCATTCTGGCCTGGATTATCTTCCACCCAGGGTAGATGTGTCACAATACCTTTAATGGCACTGTCATTCTGGCCTGGATTATCTTCCACCCAGGGTAGATGTGCCACTAGGCCTCTAATGGCACTGTCATTCTGGCCTGGATTATCTTCCACCCAGGGTAGATGTGCCACTAGGCCTCTAATGGCACTGTCATTCTGGCCTGGATTATCTTCCACCCAGGGTAGATGCGCCACTAGGCCTCTAATGGCACTGTCATTCTGGCCCGGATTATCTTCCACCCAGGGTAGATGTGCCACTAGGCCTCTAATGGCACTGTCATTCTGGCCTGGATTATCTTCCACCCAGGGTAGATGCGCCACTAGGCCTCTAATGGCACTGTCATTCTGGCCTGGATTATCTCCCACCCAAGGTAGATGTGTCACTAGGCCTCTAATGGCACTGTCATTCTGGCCTGGATTATCTTCCACCCAGGGTAGATGTGCCACTAGGCCTCTAATAGCACTGTCATTCTGGCCTGGATTATCTTCCACCCAGGGTAGATGTGCCACTAGGCCTCTAATGGCACTGTCATTCTGGCCCGGATTATCTTCCACCCAGGGTAGATGTGCCACTAGGCCTCTAATGGCACTGTCATTCTGGCCTGGATTATCTTCCACCCAGGGTAGATGTGCCACTAGGCCTCTAATGGCACTGTCATTCTGGCCTGGATTATCTTCCACCCAGGGTAGATGCGCCACTAGGCCTCTAATGGCACTGTCATTCTGGCCCGGATTATCTTCCACCCAGGGTAGATGTGCCACTAGGCCTCTAATGGCACTGTCATTCTGGCCTGGACTATCTTCCACCCAGGGTAGATGCGCCACTAGGCCTCTAATGGCACTGTCATTCTGGCCCGGATTATCTTCCACCCAGGGTAGATGTGCCACTAGGCCTCTAATGGCACTGTCATTCTGGCCTGGATTATCTTCCACCCAGGGTAAATGTGCCACTAGACCTCTAATGGCACTGTCATTCTGGTCCCATCTGGCTAGAGTAAGGCATGCTCTCATAATGTGTACACTCTCATGTATGACCAAACTGAACCTTCCCCTTTATATGAATCTGAAACAACTCTGCAATTCAGACCAAGCTTTTAGTCTGTATAATTTCCATTCTGAATGTTTTAGTATTGTCATTTACAGAACAATCACATGCCTTGTTGATATATTCCAAATTGGTCAAAAACTGTATTAAAACCTAATATTTCAAGATAATATCCACAAACACTCACATGCAGACTCAAATACTACAAAAAAACTGAGTATTACCCATATCTATGTCCAAAGTACACTTGTTATCTTACACAGATCTCAAGACGACTCTTATCGATATTGCTTGATCAATTCTGACACAATTTAGTCGCGATATATAAAGTAAAACACTATTTGTCAGTGTGATACTCAAATGACTTTTTCTTCTGTTACTCAAAATGACCTTTTCCTGTGATAATCAATATGACCATTTTGTCTGATACTGAACTTGCCTTTTTTGAATGATACTGAATTTCCCCTTTTTGTGTGATACTTAAAATATAAATAACTTAACATCCTACGTTTTGTGTAAGTCGTTTGAGAGCGAGTTAAAACCCTTTTCCCGCGGGAATCATATAGGTCAATATCATATCGGAGAGACACTAAGATAAGCAATTGCTATATGATGCATTCGCTGCGTGGCTTCATCTTATATGTCCTTGCAGTGTTCCGAAGCACCGAGAGAAGCTGAAGCATCAAGTGAGTAGCAGTATTGACTGGCAAACTACTCCTCCTATATGCTCCAAATGCAAACATTGACAAAGTGTTTGCTCCTCCTTCCATGCCTGTGTGATGCAGAGTAACAACATCTCAGGTTGCCCAATGCCCTTGCATATATATGTAGAGGTCATTTTTGTCTTGCATTCTATATTTATATATATATCGCTCTGTTCTGGTCGAATAATTATCATGTTTTAGGTCATTTTTTTAATGGAAAAAAGAAAGATATTTAAAAGAGGTTTTGTTAACAGGCATAATAATACATTTAATGTAATATTAAATCCCACATTGAATTGATAATAAATCACAACTCGAGGTCAAATGTTATCATTCCCAGTATCTGCCAGCTTATGCCAATAAACTAAGTTTGTTCTCAGCACATGCATTCATTCATTAAGTAGCGTTTAGCAAATTCCATGCCAATGATAAGACCAGACTCTGTACAAAGTAGCTGATAGTATAAAACATGAGTCATTATTTACCAGTCAGGGAATGTTATAGTCACCTTGCACCCAGATCTTACAATCTCATCCACAGGCAACAAAATGCCAGAAATTCATTTCATAGGTAGCGTTAAGATGGTTCATGGGTTCATAATGAATGACCTGGGATAATTGTGAGAGAGTCGGGCGTGTGGATTCTACCACGCACAGCACACCATTAAGGAGCTTCATTAAGTAAGCTCATCTATCTCCTGAGGCCCCCTGAGCAAACACAGGATTCTCATCTCATCTCCATTATCCCACTGTCATCATCGCAAAAACACATAAATTAATGAAATCTCCATAAATCTATCTATCATTCACACCTCCAACTATGATGAATTCCATCAAATTTTCTATCAAAAACAGCCACAATGATGGGCGCAAGCAGACTTGCTTAATTGTGAACAATTTTGGAATATATCCAAATATATTAGTGTCTATCTCGCATGATAAATGTCTAAATAAGCTGTCATGTGTGAGGTATGTCTACTACACTGTCCTGTATGTGGCATGTCTACTACACTGTCCTGTATGAGGTATGTCTTCTACACTGTCATTTATGAGGCATTGTCTAAGGTATATCTACTACACTTTCATGTATGAGGTATTTCTGCTACATTTTGACATTGTGACATTTCCACATGTTCTCAGATGAACTCATATTACCACGAAAAGACTGATCAAAAGTGTTGGTGGCAGATAGAATGGATTATTCCTAAATAAATTCTTCAATTGATAAAACATAGGAACAAGATATTAGATAATTCAGAATGTACACAAAATGGGTCTTGGATCTTTGCTCCACAGTCCTGTTGTCCCCTATCAATATAATGACTGAAATATGTACCTTTATATATATATATATATATATATATATATATATATATATATATATATATATATATATATATATATATATATATGTGTGTATATATACTTATTCTTATGGTGATTGTTTTTTAAAAGCTCAAAAACTCACTTCAAAACTTTCCAAAATCCTCAAAACTTTTCTTATCCTCAGCTGGTGCTCTCGATCCAACACAGACATTTTAAGAAGGCTGGGGATGAGAAGGATCTACAAGTATGTGATTTATGTGTTTTGGTTGGGCTTCTTGAAGGCTGTCAGATGATACTCATAAAACAAATATAAAATGTTCCATTTTGTAAAGAAATAAGTATTTTGTGGCAACCATTTAACACACTCCATAATCTCTTGGTTCTAGCAAGGAAGGACTGAATTCTCTTTTGACATTTTTTGTGCCTGAAAGCCAAGGAAATCAAAGTGAACACAGACAGCCAATAAGTCATGCAAATAGTGAATCTCAAAGCTTTAAGTCTTTTGTGAAAACAATCCTTTTCAAACTCCTTATTTACTTCTTTCAAATTTTTAGATTTAATGGAGCACATAATTTATGTTGTTCATGTCATGCACAGACAAAGTTTACCTTAATATGAGAGTTATTAATTATCATCTGTCTTTCAGTGAGAATATGGACTCCCTGCGAAGCATCACACTCGACCCCACTACAACAACTCATGTTCTCATCATTAAACTCTTAATCAACTGAATTTGTGGAATCTGTCAAATCCGGGTGTGCCAAAATCTGCTTTGGTTTCTCATGTAAAATGACACCTGCTATATCCAATTTAAAAAAGCACACTTTCTCCAGAGGCAGAATTAAATGTGCTATATAAGACACTTGGTGGAGGGTGATTCCCATGTAAAGCTATCACATAGGAGAAGGAAGTTGGACTTGTTTCTGGGGTGTGTCTGCTGTAAATGAGAGATAATTACCTCTAATTGTTTGCCTCAGTAATCAACACCAACAAAGCTTCTTGCTGCCATCAGACCCTGCAACTGAACTCAACACCACGGCCATATATAAGTATGTGGCGTGACAAAAAGTGGAAGCGAGGAGATGATTATATCAATAGACAGATGTTGGAAACAGAAGGGCATTAGAAAGAATATATGTGGGTGGGGGGGATGTCAGAACAAAAGGATGTCAAAGTGAGGGATGTCAGTATGGAAGATGTCAGAATGGAGGGAAGTCAGAATGGAGGCAAGTCAGAATGGAGGCAAGTCAGAATGGAGGGATACCAAAGTGGGAGGATGTCAGAATGGGGATGTCAGAATGGGGAGAAATGTCAGAATGGGGAGAGATGTCAGAATGGGGAGAGATGTCAGAATGGGGAGAGATGTCAGAATGGGGAGAGATGTCAGAATGGGGAGAGATGTCAGAATGGGGAGAGATGTCAGAATGGGGAGAGATGTCAGAATGGGGAGAGATGTCAGAATGGTCTGATCACCAAATTTATCTGAGCCACCTCCACAAACCAAACCTGAGTCTTGCTGGAATAAAGGTTTCAGAAGCAAAACAATTCTTATCAAAAAGACATCTTTTGATTGCCTGTATCTAAAATAACACTCTTTGTGTATAATGTTTGTTTTTTTTTCACTGGAGTAACAATAGGACAAATTCCAGCAAACCTTGTGGACAGAATATAGAACATTGCCTAAAATTGACTGTCCTATCCTGCCACCACAAATCTTTTACAAAATTGTCTCTGTTTGGAAATGCAATGTATGGTAGGCTAGCGGCAATGCCAGATTAGATTATCCAGTAAATGCCACAGTGGGACAGGCATCAAAGAGACAATACACAGCATAATTACTGCTCCCTGGTCCCAGTGTAATTACTGCTCCCTGGTGTCCTTGTTTATCATATTCATCACCACCAAGGCCATTTAAATGTAAATTGATAACCACTTATAGGAAATATTCTCACTATGGCCTGGAGTTTCCCTTCGTGCCCGTGTGTATGGAATCTCCTTTTTATGCTCGGTGATGTTGGAGAGTTCTTCAATAGTATTTTAGTTGGGTGTGTCCCCCTTGACCCATGATTGTTCCCTTGTGGTATGAATGTTCCCTAATGACCTCTTTGGTGTTAATATTCATATATAGCGTCTTTGGTGTAAATATTCCCTAATAGCTTCTTTGGTGTAAATATTCCATAATAGCTTCTTTGGTGTAAATATTCCCTAAAAGCCTCTTTGGTGTAAATATTCCCTAATAGCCTCTTTGGTGCAAATATTCCCTAATAGCCTCTTTGGTGTAAATATTGCCTAATAGCCTCTTTGGTGTAAATATTCCCTAATAGCTTCTTTGGTGTAAATATTCCATAATAGCTTCTTTGGTGTAAATATTCCCTAGAATCCTCTCAGGTGTAAATGTGCCCCAATGATCCAATATGTGTGAATGTTCCCCAATGACCCCTGAGGTGTGAATGTTCCCTAACCATCCCAGAGGTGTGCACATTTCCAAAGGGCCTCTTAGGTGTGAATGTTCCCCTGTGGCCTCTTTGGTGTGAATGTTCCCCTGTGGCCTCTTTGGTGTGAATGTTCCCCTGTGGCCTCTGTGGTGTGAATGTTCCCATCCCTCTCAGGTGTGAGTGTTCCCCTGTGGCCTCTTTATTTTGGTTTCCCTATGACATCTGAAGTGTGAATGTTCCTGTTAACTCTCATGTATGAATGTTCCCCTATGACCTCTATGAGTTCAGAGTGACTATGGCTTTTACGTTAAGGTTGGGGTGTCCCCCCTAGGGCCTATGAAATGAAGGTATGCGCCTATGTTCTATAAGTATGGAGTTTTCCCAAATGGGGAGTGGAGCAACCCTGGTATGTTGAAGAGGCGCACACAGAGGAGAGGACTTAGAGGTTTCTGTGATGTGAGAACACATTGACAGTCCAATCAAGGGAACAACTCAGCTGTCAAGTTTATGTTCATCCTCCTTTAACACAAGTGGTCCTATTGACCACGCAGGAATCTGCATTTTCACTCCCTCTGTGATTACCTGGTTAATTCTCTGACTGTGTCTCAGGAATAATGTTAATGTGTTAACACATATCATTGTATTGACATAGAAATTGCATAACAAAATGCTATAGCACTGATTGGCTTGTTGGCTGAATGATGTTGGCTAAACTTTCTCTCTAGGTTCAAGAGAATGGTGGTAGGAAGTAGGCCATGTAAACATTTACCCAAAATGCAACTTGTCAATTAAGAAACGTATGGGAGCAGATGCCCTCACTGAGAACAAGCCAGAATTGCCCAATCAGAACACTGCATATTCAACTTGCACAGGAAATGTATTGACCCTGCACGCAAGATAAACATTGTGATGTCATACAGCAAAGTGTCGTCATAGAGATGTCAGAGAGTGAGTATTGTCACAGTGACATCATACAGGAATGTGTCATCATAGTGACATCATGCAGGTGACAAAGTGTGGTTTCATAAATTATGCAGGAAAGGAACGTCATGTAGGAAAGTGATATCATGGTAATGTCATAAATTATGTTAATGTGATCAGCTGACTTTGCATGGAACAATGCTATAACCTTTGTTAAAACTCCCTGTGTTATGCTTAAAATACCAGTTTTTGGCTATTTTGACTGATAATAAAAAGAACATATGCTATGTCCATTCCATCTTTCTCAATATTTAACCTTTTTCTTTCAAATGAGTCCAAGATCAAGCTGATTGGTTCAGATTACATCTGTCACATGTATAGAATATATTTCATCTGTCACTTTATAGCAAACAAAATGGCACCTTTCACCTGTCTTATCTGTAGAGGACATGACATCTTACATCTGACTACAAAACATTGGCTCTGCCGCAAGAAACTACATCCATCTGTCACAACAAGTTACCATACATCTGACACGATAAATTACATTCCATCTCTCAAAACAAGTTACCATACATCTGACACGACAAATTACATCCATCTGTCACAACAAGTTACCATACATCTGACACAACAAATTACATTCCATCTGTCAAAACAAGTTACCTTACATCTGACACGACAAATTACATCCATCTGTCACAACAAGTTACCATACATCTGACACAACAAATTACATCCATCTGTCACAACAAGTTACCATACATCTGACACGACAAATTACATTCCATCTGTCAAAACAAGTTACCTTACATCTGACATGACAAATTACATTACATCTGTTACTTTAGTAATTATGATAAACTAGATTATACCTCTCAGTTTGGTTGCCTCATAGCAGACTACATTACATGTACGCTTATTGCTACTGTTTGCCTCACAGCAGACAATATATTTCTCATCAATTCTCACACATGCTGAAAATTGGCTAATTATGACAGCAATTATTGTTTCACAATTCAATTACCAGAGAGATTAAGCTTCTTTCTGGCATACATATCTCTAAATTACAGACCAAACAGGTGATGCCAAATCAAACAAATTACACAAAGAAGCTCATTATCACTTTGAGAATGAATGGTAAAGTGCAAGAAAATTAATAAACTGTTGAAATTTCATAAACTTGTCAGTTTGTTCAAAAAGATGAAATTAATCAGCCAAAACAGGACCCAAAGTGTTCATCGCATTGAATTTGTGTGCTACAACTCTTTTTTTTAATTTTGAAACATTTTGAATATAACATTAATATATTGCTCAGTCCTGACCATTTAATATGACACAATGGATGACCTTATTGTATTGGGTGCATTTAATATGACACAATGGATGATCTTATTGTATTGGGTGCATTTAATATGACACAATGGACTTGGTATTGCTAGTGTAGCCAAGTAACAAATCAATCTGTCCTAATGTAGTAAAGTAAGGTCTAATCATGTCCTTATGGAGGAAAATAAGGTTTAATCCTGTCCTTATAATGGAGTCCTCACCACCACTGTGCACTTTTCATCCGATTTGGTATTAATGATAGTTATTCAATTTTCTCCTTCTCTCTTCTATTTAAAGTTGTAGGGAATTTGGAACTCAGAGTCCAATCATGCATGAGTCACACCCACCAAAATATCCTACAATAATAATTGCCCAATCTCAGGTCATGACCTGTAATCAATCGACTGACTGAGATAAGACCAATAAGAATCTATATGAATAGTCATTTATTCTTTCAGTAATCAGTTCTGAGCCAGATTTTTACGAATTTCATGACCTGTGACCGATCCTGTGTGCATCTTTTTTATCATTGGCGGCAGAGACTGATACGATAGAGAAGTCCTGCTTTGGAGGGTAATTACGACCCAGAATAACAAAGTCAAATCTGTGTCTGTTCCAAAGAGGTCATGGAATCTGTGTCATCAGATAAGCTTGTTGGTGGGCATCATGATGTGTGTGATGTGATGTGTGATGTCATATGATAATAACACCTACCTATATCTAGAGTCAACAGGTAAGTTGTGTGGACAGCCCTCTCAGGTCCATCCTAGCCACCATTAAGCTGATTTGATACATCAACAAAATCTGCCCCAAGCTGGTTTACTGCACAGGTAAGACTGACCTTTGTTTGTGATTTACTGATACAACAATAATAAATCGTGCAGGGCACAGTTGTTGTTATTATCTTACCAAATACATATTTAGTGTTCACATAAAGGTCAATGAGAAAATCACCTGCGTTTTCAATCAATTTCTCACCATGGCCACATTTGTAACAAAGGCAAACTCCCACACCCAACCAAATAACAAAAGCATACATATGAAATAAGCATCTCAAACACATTAACAGCATAGGCCAATCAATGTCCTAAGAGCTTTGCTGATCATTGCTTTTTTGTAATGTATGTGACTATTTTTGGAAATTGCTTCACAAATGATCATTTAAATCCGTTCCCAGAGCAGACTTGAGCAGATGATAATTTTTTTAATCAAAACCACCAACCAAAATGCATGTTATATGATGAATTTGGCCTAATTTTTTTTTGTTATCTTGATATTCATTGGCTAATATCTATCATGTTATTCAAAATGGCAGCCTCCCTGATTACTCAGTGATAGCTATTTGATTTTTTTTTTAAATTCATGACAAAATAGAAAAGATTCCGAACCTATTGACAACAAATTTCCCCCATTAGTGCAGAAGCTATGCTACGCACAGCAAGAAATAGAGAAAGTTCAGAAATGTGATAAAGATTGAGTCTTGGATTCCCGAAAAGTCCCGCAAGTCTTTCACACTTATTAATCCTGTTCTTCCTAATTAGACACTCAGCCTCCCCATTAATCTCACTGTTCTGCTAATTAAAGTAATAACTATCAGAGTTATTCGCTGTTCAGACATAATGTTGGAAAGACAATATCATCAAGTCGAACCTCCAAGATATACAAGGGAGACTCATTACTCCTTAATTAGGGAGGTTTCCTGGCTGCAAATTTGCATATTGTCTCACAAAATTACCTCTTCTCATATTTTGTTTTCATATATTCATTCCATTCATTCCATTTCATATGCATAAGATTTTCCATTCATTTTATGACTTAAGTTGAATATATAGTTCCATGGCAACTTCATACCTACTTTCAAACATCTTGGTTTCACAACTTCCATGATTTTTGCACCCCCATCCCCCCTCTCAAAAAATAAGAAGAAAAAAAAATGAAACTTGTGAAAGCACTCCCAAGAAAATACAATTCAACTAGTTAATCCCTCTCACTGATTGTTTCTTTTATGCATAGCAAAAATTTGTCATATGTTATTAAGATAGCTGATAATGTTCTCTCAATTGAAAGAAAACATTTCCACGCTTGTTGAGAAAAATTGTTGAGAGTAATTAGTTTGTTTCTTTGTTGGGACGCATTATACAATGTAATGGGGATGGAATTAATACCACAATCTCATAAAATTACTGTCATATTAATCAAGATTGGGTGTATTAACAAAAATAGCATCTGTCAGGTAGAGGCAAGCACATTAAAAGGCATCTGTCATATTCAAAATGGCAATTATCTTATTTACAGATTTATTTCATGATGCTTTGCCCACTTCTAAATTGTTTTCATGACACAAGCACACATGGTTTTTCTCGTAAGATCATTACAGGAATGACCATTTATGCCGTGCCATATCTTGTAATGATTGCCACATATTTAATTAGCTGTGCATTTACTGGAGACATATCAGCATGGATTAATCCACAAGGACAGCCATGAGACAAAAGTGGAGCAGCCAACATATCAAATCAAATCAAATCAAAATCAGTGCCTACTTGGCATGTCAGCTTCATGATGAAAACTCGGGGCCACTGAGCATGTGCAGAGAGACAGGATGTGCTTCAAACATGGAGCACATACTTATCTATCACTGCATTCCATTTCTCTGTCATTCCCCAATCTGATTGGTCAGTTTTTATGTAAAAATGTTTTATGTGTACTCTCGCAAAACCAGATAACATTGCTGGTCTGAGTTACACTGGTGTGATTGTAATCTGTCCAATCAATCAAAATGTACAACACCAGACAGGTACTGAATAAAAATAAGAATCACAGATTAGTTTAAGTCAAAATGAACATAATCATGCAAAGGGTGAAACCACAGACACTTCCTCTGGTAAATTGGGTCTAATACTGTATAGAATGACATGTTGGAAGATGTCTGTCTCTCAAGGCAGTGACCATGGTTTCCTAGTTAAAGCTGCCTGATTTGTGTTTATCTTGTCCATTTAAAAATGCAATAAGAAGTTATACAGTCACTCATCAAAAAGTGTGAGGCATTATGTCCCTGTGGCAGACCTCTTACTGACCTTATAAAGGGTCAAATGTTCTGAAAAGGTCATGACTATATGATATTGGTAAAAAGCACCACATCTAACCAAAATAATTGAAAGTTTATCATGATACTTCATGATATCATCAAAAACGTATGTCTGTATCACTCTATAATAATTATTCATGTAATGATCTGCACACACACACACACACATACACACACACACACACATATATACAGCATTTAATAACCAACTTTATACAAGTGTTAATACTATTAATAAAGCCTACTTTAATTTACCAATTACAATCAAATTTGCTAATAATTATAATCTAAATGTAATGTAAGATGAGGTTGTTTTCTTATCTCTTTTTATTAAATCACCGAGAGTTAAAACTGTCAAATTAGCCAAGATACTGTGACAAATATGCCAGGAAATAAATGGGTCTGCCATGGAGACAATTTCCTGTTGGTGCCAAATCTGTCTGCCTTAAAAAAAATTGCTTCTGATAGATACTAAGATGCTGTCATAAACCTCCCCAAATATGCAGAAAGTTATTAGTTGCAGCCAAGCTAAATAGCAAAATAGAAATTTGAATTTCTTGGCACATTAATTTTGGAAGAGATGGACCCAGTACAAAATGAAAAAAGCAGACTGCTTCATTTCGAGATGGTTAAACATCTGAACCATATCTTTGCAAAACAAATGTGTAATTTATTTTTTCTCAGGTTTTATTATGTTTTTATCATAATACATCATAACATTTTATAATTAATGCTAAAACATGCATAAAGAAATAGTTTAATTGTATATATGAAAATTATTCAAATAGATATTTAAACATGTTAAATCAGGGAGGAAGTAGAGGAGTCTGCATGGAATATGGAGTGATATTCTGAAGGCCAGCCACATATGGCAGTAATCACATCTCCACCAACAAATACTCCTCTGTGTAAAGTAAGTATTAGCTACCAGACTAAGCACCTTAAAGGTCTCCTTAACTTGATGTTACCACACAGCTATGCTTCTTACTGCTGTAGTTCATATATCTCTTTAATAGGGTTTTTAACCCTTAAGCGACGGCCAGGACAGTAACATCTATGGTACCACAGGCAACGGAGCGGAAAGACATTAAATTACTCATTGTTCAAAGTTTAAAACATCATTTTGTAACATTCTCTTGGGCTGCAACTTTGTAACAATGTAATCATCGTAATGGCATCAGGCATCTTTCATCATGAAACTTAAGAACCCAGTACTTCACTGATCATATTGAATAACCTTGGTTAAAAATTAAACCAATTAAGTATGCGGATACATGAGTCAAATAAAGAAATCTGGTTACTCCTACCAATAATAATATTGCAATAGGTTAGTTCTTTGGGGGTTAAAATGTTGCTTTCCCTGTTTTAAGCAGTCAAATGATGGAGCAATACAAGTAGAGCTTCCTCTTAATGCATCCTTCCTGGCCAGACATAGTCTGCTATAGCTATATAAATGTGATAATTATTGCTATTATTATAATTATTTAATTCTATGTCATACCATTAAAATATCATATATCAAAATGATAACTATCCCGGAAAAGCAATTACAGGTGATACCCACGCATTACAATGGCATAACTAATTTTGCTGGACAAAAGTATCACTAGACATTTACATAGAACGAGGTCATGATTGTGCACAGTCACGCACACTCAGAATATGGTAATATCTAAATACTATTATGCAAATAAATGTAGATACATTCACACAGATAGATAAATTCACACAGGATAAGTTTATGAGTGTATAGCAGTTGAAGATGTAAAGTACATGACTGTATACACTCATTTTAACAGGTTCAAGACTGAATATGAGCGCACAGTGATTTGACACAGTGTTGCCTGGCAACACCCAATGTCGACTCCATCTTTAAATCACTCTTATTGGTCAAATAAAACATATAAAAATCAGGAATACGACCGGATGCTGGGCACAGAATAAACAGAACAAAAGAGAGGTAAAACAACAATCAATGCCTTTACTGGTAAATGTAATCAGTGGAACAGTGCTTTGATATAAAGTCTATAATTCTCATCAGCCTTTGCCCTTCGTCGCCATTATTCCCTGATGTGTACACAAATAACCTGTTGTGTTGTCTTTTGTGGTGACTTAATCTTCTCATTAGCTTTGATCTACTGCTTGCTGGTCACACAACCCAGAGAGCACAGACACTCCACCTAGTGGACCACCCAAAATGTGTAATCTGCCTGTCAGTGATAAGCACATGGCATACGACCAGCTAGACTATATTATCTCACTAGCAAGGCATGATGGGACATCCATCAATACTTTATTAACCATCTATGAATGATAGACCTCATAAAATAACGCAATTAACCCATATATCTTCACCAAAACTTTCCTAATAGAAATTGTATGTCATTACCAGCTGATGTATGGTTACATCTGTTCTTGTTCTAAATAAAGAGACCAGGTTTTGATTTTAATTGTTTTCCAACAAAATGTCATTCCCTCTGGCAAATTGATTTAAAATTCCCAGACAGTTTGATCAATTCAAGAATAAACATAATTTCCAAAGAGTATTTTGCAATGTAGCGACTGTCATAATTTTCACAGCAGTTGAAAGAAGCAGCTTTTGGAAGCTGTCAATTTTTAGGTTCATAATTACATAATCACAAAATAACTTGAATGTTATGAGTCATCAGAAAACAGAAGAGACGCAAGTGCTAGGTGGCACAATGATTTATCTGAATCTATAGATGTTTTAACAAAGGACAATTTGAACTCTCAACCAAGCATATATCAGTGATGATAATAATAAAGTTATATATAGCACCATATCAGACCAGGTCTTAAAAAACGTTTTTTTTAATAGCATTTAAAGAGAGGGTTTTGAATATATTCTAAATATTTCAACCATTCAGGCCTCCAGAGATTTTGCAGTATTCCTCAACCAACTTTCAGCCCCATGTTTTCAGTGCTTTCACAGCTTGGCTGCCACTATCACAAATGACTTCGCTGCTGACACAATGTATCTGACTGCATTTGCGACTCCTCCCTATTCAACCACAAGGGTCTTTTGGGGGAAAAACATATGAGAGAGATTTTAATAGTATATTTTTTAGTAGTATATTCCAGATTTTAGGTGCAAAGACGTCAAAAGCCCTGACCCTATACATTTTATTAATAGATTTTCTGACTTTATTTTAAACAAAAAAATTCCTTATGTGCCATGACCAGATGCTGTCTTGTTTTAGTGCTGTATAAATTCTATTATTATCATCATTATTAGATCTCAAAATACCCATCATTAAATAATATTGCTCACATCTATTTTACCACCTCAATTCCCAACTCAAATTCAGTACAATATTGTGAAGATCAGCAAGAAATGGAGTCTGATTTTATGCAAAGGCAATAGTTAGTTTGTGACACTTTCACCATGATTTCAAATGTTCCACAATGAGACCTCTTTGGAGAGGGTATAGGACTGATTCCCTGAATTGTCAAATCCCAGCCACAGACCTCAGCTCATATTAGAATACCGGCAAGTAGCATGAGTGCCACCTCAACATGGATGGGAATCCTACCCATGAACTCAACATGGCTGGGAATCCTACCCATGACCTCAACATGGCTGGGAATCCTACCTATGACCTCAACATGGCTGGGAATCCTACCGGTATACACATAACCTCAACATGGCAAGGAATCATACCCATGCCCTCAACAATCCTACCCATGACCTCAACATGGCTGGGAATCCTACCCATGACCTCAACATGGCTGGGAATCCTACCGGTATACACATAACCTCAACATGGCAAGTAATCCTACCCATGACCTCAACAATCCTACCCATGACCTCAACAATCCTACCCATGACCTCAACATGGCTGGGAATCCTACCCATGACCTCAACATGGCTGGGAATCCTACCCATGACCTCAACATGGCTTGGAATCCTACCCATGACCTCAACATGGCTGGTAATCCTACCCATGACCTCAAGTGCTAAAAACATAAACTCTGACCAACTGCACATAGTCCACGGCTTGCATTGGCAGTAGATTCTAATGTCTGAAAACAAAGAACTATGTCATTGTTTAATGTGACATTTGAGTGGTTTCTTTCTTTGCTGCAAAAACTCTACCAAATTTATGGAAATGTAGAGAATCCTCTCATTTCCAAACCTTTGTGTCCAGAACTCTATGTCCAAACCATTTGTCCAAACTCAGTATCCATACTCTGTTCCCAAAAATCTATGTCCAAACCATCATGTCAGTGCAGTATTCATTAATATGATAGAGGTCTTTCATGAGACTCTTGTCCCTCATATCTATATAGACATGAGCCACCTCACACCGATACTTCTAAGTAAAGCTTCAAGGCATTCCAGTCATTGGCTGTAATGTGACAGTCAAACAAATTGCACACAAATCCTCTCAGCATGTCTTGTATGGCGTGCACGGCTCAAATCAATGCTTTCTCCTTCTGCTCCAATGACATTTACTAATAAGTTGCAAGTCATAACTCATTTGATTATGAAATTTAATGTTGAAGGAAAAGGAGTTTATCATGCATGTGAACAAGGCCAGAACATCTGATATCATCAACCACTGCACATGTCACAGGATGGACACAGGTCAGATAATCTGATACCATCAACCACTGCACATGTCACAGGATGGACACAGGTCAAACAACCTGATACCATCAACCACTGCACGTCACAGGATGGACACAGGTCTGACAATCTGATATCATCAAACACTGCACATATCGCAGGCTGGACACAGGTCAGACAATCTGATACCATCAACCACTACATATATCAAAGGATGGACACAGGTCAGACAATGTGATACCATCAACCACTACATATATCAAAGGATGGACATAGATCAGACATCAATCAATCCCCAAACACTGATTTTGAACTCAAAATATTGGGTTCATAATTTGGAACCTGTTGATAAAACACAGCCCTGATGTCATCACCCATTTCACAGGATGGAGACACGTCAGACAATCAAAGCTCGCCCACGGCTCATATCCAAAGATGGACATATGTTAGACAAGAGAAAGAGTTCAAATGATCAGATGTGATAGTCAAATAAAGACATAGAAGTGAGTTACTCACAGAAGATATGTGTCCTGCTCATGTTCTCTTCTCACTCCTCAAGCCATGTGATCTCCTACTACTCTCAGACTTCCTGCACTCCACACTGCCGCCAACATCAAAGGTATTTGGTATTGGACCCACCATGCAAATGTAGTTCACCACAAACAGTACCTCAGTAAATATCCTGTCACAGATCAATGTAAAGGTGCTTAGTTGCAGACATGTTTTATGTGGGTCAGTAGTGAAGTCAGGGTGTAATGATTGTGTTGTGCGTTAGTGGTGAGGCTGCTCAGTGCTGGCTGCCTGGTCTGGTCTCACTGAGAGGCTCAACGCAACTCACATGCCCGACTCTCAAGCTGATTCAAGCCGAGCACTGAGCACTGCCGACACCTCACAGCACTCTGGCCCTATCTCTTCATTGCTGGCACCAGACTCCCAGCCCCTGCCTGCCCAGCTTGCCCCCAGCCTCCCAGCCCTGCCTGCCTGCCCCTGTCTCCCGGCCCTGCCTGCCCCTATCTCCCAGCCCTGCCTGTCCCTATCTCCCAGCCCTGCCTGCCCCTATCTCCCAGCCCTGCCTGTCCCTATCTCCCAGCCCTGCCTGCCCCTATCTCCCAACCCTGCCTGTCCCTATCTCCCAGCCCTGCCTGCCCCTATCTCCCAGCCCTGCCTGCCCCAGCCTCCCAGCCCCTGCCTGCCCCTATCTCCCAGCCCTGCCTGCCCTGGCCTCCCAGCCCTGTCTGCCCCAGCCTCCCAGCCCTGCCTGCCCAAGCCTCCCACCCCTGCCTGCCCCTATCTCCCGGCCCTGCCTGCCCCTATCTCCCAGTCCTGCCTGCCCCTATCTCCCAGCCCTGCCTGTTCCTATCTCCCAGCCCTGCCTGCCCCTATCTCCCAGCCCTGCCTGTCCCTATCTCCCAGCCCTGCCTGCCTGCCCCTATCTCCCAGCCCTGCCTGTCCCTATCTCCCAGCCCTCTGCCTGTCCCTATCTCCCGGCCCTGCCTGCCTGCCCCTATCTCCCAGCCCTGCCTGCCCCTATCTCCCTGCCCTGCCTGCCCCTATCTCCCAGCCCTGCCTGTCCCTATCTCCCAGCCCTGCCTGCCCCTATCTCCCAGTCCTGCTTGCCCCCGGCCTCCCAGCCCTGCCTGTCCCTATCTCCCAGCCATGCCTGTCCCTATCTCCCAGCCCTGCCTGCCTGCCCCTATCTCCCAGCCCTGCCTGTCCCTATCTCCCAGCCCTCTGCCTGTCCCTATCTCCCGGCCCTGCCTGCCTGCCCCTATCTCCCAGCCCTGCCTGCCCCTATCTCCCTGCCCTGCCTGCCCCTATCTCCCTGCCCTGCCTGCCCCTATCTCCCTGCCCTGTCTGTCCCTATCTCCCAACCCTGCCTGTCCCTATCTCCCAGCCCTGCCTGTCCCTATCTCCCTGCCCTTCCTGCCCCTATCTCCCAGCCCCTGCCTGTCCCTTTCTCCCAGCCCTGCCTGCCTGCCCCTATCTCCCAGCCCTGCCTGCCTGCCTGCCCCTATCTCCCAGCCCTGTCTGCCCCTATCTCCCAGTCCTGCTTGCCCCCGGTCTCCCAGCCCTGCCTGTCCCTATCTCCCAGCCATGCCTGTCCCTATCTCCCAGCCCTGCCTGCCTGCCCCTATCTCCCAGCCCTGCCTGTCCCTATCTCCCAACCCTCTGCCTGTCCCTATCTCCCGGCCCTGCCTGCCTGCCCCTATCTCCCAGCCCTGCCTGCCCCTATCTCCCAGCCCTGCCTGCCCCTGTCTCCTAGCCCTGCCTGCCCCTATCTCCCAGCCCTGTCTGTCCCTATCTCCCAGCCCTGCCTACCACAGCCTCCCAGCCCTGCCTGCCCCTATCTCCCAGCCCTGCCTGCCCCTATCTCCCTGCCCTGCCTGCCCCTATCTCCCTGCCCTGCCTGCCCCTATCTCCCTGCCCTGCCTGTCCCTATCTCCCTGCCCTGCCTGCACCTGTCTCCTAGCCCTGCCTGCCCCAATCTCCCAACCCTGCCTGTCCCTATCTCCCAGCCCTGCCTGTCCCTATCTCCCAGCCCTGCCTGCCCCTATCTCCCAGCCCTGCCTGCCCCTATCTCCCAGCCCTGCCTGTCCCTATCTCCCAGCCTCTGCCTGTCCCTTTCTCCCAGCCCTGCCTGCCTGCCCCTATCTCCCAGCCCTGCCTGCCCCTATCTCCCCGCCCTGCCTGACCCTATCTCCCAGCCCTGCCTACCACAGCCTCCCAGCCCTGGTACCTTTCATTAAATTGTCACAGATAACAAATTAATTAAAATTGTTACAGATAACAAATTGAAATTGCTGTAAATCTACACAATAAAGCATTATTGGCAATTCAAATCTTGCCACACATTAATCTTTGTGATATTATAATCTATGACTTCTTAATCAAAATCATTTCATTAACAATGATGATCTGACCACATGTATGTAATATCTGTCAATAAAATTCAATCAATCAATCAATCTTAGCTATATTTTGAGCTTCCTTTTTCTATTATCTTAGAATTGTTCAAAACACTAGGCTATTGCAGAACATCTGGGGAATTTGCCCAATATTGTCACAAGACTGTAGTTTGGGCTGCTGATATTGGTCAGCGAGGACAGCTGAAATCTGACGGGGATATTTTTCAGCTTGTTAGGAGAATCTGCGCTTGGCAAGACACATGGCAATCAAAGTTCATCACATATCACGTCTCGTGTACACAGAAAGCCAACGCTTCATTTTGTTAAGCAAAACAAGAAACTTTGTTTGTTGACTGACTGGTTAAATGTCAACTGGGAAAGAGCAAGGATGTGAGGTTGGTGCTGATGAGGGCAGAGCTGGAGTCTACCATCACAGTATTGACCTGACAAGCATTCACTGCTAAGTTTAATACAATCACCAAAATACAAACTGATAAATGTGGATTTGACCGTCTACCATAACCGAGATGTGGACATGATTCAATGTGTAACAGGAATCATATTCCCTAGTGTTTTATGCCCCGGACTCAATTTTCTTGTAGGAGGACAATATTTGACAGTGACAGATTCATCTGAGTTTTTACCTCAGTCCTGGCCCTTATTAAAAGTTCTGCCAATAATGGATCAGTGTCACCAAAGAAAAATAGCCTCAAATAAGTTTAAAGATCATAAATCTCCTATAATTTTTATAAAACAAAAAAGTGCTGTCATTACTGCATTTTTTTTAAATATTGACACAATTCTTAAGTATTTTTCATCAGAAAAATGGTGAATTTAAACTTTTTTGGGTAAAAATGTGTTTCTAAAAAAAACAAAAACATGATCTTCTGAAAAATAAGGCAACAGAATAGGATTCTTGGAAGGAAAAATTATAGTTAGTCTGATGGTAAAAATAATATATTCCCGACATTTTCTTTGAGGTAGAACACAGAGGGGAGGAATCAAGAGGCTGCATATTAGCAACAGGAATGAGCCAATCACACCACGGGAAATGAGGCAGTCTCACTCCTATCGCCAGACTGCGACAACTGAAAAAGTCTCCAGTCTAGAAGCATAGGCTAGTCAAGTCCCGTTCTATCTTATTGTGGAAATTTGTTTGTCTTATTGTAGAAGCATGGGTCAGACAAGTTCCCATTGTATCTTATTGTAGAAGCATGGGTCTGTCAAATCCCCACTGTTCCCTATTGTAGAAACATGGATCAGACAAATCCCACTGTTCCCTATTGTAGAAATATGGATCAGACAAATCCCCATTGTTCTTTATTGTAGAAACATGGATCGGACAAATCCCCATTGTATCTTATTGTAGAAGCATGGGTCAGTCAAATCCCCATTGTTCTTTATTGTAGAAGCATGGGTCAGACAAATCCCCTTTGTATCTTATTGTAGACGCATGGGTCAGACATATCCACATTGTATCTTATTGTAAAAACATGGTTCAGTCAAATCCCCATTGTTCTTTATTGTAGAAACATGGATCAGACAAATCCCCATTTTATCTTATTGTAGAAGCATGGGTCAGTCAAATCCCCATTGTTCTTTATTGAAGAAGCATGGATCAGACAAGTTCCCTTTGTATCTTATTAAAGAAGCATGGGTCAGACAAATCGCCATTGTATCTTATTGTAGAAACATAGTTCAGACATATCCACATTGTATCTTATTGTAAAAACATGGTTCAGTCAAATCCCCATTGTTCTTTATTGTAGAAACATGGATCAGACAAATCCCCATTGTATCTTATTGTAGAAGCATGGGTCAGTCAAATCCTCATTGTTCTTTATTGAAGAAGCATGGATCAGACAAGTTCCCTTTGTATCTTATTGTAGAAGCATGGGTCAGACAAATTGTCACTATATCTTATTGTAGAGGCATGGGTCAGCCAAATAACCATTGTATTTTATTGTAGATCAATTGTATCTTTTAGAAGTATGCGAAATTCCCAATTTTATATTATTGTAGAAGCATGGGCCAGTCATTTCCCCATTGTATCTTATTTGTCACATTCGGAAATTGTTTGATATAATATAACATAAACTTTTATGGAAGATTTGAAGTAGAGTTCTCTAGTAATTAGAAATATGGTAGATTACCATATACAGACATAACACAATAATTATAGCAAACATTTGAAGTGACAATAGTTAGTTGTCATGGCAATATTTCGGGTAAAATGACACCATTTAATATACTGTGTCATTGACTCAGCATGAACAAATGTCTGCACAACATGAAGTGGACATGCGATATACACAATCACATCAATGTTAGCACATCCAAACCCATTACCATACAATTCCTCTCGGAATGCTCAGTTGTAAAGGTGGGTGGATAAATCTCTCTTGTTTTATGGAGGAACTGTGTGGGACATGACATTTACTTTGTGAAGATCGGTGTTCATTTGTTCTTTATTACACCATAATGCGCTGGCCCCAAGACCAATCACAGCCATTAGATACCACAATACCTATTGTCCCCATAGCAACATCGTCCATCATTAGCCAATCCGCAATCAGCTTTATGTCATGGTGACAATGGTTACCAGCAGGTAATAGTCTCTGCCAATGAAGTTAAGTTTCCAGTCTCAGGCTTCATTATCAGCTCACTATATTGAAATTTAGTGATTTCCCAAGGAAATAGCCTCTGAACAACCACATTGTACTCAGAAAATCTCATTTTCTTTCCCAATCTAACATCTTGTCAATGGGGGCCTGACAAACAATACCCAAACTGATTCTTTTCATATATTTTTCCATTATGTTTTAAGCAGTAGACCATAATCTGAATATTATAAAATAAAAATATGGGTGGAATTTTACACTAAAACTATGCATGAGTTAGTGACTATAACTGATTTGTTTCTTTAGTTCCTTTTATATCCAGGTCAAAACAAAAATTCATTACCCTCAAATTTGTAACAAATATTTCAGCAAGAAAATACTCAAAGATATGAGCCTTTTGTGTGAATTGGCCTGAAAAATTTCAATTGATAAACTACAAGTGAGTACAACGTACCTTTCAACTTTTTTGTTACACCTTCCCCTTTAACTAAACAAACCAAACATCTCTCTGCAGTTGCCAACAAACTAGCTCTTCGGGGCTTACAATCAGCCAGCTAATTTGCTGACATACTTGTTGATCAATGTGTCTGTGGTATTTTTTTGCCGCACCTTACACGAGGGCAGGTATGTGAGCGGCAGGAGAGTTAGCGCTCTATTGGCTGCTCTCGCGGTGGACCTGGAACCACTCAAGCCATCACAGCACTGCCACCGGCCATGGATCCCGCCCTGTGCAAACTGACCAACATTATTGACCTCACCTCCTCATAAAAGTGCAATTTTCGGACAAATATTTGAAGAAAACTTGCAGGATATGATATGGTTTATGAGTTTTCTTGAAAGTTTTCTTAAAAGGATGCTGATTTTTTTCTCCGTTTTATAAAGGCATGTCAGTATTACTATGGCAGTCAAGGTTATGATATTGGAGAGATGCTACAGGCAGCATGAGAAATCAATGCACAAGATAAAGCCAGACATGGATCAACACCAATGCTCGCTCTGTCAACTTGCTAAATAGCTAGCAAAGGTGGAACACAGCTATGAAACTGCAAAATTCTCTCCTTTACATTCTTCCAAATCCAACATTTTCAGTGTCATTATCAACTTAATATATGTGCCTTATTTCCATTAAAAAGAAGGGTATGACCATGCATTGTGTGTTAATTTTATTTTGCAATTGTGGTTTCTTGAAAATATCATTTATTAACTCACAGATCTATATCACACAAGTGTATTTCATTTATTCCAAAATGATGATTATATAGAGATTTGTGGTGTCAAAATTTTAATTTTACTCTCCTCTGGCTCACTAAAGGGCCGCGAGTTGTGGTGCAGTTGTTTAGATCTCGAGCTTATTAGCACCAGTCCCTGTCACTGACGCTTTTCAAATGGTGACCTTGTGTTCCGTAAGCATATTTAAGCATTGTTAAATTCACATTTTCTCCGACTTGTGCATTATTTACACTTATTAAATGAAGGCAGACTACTGTTGAGACGTGGTAGAATATTTCAATGTGTATTATATTGCCTCTAGGTGTTTATTTGTGTATATATGGTATGGTATATATATATATCTGAGGACACATTGTAAGCCTGATATTATATATATAATAGGTTACCATCTCTATATATATATATAATGCCACAGAAAAGGACAAGGTACATTTGCATTGTTTGAAGTAATATTGACTGAAGTTATGAATTAATTTCTTAATGAGATAACTATATATCATTGACGAAGTTCTTAAAAGGCACAAACCCTATCATGGGCCAGATTTTCTGGGAAGGACAGTAGGCCATGGATGCAAAAGAGTTCTTAATTAAGAAGGATAAAACAATGTGCAGCTTGATTAGTGCCCTGAAACCACACCTGCCCCCTGCTTCTTATAAATGCATGCAAACCTTAAACAAAGGAGAAATACGTGATTTAATTAAAGTTGAACTTCACCAGTATCATGGCGGATCAGTTTAGAAAAAGGAAGAATTGTTAAGATGAAGACCTTGGTTTTCTTTTCTGAGCACCTTACTTATTGGATAAAATTTAATGAAGCTCTGAAGGGGTTTTTTTTCATTTCGTGATTTATTTATAATTTTGTCATGGAGTAAACCTTTTGTTTTTACTAACAGAGCATCAGAGAGTTACCATAGAAACAAATCATCTTAATGAGGCTGATGTTGAAGAAAAGTGAAAAGTTTTGACAAACATGTAAAATATATCTACATTCATATAGATAAAGTCAAAGACAACACAGAACCTTGGATTTAGAGCAAGTTTTAGATTTTCTAAGATCATCTGTGTACTAATTGGTCTCTGACTCCATACTTCTAAAAACAAAATCTTTATTTTATGACAGAAGATATTAATTGAACAAAGCTATTAAGAAGCATACTAGCCATTGAAGATATTAAAGAAATATTGATGCCGCAAGACGTCTTAAGATATGGGAACTTTTCAGGCATCTAATGAGGCTAATCTGAATTGGAACCCTGGTTCAAAGTGACATAAAACACAATCAGTTGGGAGTCACCTACACTGCAGCCTCCTAGTGACTGTATTCAACCCAGCAGACATTTGACATAGGTTTTGTGCATTAACACCTGCTTTGTTGGAAAATATTTCAAATTATATCACAAATTACTCAAATATCAGCCAGAATCTCGGCAAGTGCACTTCAAAGGATGGTTGCCAAGCAACAGCAGTCACCTGATGAGACCATGTGATGAATGGTATTAAGACCACCAATTCTATATATGTAAAATTTGATTGTGGGAATTACGGCTTGTGTTTCTTACTACAGAAGCCAATCTTTCTAGCAGCATAGAAGCCCCTTAAGGGATGTGAGGAATCTCTAAGACAGGATTCCAGGGGGGTCACTAATGAAGGATTCCACAAAATATGCAAATTACCTGTATCATTCTAAAAAAATGCTTAAGTTTATTTGTTAAAAATGCTCCCTCTATTTCAAAGTATTCCCGCAACAGATCTAGAATTTAAGTATAAAAAAACTGCCATACAAAGTAAACAATTCCCTTCACTATGTATAAAGGGTTATCAAGTTTGCATAGTAAATGTTCCTTGTTATTTTTTTCTTGTAAATTATAAACAACAGTGATTATATATTAAGATTTGAGCATTAGAATTTCAAACCTTTTGGAATTTTTATAGGAAGGGACAAGAATTTACAGTTATTTGGCATTAAACAGTCTTGTGCTGGAATCCAATAACTGCAAATATTTTGCTTCTGGAAGTATGTACTCAAAACGCCCAAGGCAGTCTCTGGGGATGGCCTGCCCCCTGGTGACATCAATGTTAATTACACAAAGCAAACAGTTGTCAGGATTGTGCAAGCTCAGGACAAAATCACCACCAGAACACGCTAGTCCTGCCAGCCCTGACATTCACCTCCGTGAAGTATATCTAAATAATCAGTAAAACCAAATACTATATCTCTATATAACTTGATATTGGACTTTTTAAACACTACTGCACACTTCCACGATGATGTATTTATCATGACTATTGTTTGTCAGATTTGAAGAACCGGGACTGTTACATTACATTACTGCATGGACGAGCAATACATCACATATCTGTCAACACGCTGTGGCTGCCATTCCCATCTGACAATCGACAACTCACTTCTCTGACAATAAATATCACGATGAGTATACTACCACATCACTCAGCTGCTTTGTGAGACATCAGTCACAGGCCTTGGTTATGAACTTCTCTTGATTAATAAACACAGACAGCAATAGAACTACAAATTTATATTACATAACATACATATGGTTATGAAAAATAAGTCTTTTTAACAAAATATGTACGTAAAACCATATATACATATATATATTGACTGCATTTTGAGCTCGGATCCTTTTGTTTTTAATCTTGGTACTTTTAAAGACTTAGAATAAACTAGTCCTTTTATATAATGTAATGGGATATGAAATTTAGTTATTTGTGATGCGTTGAACCCCATGCAATAAAACTGCTTTTCCATTCCTTTTTGGATAAAAACATATTTTAAATAGGCCTCTCAGTACAATAGACTTTTATAGTAATCAGGACAAGTTATTAAGGATTTCTTTCCCGACTCCCATGATATGTACCACAATCTAGGTGTGATCAAGTCTGTTCACACCAATTGCTCCTATGTGAATAATTTTCTATCCAAACAAGCTCAGACAGAGGAATTCTTCATTTCACAGACAATATGATGTGAGTGATTTCAACTGTACTTGCTTAAAACATTTTGCATAATTTTCAATTTCCATACTTGTCGATGCCAATAAGGAGTGATCGTGTTTAGTGCTGTCTAGAGATGTGTAGATAGGTGAGCTTCCTCCCTGAACTAACCCTTTCCCCCTGAGTTAACCCTTCTTCTTCTGTGAACCCTTCCTCTATGAGCTACTCCTTTCTCCCTGAGTTAACCTTTCCTCCATGAGTTAACCCTTCTTCTTCTGTGAACCCTTCCTCTATGAGCTACTCCTTTCTCCCTGAGTTAACCTTTCCTCCATGAGTTAACCCTTCTTCTTCTGTGAACCCTTCCTCTATGAGCTACTCCTTTCTCCCTGAGTTAACCTTTCCTCCATGAGTTAACCCTTCTTCTTCTGTGAACCCTTCCTCTATGAGCTACTCCTTTCTCCCTGAGTTAACCCTTTCTCCATGAGTTAACCCTTCTTCTTCTGTGAACCCTTCCTCTATGAGCTACTCCTTTCTCCCTGAGTTAACCTTTCCTCCATGAGTTAACCCTTCCCCTGAGTTAACCCTTCCTCCCTGAGCTACTCCTTCCTCCCTGAGTTAACCCTTCCTCCCTGAACTAATCCTTCCTGTGATGTGCACCTGTCCATCCCAGGTAGGCCTGATAAGACCCAGGTGGTGCATCATCTTATCTTACTTCTTCCAATTGCTTCACCCTTATCACCCTCCCCAGCTCTCCAAACTCCATATAATGTAAAATTCTTATCATAATACTTCTATTTTACATGTGGTAAAATTCTTATCATAATACTTCTATTTTACAATACATGCAAATATCCTACCTAAAATTTCTGACACTGGTTATGAATGTAGACACACACATCCACACACACGTATATGAAAATATTAGCACAGTAGAAAAGGGTCAGCCACAGAGTATTAGCAGTAGAAAAGGGCCAGTCACAGAGTATCAGTATCAGTAGAAAACGGTCAGTCACAGAGTATCAGTATCAGTAGAAAAGGGCCAGACACAGAGTATTAGCAGTAGAAAAGGGTCAGTCACAGAGTATCAGTATCAGTAGAAAACGGTCAGTCACAGAGTATCAGTATCAGTAGAAAACGGTCAGCCACAGAGTATCAGTATCAGTAGAAAACGGTCAGCCACAGAGTATCAGTATCAGTAGAAAACGGTCACACACAGTATATCAGTATCAGTAGAAAACGGTCAGCCACAGAGTAACAGTATCAGTTGAAAAGGGTCAGTCACAGAGTATCAGTATCAGTATCAATAGAAAAGGGTCATCCACAGAGTATCAGTATCAGTATCAATAGAAAAGGGTCAGCCACAGAGTATCAGTATCAGTAGAAAAGGGCCAGACACAGAGTATCAGTATCAGTAGAAAACGGTCAGTCACACACAGTATATCAGTATCAGTAGAAAACGGTCAGCCACAGAGTAACAGTATCAGTTGAAAAGGGTCAGTCACAGAGTATCAGTATCAGTATCAATAGAAAAGGGTCATCCACAGAGTATCAGTATCAGTATCAATAGAAAAGGGTCAGCCACAGAGTATCAGTATCAGTAGAAAAGGGCCAGACACAGAGTATCAGTATCAGTAGAAAAGGGCCAGACACAGAGTATTAGCAGTAGAAAAGGGTCAGTCACAGAGTATCAGTATCAGTAGAAAAGGGCCAGACACAGAGTATCAGTATCAGTAGAAAACGGTCAGTCACACACAGTATATCAGTATCAGTAGAAAACGGTCAGCCACAGAGTAACAGTATCAGTTGAAAAGGGTCAGTCACAGAGTATCAGTATCAGTATCAATAGAAAAGGGTCATCCACAGAGTATCAGTATCAGTATCAATAGAAAAGGGTCAGCCACAGAGTATCAGTATCAGTAGAAAAGGGCCAGACACAGAGTATCAGTATCAGTAGAAAAGGGCCAGACACAGAGTATTAGCAGTAGAAAAGGGTCAGTCACAGAGTATCAGTATCAGTAGAAAACGGTCAGCCACAGAGTATCAGTATCAGTAGAAAACGGTCAGTCACACACAGTATATCAGTATCAGTAGAAAATGGTCAGCCACAGAGTATCAGTATCAGTAGAAAAGGGTCAGTCACAGAGTATCAGTATCAGTATCAATAGAAAAGGGTCATCCACAGAGTATCAGTATCAGTATCAATAGAAAAGGGTCAGCCACAGAGTATCAGTATCAGTAGAAAAGGGTCAGCCACACAGTATCAGTATCAGTAGAAAAGGGTCAGCCACAGAGTATCAGTATCAGTAGAAAAGGGCCAGTCACAGAGTATCAGTATCAGTAGAAAACGGTCAGCCACAGAATATCAGTATCAGTAGAAAACGGTCAGCCACAGAATATCAGTATCAGTAGAAAACGGTCAGGCACAGAATATCAGTATCAGTATCAGTAGAAAAGGGTCAGCCACAGAGTATTAGCAGTAGAAAAGGGTCAGTCACAGAGTATAAGTATCAGTAGAAAACGGTCAGCCACAGAGTATCAGTATCAGTAGAAAACGGTCAGTCACACACAGTATATCAGTATCAGTAGAAAATGGTCAGCCACAGAGTATCAGTATCAGTAGAAAAGGGTCAGTCACAGAGTATCAGTATCAGTATCAATAGAAAAGGGTCATCCACAGAGTATCAGTATCAGTATCAATAGAAAAGGGTCAGCCACAGAGTATCAGTATCAGTAGAAAAGGGTCAGCCACACAGTATCAGTATCAGTAGAAAAGGGTCAGCCACAGAGTATCAGTATCAGTAGAAAAGGGCCAGTCACAGAGTATCAGTATCAGTAGAAAACGGTCAGCCACAGAATATCAGTATCAGTAGAAAACGGTCAGCCACAGAATATCAGTATCAGTAGAAAACGGTCAGGCACAGAATATCAGTATCAGTATCAGTAGAAAAGGGTCAGCCACAGAGTATCAGTATCAGTAGAAAAGGGTCAGTCACAGAGTATTAGTATCAGAAGAAAAGGGTCATAGAGTATCAGTATCAGTATCAATAGAAAAGGGTCAGCCACAGAGTATCAGTATCAGTATCAATAGAAAAGGGTCAGCCACAGAGTATCAGTATCAATAGAAAAGGGTCAGCCACAGAATATCAGTATCAGTAGAAAACGGTCAGCCACAGAATATCAGTATCAGTAGAAAACGGTCAGGCACAGAATATCAGTATCAGTATCAGTAGAAAAGGGTCAGCCACAGAGTATCAGTAGCAGTAGAAAAGGGTCAGTCACAGAGTATCAGTATCAGTAGAAAAGGGTCAGTCACAGAGTATTAGTATCAGAAGAAAAGGGTCATAGAGTATCAGTATCAGTATCAATAGAAAAGGGTCAGCCACAGAGTATCAGTATCAGTATCAGTAGAAAAGGGTCAGCCACAGAGTATCAGTAGCAGTAGAAAAGGGTCAGCCACAGAGTATCAGTATCAGTAGAAAAGGGCCAGTCACAGAGTATCAGTATCAGTAGAAAACGGTCAGCCACAGAATATCAGTATCAGTAGAAAACGGTCAGGCACAGAATATCAGTATCAGTATCAGTAGAAAAGGGTCAGCCACAGAGTATCAGTAGCAGTAGAAAAGGGTCAGCCACAGAGTATCAGTATCAGAAGAAAAGGGTCACAGAGTATCAGTATCAGTATCAATAGAAAAGGGTCAGCCACAGAGTATCAGTATCAGTATCAGTAGAAAAGGGTCAGCCACAGAGTATCAGTAGCAGTAGAAAAGGGTCAGCCACAGAGTATCAGTATCAGTAGAAAAGGGCCAGTCACAGAGTATCAGTATCAGTAGAAAACGGTCAGCCACAGAATATCAGTATCAGTAGAAAACGGTCAGGCACAGAATATCAGTATCAGTATCAGTAGAAAAGGGTCAGCCACAGAGTATCAGTAGCAGTAGAAAAGGGTCAGCCACAGAGTATCAGTAGAAAAGGGTCAGTCACAGAGTATTAGTATCAGAAGAAAAGGGTCATAGAGTATCAGTATCAGTATCAATAGAAAAGGGTCAGCCACAGAGTATCAGTATCAGTATCAATAGAAAAGGGTCAGCCACAGAGTATCAGTATCAATAGAAAAGGGTCAGCCACACAGTATCAGTATCAGTAGAAAGTAGCACGAGTGGCAAAAAAGAATCAGAAAAAGGGAAAAACACATTATACCTGCAAAAGTGATACTCGTCTTTGGTTGTGAGGCTGGCAGGGATATTTGTGGTATAATTTGCCTGTGGAATGTGTCGGATTTACGAGGTAGGTTACTGCCCATGGCCCTGCCTCTCCACTTGACAGCCGATCCACCCGGCCCTTACAATACCAACCACACTAGTCACATGTGTTTGTTGACAAAATAACATTTGTTTCTTTTCTTTATAAAAAGAAGTGTGTACAAGAAAGAATCAACAACAAAAATTCAAGATTTTTATTTTCTATCTTTATCAAAAATAAAAAACTTAATAAATTAAACTGGAAAAAAATTTGTAAAAGAGATTATATTTTATTGGTTCTCTTCACTCAGATTCCGTCAGGGAATCATTAGTTATTTTGGACAATAATGGAAGTATAGGACACGTGTAGTGGGTGGGTTATTGTACACAATTTTCTGCGAGAAATGTAATACTAATAAACATTGATTGTTACAGCTTCCAGTAATGCAATAAGTGGTGTTAATTTTATCTCTTCGCCCTCCATGTTTGGTATAAAAGTCCTATATCTTGGAAGTTATGGACATTTTATAACCACAACTGTCAGAGATGGGCCTTGGTGGAAAGATTGCCTACCCATAAAATCAAGTCGCTCTTAGTTACGCGATCTTCAATCGGCAAGAATCTACCAGGATACTGAAACCACTCTTATCAATGTGAAATGCCATGCACCAAATGAATAACACACTTGATTTCTTTCACTTAGATATCTTGTACCCACTATTAAATACCACATCTGTTTCTCTTAAACATCTTGTACCTCCAAGTTAAATACCACATTTCTTTCACTTGAATATCTTGTACCTCCAAGTTAAATACCATATTTCTTTCACTTAGATACCTTGTACCTCCAAGTTAAATACCATATTTCTTTCACTTAGATACCTTGTACCTCTAAGTTAAATACCATATTTCTTTCACTTAGATACCTTGTACCTCCAAGTTAAATACCACATTTCTTTTACTTCGATAATAACCTTGTACCTCCAAGTTAAATACCACATTTCTTTCACTTAAATACCTTATTCCTCCAAGTTGAATACCACATTTCTTTCACTTAAATACCTTATTCCTCCAAGTTGAATACCACATTTCTTTCACTTGAATATCTTGTACCTCCAAGTTAAATACCATATTTCTTTCACTTAGATACCTTGTACCTCTAAGTTAAATACCATATTTCTTTTACTTCGATAATAACCTTGTACCTCCAAGTTAAATACCACATTTCTTTCACTTAAATACCTTATTCCTCCAAGTTGAAAACCACATTTCGTTCACTTAGATATCTTGTCCAGACTATTAAACACTACAATTCTTTCCCTTAAATATCTTGTATCTCTAAATTGAATACCACATTAATTTTCTATTACGTTTATAGCATGTTCCTTTCAGTTAAATGACACGTCTTTCTCTTAAATACCAGTTTAATGTCATTTCCTCACAGCTAAATACCATTTTTACATTATTTGCTTGACAACTTCCAGCCACCATGTTTTCACACCTTGGCTACCACAATCACAAATGGTTTTACTCCAAACACAATACGTGTAAAAGTACACCCTACTCCCAACCCAAACCACTGGTCAAAAATTAAATTATGAAAACATTAATTGGCATTCTTTCCAAGCATAACAAAAACATTACTCACTGTATAGTATTTAACCAAATCATTTAAAAAGCAACACAAGCAATGACCAAAAAATAATAAACTGTAAAAAAAAAATATATTATTTCACCCAGAGTTGAAATCAATACCAAATTATATGAAATATTTACAAAATGTCCTCCTTATTTGGTAAAATATGGCTATGCATGAGACATTTTAAGTCGCTTGTATAGTTCTCTATGGGACTTTGAATGTCTAATGTGTCTCACTAAACCAATGTGATTCTGAGGGTAGATATAGCTTTTGTTTTAAAGATAGACTGAGAGAGAGAGGGTTGGTTTACATAGCTTGTTAAAGCCAGAATAATTATACAAGAGGTTGCAACCATTGTACAAAGGCACTCTTCAGAGTGTGGGAGGTAGGTTGTTCTGGGGGACAGGGAAATATATTATGACACCCCCCCCCCCTCCCCCTACTCCCCCTACTCCCCCACCCCTTCTCTACCAGCCACCAGTCACCATACATCATCCTACCGTGATATTTAAATGCACCACATGTTACAATTTACTGGCATGTAGGCACAGCTAGGAAGCCCCTGTGGCTCACAGCTCTGAAGCATGCAATAAAGACCGGGGCTTAAAGGGGTCGGCTGAAGCAACCGCTGTCTGCCACTCTCTGTTATACCCCACCTGTGCCACTCTGATATCTGAGGTGATCATACCTAGGGCACTGGTACAGACAGAGTACTGACCACCTGTGCCACTCTGATATCTGAGGTGATCATACCTAGGGCACCTGTGTCACTCTGATATCTGAGGTGATCATACCTAGGGCACTGGTACAGACAGAGTACTGACCACCTGTGCCACTCTGATATCTGAGGTGATCATACCTAGGGCACTGGTACAGACAGAGTACTGACCACCTGTGCCACTCTGGTATCTGAGGTGATCATACCTAGGGCACTGGTACAGACAGAGTACTGACCACCTGTGCCACTCTGATATCTGAGGTGATCATACCTAGGGCACTGGTACAGACAGAGTACTGACCACCTGTGTCACTCTGATATCTGAGGTGATCATACCTAGGGCACTGGTACAGACAGAGTACTGACCACCTGTGCCACTCTGATATCTGAGGTGATCATACCTAGGGCACTGGTACAGACAGAGTACTGACCACCTGTGCCACTCTGATATCTGAGGTGATCATACCTAGGGCACTGGTACAGACAGAGTACTGACCACCTGTGTCACTCTGATATCTGAGGTGATCATACCTAGGGCACTGGTACAGACAGAGTACTGACCACCTGTGCCACTCTGATATCTGAGGTGATCATACCTAGGGCACTGGTACAGACGGAGTACTGACCACCTGTGTCACTCTGATATCTGAGGTGATCATACCTAGGGCACTGGTACAGACAGAGTACTGACCACCTGTGCCACTCTGATATCTGAGGTGATCATACCTAGGGCACTGGTACAGACGGAGTACTGACCACCTGTGCCACTCTGATATCTGAGGTGATCATACCTAGGGCACTGGTACAGACGGAGTACTGACCACCTGTGCCACTCTGATATCTGAGGTGATCATACCTAGGGCACTGGTACAGACAGAGTACTGACCACCTGTGTCACTCTGATATCTGAGGTGATCATACCTAGGGCACCTGTGCCACTCTGGTATCTGAGGTGATCATACCTAGGGCACTGGTACAGACAGAGTACTGACCACCTGTGCCACTCTGGTATCTGAGGTGATCATACCTAGGGCACTGGTACAGACAGAGTACTGACCACCTGTGCCACTCTGGTATCTGAGGTGATCATACCTAGGGCACTGGTACAGACAGAGTACTGACCACCTGTGCCACTCTGATATCTGAGGTGATCATACCTAGGGCACTGGTACAGACAGAGTACTGACCACCTGTGCCACTCTGATATCTGAGGTGATCATACCTAGGGCACTGGTACAGACAGAGTACTGACCACCTGTGCCACTCTGATATCTGAGGTGATCATACCTAGGGCACTGGTACAGACAGAGTACTGACCACCTGTGCCACTCTGGTATCTGAGGTGATCATACCTAGGGCACTGGTACAGACAGAGTACTGACCACCTGTGTCACTCTGATATCTGAGGTGATCATACCTAGGGCACCTGTGCCACTCTGGTATCTGAGGTGATCATACCTAGGGCACTGGTACAGACGGAGTACTGACCACCTGTGTCACTCTGATATCTGAGGTGATCATACCTAGGGCACCTGTGCCACTCTGGTATCTGAGGTGATCATACCTAGGGCACTGGTACAGACGGAGTACTGACCACCTGTGCCACTCTGGTATCTGAGGTGATCATACCTAGGGCACTGGTACAGACAGAGTACTGACCACCTGTGTCACTCTGATATCTGAGGTGATCATACCTAGGGCACCTGTGCCACTCTGGTATCTGAGGTGATCATACCTAGGGCACCTGTGCCACTCTGGTATCTGAGGTGATCATACCTAGGGCACTGGTACAGACAGAGTACTGACCACCTGTGTCACTCTGATATCTGAGGTGATCATACCTAGGGCACCTGTGCCACTCTGATATCTGAGGTGATCATACCTAGGGCACTGGTACAGACAGAGTACTGACCACCTGTGCCACTCTGATATCTGAGGTGATCATACCTAGGGCACTGGTACAGACAGAGTACTGACCACCTGTGCCACTCTGATATCTGAGGTGATCATACCTAGGGCACTGGTACAGACGGAGTACTGACCACCTGTGCCACTCGGATATCTGAGGTGATCATACAATACCTATGGCACACGGAGTATTGACCTGGGGTACTGTGGCGATTGTATAAATCTTTGAAGAGTGTTATTCTGCTGTTTTTGGAGAATGTTTCTGTAACAATAATGATTGTCATGGGAGAGTGTTACCGTGACAACATTGGTTGCCCTGGGAAACATATACCCTCCTTGGCAGATCCTGGGTTTACACCAGGCTCTGCAAGTATAGGCCAGAACTGTCTGTGTGAGTGAGATCAATAGTTCACTCCCACTTTTCGAACAGCCTACTGGAACTGATTCCAATAGCAGTGATAACACTTGTGATAACAAGACCAACTGGTGTCATTTTTATGGTGAGAAAGTAGGTACAACTACTGTTGAGCTAAATATATAATCAGATATAATCAGATTTTTACCAGATATATATAAACAAAACATAAAGCATTAATTATCTAGGTTATCTATTAGGTGGAAGAAAACAAAATTGTTTTATTTATCTCAGGAAAACCTCAATAATCAATATTTCCCATAAAAAAATCTGGATTTTTTCGTCCCCCGAATGATTGTGTGTCCTTAGGGAAATGTACAAGGCTTTAACACTTGCAAAGCTGGCATGTTAATATGTGGCCAATAATTCCACAAACACTAACAGAGGTATAGTTACCCAACCTCACCATGCAGTCAATTGACTCTTAACTGTAACAGAAATGGCTGTCATTTGACCATGACACATGCAGGTGACATGTGACTTGTTGATTTCCATCATGGCTGAAATCAAATTACTCTGCATTACACAGGTAGTATTCAATTACTACCTCTGCAGCCATTGCCCTGTTTTTGATCTCATTCAAAGTTTGGATCCAGAGTTCCCCGAGTCATAAATACTTGCCTTGCTCACAAAAATATCATCAAATCTAAATTGACCAACATTAGGTCATAAACTGTGACCAGGTGTCTGGCACATACACTGACTAATCAGTACAACTGCCGGTACAAAACAAATCTATTTATGTTCTTTCACTAATGAGTTGACACCCAGATTTTTCTGAATACTAATGACTTGTGCTTGATTCTGTGCGCACATTTATAGCTTTGGTGGCAGGGACTGATATATGATAGAGAAGTCCTGCAATGGAGGGTAAAATCAAATATGGACAACACCACATTTTGTAGATCTTGAATGTTTTGGAATAATAATTTGCCAATCTGATGGACTCAATACTAGAATGAGTGTTTTTTTGCAGGTATGTGTTAAAGATTGATGGATTGCCATATCATCAGGGATAAGTACATTTCATGTTTGTATTGAAATGTGGATTCAGGCAAAATATTTAGTGAGCAATCTTGCCATGAGTGACGGTATATCCGTGATCCGTGATTCACAAGCTTCAGGATAAAATATTTGAAACTATTGCATTTCACTGGATTCATAACTCATCTATGATCAATTCAGTACCACCCTCATACAAAAAAAATCACATTTTATCAATTACCAAATCTGCAAAATGAGCAAAATGGAAGTTGGTTTTTCTGGTTTTCTTTTTATAAACTTTGAAGAAAAAGTTCTTGTAAGGAGGCATAAAATGAGTTGAAATCAATAAAGCTGTGCTAGAGACAACCGTTCCATGTTTATTTCCCCACAGAACCTATGTAAGCTTGTTACATAACAGGTTCAGCTGATTTAAATAACAATAACAATAACAATGAGAACAAGCTACTTATTATTCATACACCAACAACAATCAGCAGTTCTGACACATGGATGTTCGTCCTCAGATCATAAAATATTTGTGAATATGTAAAATACATCCACAAATAGCAAATAAAACATACCAACATGCCATTTTTGGGAGAATATTTGTTGGATGTATCAGGTTAAATAAATCACAGCCACCGCATACAGTGCTAAACCAGTCAGAAAAGTAAGAAATATATGACGCAGTCAGGCAAGGCAGCGTATAAATGGGCAATATTTCATATTTGTGTCATTGCAGACTACTCTTGTGGTCATATACATTACCTCCGAGTCAAACTGCTGGCTTTTTGCAGAGAGATAAACAATGCAAGTTTCTGCAGCACAGTCGCGAACAAAGACATCTTCTGATGTGGCAAAAAATTCACAACATATACCCATTTCAGGTGCATTGAGCTAGATATATTTCAAACAGAATTTGATATGAAATCAATCACAGAATTGAAATAGGAGAGTTTGACACGACTGACAAATAAGCTCATGCATTCTAATTATGTGAAATAGACTCATACACTGCTGTAGTGGAGGTCATAATGAAACGCTGATGCCTACTGCGAGAGAAGCCCTTTTCTATTGGGAGACGCGATGGTCCCAATTGACCTCTCTGTGCGAGATCAGAGCCGGAATGGATGTCAGCGCTGGCGAGGTCAAATCTGCCAACTGCTAAAATGGATGCTTGGATAACGACACACAGGCAACAGATCTATCAATCTCATGGCATTGAAATGGAATAACCTGCACAATATGCACAATTTTACCAATAAATCTCACTTATATTACCCAGACATATTGCAGAAACTCTCAAACGCAAACACACTTAACTGTATAGAGTTATCAGCAAGTTTATCTCAATGTTATTAAATCGCATGCAAAAATTAAGATTGCTGCTAGTTTGATGAAAATTTAGCAAAACTATAGCCTTGCTATTTGTGCAGTTTGTAGTGAATGAAGCTGCCTGTCTTGAAGTTATGTGCTTCTCGTGGCTTTGAGAGCCGTATTCACTGTAATATGCTGCCATAAATTTGGAAGCTGTTACTGGTTGATTACAGTGACTGTGAGTGTTAATAACCAGAGAATACCTGGGTTGACCATCACCATACAAGCTACACAACATACCTCACATGCCGAATCCTAACCCAGCCACTTCAGAAACACCACTTAATGCTCCCAGCATCTATCAATGTAAACATGTGGCTGTCACTGTTACAAGGCCTGCTTCCCACCCCATGCAAGAGTGCAGCTCTCAAGTCTATGAACAAACCAACACAATGTGAGGAAGGAATCCAATGTTAGCATCCCCTCCATACAAAACACATGTAATATATTTATTAACCACTTGACTACACAGTGCAAGCATGTAGCTGTCAATGTTACTATCCCCTCCACTATACAATGCAAGCATGTAGCTGTCAATGTTACTATCCCCTCTACTATATAGTGCAAGCATGTAGCTGTCAATGTTACTATCCCCTCCACTATACAATGCAAGCATGTAGCTGTAAATGTTACTATCCCCTCCACTATACAGTGCAAGCATGTAGCTGTCAATGTCACTATCCCCTCCACTATACAATGTAAGCATGTAGCTGTCAATGTTACTATCCCCCTCCACTATACAATGCAAGCATGTAGCTGTCAATGTTACTATCCCCTCCACTATACAATGCAAGCATGTAGCTGTCAATGTAACTATCCCCTCCACTATACAATGCAAGCATGTAGCTGTCAATGTTACTATCCCCTCCACTATACAATGCAAGCATGTAGCTGTCAATGTTACTATCCCCTCCACTATACAGTGCAAGCATGTAACTGTCAATGTTACTATCCCCTCCACTATACAGTGCAAGCATGTAGCTGTCAATGTTACTATCCCCTCCACTATACAATGCAAGCATGTAGCTGTCGATGTTACTATCCCCTCCACTATACAATGCAAGCATGTATCTGTCAATGTTACTATCCCCTCCACTATACAGTGCAAGCATGTAACTGTCAATGTTACTATCCCCTCCACTATACAGTGCAATCATGTAGCTGTCAATGTTACTATCCCCTCCACTATACAATGCAAGCATGTAGCTGTCAATGTTACTATCCCCTCCACTATACAATGCAAGCATGTAGCTGTCAATGTTACTATCCCCTCCACTATACAATGCAAGCATGTAGCTGTCAATGTTACTATCCCCTCCACTATACAATGCAAGCATGTAGCTGTCAATGTTACTATCCCCTCCACTATACAATGCAAGCATGTAGCTGTCAATGTTACTATCCCCTCCACTATACAATGCAAGCATGTAGCTGTCAATGTTACTATCCCCTCCACTATACAATGCAAGCATGTAGCTGTCAATGTCACTATCCCCTCCACTATACAATGTAAGCGTGTAGCTGTCAATGTTACTATCCCCTCCACTATACAATGCAAGCATGTAGCTGTCGATGTTACTATCCCCTCCACTATACAATGCAAGCATGTAGCTGTCAATGTCACTATCCCCTCCACTATACAATGTAAGCATGTAGCCGTCCATGTTACTATCCCCTCCACTATACAATGCAAGCATGTAGCTGTCAATGTAACTATCCCCTCCACTATACAATGCAAGCATGTAGCTGTCAATGTTACTATCCCCTCCACTATACAGTGCAAGCATGTAGCTGTCAATGTTACTATCCCCTCCACTATACAATGCAAGCATGTAGCTGTCAATGTTACTATCCCCTCCACTATACAGTGCAAGCATGTAGCTGTCAATGTAACTATCCCCTCCACTATACAATGCAAGCATGTATCTGTCAATGTTACTATCCCCTCCACTATACAATGCAAGCATGTAGCTGTCAATGTTACTATCCCCTCCACTATACAATGCAAGCATGTAGCTGTCAATGTTACTATCCCCTCCACTATACAATGCAAGCATGTAGCTGTCAATGTTACTATCCCCTCCACTATACAGTGCAAGCATGTATCTGTCAATGTTACTATCCCCTCCACTATACAATGCAAGCATGTAGCTGTCAATGTTACTATCCCCTCCACTATACAATGCAAGCATGTAGCTGTCAATGTTACTATCCCCTCCACTATACAGTGCAAGCATGTATCTGTCAATGTTACTATCCCCTCCACTATACAATGCAAGCATGTAGCTGTCAATGTAACTATCCCCTCCACTATACAATGCAAGCATGTATCTGTCAATGTTACTATCCCCTCCACTATACAATGTAAGCATGTAGCTGTCAATGTTACTACCCCCTCCACTATACAATGCAAGCATGTAGCTGTCAATGTTACTATCCCCTCCACTATACAATGCAAGCATGTAGCTGTCAATGTTACTATCCCCTCCACTATACAGTGCAAGCATGTATCTGTCAATGTTACTATCCCCTCCACTATACAATGCAAGCATGTAGCTGTCAATGTTACTATCCCCTCCACTATACAATACAAGCATGTAGCTGTCGATGTTACTATCCCCTCCACTATACAATGCAAGCATGTAGCTGTCAATGTTACTATCCCCTCCACTATACAGTGCAAGCATGTAGCTGTCAATGTTACTATCCCCTCCACTATACAGTGCAAGCATGTAGCTGTCAATGTTACTATCCCCTCCACTATACAGTGCAAGCATGTAGCTGTCAATGTTACTATCCCCTCCACTATACAATGCAAGCATGTAGCTGTCAATGTTACTATCCCCTCCACTATACAGTGCAAGCATGTAACTGTCAATGTTACTATCCCCTCCACTATACAATGCAAGCATGTAGCTGTCAATGTTACTATCCCCTCCACTATACAATGCAAGCATGTAGCTGTCAATGTTACTATCCCCTCCACTATACAAGCATGTAGCTGTGAATGTTCTCACAATTTTACACACTGCAAATTTCTGTGCAAATCCAAAGAAAACAAAACCGGTTGAAGCTATACACCAGTCCAATAATGTAATACAGCCTCGCATCTGTCAACATTGCATGATGTTACACAAGTCCCTGTCAATAAAGCTTTCTAAGCACCCAATTGTTATATTAAATATAAATTCCTCTCCTAACTTTGAACAGAAATGCGTCTTTTGGTGTGGCACTGCATGATTTCATTTCACTTTATACTTAAGCTTTATGCAATGAATGTTACACACATTTGTCAGATAACCAGTTAGTTTGACTTATATCATATCAACCAGTCTTTATTATTGGAACTGCGTGTGCATGATTTTGGTAGTGTAAGAAATGATAAAGGTTGTCATGTCACATATACAACAGCCCATCAAGGAATCATCACAATGGCATAACTTAGATGTGGAAAAATGAATTCCCTTCAGACTAACATGTGCCGTGGATATCACTTTGCTTAAAAAAAAACACAAACAAATAAAAAAAATGTAGGAATTTGGTGTTTTTGTGCTCATGTTTAACATTGTGATAGAGAGATATTTCAGCCGTAGACAGGATGTAAACAAGCCTACCTCAGTTCAGTGTGGCAAGCATGGTCCACAAAATCAAACTTCCACCGTCATATCTTCTGTCGACTTTTACGCACAATATCTGAGCATAGAAGTTTGTTGGCTTTTAGCTTCTGCTGCCTCTGGTTGCTACTCCCAAGACACAGACTGCCCGCCTGCCGTTTAGCTCAGCTTTCTCCTCTCTGCAACTGTCATCAGCATTGCGATGCTGGGGCAGTAAACTGCAGAGTGCAGACAAGGGCAAGCACGGAGGTTAACGCAGATGGTCTGCATCAGTTTGGATCTCGTGGATCCTGTCCACTTAGAACGCGGGCACTGCTGCCTCTATATATAGCATATGCCGAGAGGCCATCCATTGAAACACTCCTAACCTGAACAGGCTCCATGATTATTCCATGTCCCACATTTATTCCAATATATATATATAAAGCAAAACATTTCTATAAACTATATTTAGAAGAACTTTCACTTTAGTAATGTCTTATTTGACATAGGTCCATGAAGCTTTCATGTGATAATTTTTTTTCCTCATCTTTCTGGCTTAATTCAGAAGTATTGGGTGATGATGAAAACATGAATGTTAATCTACACATATTTTGTTGGTAAGGCCCTTTAGGTAAGATAGAAGAGTGCCTTACAAAGTTCTTTTTCTTGCCAAAAATAATCATGTCCCCTTCATTTGAACCCCCAATAAATGACAGTGCAAGATAATTGCTTTGTTCAGTTCTTAATATGTCAAATGCATCGGGAGAGATTTTTGCTTTGATTTGCTTTTTTCCTTTGCTCTTAACATTTAATCAAATTCTTCTAATTCTAGATTGCAAATTGAAGAAAGAAAGGGACAAAGATTAGTTTTTGATAACATTTAAAGAAACGTCATATCTAACTTAGATGGCATTTTGAGAATAACGACACTACCAATATATGTATAACAAAAGTGTACCTTTAGCTTAAATGATGCTTTCAAGTTAAAGGATTTAAAAAAGGTTTTCTAACTTAAATTAAGTGTGTTTTTGTCATGAAGCAAATTCAGTATATCTAAAATTATGATATTAAGTATTTCAAAATTTAGATCATTAAGTAAAATCCCCTCTGTCCAATATAAACAGAAATGTGTTACCTATTTAGTTGGCTTTGGTATATTATAAAGATGCACTCTCGCTAATTGGTATCTTAGCAATGGTCAACAAATCAAAATACAGTCCGTATCTTTCCAAGATCTCTCTAAGTAGGTCTCATCATAAAATGACTGAAAAACGTTGAAAGTGATGTAAAACCCCAAACAAACAAACAAACAAACAAACAAACAAACAAACAAACAAACAAACAAACAAACAAACAAACAAACAAACAAATCCCACTAACATTAAAAGATTTTGAACCACAGTTCAACCAACTTCAGCCACCATGTCTTTAGTACTTTCGCAGCTTGGCTACCAGTATCACAAATGAACAGAGAATATGTGTAGGATAAGTAAGATATGGTCACATGACCATTACACAGTTTAATCATCGAGTGAAACAAGAGGATTATACAAGTAATGAAAGAATGGCCATACCTTATCTGTTTTAAAATATGGACTCACAAAGCACTGAAACTGATTTAATAATCTGAAGTTCAGTAAGTTGATATCAGTGCATGAATGTATATTTCACACCTATCACATGATGTAATCAATTTCAATTTCTTCAAATTTCAAAATCATTCTTTTCAACAGTGAACAGAGAAAGCCATTTACTTTATATCACACTTTAGATAAGAAATGAATGAGCCTTGATTTCACTTCTGACAATCATGTACTGATTGGATAACAAAATAATCAACACAAGCAGTATCAACACTGAAATATATATAAATCAAACAAGAATTACAGTTATGAATCACAATCATGATATTTCTGTTATGTATTGTTTCACAGTCTTTCATTTAATATTATCAGAGATTTTCTTTAAATTATAGAAAGCTACATCTTGAAATACTGGCCTTCAGGTTGTATAATGGCAATACCTCATAGTATTGATAATGGGTATGTCTCATTTAATGCTTGCAGTGAGTCTATAGAGGCCACTAATAAACCATTGTGTTGTGCAAGCATCATGTGATATAAAGTACAGCAATACTGATTTGTGATTGGCTAGAGTAAGGAGGCCATATTTTAAAGTGATAAGAAACGTGACAATTTATTCTTGCATATCTTGAAAATATAACACCAGAGCAATAATGAGACAACCCAAATCTATGCATTACATTACACAAAACTTGCAAGAAGTTTCATGAAAGCGATGCCGGACCAATATCCATAACTCGCCTTAAACAATATGGCTCATTAAGAATGCAAGACACTACGCTCATTTCATTAATAGACCTACTCTATTTGATAGTACAGGGCTCTATCTAAAACTGATACCATTAATGGATCTTTTCTGATCAAGTGCTGGGGGATTAACATTTTCAACTCTATTCAATTCACCCCATTACTTGAATGAATGTACCCCAATAGGTTAAAGGAGGTTGAACATTTGGCAGATTTCTCTCAAGGAAATAACGATTCATGAAATGACAATTGAAATGTGCCACTCTACTGTGTAATAAGGATTTGTATTTTCAAAAAAATACTCAATTCAAAGGTCTACATGGCAGATATTTACCATCCTGATTCCTAAAAATGAGAGGTTATTGTGTTGTAGATAAAATTTCTTTTTAATTTTTTTTCCCTTGAATATAATGTAATAGAAATGTATGATGACAGACATCAAAAATGGCTTTCCCCATGCCGAAAGGAATACGAAATCATCAAGAAGAAATCTTAATGAATTAACCCCTATCTGAAGTTTCTCTGACATTCTTTTGATCAAGTTAATGCAGTTTATCTCAATTTTAACATCTCCCTTGATCTTCTGACTTCACTCATTGAACTTTTGACCTCTGATCATGCCCTGAAAGAAGTCACTTTTCAGAAGAAGCTTAAGTGTTTTTTCTCCAGTAGGTGGCACTGGCCTCATCAGACGAACCATACAATGAACTCTGTCAGTGCTACATCACAGACCCAAATCCAGGGATCTCAACAGATCCCTTTCTGGGCGACACTTTAAATAGGCAGCTGAGATTTTGTCACCTCTGCTGGTGCCATACCATTCATCACAGTACGACAGCTAAAGATGCAGGGAAGTGACCAGTCTCTACTCACAAAGCTTAGCGGAAATAATAAACTGGTCCCTGGTAAGTGTCTGTCTGCGAAGACCTCAGCAAACATTTCCTTGCAGAGAAAACCTGATTTGAGCTAACTTTTGGTGATGTGTGCGACTAAATCTTACCTTCCCCACCAAGAATAGGTGACTTGATCACATGGAAACATCAGCTGTCAATGAGTAGACTATAGATTGCTTTTAGAATATAAATAATTCTGAATGTCATATTCTATACAAATTCTATTTTGCATGTTTTTGAATAATTCCTTCAAGAAATCTTTAAAAATTCATAATTATACTAATAAATCATTTTGAACGTTTGTATATTGTTTCAGTGCCATTCTGAGCAAACTCAAGATGATCAATTGTTTTCGTTTAAATGTACTTCAGCGTATACAAATTGAACAAAAGGAGTTTATTTCTTCTTATTATTGACCTGAGATAGGATATACATTATGGAAAGAATTCCCTTCTCATCCATATTTCATAAGGCATCCATAAATATCAAATAACAAACAGGCTGCAACCAGATCATGGTACATCATTGTAAAAACACACTGATGATGCTCCCCCCTTCACCATGGTCCACCATACCTAGCAATGCTATGTGCATATATTTTTTTATCATGGTCCACCATATCTAGCAATATTATGTGCATATATTGCGTGACCATGGTACACCATACCTAGCAATATTATGTGCATATATTGTGTGACCATGGTACACCATATCAAGTCATGTAACATGCATATATTGCATGACCATGGTCCACCACATCTAGCAATGCTATGTGCATATATTGTGTGACCATGGCCCACCATACCGAGCAATGCTATGTGTGTATATTTTGTGACCATGGCTCATCATACCTAGCAATGCTATGTGCATATATTGTGTTACCATGGTCCACCATACCTAGCAATGCTATGTGCATATATTGTGTTACCATGGCTCACCATACCTAGCAATGCTATGTGCATATATTTTTTTTATCATGGTCCACCATATCTAGCAATATTATGTGCATATATTGCGTGACCATGGTACACCATACCTAGCAATATTATGTGCATATATTGTGTGACCATGGTACACCATATCAAGTAATGTCACATGCATATATTGCATGACCATGGTCCACCACATCTAGCAATGCTATGTGCATATATTGTGTGACCATGGCCCACCATACCGAGCAATGCTATGTGTGTATATTTTGTGACCATGGCTCATCATACCTAGCAATGCTATGTGCATATATTGTGTGACCATGGTCCACCATACCTAGCAATGCTATGTGTATATATTGTGTTACCATGGTCCACCATACCTAGCAATGCTATGTGCATATATTGTGTTACCATGGCTCACCATACCTAGCAATGCTATGTGCATATATTGTGTTACCATGGTACACCATACCTAGCAATCCTTTGTGTATATATTATGCTACCTTGGCTCACCATACCTAGCAATGCTATGTGCATATATTGTGTCACCATGGTCCACCATATCTAGCAATGCTATGTGCATATATTGTGTCACCATGGTCCACCATATCTAGTAATGCTATGTGCATATATTGTGTCACCATGGTCCATCTTACTTAGCAATGCTATGTGTGTATATTATGTGACCATGGCCAAGCATGCCCAACAATGTTATGTGTGTATATTATGTGACCATGGCCAAGCATGCCCAGCAATGTTATGTGTGTATATTATGTGATCATGGCCAAGCATGCCCAGCAATGTTATGTGTGTATATTATGTGATCATGGCCAAGCATGCCCAGCATTGTTACGTGTATATATTTTGTCACCATGGCCCACCAAAACTAGCAATGATATATGCATATATTGTGTCACTCATCAAATCTAGCAATGTTATGTGTGTATATTATGTGACCATGGCCAGGCACGCCCATACAATATATACAATACATTGTTTGCCTACTGTGTGTTATCTGACAGGGCCCAGCATGCTGGCTTCCGATAATGGCCACACATCAGGTTTTCATGCCTTTCAAGGCAGAATGGAGATGATGGCAGAACAGTAAAACTCAAAGTATAATTCATTATCCTGCATGAATGCGGTGTCCCAGGCAGAGTAGAAGCTATCTATGGTGGTGTGCTTGTAAGATTAAATCATGAATCATAAGCAGACATCAAGCTGTCCCATCATGTCAACGCTGATATGATTGTCAATGCTTCTAGCATTCATTTCCTATAGCCGTCATATAAACATCAAGCCTCCTCACTGAGTCCATGTTTGTATGAATAAATTTTCCTTTGACGCACATATCACATTTATTGAAACATATTTTTCAAAATTTGTATTTCTGAAACCAATTCCCTTTAACACATACATTATCAGGAGAGGACAATGATAATATTAGTTCTCTTATCCAACCTACCGGTAGTCAAAAACTTGTATGTGGTGCATGGCCTTGGACATAAACCACATTTAAAATAGGCAGATTCTGGATCATTTATAGAGACAGATCTGGACCTTGAACAAGCTTAGACAGCCTGGGGGATGAGATACAGGACCTTGAACAAGCATAGACAGCCTGGGGGATGAGATACAGGACCTTGAACAAGCATAGACAGCCTGGGGGATGAGATACAGGACCTTGAACAAGCGTAGACAACCTGGGGGATGAGAGACAGGACCTTGAACAAGCATAGACAGCCTGGGGGATGAGATACAGGACAGTGAACAAGCATAGACAGCCTGGATAATGAGACAGGACCTTGAACAAGCTTAGACAGCCTGGATAATGAGACAGGGCCTTGAACAAGCTTAGACAGTCTGGGGGATGAGAGACAGGACCTTGAACAAGCTTAGACAGTCTGGATAATGAGACAGGACCTTGAACAAGCATAGACAGCCTTGGGGATGTGAGACAGGACTTTGAACAAGCTTAGACAGTCTGGGGGATGAGAGACAGGACTTTGAACAAGCTTAGACAGTCTGGGGGATGAGAGACAGGACCTTGAACAAGCTTAGACAGTCTGGATAATGAGACAGGACCTTGAACAAGCATAGACAGCTTGGGGGATGAGAGACAGGACCTTGAACAAGCTTAGACAGTCTGGATAATGAGACAGGACCTTGAACAAGCTTAGACAGCCTGGAGGATGTGAGACAGGACATTGAACAAGCTTAGACAGCCTGGGGGATGAGAGACAGGACCTTGAACAAGCTTAGACAACCTGGGGGATGAGAGACAGGACCTTGAACAAGCATAGACAGCCTGGGGGATGAGAGACAGGACCTTGAACAAGCTTAGACAGCCTGGGGGATGAGAGACAGGACCTTGAACAAGCTTAGACAGCCTGGGGGATGAGAGACAGGACCTTGAACAAGCTTAGACAGCCTGGGGGATGAGAGACAGGACCTTGAACAAGCTTAGACAGCCTGGGGGATGAGAGACAGGACCTTGAACAAGCTTAGACAGCCTGTGGGATGAGAGACAGGACCTTGAACAAGCTTAGACAGCCTGGATAATGAGACAGGACCTTGAACAAGCTTAGACAGCCTGGATAATGAGACAGGACCTTGAACAAGCTTAGACAGCCTGGATAATGAGACAGGATCTTGAACAAGCATAGACAACCTGGGGGATGAGAGACAGGACCTTGAACAAGCTTAGACAGTCTGGATAATGAGACAGGACCTTGAACAAGCTTAGACAACCTGGATAATGAGACAGGACCTTGAACAAGCATAGACAGCCTGGGGGATGAGAGACAGGACCTTGAACAAGCTTAGACAGCCTGGGGATGAGAGACAGGACCTTGAACAAGCTTAGACAGTCTGGATAATGAGACAGGACCTTGAACAAGCGTAGACAACCTGGATAATGAGACAGGACCTTGAACAAGCATAGACAGCCTTGGGGATGAGAGACAGGACAGTGAACAAGCATAGACAGCCTGGATAATGAGACAGGACCTTGAACAAGCTTAGAAAACCTGGGGGATGAGAGACAGGACCTTGAACAAGCATAGACAGCCTGGATAATGAGACAGGACCTTGAACAAGCATAGACAGCCTGGGGGATGAGAGACAGGACCTTGAACAAGCTTAGACAGCCTGGATATTTGTTTGTTTGTTTGTTTGTTTGGGGTTTTACATCACTTTCAACATTATTTCAGTCATTTCGTGATGAGACCTACTTGTAGCAGATATAGTGCTGCCTCACTGAATTGTCATGTCGCAGGTCCTTGACATGACAACCCACCCGGTCACAGATTTACAAGGACAACGGGTTAACCCTTTTGGCACGGGCCTCAGCTCATATGGGAAATTGAATCATGAGTTCAATCTAGGCATGGCCGGGATTCGAACCCACGACCTTTGGATCACCACAGAGGAGCTGGTGCTAGTAAGCTAGCGCTCTAACCTACTGCGCCACGGCCCGTGGCTAGACAGCCTGGATAATGAGACAGGACCTTGAACAAGCATAGACAGCCTGGGGGATGAGAGACAGGACCTTGAACAAACTTAGACAGTCTGGATAATGAGACAGGACCTTGAACAAGCATAGACAGCCTGGGGGATGAGAGACAGGACCTTGAACAAGCTTAGACAGCCTGGATAATGAGACAGGACCTTGAACAAGCTTAGACAGCCTGGATAATGAGACAGGACCTTGAACAAGCTTAGACAGCCTGGATAATGAGACAGGACCTTGAACAAGCTTAGACAGCCTGGGGGTTGAGAGACAGGACCTTGAACAAGCTTAGACAGCCTAGGGGTTGAGAGACAGGACCTTGAACAAGCATAGACATTCTGGATAATGAGACAGGACCTTGAACAAGCATAGAAAGCCTGGGGGATGAGAGACAGGACTTTGAACAAGCTTAGACAGCCTGGATAATGAGACAGGACCTTGAACAAGCATAGACAGCCTGGGGGATGAGAGACAGGACCTTGAACAAACTTAGACAGTCTGGATAATGAGACAGGACCTTGAACAAGCATAGACAGCCTGGGGGATGAGAGACAGGACCTTGAACAAGCTTAGACAGCCTGGATAATGAGACAGGATCTTGAACAAGCATAGACAACCTGGGGGATGAGAGACAGGACCTTGAACAAGCTTAGACAGTCTGGATAATGAGACAGGACCTTGAACAAGCTTAGACAACCTGGATAATGAGACAGGACCTTGAACAAGCATAGACAGCCTGGGGGATGAGAGACATGACCTTGAACAAGCTTAGACAGCCTGGATAATGAGACAGGACCTTGAACAAGCTTAGACAGCCTGGATAATGAGACAGGACCTTGAACAAGTATAGACAGCCTGGGGGATGAGAGACAGGACCTTGAACAAGCTTAGACAGTCTGGATAATGAGACAGGACCTTGAACAAGCATAGACAGCCTGGGGGATGAGAGACAGGACCTTGAACAAGCATAGACAGCCTGGATAATGAGACAGGACCTTGAACAAGCTTAGACAGCCTGGATAATAAGACAGGATCTTGAACAAGCTTAGACAGCCTGGATAATGAGACAGGACCTTGAACAAGCTTAGACAGCCTGGGGGATGAGAGACAGGACCTTGAACAAGCTTAGACAGTCTGGATAATGAGACAGGACCTTGAACAAGCATAGACAGCCTGGAGGATGAGAGACAGGACCTTGAACAAGCTTAGACAGTCTGGATAATGAGACAGGACCTTGAACAAGCTTAGACAGCCTGGGGGATGAGAGACAGGACCTTGAACAAGCATAGACAACCTGGGGGATGAGAGACAGGACCTTGAACAAGCATAGACAACCTGGAGGATGAGAGACAGGACCTTGAACAAGCATAGACAACCTGGAGGATGAGAGACAGGACCTTGAACAAGCTTAGACAGCCTGGATAATGATAGACAGGACCTTGAACAAGCATAGACAACCTGGAGGATGAGAGACAGGACCTTGAACAAGCTTAGACAACCTGGATAATGAGACAGGGCCTTGAACAAGCATAGACAGTCTGGATAATGAGACAGGACCTTGAACAAGCATAGACAACCTGGATAATGAGACAGGACCTTGAACAAGCATAGACAGAATGGAGGGCCTTGAACAAGCATAGACAGTCTGAATAATGAGAGACAGGACCTTGAACAAGCATAGACAGCCTGAAGTATGACAGACAGTTTATCGTGAACCATATCAGTTTTGTTTTGTTGAATTGTATCACATGTATATTTTAATTACATCCATTTTATATTCTTATACAATTTGTTTCATGAAAAATACTATTTCTTGTCAAAAATACCTTTACATTATGCTCTCGTCACTGAATTACCAGTTTGTTTATTTTTCTCTGATACTTGACCAATCTGAACTCATTACAGTGGGGCTCTGACAGGATTTAGTTTCTTTCTTGAGATTGTTTCAAAAATCGGGTACAGGCCATTTGATATTTGGGGGATAAATATCATTTTCAAGAAGGAAATTGCATACAATTTCCTTTTTTTTTAAAGACTTTCTTGTTATATACATATTCTGATTAGATTCATTGCTTAACATGAATTGTGTGAACATCTTGATTGAGTGTATCATGCATCTCAACAAAAAGCTGTACACCTTGGATGATAATTTTAATGCAACTTGTATTTTTTTTATAAAACTGTCCCACAATACTATGTGCTATTATACTAGCGACATCAGGTCATCATCTGTGTGTGTGTATGTGTGTGTGTATGTATATGTATGCAAGCTTTCACGGTTTTGATCTAAACCGTATTTTCGGCAAAGTTATGTGAATATACTTCTCACTCTAACCTCTCTATGGAGTTATATATTGTATGTATGTGTATATCAATCTACTGGCAAACTTGCAAGCTTCTAAAGTAATATACACTGTACTGACCTCTGAGGTTTGATTCAAATTCCTCTATGCCTTATCACTATGATGATTTGATTAAAGTTTTATATCAAATTATGTACAACAAATATATATCTATTTCATTTGCTTTGAGGGCATAAAATACATCATCCATCACTGGAAACATACATGGATATACATGGATGCATGCAAATGTCACATGTGACTATGTAGTGTCAAACCTGAGGCAAACATTTCTATATAAGCTACATAGGTCCCCATCTGTAAATATTTTCCAGCAATCATCACCTTGAGGAAATAATCTGTCCCCTTTTAAATGTTTTATAACAAAACTAAAGTTGGTATTCTTGCATTTTTAATGAATGAAGTTACATACAAGTTTCTATATTTGATATTCCAAAATCCAGTTCCATATTACATGCCAATTTCAGCTTTGTGCATGGTGCGTGGTAATGAATAAATCATTATAATAACAACACAGATCAAGTGATATATGATGACGCAAGTATTTGATTCACTCTGACATTATGACAGCCGTCTATTTACAACATATTAATATTAGTATAGATATCTTTATTTTTGTTGCCTTCCTTGCAAAATCTGAATTTCAATTTATGAAAAAAGCAACCTCATTTATGCTACTTTATTGTGTTTAAGTTGATTTGTAAATTGATTGCACAATGATATATAAATAGGGCAAAATTATGTATGACAATAAATTATGAATGACTTGATAAGGTATGACAATAAATTATAGTAGTTATCATAGAGAAACACTAAGTGGCATAACAAATAATAAGTTAGGGTTGTATGTCAGACAAGAAGGGACTGTTGTATGTTGGACTATGAGGGATAATGGTATGTCAGACAAGAAGGGACTGTTGTATGCTAGACTATGAGGGATAATGGTATGTCAGACAAGAAGGGACTGTTGTATGTTGGACTATAAGGGATAATGGTATGTCAGACAAGAAGGGACTGTTGTATGTTGGACTATAAGGGATAATGGTATGTTAGACCAGAAGGGACAGTTGGATGTTGGACTATAAGGTATAATGGTATATCAGACAAGAAGGGACTGTTGTATGCTAGACTATGAGGGATAATGGTATGTCAGACAAGAAGGGACTGTTGTATGTTGGACTATGAGGGATGATGGTATGTCAGACAAGAAGGGACTGTTGTATGTTGGACTATGAGGGATAATGGTATGTCAGACAAGAAGGGACTATTGTATGTTAGAGTATAAAGTATAATGGTATGTCAGACAAGAAGGGACTGTTGTATGTTGGACTATGAGGGATAATGGTATGTCAGACCAGAAGGGACTGTTGTATGTTGGACTATGAGGGATAATGGTATGTCAGACAAGAAGGGACTGTTGTATGCTAGACTATGAGGGATAATGGTATGTCAGACAAGAAGGGACTATTGTATGTTAGAGTATAAAGTATAATGGTATGTCAGACAAGAAGGGACTGTTGTATGTTGGACTATGAGGGATAATGGTATGTCAGACAAGAAGGGACTGTTGTATGTTGGACTATGAGGGATAATGGTATGTCAGACAAGAAGGGACTGTTGTATGTTGGACTATGAGGGATAATGGTATGTCAGACAAGAAGGGACTGTTGTATGCTAGACTATGAGGGATAATGGTATGTCAGACAAGAAGGGACTGTTGTATGCTAGTCTATGAGATAATGGTATGTCAGACAAGAAGGGACTGTTGTATGTTGGACTATGAGGGATAATGGTATGTCAGACAAGAAGGGACTGCTGTATGTTGGACTATGAGGGATAATGGTATGTCAGACAAGAAGGGACTGTTGTATGTTAGACTATGAGGGATAATGGTATGTCAGACAAGAAGGGACTGTTGTATGCTAGACTATAAAGTATAATGGTATGTCAGACAAGAAGGGACTGTTGTATGTTGGGCTATAAGGGATATTGTTATGTCAGACCAGAAGGGACTGACTGTTGTATGTTAGACTTTGAGGGGTAATGGTATGTCAGACAGGAAGGGACTGTTGTAAGTTTGATTATAAGGGAGGGTTGTATGTCAAACAAATGTTAGATGAAAAGGGGCTATTGCTGATAGTTATATGGGAAAGAATGGCAGACGATACTGTACTATTGTATATTATACAATGGGGGAGGGCTGTGACAAACTAATACCCTGAGGTACACTCCACATCAAACACCATGGTAGTTGATGAAAATGCCTGAGGGTATTGTTTTATTTTGACAAATAATGTTAACATACAATGATAGGCAATGAGAACATGACATTTTTTTTTCTTCTTTTCTTTTTAAACCAATTTTGCTTACTCAAAGAGTGATAGAATAATAACATATTGATGATGATGATAGCCGTTCCTCGTCAAATAGAATGTCTGAAATCATTGTTCTCATGATCAAGGGTAGCCTTAAAGCAGTAATGAGAACAAGGCTCATTGTGGCATTCTTAAGTAAATCTCAGAAGTGTTTCAAGGAGCAATTAACCAATATGCTGGGCACTGTCAGGTATTAGTGATGCTGGGCACTGTCAGGTATTAGTGATGCTGGGCACTGTCAGGTATTAGTGATGCTGGGCACTGTCAGGTATTAGTGATGCTGGGCACTGTCAGGTATTAGTGATGCTGGGCACTGTCAGGTATTAGTGATGCTGGGCACTGTCAGGTATTAGTGATGCTGGGCACTGTCAGGTATTAGTGATGCTGGGCACTGTCAGGTATTAGTGATGCTGGGCACTGTCAGGTATTAGTGATGCTGGGCACTGTCAGGTATTAGTGATGCTGGGCACTGTCAGGGATTAGTGATGCTGGGCACTGTCAGGGATTAGTGATGCTGGGCACTGTCAGGTATTAGTGATGCTGGGCACTGTCAGGTATTAGTGATGCTGGGCACTGTCAGGTATTAGTGATGCTGGGCACTGTCAGGTATTAGTGATGCTGGGCACTGTCAGGTATTAGTGATGCTGGGCACTGTCAGGTATTAGTGATGCTGGGCACTGTCAGGTATTAGTGATGCTGGGCACTGTCAGGTATTAGTGATGCTGGGCACTGTCAGGGATTAGTGATGCTGGGCACTGTCAGGTATTAGTGATGCTGGGCACTGTCAGGTATTAGTGATGCTGGGCACTGTCAGGTATTAGTGATGCTGGGCACTGTCAGGTATTAGTGATGCTGGGCACTGTCAGGTATTAGTGATGCTGGGCACTGTCAGGTATTAGTGATGCTGGGCACTGTCAGGTATTAGTGATGCTGGGCACTGTCAGGTATTAGTGATGCCGGGCACTGTCAGGTATTAGTGATGCCGGGCACTGTCAGGTATTAGTGATGCTGGGCACTGTCAGGTATTAGTGATGCTGGGCACTGTCAGGTATTAGTGATGCTGGGCACTGTCAGGTATTAGTGATGCTGGGCACTGTCAGGTATTAGTGATGCTGGGCACTGTCAGGTATTAGTGATGCCGGGCACTGTCAGGTATTAGTGATGCTGGGCACTGTCAGGTATTAGGTGAACAATAACATCTCAGAGACCTGTCTTCTATTAATCATCAGATATCTTTTCTCTATAATAAATCTTTAGGTACCTTTCTTCTGTAAATCTGAGATACCTACCTGCTATTAATATTTAAATACCAATATTCTATTCATCTTCTTACACATGTCTGTAGTAAATCTTAGATGTGTTTTCAAGAAATGTCTAATTATGTATTCCTGTTTTCTACAAATCGCAATCAGCATTTACAGTAATGTAACTTATCTACTTATCTAGAAATCTTTTACTCTGCCTACTTTTGGGACTCTTTAAAATGTTAAAAAGACCTTTCAAGGTGTAATCTTAAAGCCTAAATTATTCCAAATACATAAAGTTCAATGCACTCACCTGTGTGAGGGTGTCCCAAACCTACTGTACCGACCCTGTGGGGGTGAAGCTGGCAGGCAGATCCCACGGGAACCAGGTGTGACTGTCACCCGGGAGAATATCAGAAGCCGAGGACTGAGGTCATCGCCCTTGATCCAGCCACTGTTTGTCGTGACGTGATTCTGTCCAGATCCCACGGGAACCAGGTGTGACTGTCTCCCGGAAGAATATTACAAGCCGAGGACTGAGGTCATCGCCCTTGATCCAGCCCCTATTTGCCGTGACGTGATTCTGTCCAGATCCCACGGGAACCAGGTGTGACTGTGACCCGGAAGAATATTACAAGCCGAGGACTGAGGTCATCGCCCTTGATCCAGCCCCTATTTGCCGTGACGTGATTCTGTCCAGATCCCACGGGAACCAGGTGTGACTGTCTCCCGGGAGAATATCAGAAGCCGAGGACTGAGGTCATCGCCCTTGATCCAGCCCCTATTTGCCGTGACGTGATTCTGTCCAGATCCCACGGGAACCAGGTGTGACTGTGACCCGGGAGAATATCAGAAGCCGAGGACTGAGGTCATCGCCCTTGATCCAGCCACTGTTTGCCGTGACGTGATTCCGTCCATGCGCGGCGCAGATTGACGGCGGTCGGTCGCTGCCCTCAGATTCGCCTTCCCGACCATCCGCCTCTGCCGGGAATAAAGCACTTTCTTAGGCCACGACGATGTTTGCCTTGTTTCTTGCTCATTGAATATTTAAAATCAGTTGGCCCGTGTTATTCTAACAAAAGTAATATTTTGCCAGATCAAAAATCCTTTTCACAGATGACAAGGTATCATTAAGTTAATTATTGTGAAAATAATTATTTGCAATAAAAACAGCTTTTTTGCAATTCATATCATTGGGTAAAATTTGGGATCTCAGCTGCAGAAACTAAACTTTTTGTATGGCCTTAATGGACTGACTGATGCATGACGACCCATAGTAACGTTAAAGATATAATGATTGCAAGGTGTCAAAATATGTGAAATAAAATATAATATATCATTTTACTGGTATTCTTTGGCACGCCGTGGATATTAAAATAATGACCAAGAAATTAAATTAAGGTATTATATTTCTGTCCACGTGTATATTATGATAATGTATCTAACTTGATTGAAATTAGAACAAAAATAATATAAGTTCATGACAGACTTGTTCTTGATGCAATTAACCTAAAATAGATCTGTGAAGGTTTGATATTCCAAATGCTTTATCTCCAGAGGGCGCTAAAGTGGAAACTGAACAGGCCTGAAGCAAGTATCTCCCAGTTATATTATGTTCCTGGTGAAAAGTTATACCAGATTTTACAGCTGGACCCAGCTGTATGGGAACCCATTACATAGACCGTGCTAAATTATGATTACAAATTTTTTTTTAAATCTTTTTTTAAGACGCTAAAATGTTATTTTCATTGACACATGGATTCACCTTTGTAATAAGATTCAAGTTTTGAACAGCTTTTTAAATTCTGAAAAATATAGTTATACAGTGAAGAGAACTTAAACACAGTAAACAATAAGGCAAACCCGTATAACTAAGGTCTATCACCTTTAGAAGCGCCACCGGAAGTTGTAATAACATACTGGTATCATTAGGAATATTCCCTTTAATTTGAGAGATTGAAGTCTCTTTTTTCTTTAATATCCGTATTTTGGTGTTGCTAGGAAAAACACATAAGTGATGTTGTCCTTACTTAGCCGACGTTAACACGAATTAGGGGTCATATGTCACAGGTAAAAGGGGACATCTGTATATCGGTCAAAAAGGTCAGCTGCCAATCATACATCATAATGCTATGACGTTACTATGTATGAATAAGAAAACATATAGAATAAATTATGGAAAACATTCTGGATTTCCATTTACCATTTATTCTGGTAGATGATGTATATATTGATGTTTTTTTTTTGTTTTTTTCTCCGCGAATATTGAATATTGGAATGAGTCAATGATTGATGAATTGTCAAAACACCTAGGATAAGTACAGTTCATGCTTGTATTGAAATGTGGATCCATGCAAGATGTTGAGTGAGCAATCTTGTCATGAGTAATTATAAATGTAAATGCATATTTCACTGGTCATATCCAAAATTCGTTCTCAGATCATTTCAGTGTCACCCTCGTATACAGAAAATCATATTTTCCAATTGCTAAATCTTCACAAATGAGCACAAAGGGAAGTTGTTCTTATGGTGTCATTGTTGCTTATTCAAGTCTGTATTTGTAAACCACATCTGTTCATGTGTCCATTCACAGTTCACAGTTCGATATTCATTTTTTTCTTTTCCTCTACAATGGTTTATGAATCTTTCACATTTCTGCACACCAAGTATGAGGTTCCCCCTGTAAGTGGTTGCTGAAATACGCTCTGCGCAAAATTGGTGACCTAAAGGTCACTGCATTAAGGTCAATGGGTGCAGGGGCAAAAAAAAACTGACAGTGCACAATTACATCTTGTGGTTGTCATTCATGCCAAATATTTATTTGATCCAGTTCATCGTTCATGAGATCTTCTCTGAAACTACTGGGTGGAGTTCTTAGCTATCTGTAGGCAAGGTGTTGTATATCAGGGGGCTAATTCTTATCGTTTTCCCATTCGGTTCAGTTCTTTTTCCATTTTTTTATGATTTTTTCCCCAAAAATCCAATAGCTATCACTAAGTTGTCAAAGGAGGCTGGCATTTTGAATAACAAACATTTTAGCCAATGAGAATAACAAGTTGGGGCCGAATGTCCTCTTATAATGGTTTTAATAGTCGAGTTGTTGCATGTACACAAATTACGAATTTAAGGTCAATGTGTCAAGGGCAAAGGTCACATGACTAAAACAGTATGACGAGGCACAACTATGACCTAAGATTCTGTATACAAAGTTTAAATTTCTCTTATAAGTGATTGCTGAGCTATGCTTCTCACAAAATTTGTGACCCAAAGGCCACTGCCCTAAGGTCAATGATAACATCACTAAGATTTGAAGGAATCTGAATCTTCACCTCAATATATACTTCTGTATAAAATTTGAAACATACTACTGGTAGTTTTGGAGAAAATTTTTAAATGTTGTTGGTATAAAACAGATATGAAGTACTTGTTATTCACTTTTAATGGTTGAGATGTTGCATGTACACAAATTTTGAATTCAAGGTCAATGTGTCAAAGTCAAAGGTCTCATGAATAAGAAAGTATGAAGAGGCACAGCTATGACCTAAGATATTTCTGCATTCATAATTTTTAATTTCCTCTTATAGGTGGTTGAGGAGATATGCTCAGTAAAAAATTGTGACCTCAATGTCACTGTACTAAGGTCAACGGTGACATCATTAAGATTTGAAGGAATCAGAATCTTCACCTCTAAATCTACCTCTATATAAAATATGAAACATATTTCTGATAGTTTTGGAGAAAATTTTTAAAGAAATTTTGACAGATGGACGAACAGATATTTTCACCACTCCTAAAGCTCTGCCACTTCAAAGAAGTCAGCATATGTTCTCATTGCATTTATCGTGCCATGACAGTTTGAAAATCACATACTACAAGTCTTCACTGATAATCTTTACTTTTAAGCAAGTATCAAAACTAATTGACCAATTTCTGGCAATTCCACAAGGCATACCAAGTATTTGTAAACATAATAGTATATATAATACAAATCAGACTGAAAGACTTTGCATAAAGGTCTTTATTCTTTATTTGAGAGTTACCTATGTATTATTTTATTGCACCATAAATTAATATACTAAATGAATTATATCCTAGATAAATATTGAAGTATTTTAGAAAAGACATTTGGAATTTTCATCAATAAATCTTCATGATTATTTTAGTTTATACATTCATTCTGATTTTTTTATTTGAATGGACATATGGAAATGTTTCATTCACGGCATTCTTTGCTTCAAGTAGATGTAATATGTCAGTGTATGAAGCTGTCAGCATGCAGGTGAAATATCCTAAATCATATGAGATCTCAGTGAAGACAATCACTGTATTCATTTATATTGATGAGCGTTACTTTACTCTGATCAATTGCCACGGGCCATGGCGCAGTTGGTTAGAGTGCCAGCTTATTAGCACCAGTTCCTCTGTGGTGATCCAAAGGTTGTGGGTTCGATCCCCAGCCGTGCCGAGATGAACTCATGATACAATTTCCCGTATGAGCTGAGGCCCATGCCTAAAGGGTTAACCCGTTGTCCTTGTAAATCTGTGACCAGGTGGGTTGTCATGTCAAGGACCTGTGACATGACAATTCAGTGAGGCAGCACTATATCTGCAACAAGTAGGTCTCATCACAAAATGACTGAAATATTGTTGAAAGTGATGTAAAACCACAAACAAACAAACAAACTGATCAGCATTTATGTCCTTGGTACTATGCCTGAAAATAAAACCCTGTTCAGATGTTCATGTCAGATAAAATAAAAATAGTCTTAGAATTAAGTAAAGCTTCGGGTCCACATTAACTTTTCAACATTTCAGCCTTTCTAAAACCTCCTCTGGGCATAATAATGAAAATACCATTTAAACTCCATTCCTTTGGGTGAAAACTGGGGTAAATTGAAGCAAATCAATAAATATGTAACCATATTTTATAGGTTTTTTATTATTAAATACAGCCTCAAACTGCACACTCTTATTGGATTTAGCCGATATTCTAACCACAATATCACATCTATTGTCAGGTATGGGAGAGCTCTTCATGGTGCCGTAAAGTAATCGAAGCATAGCCAGATGGTAGGATGTTATACCATTGTTCTACACCAATTCTGAACCAATCCAGATGGTTTTATAATGTTTGTATGGTAATATTTGTGCCCCCAAGTCAGAGATTACGTTACGCAATCTTAATGATGGTTTTAAAACCCCAGAGCCTGAATTAGGGAAATATTCTATCATTATTGGTACCCTGATTTAGGACTAGCTGAAATTTGCTACACTGATTTAGGACTAGCTGAAATTTGCTACCCTGATTTAGGACTAGTTGAAATTTGCTACCCTGATTTAGGAGTAGCTGAATTTTGCTACCTTGATTTAGGACTAGCTGAATTTTTGATACCCTCATTTAGGGATGATGCAGAAGGAGGAGATTTGGAAAAGGGGATTGTGATCCCTGTTTTAGGGAGAAATTTGAACAATACCCTGTTTTAGGGAAAATGATAAAATATCTTAACCCGGATGGAACTGAAAACCCCAGAGCCTGATTTAGGGAAATTTTCTATCATTATTGGTACCCTGATTTAGGACTAGCTGAATTTTTTATACCCTCATTTAGGGATGATGCAGAAGGGGGAGATTTGGAAAGGGGGATTGTGATCCCTGTTTTAGGGAGAAATTTGAAAAATAGTACCCTGTTTTAGGGGAAATGATGAAATATCTTAACCTGTTTTAGGGAAAATATCAGCGAAAAGGACCCTATTTAGCCCAGCTTCCCCGGTAATGCTGACTATGAGAGTACCCCCCCGGGATTCATCTACATGTACACACAACCGCTCACAAATTTGATAAAATACTCACACCTTGATTAAACCTAGAGTCAAATATCATTTATATTTCGTTTACATATATACTTTCCCAATCTCCAAACTAAATCCGATATCATTTATCACCCAAACTACACAAATTGAAACCAAACTCCAATCTTCCAAACTCGGCCAATCCAAATCTCTCACCCCAAATCCTGAAACCTAATTTTTTTATGATTTCTTCATAGACCCTTGTATATCCAGAACTCCCATAATACACACTACTGTCATGGAAGTAAAATTAACAACTTTATACATGGATTAAATATGTTCTCATCCAAGGTTTTAATTTCAGCTTTAATCCTTTAATTGTATATGGCAGCAGAGAGAACTGACATTGAATTGATCAAACAATTTCAGCGCCATCTTAGCTTTTCAGATTCCATATGTTCATTAGCACATGTATTTGAAATAGCATATTCGCAAAAGTTATTGAACAAGCTGAAATGTTTATTTTCAGTTCGAAATTTAGACACAGATCTTTGAAATAGTTTGAAAATATGAAGATGAAATCTGCAAAGTATTGCTTTTAGATGTATGACTAATCAGGCTTCAGTCTGTTTCAAATATCAAACGTAAAAATATCAAACGTAATTGCGAATAAACCCGAAGTAATATATATTGTATGATTTTATAATTGTACCATCATGTTTTTCTCATGAAAGTTTATAGGTTTAGCAAAGCCTCGAGCAAATATAAAGTATGGGTATGTAATTAATTTCTTTGTGGTTCACTGACATACATTTATAGGTTTATTGCTAATGAAGGTGAGACTTAATCATCTAAGGTAAATCTATCAGGTGTGATTCGCTTATGTTAAGGTGAGATCCAGTAATTCGGATGTGAAAATCAGTTATTTTAAGGTGAGATTCAGATATATTAAGGTCAGTTTAGTTATGTGGATGTATGAATCAATTATATTAAGATGTGATTCAGTTCTGTGGATATGAGTAAGTTATATTAAAGTGAGATTCATTTATATGAAGGTGAGATTCAGTTTTGTGAATGTGGAAATCTGAGTTATTAAGGTGAGATTCAGTTTTGTGGATGTGAGATTCAGTTATGTGAATTTGGAAATCAGTTATATAAATGTGATATTCATTTATATGAAGGTGAGATTCAGTTTTGTGAATGTGAGATTCGGTTATATTAAGATGAGATTCAGTTATATTGAGGTGAGATTCAGTTATGTGGATGTGAGATTCAGTTATATTAAGATGAGATTCAGTTATATTGAGGTGAGATTCAGTTATGTGGATGTGAGATTCAGTTATATTAAGATGAGATTCAGTTATATTAAGATGAGATTCAGTTATATTAAGATGAGATTCAGTTATATTGAGGTGAGATTCAGTTATGTGGATGTGAGATTCAGTTATATTAAGATGAGATTCAGTTATATTAAGATGAGATTCAGTTATATTGAGGTGAGATTCAGTTATGTGGATGTGAGATTCAGTTATATTAAGATGAGATTCAGTTATATTAAGATGAGATTCAGTTATATTGAGGTGAGATTCAGTTATGTGGATGTGAGATTCAGTTATATTAAGATGAGATTCAGTTATATTAAGATGAGATTCAGTTATATTGAGGTGAGATTCAGTTATGTGGATGTGAGATTCAGTTATATTAAGATGAGATTCAGTTATATTAAGATGAGATTCAGTTATATTGAGGTGAGATTCAGTTATATTGAGGTGCAATCCACTCATGCCAAGTAAGGATTCAGATATGTCAGTGGGATCCAGTTATGTTTGTCAAAGTAAGATCTTGCAGAGGATGAGTATCAAAGTGAGATTCGGTTTTGTGGGTCAGTGAGAGATTACTTATGTATTATAAATTGGGATTCCATTATATATGTGAAAAGGATTCAATAAAAATATAGTATTGTCATAGATCAGATTTGACCTACTTGAAATGATCTGACATAAAAGTTTAATTCATTTTATGAAAAAGAGGACCATCGCGATCAATAATTACAATAAAACTGCACATCGACCTCCACAGGCACATTGCTGGCAGCAATCAAATATAAAAAGCCAGGAGTCAATATTTTAAGCAAGACATTACTATCAACTTGAACAGTATCAGTTCTTCAAAATTTCACAGCAACATAACCATTATCACTGCAAATATCAACTTTTCAAATTTATCCAATTGGGCACAATGGTCGCTTAGTATGGTTATGTGTGGATTTAGATGGCAAGAAAAGACAGACATTGCAGCAAAAAGGTACGAAAGTTATTACTCACAATAACACATGATTTTACAGTTAATCAATTTGATTTAGCAAGGATATGAACAGTTGAGAGGGTTTGTCTTTAACACCAATATAACTATGATAACTTTAAGATTCTTTTTTTTGATAATATGAAACAGCAAACATTTTAGAGTTAAAAGGTAAAGAGTTAAAGCTATTTTGATGATGTATTTAAATTATTTCAATGATATATTTGTCTATTTGTCAGACTCTCAAGAGGGATGCCTCAATTTGGTGGACGGGCAAGACAATGTCTCATAAAAGTCATGTTGCTTCTATTGCTTCTATTGTTTCTATTATACTGTGTAAGTTATATCAAATGAGATTAGCAGTTATGAACATCTTCACTGAAATCGGCACAAAAGTGACTTGGTTATAAGCCCCCATTGTGTGCATATAAAGGATGAAGTAAAACTGACAAAAATGCCTAAACTGTTCCCTATATATCTATTGAAACAAATGATGCTCTTAATAAACAAATAAAAACTAAATGTGTATTTTGTATATTTTTTATGGTTTAATGGGTCAATTTTCTGTTCCAGGCCCTTTCATACCATTTTCAGATTAAGACGGCCATTTCATTTTGGGCCAGGCCACATAGTAAGAAGTGGGTGATTATAGAAGCAAGGGCCACAGATGTAGATGTGTGTGATGAGGCTGTAAAAAGGTTCCCAAGTTGGATTATTCTCATTGTAGGCACCATAGCCAGATATAAAAGGTGTGTTTACTAAAACTTTTGACATCATGTATTAGGCCCTCAAGTAATTTTGAGGCATTTTGGGGCAAACTGGATCATGAGTAGCCCAAACTAGCTTGCTTCAAATAAAGTTTGATGAAACTCACAAGCTCTTCACCATTACTTTTTTATTATAAAATGAGCAGACCTATCCAGGCTGCTTTTACTCAAATTAGCACTTTAATAATAATAATAATAATAATAATAATAATAATAATAATAATAATAATAATAATAATAATAATAATAATAATAATAATAATAATAATAATAATAATAATAATAATAATAATAATATTAATAATAATAATAATAATAATAATAATAATAATAATAATAATAATAATAATAATAATAATAATAATAATAATAATAATAATAAAGTGACCTATTTTGCAGTTCCAGAGCATGTGTGTATTTTTCACAGACAGAAGTTGATCAAGTCAAGGACATTTTACATGACATTAAGCTTGCCCCGGGCATGCTGCCATATCTATTTGCCATTAATGTAAGTATAATGACTTCATCTTAAGATATCCATATATCCAAATAGAGATAAAGTGTCTATGTGAAAATCATTCCTCTTTTGTTTTCACAATCTTCATAAGGGTGTCCTTTACTTTTATACATGTGTATGAATATACACCACCTGCAATCTTATGAATGGAAAATATATGGACATGTGTCTTAACAAAACAAACAAATTATCATTTTAAGCTGTGCTCATTTTCTAAGCGAGTGAGGCTTGTAGTAAGAAAATAAAATTGCTGTCATTCTATCTGTCCGTCAAACTTCATTTTCCCGAGAAGAAAATAGTGAATCTCTAAAATGTAGTATTGTCAAGAAATGAACCATGAGAATTGCAGCCATTTACTGTGAATGTTAAAAAAAGAGAGAAGTATTTTGTCCTAATTTTCCTTGACGATAGTTTTGATGAGATATGAAGAAGACATGCAAATTAGTTCTGCAGAGTATACAACAAGAGTAGGCTTGTTATTAGCTGTGTTTATTTCATTTCATTGGGAAGAATATTCACTGTGATCCTAGTGAAAGAGATTTTCTTATTTTTATTTGTATAATTTGGAAATATAAGTTTGGCAATCAGATATGTGAAGGGAGGTGAACAAATTCATATTTTTTAAATGATCAAGTGTGTACTTTACCTCTATTTTTCTCTTAATGTTTTTGAAAAATAGAAAGATTGTTTCACTAGGATCACTGTAAATATTGTTAGGATCACTTGTAGAAGGTTGTTTGGAAATCCACTTTCCTATGGTCCCACAAACTGCAGAACTTTTTCTCTCTAACATTTGGCATGATGAAAGAAATCTTGGAGCTAATTATGAGTTAAAAAGATACGAAGCTTTCAATATATCAAAGAAATTTTCATTGTGGTTTTTAAATGATAAATCAATAGCTTTATTACAAAAATAGATATCATAAAATGTCATCTTTTTGACAGTTGAGATGTTTTCCCGTACTTTTTTGAAAATGTTCTATTTTGGCATAAAAAGAAAGTATGTCCCTCAGAAAACCTACCACCAGAGTACACTCATTGCATTGCATAATTTCAGCACGGAGCTGATGCTATATACATAGCGCCACCTGGCGGATTGCCAAATATACAAGGAAAGCCCCACATATTCCTAAACACACAACACAGTGGACTTGTGACATCAGGTAAAGTCAACCTCACCACATATGCTCATTTTGGCTGCAAGAATCAAGCAGAGCAAAAAGACATGGAGTACAAATATTGCAGGCATCGCACCCCAGCAATGCAGGCACCCATTATGATCACACGAGGTCAGAATGGAATTCCTTCCTGCGACCAGAGGGCACCACCAGTCACAGTGGACAAAGGAGTATTCGTCCATAATTTCCATTTTCAAGGTGCTTTGTACATGAAAACTGCATTTTGGGTATTACCTCTTGCACAAGTCAAGGCGTCAAGCAAAGTGAATCTTGTAATGTGGCAGTGGTTTGTTCAGAAATTGTTGTGGACAACAGGGAACAGACTTATGTTGTGGCATAATAAGTACAACTGGGCTTCAACAGAGCTGCACAGGGAAGCATTCAATAACATCTCAGACACAAAGAATATGCATTTTCACAGCAAATATTTAAAATGGAGGTGCAACAGTGAAAAAATAACAGATTTTAAAGTGTGTTTACTTGGTATTGCAGACACATTGCTGAATTCCACAATGGGTTCTGAAAACCTGAATGTTTTTGAATCATTAAAAACGTGGTATGATCTGTTGGAGAAGCAAAATTTAATGGTTTTAATGAACAATCAGCAATTCTGTGAATACAGTCAAGTAGAAAATCCAATAAAATTTGTTCCAGTAGACTTCAGCCAAAATATATTTAAAGATTCCAATGGTAATATTTATACTCCTTTAAATAATAAAAAATCCATTGATACTTTCAAAAGTAAAGTATGTGGCATGCATGATCAACCTCCTGGGGTGGAGAGCAACCTCACACATCCTTGGCATCAGTTTGATGACATGCTTCTTGTAGTGCTGTTTAATGATGACAAACATTTTAATAACATAGCCCTATTGGAAATGCAGTACAGGCCTTTCTTCCCTTATATATTGTACTGTGGACCTGGGATTCCCAAATATCATCATCCAGCCATTAAGGATTTCACATTTTCCTTTGTGTCATACTCTCCTAATTATAATGGTCCCGTTCCATCATGGAATTTAAATGGCCAACTCAATTATGAATGCCTCATCTGGGCTATCAAGCTGAACTTCCCTGTCGAGGGTTACATGGTGATTTCTGATGATGTGACTGTATCTCTTTCCAAATTAAGAACAATTGACAATAAATTGGCCTGGATTACCAAGAACGCTGAGGACATGTCTCAACCAGCCACTGCGTGGACCCACGTGCAGAACGTGAAGGAACTCTACCAATGTGCACAGGGGAAATGCAAAGATATAAAGGATCGTAGGAGTGTATTGTGGAAACCGATGCAGAGTTTTCATCGCCATACCTTAAATGCTTTGGAGAAGCTCAGAAATAGCATGCACCAATCCAAAGTAGCTAATACATGTTTTCATAACCTTGTCAATGAGACCGGAGGGGAAAATAGAGCATTTGCCTGCTCATGGGGTGCTGATGTGTATTATGTTCCGCAGCGATTTGCCAAAGACTTTGCAAATTTGGCGATGATATTCAGAGAGAGAGATGTTAATCATGAAATAGCAGTACCAACCATCATCAAATGCTTAGCGACGTCAGAGAATATATTTCCTTTGAATAATTTCAGATCGGGAGGCATGTTTAGACACTCCTCAGTTGATGACAGACAGAGGGAAGGGCATTTTGATTATTCTCATCCAATAAAGTGGGCAAAGCTATCTGAACCACAAATGAAAGTCGTGTGTCCTCAGGTTCTGTCATTTCTCCACAATAAAACAGGCATCCTTTGAAAAGCATTCCAAATCACAGACCTTTATACAAAGTTCTCACATTTTCAAGATATTTTAAGCTCATATCAAAATAATATGGAAAAGATTTTTATAGATAGTAGGGTATGTTTTGAAAATATTAATTATTAACCTTAATCCAATATAGAATTTCTTCTGTTTGATTCTATTTCTAATTATTCCTCGGAGACAAAATGGAATATTTTAATACAGAATGAAACCACATGCAGAAATGACAATGAGATAGCTTTAATTAGTGTGAATAACTACCATGTTAACAGTCCAAAGGTGTGTTTTGATGGGATACAACCACAAGGAACATTCTGCAAAGCTTGTTTTGCTGTGCACCACATTTTTTATTGTGCTCATTGGCCTCTCCTCTCTTTTTGTTGAAAACAATGTAATAGCTTCAGACTTATAAATTGAAAATTACTATGATTAATAAATCCTTAACAGCATTGATATTTATAACAAATGGCATGTATAGATGTATACATCTCTTGGGAGTTGAGGTCAATTCATTTATTGTTATCATATTATCTCATTCATTCAACACATGTATATGATCCTTACAGAAGGGTGATTGATGCCTTATAAGGTGCAGGGCAGGTGCAACTCACCAGATCTGAACATTAATAACAAGTGGGGAATTTCAGGTATTATTGCTGGTTGTAGGTACCAATTGCTGGAGTAAAACACAAGAGGTCTGTTTCGTTGAGGTTCTAGTCTGGTCTGATTAGTTTATTTATAATACAGGGTATGTTATATTGGATAGGTAAGAGCTGCTACATTGGAGGTACAGATGGGAATTATAATGTTACACATTGTGGCAATTAAATTCGTTATATAAATGGTCTATGGTCACAGTATTACATATTTACTCTCCTAAGTATCGTAAATGACAAATAAGAACTACCTGCTGTTTAAAGTTGCTGTGATCAAAAAGGCCAGATTGTAGGGTAGAAACGAGAAAATGAATATTATATTTCCAAAGATAGTTGGTTACTTGCAGGAAAATGAATATAGTGGGGGAGCCAGATCCAAAATTTTGGATTTGAGTGGTACCTGAATTATAACAACTAGCTTTTGATATATTGTTGGTAAGACCTGAGGCTTTGAGAATTTTGGAAGTGTATAAAAAATTGTGGTATAGCTGCTGAGCTACAGCTGTTGCCATGGCAGCCAATTACATAAATCAGAGGGAAATTTTCACAGCTCTTTCAATTTTGGTGTCTTGGTAGATGCCTCAGAGGTACACTTCATTTTGAATAGATCACATTTATACCTCTCTTTCCGTAACCATAACAACCAATGATTTCTGTCAAAAATCATAAAGAATGGAATAGACTTTCAATTTTTGTATATTTTTATTCCTTCTCTTTTAGTTATTATATTTTGTTATTTAATACCCTTCTACATGTATTTTCTTTGATATCCTAGATTTTTAAGGGAATATTTCTGAATATGCAGCGTAGATTTTTTAACTTAAAATTATTTTTAAAGCAACACCTGTATTATGTCATTATATATCACAACAACAGGACAATTGTTACCTAATGATAACCGTTGCCACGGTAAACTATCAAAATATCATAAAATGAGAAAAATGTTTCAGTTAGGAGATTCAGTTAGCATTGGTTTGGTCTTAAACTATCCTTTATTATATTCATTAAGCCAAATACCAGGAAAATATTTCTAGACATTTTTATATCAGATTTGTCTGTTACCATGGTAACAATATCATTAAGTAGGTTACTTGCTTAAAGATGAATATACTATAAACTTAAGAGGTCTAACAAGTTCCCAGCAGAAGTTAAAATATACCTTAAAATATCATAAACTTGGTAAACTCAAAATGGGATGGTGCATTTTGATATTTATGGAAGGTTGTTGAATCAAATATCAATTGTGAAAAAGGAATTCATTTAAAAAAAATAAAATATGAAAATGTAATGGGAAAAAGTATTTGAAGTATATGCCATAAACCTCTGTAACAATATCTCATTAACATTAAAAAAAATATGAAATTATCAGAAAGTTTTTAAAATGTTTATATAAAAAGTATTTCATGTCAAAATATATGTACAGTAAACTGATTTTGTCTGGTCGTTTGCGCTATAAATCATAACCTGCGTTTACAAGAATCCATTTCATGGCAGCAGGGACAAACCAGCAGGAGGGTGTATGGCAGACTGCATAGTCTCAGGTAGGTTTATTACTCAAAAACATGGAAATTGCCATATTTTTTGTGATCTAAAAGAACTATGTAAAACGAGAAAATTGATGTAGATATAAAGTTCATCTAAATAGATGTCGTTATTGGCAAATGTTTAATGGCATGTGTTTTTTGTACTTGTTTAGATATGATAATAAATCCATGACCAAAGGCCCAAGAAATTCACCATCAATCCCATCTTTCCAACTATAAGTATTTGTTTGTTGGTTTGTCTGGGGTTTTACATCACTTTCAACATTATTTCAGTCATTTCGTGATGAGACCTACTTGTAGCAGATATAGTGCTGCCTCACTGAATTGTCATGTCGCAGGTCCTTGACATGACAACCCTCCCGGTCACAGATTTACAAGGACAACGGGAGGCCACGGGCCGTGGCGCAGTTGGTTAGAGCGCCAGCTTATTAGCAACAGTTCCTCTGTGGTGATCCAAAGGTCGTGGGTTCGATCCTCGGCCATGCCGAGATAGAAATCATGATACAATTTCACACATGAGCTGAGGTCCGTGCCAAAGGGTTAACCCGTTGTCCTTGTAAATCTGTGACCGGGTGGGTTGTCATGCCTGCGACATGACAATTCAGTGAGGCAGCACTATATCTGTCACAAGTAGGTCTCATCACGAAATGACTGAAATAATGTTGAAAGTGATGTAAAACCCCAAACAAACAAGGACAAGGGGTTAACCCTTTAGGCACGGGCCTCAGCTCATGTGTGAAATTGTATCATGAATTCAATCTCGGCATAGCCGGGGATCGAACCCACAACCTGTGGATCACAACAGAGGAACTGGTGCTAATAATCTGGCGCTCTAACCAATTGCACCATGGCCTGTGGCCCCCAACTATAAGTATATCTATCCCCTCAATTGAATGTGGATTTGAATTTGGGCATGAGCACAGGATAAAAGCTGTTGCTACCAGAGTTAAGATGTCACTCTCCTGAACAAAAAGTTGAACTTCATCAACACTGAAGCCGGTCCAACTGAAGAATATGAAAAAAGATTTGAGAGGACTGGAGGACAACTTTAGCATGACAAAGAGTGGAGGAGGACTGACAAGGATGACCATAGGCCTGCCATCATCTCATACCACAAGAACGTTTGGAGTTCAGACAGTGGATGAAGTGGGACAAATGCTTATCCACAAGTCACAGGTTTTGGTCTCACCATCCACAAGACTGGATGGGAAGACAAGTGGTATTGGCTTCTTACCGAAGGGGATGACATGTACACTGCCAAGAACATGTGGTTCCACCCAAACTGGGAAGAGGAGAATTTTAGACGGTATGGTTTGTCTGTCATGGCTAGCACTGTATGCAACTATTTAGCCAAGGGTACAAAGAGCCTGAAGGGTGAAAAACTCCACTTGTTAAAAAGGGGAGATCACTTGTGGAATTTGATGAGGTCAATGATATGGTGCAGACACAGGTATCAAAAGATTTGCAAAGCAGGGCTGTACTGAATTCAAAGCAAGTCACAGTTAGAAGCAAAGGTAAAGGAGTTGACAGCTCTATTAGAGGTAAGTCTGTAAGGAGTGCATACCACTTGTGCGCATTTGTGCGCATTAGACATTGACTGACAACCAGTTAGTCTGTATAGGTGTCTCTGTTTCAATTGAGAAGGTTTAAGCTGTGTTTCCAGATGTGCAGTCCGTTATGTAGTCTGGCATGCAAAGCGTCAAGTGGTGTTCATATATGCATCAGTTATTTGGGATGTAAATTTGGAAACATAAAACAGTTTGGATAGTAAAAAGAAAAAATTATAACCTACATGACGCACTTCAATACAGACTGAATATATGGAAATGTCTATCTGCTCGGCATTTTTTTTCCTCAAAATTTGAGTGTACTCCACTATCTTTTCAATTTTATTATGGGAAGCAGCGACGAAAATCCACATGGAGTGCAGTTTATTATGCTAGCATGGGTGGAAGCTGAAGCTTCCTTGTTATATTTTACCATTTGGGCAGTCGCACTGATTTGACAAATGTTTAAATCCAGAAAGTGTCTGTAGACCACCAGGGACATTGAGTGAGTCATTATTCCATTGTGTGATGGATGCTAACCTCTGGCTCTCATTTGTCAAAGTAGGCCAAATAAGAAGCTAACTTTCAATTTTTTTTTCTTCAGATTCAAAAATTAGGTTGAGCACACACTAGACTGTATCGAGGGGAAATGACACGTTTTCATGGGTCCAGAACTAAATCACTAAGTGGCCCTTTTGTGCATATGAAAAGTGGCAAGTCTCGTCTAAAAGGCTACCTCTGGCCAACAGAGGTACTAGATCGGGCCAATGCTTTTCACTGTGCACCAATTTGAGCACAACCTTTTTAGGTGAAATATTACTATTCATCCTATGTTGGGCCAGCATGCATTTACAACATTGTGAGTTCACACCACACGAAACTGGCACTTGGTGACTTATTTACAGATGGGATTGACAATGGTGTATACCATTAGAGCCATATCGGAGTCCATTGAAGTGCCACATATGGTTCTATTTTTATCACACAGAGTGGGGTTTAGACATGCTCATTGGTCTTATCACTAATACCATGAGTGCCAGTTTGAAGCAATCAAAGGATCCCTGTATTATCACTTTGAGTGGTGCGATTTGAAGCTGAGAAGATCCCTGTATGGCTTTATGTCTTATCACTTTGATTGGTGTTTAGACATGATTAATAGATGGTATGTGGTCTTATCAATTATACAAAGAGTGCCAGTTTAGGGTTCATTAAAGTGACTTGTATCCTGGACCCTAATTCAGCCCTCCCCTTTCCTCTCTGTGGGCTATGGACTGCTTAAATGGCCATTCTCGTGCGCTGTTATTCTAAATCCAATATGGCAGCCACACAGTCACCATTAACTTCCTTTTTTTAAAGTCTTAAATTGAGACTATATTAAGATTACGTGAATGAGGGTACTGGATATTCCAATTGTCTAATATTTTCAAATTTAATAAATAACACACCCAAGTTATATGAAAGAAAATTTTGAAAATGAGGGGACAGAAGGTTAAAAAATGAGATGTAAATCTTAATCAAGATGAAACAGAAAGTTTAAATTAGACAGAAAATCCCATTAACATGCTTCTTACCAGTTTAATGTAACCTTGTTGTCATTAAGACAAACAAAAGATATCATAAACTATGTTTGATCAAGTGTGTGTGGAAATTTATATCCAGGGGGTAAAGGAGACACTTGTGGACAGACTGATGTCATTGTCATTCCTAACAGCAATGTTAGATGTTTCTGTCATTCCAAACGTAAAGCAGTTAACGTAATATTTACCTGTATTTCTTCATCTTTATTAAATAACAAAAACAAGGCAAAATAAAACCTTCTTGAAGGTTAAACATTGTAGAAATGCCATATACTTCTGTTTTAAACTTGACAATGAATAATGTGGAAAATAAGTGATTATGGTGACAATGATTAAGCTTTAAAACGATAAGCTACACAATGACTAGTGATTCCATCTGAGGTTTTCTTATGTACAATATCAATCAATCATTCAATTCATTAACAGTACTATGTTCTAATTTTCAAAAAAGCTCTTCTTCTGAGCCTGGTACCTTTGATTGTTCTGAACGTTTCATCACTATTAATGTTGTGTGTAATTATATGTGAGAAGAATGCTGAACGTTTGATCATTATGGCAATATACATTCATATTGGTATGAACTCATGCTATATTCAGACAGGATTTTTGAGAAATTTTAATCCTGCTCAGTGGACTAAGATGGAAAGTCCTAATTGCGTTTTAGATGATAAATAATGAAAATGCTTTGTTTTGTTTTGAGAAGAAAAAATGCCTTTGTGAGACATAAAAAAGTCGTTATTTAACAGAACCACCCAGATTGGTTCAGAATTAGTTCAGAAAAATGGTATGATGTCATACCAGATATGTTTTGATTACTGCCCAGATTGGTTCTGCCAGCTGGGCTGGAGGTTTCTCACTCTACCAGTTGGGTCCACTCTGCAGATGGGGGTGGAGGTTCCTTACTCTGCCAGTTGGGCTTACTCTGTAGACAAGGGTGGAGGTTGGTCACTCTGCCAGCTGGGCCCACTCTGTAGACAAGGGTGGAGGTTGGTCACTCTGCCAGCTGGGCCCACTCTGTAGATGGGGGTGGAGATTCTCCACTGTGCCAGCTGGGCCCACTCTGTGCTGTCACTAACCATGTGCTTCCATCTGGTTGTGATAACTTGTACTGTTCCACAGCAATCATCTCATCCCCTGGTGGCACATTGCTGACCTCCATAGAATGTGATTCTGGCATGGCATGGACATTTTCCGGAACTATTTTAATATTTGTTTCATTCTCTTGGTATGTATCATATAACTCAACTTGTGTGTCTGTTTGCACTGGGATGCCATTTGCATCAATTATCATGTGAATAGTCTGTGGCGCCATCTGGCAAGAAGTAGTGTGCACATTGTCAAGGAGTTTAACTGACCGTCCGTGTTGGTTCACTATCATGCCAGGTTCTACATGTGGGATTTCTGCAGTGTGCAAAGTCACAAGTGTACTGTTTCCATCTTCAATATTGCTCTGTAAAATCTGATTAGCAGTGCCATCTTGTGTTGAATGATCTACACTTTGCTTCAGGAAGATGTTGCCTTCTGCATCAACTGACTCCACATACACATGTGTGGTCAGAGTAGTTTCATCCTGACACATACTCCCCGTTTGTAGTTCCACAAGGTTTTGAGTGCCTTCTATCTCAGTATTGTTTGGAGCATCATTTCTTATAGCCTGAGACTCGATCTCAAGAGTGGCTACTGCCAGCTGATCCAAGCCTGACAGATCAACAATGCTCGACACCTTACTCTTCCTTTTATCGGCAGTCTTTGTTTTTCCACAGCGCTGCATATGGCGTTTCAGGGAAGCTGCACTGTGAAAAGTCTTTGTGCAATGATCACATCTGGAATAAAGAAAACATATTTCATGTAATCCACACACATTTCATATTTATTATATCAAAGCTGTTATCGTGATGTCTGTCATGGGATCAGATTGAATCTCAAATCCACGAGAAATGATTTTGGTGTTGAAACAACACCTGACACAGCAGATCAAGGTCCACAATTTTCTTTTTATCAAGGATTTAAATATTTGAAAAAAAAAAACATTTTAGAGCCAACTTGTCTGTGACTGACCCACCTTGCCCTCACGTTGCCCTGGTGTTTCAGTAGGTGTTGTTTGAGGTACTCAGGACGGGAGTAGCTGTTTCCACACTCCTGACAGCTGAACGGCTTTTCCTGTGTGTGGCTCCTCTGGTGACGCACCACTTCCCCTACAATCCAATCAGCAAAATCTCCATTACATTTTATTGTAAAAAATCAATACAGACATAAATATCTTGCAACAATACATGCACCGTACATCAAAAGAGGATTATCTAACATAAAAGAAATGTTTGGAGAAGTTTGAAAAGCACGTATTTATGATGTCACCATTTTATAAATTATATATTAGTCTATCCAATTTTGTTAGCCTTTCTTTATCTTTGAACACTTGATATGCAACTGAGGATGAGGCAAAGAAAACAAATTCTAGTCCAGTTTCCTCAGAATATTTGCATGGGAGATTTCAAAGGAAATCGTCACACTGACCTTTAGTTCTGCCAGAGAATGGGCAGAGGTCACAAACGAATGGTTTGACCTCTCGGTGGGTGATCTGATGTGACCTCAGACCTGTCTTCTGCTTGAATGAGGCTCCGCACAGGTCACACATGTACGCCCGCTTGTCATCATGCAGTAACTGATGCTGAGAGCGCGCCCAGCTGCTGGTAAACCTCGCCTCACACTGCTGACACCTGGAATATAATATAACATTAAGCCTCACTCACTGGGAGGTAACAGAGCCCAGCTGCTGGTAAACGTTGCCTCACACAGCTGGCACCTGGAATATTATATAACATTAAGCCTCACTCACTGGAAGGTAACAGAGCTCAGCTGCTGGTAAACCTCGCCTCACACTGCTGACAACTGGAATATTATATAACATTAAGCCTCACTCACTGGAAGGTAACAGAGCCCAGCTGCTGGTAAACCTTGCCTCACACAGTTGGCACCTGGAATATTATATAACATTAAGCCTCACTCACTGGAAGGTAACAGAGCCCAGATGCTGGTAAACCTTGCCTCACACAGCTGGCACCTGGAATATTATATAACATTAAGCCTCACTCACTGGAAGGTAACAGAGCCCAGCTGCTGGTAAACCTTGCCTCACACAGCTGGTACCTGGAATATTAATAATAAATAATAATAATAATAAAATTTGTATAGCGCTGATACCAGACAAGTCTGTTCATAGCGCTGAGTTCAGGACATGCATCCTGAAGAGATGAGTTTTCAGCCTACTCTTAAACGAGGAGACTGACGTGCTTGTCCTAATATTAGTAGGCAAGGAATTCCATAGTCGTGGACCTACAGATGAGAAGGCCCTGTCACCTACTGTCCTTAGCCTGGTATTAGGTACCTGTAGGTGGGTGCCATCATTGGATCTTAGACAGCGTTCACCTTCTTTAATCAGGAGTAGATCCCGTAAGTAAGGCGGAGCCTTACCATTAAGGGCTTTCCAGGTTAATAGAAGAATTTTAAAATCAATTCTCGCATGAACGGGAAGCCAGTGCAGTTCCCTTAATTTTCCTGAAATGTGATCAAATTTCCTGATTTTTCCAACTACCCGTGCTGCAGAGTTTTGGAGGTATTGCAGTTTCCTGATGTCAGTTTTAGGAAGACCCGCTAGAAGACCATTACCATAGTCAAGGGTGGATGTAACAAAAGCATGGGTAAGTGTTACCCATTCTTCTCGTCTAGACAATGTCTGATGGCCGCCAGGTTCCTGATGTGATAATAGCCCTTCTGACACATTTTCCTGATCTGGGCCTTCATGTCCATGTTGGAGTCAAATGTGATACCAAGGTCAACAACTGACTGACTAGGAGCAATATCAGAGTCACCCACTCTGATTGTGGTTGGGATACTGCTATGGGTGGTAGTACTGTACCTGTCAGTACATATGAGCATCTCTGTTTTTCCATCATTTATCTTCATCTTGTTTGATATGAGGAAGTTTCTGACTTCACTGACACACTCCTCCAGTTTGTGTCTGCTCATATCCACATGATGGGGAGAAGCGTGGTCAACAGGGATGTAGATCTGAGTATCATCTGCATAAATGTGATAGCTCAGACCATATTTTGCAAGTATATCAGATAGGGGTGTCATGTAAATGGTGAACAGTATAGGACCCAGGACTGAGCCTTGGGGTACCCCATATTTTGCTTTCTGTCCATTAGGTATGACCGAATCCAGGAGAGTGCATGACCTTTGACGTTGCATCTATCCCTCAGCCTGTCCAAAAGGATTTGTTTGTTTGTTTGTTTGTTTGTTTGGGGTTTTACATCACTTTCAACATTATTTAAGTCATTTCGTGATGAGACCTACTTGTAGCAGATATAGTGCTGCCTCACTGAATTGTCATGTCGCAGGTCCTTGACATGACAACCCACCCGGTCACAGATTTACAAGGACAACGGGTTAACCCTTTGGCACGGGCCTCAGCTCATATGGGAAATTGAATTATGAGTTCAATCTCGGCATGGCCGGGGATCGAACCCACGACCTTTGGATCACCACAGAGGAACTGGTGCTAGTAAGCTGGCGCTCTAACCAACTGCGCCACGGCCCGATGGTCAATAGTGTCAAAGGCAGCGGAAAGGTCAAGCAACAACAAGATAACTGCCTTTCTATTGTCAAGGCAACCCAAGATATCATTTTGCACTTTTAACAAAGCGGTTTCAGTGCTGTGATATTCTTTGTAGGCTGATTGAAACTTGTCAGTAAGACCATTCCTTACAAGATGGGGGACTAGTTGGTCTGCAACCGCCCTCTCGGTTAGTTTAGAGACAAATGTTAGGTTGGAAACAGGCCTATAATTTTTTTCAACCAGTTCTAGACCGAGTTTCTTCAGCAGGGGTGTTATGATGGCTATTTTCATATTTTCCGATACTGCTGATTCCATCAATGATTTATTTATGATGGAAGTAATTATTGGTAGGAGGTCATCTAAGAGGTCAAGTAAGAGCCAGGTTGGAATTGGATCCAGGTCACATGACAGGGTGGCCACACTCTGATGAGAAAAAAATTCCCTGACATTTCCCTGACTTTTCCCTGACTCAAAAAATAATTCCAGGTATTGCGGCCTCCATTCTCCCCTACAGCCGCCCATTCCACCCTTCATATGTTCATGATTTGGAAAAAATATATGTAAAGCCTGGGAGGCCACAATATTGGAATGATATCTACTGACTAGAACAAATAAAAAAATAAGTAAGATATGTAACAACATCATGGATATTTGAGCTCAGTTATTCTTCATCATGAATGTTTGTTTTAAACCCATCAATGATCTAAAAGTACTCAATGATTATGAAAATGAACAAAATTCCCTGACTTTTCCCTGACATTTCTGTCAATCAGAAATTTCCCTGACACTTTTTAAAATTCCCTGACATTTCCCTGACCTTGAAAAAAAAAAGTTTTTCCCTGACTTTTCCAGGTGCGTGGCCACCCTGCATGACTTCTTTGCTGACCTTTTGACCAATTTCCGTACGTCATCAATGGTTAAGGGTGTGAACCTTTCCAGACATGTAGTACTATTGTTCGCAGTGTCACCTGGTGGCGAAGTTTGGCCGGGTGGAGCATTATCAATGTCCAGGCGGATTCTCTCTATTTTTTCAAGAAAGAATGTGTTGAACTTCTCAGCTTGAGTAATCTCACAGTCAGATTGGGGCATAGGTGTGTCCATTTTCTTGTGCATGACTGTGTCAATGACTCTAAAAAGCTTTTTAGGGTCATGTTTGTTTTCCTCAACCAGGTTGGAAAAATATGATGATTGAGCAGATTTAAGCATTGAGTTGTATTTGTTCCTCTGAGAGTTATACAGCTCCTTGTCAATTTGAGAGCCAGTCTTGCTCATTTTTCTCTCAAGCCTCCACTTGAGAGATCTTTCGAGCTTTAGTTGGTCACTCATCCAAGGTACAGGTTTGCGTTGGGTGACCATGGCAACCTTGATAGGTGCATGTTTGTCCATGAGTGATGTGAGTTCCCTATCATAATAATTTACCATGTCCTCCAATGATAAATGTTCCCAAGTTGTGTCTCGGTCAGTTAGGGATTTGATGTCCCTTCTTAGGGATTCAAGATCTAATCCCTTGAAATTCCTAAATTTGATAGATTTTTGGGGGGGTTTAGGAGGTATAATATCAAGGTAAATCTTAATCATTTTATGATCAGATAGGTACTCATCTACCAGGTGACTCTTCATGAGCTTATTTCCCCTAAAGGTCATGATTAGATCAAGGGTGTTCCCTAACCTATGGGTTGGTTCCTGAACCCATTGTGTTAGATCAAAGGTAGATAGGATGTCATTAAACTTAATGACATCGGGCTTTAAGGGCAAGTTGACATGGAAGTTGTAGTCACCAAGGAAAATGACCTCATGACTAAAGGAACCATAATGTGCAACCAACTGGGTGAACTCATCATAGAACTCAGAGTAGGTATATCTATTCCGATCAGATGGTTCAGGTCTGTATATCACCACAAATGTTATCTTTTTTCCCTTCAATGTGATGGATGACTCCATGAGCTCCATGGTGGTGACTACTGGTTGGTTGGCCCTATTGGTTGTGAAGGGGAGTTCAGATTTGTATAAAATCCCTAATCCTCCCCCTGTGCGACCAATCCTAGGAAAAGACTCAAATTCAAGTGACCCCTCTTTAAGTTCACTTTTGACTTTGTCAGATTTTGAGTCATGCATCCAAGTCTCAGTCATGAACAGGGCATCAAGGTCATGCTCAGTAAAATAATCTTTTACTGGCAGGATCTTGCTAGATATGCTCTGTACATTGCAACATCCAATATTTAATGTTTTCTTCCCGTTTCTATTAGGATTTTTAATACGAGAATGCTGTTTATTTACAATCCGTGGCTGACCACGTGGAGCAGAGCGAGCACGTGTAGTTGGAGACGGCCCTGAGACGTGATTGGTCGAAGCAGAAGACGGATGTGTATTGATAATATTGCCAAAACTGCACGATTTTGACGAATTGCATGGACTCTCAACATATTTGTTGTTCAGTCTATGTTTTTGTGGCCGAGGAGGCAGAATAAATATGTTTTCCCAATAAAGATGCTTTGGGTGCGATATTTGTGTATATCTAACAAAATTGAACTGACAATTTAGCTTGCTTGCCCCATGTACGGATAGTAGTGTGTTCGACTTTATGTATTCACAAGTATCGAGCACCCATCGAAACTGACAAGGGAACAGTTCAATTTCCTTCTCAGACTCGAATATATTAATATTTGAGTTAGCAACAATGTTAAGTAATGATTGAAATTGGGCCGCTGAGATGATATTATAATTAATATATCTCAGAGAAGAATTCTTCTTAAACGTGCTCGCATGTTCATCACATAACAGTACTTTTCTCGATCCTATACCATTGTGGGGCAAGGATAGAGTCTCAATATTTGTGTTAGAAATCTTGTTGTATATGTTAAAACACGAACATATACAAACAAAGCCATGATTGTGTAGCATTGAACAGGTAGGTAATCTCTTTGTATATATACGGGTCAGTTGCTATATGAGCGATTGACACGTTCTGTATTTTGAACTCCGTATATTGCAGATTATTTACCCAATAATGATCACGGGTCAGCGTATTATGAAAAGCTGACGTGTGGTAGATTCTTACTATCGTAATAGTAACAATAAATAGAAAAGAAATAATTTTCAATCTTCAGCTCAATGCAGTGTATATATACGGGTCAACTATATGAGCGATTGACACGTTCTGTATTTTGAACTAACGTAATAGTTAATTATATCATTGACTGAAGGGAACAGTACTTTGCTATATGTTTTAATCTTCCAAGATATTAAATTGAAAGAAATGCCACTTATTTGTAGCTATTGGTATTTATACCAAAAGGTATTTTGCAAGAGAGGGCTAAGTAGGTAGCCGCTTGCGGTTTTCCTTTGTACAGCGGGTGGAGCAGGCAGCGAGTGCTCTGTTCTTCCACCGTCGGAACAAGTCCGAAAAACACTGTAAATCAGTTCAATATACCGAATTTGCTCCTAGAAGCGTCTGAAAAAGTGTCCAGACACGAATAGCGTGCAAATTAGATTGGTATATATACCTATAAATAGGTATATCGCAAGAAAGAACTACTTACGTAGTTGCTTGCGAAAGTGTATTGGACAGCGGGTGGTGCGTCACAACAAGAAAAAAATGGCTGGTAGTAGCCCCTTGTTTGTGTATCAACAACCACCGTCGGAACAAGTCCGAAAATCACTGCAATTTCAAAATATGCTGCTGATGGGTCTGAAGGTGATTCTAGACACCAAGAGCAACAAGTTTTATGAATACAGAGGGTATAAGGTATCAGACCAAGCACTCGACACTGGCAGCAAAGAGTGGATACTCGTGAGCGCGGTGCCTCGCAAAGACAACACAGTATGATCCCGCCCTCGCGAGCGGTTTTCCAATCAAAACTGCCGTCAGAGCCTGCAATAAGTCTGGTATCAGATAGACCTTTGTATAGACAGGGTTCTCTGCGAGAAAGTGTGGCGATAGACTAGCAATAGACTCCAGAAAATCGACCAAGAAGGACGATTTTATCGGAGCTCAAATGAAAGCCGCCATTCCACTCTCAACGCATGCGCACTCTCAACGCATGCGCAGAACATTAAGCCTCACTCACTGGAAGGTAACAGAGCCCAGCTGCTGGTAATCCTAAATCACTTGACCTAGTCAGCATAGGTACCAAATATTTCATTCCTTGCAATGAATTAATCACTTAACATATCTCATTAATATTTTGCTACCTTGATGATTAGTAGAAGTTAAAGCGGGCAAACCTTGATCATAAATAGAAGTTAAAGCTGGCAAAAGACTGGTAAGAAATAATCTTTTCTGTCTCCTATATTATAGAGAGGCAAGCATGTTGGAAAACAGGTTCTTACTTGAATGGCTTGTAGCCTGTGTGAGAGGCCTGGTGGGATTTGAGGCTCTTCAAGGAGGAGAATGCCACGTTGTTCTCTGAGCCCTGCTCGACACACAGCTCACACTCGTAGAGTTTGAGGTTAAGGTGGCTGGCGGTGTGCCGCTTCATATTACTCTTGGTGCTGAAACCCTGACCACACACGGGGCATGTGAACGCATGCTTTCCCCCTTCCTCGTGACAGATCCTCTTGTGAGCTGAAATATAGGCATATATGCATACAAACATTGAAATAATACTGCATGTAAATTGCAAAAGACTTCCGTCTGGACTTCCTACCACTTGATTGTTTTCACTTGACTGAGCTCTCAATAGAGATTTGTCAGGTGTGAAGAATATTTTGTATTCAACAAAAGAAATTAAATTTTCAAATACATATATATATATATATTAGAAACCCAGCTCTTTGTTGTAATCATGCCAGTAAGATTGACAATACACATCAGATATATCAATGTCAATCAATAAGGGCCAATGTTGTTGTGTCAATTCTCATTGGCTGATATTTGTTGTGTTATTCAAAATGGCAGCCTACTTTACAACTCAGTGACAGCTATTTGTTTTTTTTTCAAAAAGATGTGAAAAGAAAGAAAAAATTCTGAGCCTAATGGAAACTAGATAGAACTGGTCCCCACAAAATATAAATCGTACCTAATAATAGTTAAAGAGCTCCAATCACTAGTTTTAGAGGAGCATATTCAAGTTGATGGACAGAGTGACTGATAGAAATTTCTCCCCCTCACGGCAAAGTCAGCATAGCTAAAAACCCAGTTGCCTAATGAGTCTAATTCCATTTCTGATGACAGTTCCATAATTGATGTTATCCACTGAAGCCAAACATTTCGGTGCCACTCAAATCCAAATATGGCCAAAGCATGAAGGCATCTGGTCATGCACTAATTTTTCATGATCAAATAATTGTTTTGCTCTATCAAATTGCATGAGTTGTGGCAATCTCATGCACTATTAAAAGGGACAAATAAAGAAGCAAATTTTTACTATAATCTACCTTACTAGAGATGTAAAAGAACTTTCACATGTGCTGATAGTTCTATATGTGGATATAGCAAGTTCAGCAATAGGTCACAAGATTTAAGAATGAAGTTTACTCATTATCTCATACTTGGTGCTTCAAGAGGGTGTTCTGCACCTATGAGATATTCTTTTGCAGATCACCCCTCTGCCGAACTACTTTCGCAGATCACCCCTCTGCCGAACTACTTTCGCAGATCACCCATGTGCCGAACTACTTTTGCAAATCATCCTTGGTCCAAATGACAAGTGAGATCCTTCCACCAGAACCAACAAAAGAGATCTGTCAGGCTGAACACTGCATGAACCCATGCTCTTGACTTTATCTCATATTTATCTACCGCAAATGGTTTATATACCAGACCAGTAAAGAAAAGAACATGTGAGTGCAGTGTTCAGGCTGACAGATCTGTCAAGTTGGTTCTGGTGGAAGGATCTCAATGCCCACCTCTCAATGACGTCATTACATAGTAAAATATATGTTGCAATGACGTCATTGAGTGTGACGTCAGTAAAAAGGGGCGTGGCATTGTTTATGTTGTTTGACACACACAACATAGGTCCGCACATGCTGCAATGTTTTCCTCTCTGTTTTGCTTTAAGTAGATTGGACATCAAACCAAAACCTTTATCTCATACCTATCTGTAGGAGTAAAGTATGAGATAAAGTCAAAAACATAGGTTCGTGCAGTGTTCAGGCTGACAGATCTCTCTCGTTGGTTCTGGTGGAAGGATCTCACTCGTCCTTCGGACTCTTGAGATCCTTCCACCAGAACCAACTTGAGAGATCTGCCAGCCTGAACACTGCACTCACATGTTCTTGCCTTAATGTCAAAGGTTTCTAGACTAAAAATAAACATGATTACCCTCCTCAAAGTCAAAGGTCACTAGACTAAAAATAAACATGATTACCCTCCTCAAGGTCAAAGGTCACTAGACCAAAAATAAACATGATTACCCTCCTTAAGGTCAAAGGTTACTAGACTAAAAATAAACATGATTACCCTCATCAAGGTCAAAGGTTACTAGACTAAAAATAAACATGATTATCCTCATCAAGGTCAAAGGTTACTAGACTAAAAATAAACATGATTATCCTCATCAAGGTCAAAGGTTACTAGACTAAAAATAAACATGATTACCCTCCTCAACCACAATGCTGAAAGGATGGTGTAAAAAGCATATCCTGTAAGCTGAACTGAACCTGATTAAAAGGTATTAGAAATCAATTAAAAACTACTCACTTCTGAGATTTGCATTGCTCTTTAGAACCTTATTGCATTCATCACAGGCAACACTGAAATATAAGATATCAGATATATCGCATCATAAAGCTTCTTCATAGACATGATGACATTCTAAGCTAGTAGACAAACTTACCGAGTCTGGTTTCCTGTGATGGCTAGAGAAGAATGCACTGATTGAGTTTACACTTGATGACATTCTAACCCAGTAGACAAACTTACCTTGTCTGGTTTCCTGTGATGGCTAGAGAAGAATGCATGGATTGAGTTTACACTTGATGACATTCTAACCCAGTAGACAAACTTACCTTGTCTGGTTTCCTGTGATGGCTAGAGAAGAATGCACGGATTGAGTTTACACTTGTTGACATTCTATACCAGTAGACAAACTTACCTTGTCTGGTTTCCTGTGATGGCTAGAGAAGAATGCACGGATTGAGTTTACACTTGTTGACATTCTATACCAGTAGACAAACTTACCTAGTCTGGTTTCCTGTGATGGCAAGAGAAGAATGCACAGATTGAGTTTACACTTGTTGACATTCTATACCAGTAGACAAACTTACCTTGTCTGGTTTCCTGTGATGGCTAGAGAAGAATGCATGGATTGAGTTTACACTTGATGACATTCTATACCAGTAGACAAACTTACCTTGTCTGGTTTCCTGTGATGGCTAGAGAAGAATGCATGGATTGAGTTTACACTTGATGACATTCTAACCCAGTAGACAAACTTACCTTGTCTGGTTTCCTGTGATGGCTAGAGAAGAATGCACAGATTGAGTTTACACTTGATGACATTCTATACCAGTAGACAAACTTACCTTGTCTGGTTTCCTGTGATGGCTAGAGAAGAATGCACGGATTGAGTTTACACTTGATGACATTCTATACCAGTAGACAAACTTACCTTGTCTGCTTTCCTGTGATGGCTAGAGAAGAATGCATGGATTGAGTTTACACTTCATGACATTCTATACCAGTAGACAAACTTACCTTGTCTGGATTCCTGTGATGGCTAGAGAAGAATGCATGGATTGAGTTTACACTTGATGACATTCTAACCCAGTAGACAAACGTACCTTGTCTGGTTTCCTGTGATGGCTAGAGAAGAATGCACAGATTGAGTTTACACTTGATGACATTCTATACCAGTATACAAACTTATATTGTCTGGTTTCTTGTGATGCCTGTATGCTTGAGACGAACATGGTGATTGAGTTGCCACTTGTTGACATTAAATGCTGGCAGACAAACTTACCTTGTTTGATTTCTTGTGATGCCTGTATGCTTGAGACGGACATGGTGATTGAGTTGCCACTTGTTGACATATTTCTTGTCGCACTGATTACATGGGTAAGGATAAAGTTTCTTGTCCTGGTGCAGTTTTTCGTGCTGCTGTAAGTATTCTTTGGTCATGAAAACTCCGCCACACTGGGTGCAGTGGTAGGGGCGCTCCTTGGTATGTGTACGTCTATGGACTGAAACAAATACAGACACAATATCAATGATCACATATTTCATTGAAAAGCTTTCTTCTCAATCCTTCTAATGGTATTACGGGTTTAATCAATCATCATAATTGGACAAATAAAGATTAACTTATCTTAGGATTCATAAATTAATTGAGATTTATTCTTATTAAAACCAAAGAATAGAAATGAGTATGTTACGAAAGATTTGTTTAATAACATCCATTATATTCTGACTGATTTGTGATACTTTGGAATGATCATATTAAAATCATCATTTCTATAGAATAAATTCCCTGTATCAAAAAACAGATTACTTTCTATCTTATATCATGATATGCCATAACCTTTGCATGAAAACTGAAGATTAAACCTCATTATACAATTCATTTCAGGACAAACCACTTACTTTTGGCCTTGTCAGGTGTGGCTGAGAATTTGTCACACACAGAACACTTGTATCCCCCGTTTACTTTGATCAGCTGCAGTTTGGTCATCTCTGCCACTGACAGGCCAGGTTTCCTGCCCCGTCTTGACTTGCCAGGCTTTATTTCCACTGTAGACGATACAAATCCAACGGATGGATCACTCCTTTTCGTACCTGACCTGGTCTTCATGAGGTCGGTTACCAGTTTGGCACTTTTCTTGGTGGGTTGGGCAGTATTTCTCTGTGGCCTCACCTCTTGAGTTTTTTCTGCATCAAAAATCCCTTCCTGATCTCCCTCTTTCTGCCCAACATCTTCAATACTAGCCGCATTTCTCTTCCGCCTTGTACTGTAACCAGATTCTATCTCAGTATTTAAAGATTCTTCTTTGCAAGATTCATATTCCCAACTTTGGATAATTCCCAGACCATCCACACTGGCTGATTCATTACTTTGTTTCATGCATTTACTTGTCCCAGGAATATTCCTCTCAGCTGTGTTTATCTCATTCAGATCCTCCCCATCAGCTGCATCATCCAGTTTAACTGCTTCTGGCAGATTATTCATGTAACTCTGATTATGATCAGCCTGAGTTCTTTGTTTATTATCCACCTGAGAATCAATTACTTTATTTCCTATGTGTTTTGGTGTGCACCCGCTTGTATTCATAACATTGGCATCAGCATCTTCATAATATATAGCAGTTGGTATATCCTTGCAACCATTTGAATTTATCTCTATATCATCTGTTCTACATTCAAGATCTTTATTTGTCTTTGCCTGAAAATTAATAAATGTCTGGTCCTGAGAGTCATTAAGGGGGTCACAAGGAGAACTGGGAGACATGTCAGCCTCAGGGTCAGGAAGTGATTCACCCCGATGACTATCTGTGGTATCATATTGAGAGATAGGAAGTCTATCCACTTTAGAGTCAATATGGACGTTACACTGAGAATGAGTTGGGGTGTTACCCTGAAAATCCATAAGGCTGTCATCCTGGGATTCCAAGAGTCTGTCACCCTGAAGACTAGAGAGGGTGACGCTATGAGTGCTAGCTGGTGTTTCATCCTGAGATTTGTCTTGTTCCTCACCGTTTCTATTAAAGATCCTCTTTTCATTAGGAAGTGTTTTACCCTGTGTGTGTTTACATTTGTCTCTTTTAGCATCAGAATGACTTTTCCCTTCAATACCATGAAGGTTGTCTTCTGGAAGGTTGGTAAATATATCCTTTTGAGCACCACACAGTGTACATTCTTGTGAGCAGTGGGTTGCTTCATGTTGACAGCTGACGAGTGGAGTGAGCTGAGGGTTGGCTAATGTGTTCAGGATCGTAGTCAGTCCTATCTGTTTTATATGTCTATGACGCTCAGAGTGGGAGAGGACCTGCAATGCTTGGGTGACTTCCCGCCAGAATAACCAAGCTTTCTGTCGCATATGCATCGGCATCTTAGGAACGAGGCAGATGTTCTTTTGAACCTGAATATATTCAATAAGATAATTATTTAATTATTTGTTGTAGTATAAAAGAAACACTAATTTTTAAAAAATCAAGCTTGCCCAGGATTTGTATGATAGGAAAACAAAACAAAATAAAGAGAATAGGAATTCCTACATCGCACAATAAAGTAGGAATTGTCTTTATAGACATTTTGTGTTTTTAAATCCACTGAGATACCAATACAGCTCACCAGTGATGCTATTTTATCAGTCTAATTCCTGATATCTACTACATAATCAGATAATCAGGGGTGATCCTAGACCAAGAACTGTCAATGAAGCAACAAATCATGAAAATCTGTAAGGGTGGATATTTTCATGTAAAGAACCTAGCGCACATCAGGAGCTGTTTATCATATGGGGACCGGTCTTTGGCTGTATATGCGCCCAAAAACAGTGTGGGCAGATGGTCCACATGCATCACTCATCATCACTAGCAACAGTGTGGGCAGATGGTCCACGTGCATCACTCAAATTTATCATAAAAATCAATTTATATATGACATCCAATTGTAAGTCATTAACCACAAAATCAACGAGGGGTTAAACCTAAACATTCAATCTGAAATGTTTTTAAATTAATGAGTTGGATCACCTGAAGTCTCCTTTTATACTATTTTTCGATTTTCAAAAAGCAGAGGAAAAACATGTATCAAGTCAAAAGAAGGGAAAATTAATAAGTTTGACTAATCAAGATGGGTTGGATGCAAGATGACATCAGATAGAAACCTTTTGATATTTAATATTGTTGATACCAAGTAAATCATGTCAATCAAGTGAACATGTATTGCAAATGTGGTGAGTGGTTCATATCTAATCATACCAATAAACCCACATAATCCTGATAAATATCATGAGCCTGAGACCTGTGATCAAAGGTCAGTACTTATGGTTGGGGTGCGATACAACACAATGGGTTATTGGCACTAGTTTTGTCACGAAACAAAGCAAAAATCTTCTTTTTTGTTCAAAAGTTATCTTCACAAAAAGGCAAACAAAATGGAATGGCAGTGCTTGGTCACGTGACTTTTAAGTCAGGTGACCACTGATGTAGCAGATTTGTTGGAGAATATTGTTCGTAAATACGGGAGTCATTTTCGGGGCCAAAACCAAATAAAATCTACAAAATACATATATAATTCCCTTCCTCTTATACTCACAATTTCAGGCATATATAAATCATTTCTGTTAATGTATTATTCTTATATTTGGGAAGTTACATGGCAAATTTCCAGTCTTCCTGATAGTTGCTCAAAATATTGACCTTATGACCAATATATCAATGACAAAGCCAAATAAAACATTCAAATTTGTTCCATTTCATCTTGGGGACAAACTGCAAAAGTCGGTCATATCTTACCTCTGCCATATCCTGTTGGTGAAGAGGGAGCAACAGTTAATTATCAGGCCTTTTTGAGGCCAAAATCTTAAGAAGGTGAAGCATCTTGCGCTTGTTATTTTTTTTTTGCATCCAAATACTACTGAATCAAAATTTTGTAGAGGATTTAAAACTGTTCTCAAATTACAAGGATATATTTGGGAAGATACATGGCAAATTTCAGAAGATATTATTTTGCCTGTCATAGTTAAAATATACATCCATTCTTGGAACTTATTTGCAAAGATTTATACAATTACAGAGTAAATAACTTTTGGAAAAAAATGATGATCCCTTGTTCTTCAACACGCAGTGGATCTTGGGATTGTTTTGCAACAATGGCTGTCCTCGATATGTAAACAAATCAAATACGTTTAATCGTGGATATACAACTTCACCAACAGCATGTGCAAGGCCCTAAACGCAAAGTACTTGGCCACCAGTTGAGTATGACTTGGTACTTGGGGGTCGGCTTCTCTTGGGTCCGGCTTCTCTCAGGGGTCAGCTTCTCTTGGGGGCTGACTTCTCTTGGGGGTCGGCTTCTCTTGTGTCCGGCTTCTCATGGGGGCCAACTTCTCTTAGGGGTCAGCTTCTCATGGGGGCCAACTTCTCTTGGGGGCCAACTTCTCTTGGGGGCCAACTTCTCTTGGGGGCCGACTTCTCTCAGGGGTCAGCTTCTCTTGGGGGCCGACTTCTCTCAGGGGTCAGCTTCTCTTGGGGGCCGACTTCTCTTGGGGGTCGGCTTCTCTTGGGGGTCGGCTTCTCTTGGGGGCCAAATTCTCTCAGGGGTCAGCTTCTCTTGGGGGCCGACTTCTCTTGGGGGTCGGCTTCTCTTGGGGGCTGACTTCTCTTGGGGGCTGACTTATCTTGCGGGTCGGCTTCTCTTAGGTCCGGCTTCTCTTGGGGTCCGGCTTCTCTTAGGGGTCAGCTTCTCTTGGGGGCCGCCTTAACTGGTGGTATTCGCTATGAAGCTCTGGAGGTATCATTCGTGCCTCGCACTTTGTTTTTCACCTTTGCTATATTCGCGCTTCTACTTCGCTTTATTCGCACTTCTACTTCGCCATATTCGCTCTTCTACTTTGCTATTTTCGCATTTCTACTTTGTTATTTTTGGCCTTCGTCTTCTAATCTTCTCCCTTCACTTTTAGCAAACTTTATATACTACAGTAAGCTATGAAGCTCTGGAGGTATCATTCGTGCCTCGCACTTCGCTTTTCAAGCTTCGCTATATTCGTACTTCTACTTCGCCATATTCGCATTTCTACTTCGCTGTATTCGCATTTCCACTTCGCTTCTTCGCCCTTCTACTTCGCTATTTTCGCATTTCTACTTTGTTATTTTCGGCCTTCGTCTTCTAATCTTCTCCCTTCGCCTTTAGCAAACTTTATATACTACAGTAAGCTGCTCACTGATTGGCTACTTGAATATGAAGTGCGAAGATAAGAAAGGCGAAGGTAGCGAAGTAGAAGAGCGAAGATAGCGAAGTAGGAGGGCTAAGTTAGAGGCGATGTACGAAGCACGAATGATACCTCCAGAGCTTCATAGTAAGCTGCTACTTGGCAATGCAATACGAAGTGCGAAGATAAGAAAGGCGAAGATAGCAAAGGCAAAGGCGAAGATAGCGAAGGCGAAGATAACGAAGGGAAAGGGCAAAGATAGCGAAGCAGAAGGGCGAAAATAGCAAAGTAGAAGGGCGAAGTTAGGGGCGAAGTACGAAGCACGAATGATACCTCCAGAGCTTCATAATTCAGCTAATCACGAGCGAACGCAAAGGGTTTCGCGCTTAGGGGCGATCCATTTGATTTTTGTGGGGTGGGGTGGGACAGCAGTACTGGATGAATAAATTTTTTTTCTTTGGTAGGGTGGATGAATAATTTTTTTTTCTGGTGTGGGGTGGGTGAATAAATTTTTTTTCTGGTGTGGGGTGGGTGAATAAATTTTTTTTCTTGTTAACAATCCGTCATTAATTACTGGGCGGGGCAGGACAAAACTACAAAATATAAACCATCTAAATTATTTAAAAAATATTATCAAAAACTGGAAGGAGGTGGATGAATAATTTTTTTTTCTTTGGTAGGGTGGATGAATAATTTTTTTTTCTTTGGTAGGGTGAATGAATAAATTTTTTTTCTGGGATGGGGTGGGTGAATAAATTTTTTTCTCCAAAATCTCCCACCCCACCCCACAAAAATCAAATGGATCGCCCCTTAGTGCTCGGCAAGTTCTTGCCAATCTTGGACAGTCAAAATAAATGGTCCGTGGCAAAATAATCAAAAATATCACCTACCCCATGTTTAAATGTTTCAAGCAAATTCTCCTCTGCGTTAATGGCCATTTCGAATGAAACTTTAGAAGTGCTGGGTTCACATAAGAAGTAATTAACAGTTCGACCACCTGCAAAATGAAGGCGAAAAACAAAACAATAAATCCTACATTTCATTTCAGATCGTGTTTTCGTAAATAACCAAAATCTAATTTTGAAGGTGAAAATAATTTATAGAAGAGCTTTAAAAAGATAAAGTTGAAATTAAACAAAATCGTGATACTTTATTTTTTCAATTGATTTAGAAATAATGATTTATTTTCAAAGTTTGCTGACTTCTCTATGATGGCACCCGATCGCTTCATAAGAGGAATAAACGTGCCAGTCAAATTTCGTCTGCTACAAGGATCGTTCATTATTTCTAGTGTAAGAAAACCTATCACTTGCTATTACTGTCTGTGGGGTTGTGAGAAATGTATGTATAGACGAATGTGAAACATTGCAAAGAAAGTTTATCAAATTTAATTTGAAGACCTAGAACAACACAACCAATGCAATCAGTGGTGTATGTGGAGAGTGGAAGTTCAGATTAAGAAAAGAATGATCACTTGACTGGGCAAAATTGTACATATTGTTACCTGTGAGATACTTATATGGGCTACCCTAAAGTAACTTTAGTGAACTCGCTTGCAGTGATTTGTGGGCCAATATACTCAACTCTACCTGGCTATCTCTCTTCATGAAAGACTACAAGCCAATGCTGATGGGGCGTCAATAAGGGTTTTATTTGCTATGGGTATAGTGCACATACACAATATAAAGCCTGAAGTCAGTATATGGCATGGCATGAGTGTGGCAACTGAGTGATCATCCCTGGCATGAAACCTCCGGTGTCCCAGTCGGTCTTCTTCCTTCTTTCAGTCCTGCTCTACAGATGTGGAAGCCATGGGAAGCAAGATTGTTCCTTATGAAAGTGTTCAAAAGTCAGGTATATTCTCTTATGGATCCCAGATTTTTAAAAAAACATATCATTTATGGTCATGTAATAATAGATTAGGGCAGTTGTAATATATTTATCTTTTCAAAATATTTTGACTTTCATCAGGACCGATGGGACTTTGTTTTTTCCAGATTTTCTGCACATAATTTTCTCTTGTATAAATGAGTTATGTAACGTCTCACCAACACGTAATTGTCAGTTTTGTGTGATGCAATCTCTGTATGATTGTGCCAATTTAACAGTAAAATATTCATCAACGACTGGTCAAATCTGTGGCATTTAGCATGCTTTGTGTATCGATTTTTATGAAAGTGGCATTCTATTCTTGAGCCTTGAGGTGCTATGCATTCCTTGACCAGTGAGCAGAGTATCACCCACTTGTAGAAGTTCTCCCAGACCTCACGTGTGCGATACAGGATAAAGCTGGTTGCTCCATACATCTGGATGTGTTTCAGTCTGTGGACCTCAGTGGGTATGAAGTCATACATGGCAGCATGTGTGACTGGATATATTCCATGCGGGGTGTGGATGTGGACATGAAGGCCACCCGTTCTGTAGACATACTGCAAGGCGGAATCCAGGTCTGAGGTCTGAAGGCGAATAGAGGCATCCATCCAAAACACACCTTTGTGGGATTTTAAAACCTCCTGCAATCAATGTAAATGAATTTAAGTTATTTGGAGACATGATCTTTTTATACTTGTTATATATGTGAATCATACACCTTTCCCCTTACATTGATGGATAATAATTAAGTTTTGAGTTTGTAAATGATTGGAATATACAAAAGTCACTAAATTTTGAAAGGATCTGATTAAAAGTTTCAAACGGATCTTGTGATACACAATTTGATATTGTATTTTGCATAATTCTTTGACGAGATGTAGTAAACGAATCAGCATAAGACATCTGTACAAAACTCTGAAAATTTGATGATAATCTCTTTTGATATATTCTGGAACTATTGTGATGAACCAAAGTTCTGGAGTTCGGTTCCCAGCAAGACCGAGATTGCTTTTATATTACAATTTCTCATATAAGCTGAGGCCTGTGTCTGAAGGTTTAACCTATTGTCCTTGTACATCTGTGACTTGTTGGGTTGTCATGTCAAAGACCTGCGACATGAGAATTCAGTAAGGCAGCACTATATCTGCCGCAAATAAGTATCATCATGAAATAACCAAATTTTTTTTTGAAATGATGAGGACAAGCAGTATAACCAGGAGCTAACTGCAGGATTATTTTATGCTTACTTGCACAACCAGGCACTTGAAGGCATAACTGTAGAGATCCTTAACATGTTCAGGAAACCGACTGAAGTTAAACCTTCTGTATTCTATGTTACACAGGCTTTTCAACTGCAATTAAAATCAGAGATTACATTTCGAGCAGAAGCTGATGACGAAATTTGACAAGGTATAGACAAAGCTGAGAGATATGCGTCCACTGAATTATTTTAAGTGTGAAATATTTACAATTATAAAATGATTTAGTCAAATTCTGTAATTTGTTTGCTTCCAAGCAGTATACACAAACCTGTTCTTCTGTGGTTACATCAAGTTGTCTTCTTGATTTAACAGTAATATATTCAGGATTGCTCAAATACAATGAGATAATTCTCGCTATCTGCTCTCCCGGTTTATTGAACACCAGATGTCAGCTCGGTTGATTCGCAATGCATTGTGGGCCGATTTGTTGCACGCTATACTTCCGGGGCACATGTTTGGCCCACGGACCTCACGTAGTGAATGTCTGCACTCGGGACACATGCAGCACATATTTTTGAAATTGCAGTTCAGTTTATTTACATTGGAACATGATTAATCAATTAGTGAACATAAGATGACCGTTGAAGACCTGTACACACTTAGCTAGCAGATTGAAATGACGGAGGAATAACGTGCGTTTGTTTTGACTGGTGTATAATTGGACCGGAAGTACCCAGTGCAACAATCGAGGTGAAATTCGATCGTAGCGCTCTGAAAATGCAGCGGATACGGGAGAGCAGATAGGGAGAATTGATATAATATTGAAAAATGCTTTCTGCTGTTAACCTATTGTCTCACCTGTCTGACTTGTTCTGGGAGCAGATGTTGCAGTTCTAAGTCATAGTACAGGATATGTCTGTGAGGAAACCAGTGCTGCACTGAAGCTATGGCATCTAGTGATTGGTTGAAATGATTTCTACTTGCTCCGATGACAAAGGCTAGATCTTCTGTCCGAATATCTGACAACTTCACAAACTCTCTGATCTCTAGATAGTCCCACATATCAGCTGCTACCTTGAGAGGTTTCCCTTTTAGTGTTAGATTAAATGGAGGGCTGTACGTGAAGCTTATCATAGAAGATTGCTGCATGGTGACATCTGGTCTGGGGGGTATCATTTGGATTTCCAAAGGTGGTGCTCTCTTTGTGTCCTCACGGCCCTCGATATTGTCCTATTGGTGGAAACATTTCCCAAAGTTTGGTCAAATCAATTATGGTCATTACAATTATTATTATTACAGTTCTGTTAATTATAGGACAGAATGAAAATTTTCCTAGTATATGAACACCCCTGAACATTTAATAAAAAAACTTATTTTCTTAAAAATGCAGTTTCAATATTTGGTATTTGACATGGCTATTTTCATACTGAAGCCCTAATAATGAAATATGTCTTGCTCTATAGAAATGCTTGCAGTTAATTAGTGTGTATACCTACCCTCTTGGTCATTAGTGTGTGGTTCATAGACCACACTGTGTATAATACAAGGGAAATTGTTGCAATGACGTATCCACTGTAGCACACTCTTCTGACCGCCCAGGACAACATTATAACTCAAGATCCACTCCTCTCATTCAGCTCCTCTAATTCAGCTTTTCCCCTTCACCTCTTCTCATTCAGCCCTTCTCATTCAGTTCCATTCATTCAGCTCTGCTCATTCAGTCCCTCTCATTCAGCTTTTTTATTCAATTCTGCTGATTCAGCTCCTCTAATTCGGCTCCTCTAATTTAGCTCTGCTCATTTGGCTCCTCTAATTCAATTCTTCTCATTCAGCTCCTCTAATTTAGCTCTGCTCATTTGGCTCCTCGAATTCGGCTCCTCTAATTCAATTCTGCTCATTCAGCTCCTCTAATTCAATTCTGCTCATTTGGCTCCTTTAATTCAGCTCCTCTAATTCGGCTCTTCTCATTATGTTCTGCTCCTTCAGCTCCTCATATTCATACATTATGTTATACTTCATCATAACCATCCAGCACAATATGCCTGAGGCTCTCTGAATGGAAGGATGTCAAAGTATCTCTGATTTAGCTGCCTCAATAAAATATCAACACTGGTACCTTCCAGTTGATCTATTCCTTTCTAAAGATTTCTGATTCAAATCTTGAAGACATCAGGTCAGCATGGAACATAATATGTACCATAGAGTATATAGGCACAGCAGCTTTGTGATGTGGTCTGTCTTTGCAGCATGTTCTCCACATTATATTCATTAGACTCTCAGCATTGGATTTATCTTCAGTCTTCCCCATTCTCAATATTGCCCAATAAAATGGATAAATCAATACCACGTCTCCTGCTAGATAGATGAAGTTTGTCAAGCCAAAAAGATATCTGTGCACATCTATTGCTTGAAATATATATTTATATTTGTGTTATGCCAAAACATGAATCTTTATTTAGTGACAAATGAGTACTCCATGTCATCTAGTGTCATAGAAGATTCATTACTAATGATTTTTTTCTCTCTCATCAGATTAAGACACACATCTTACAAAACAGAACCTTCTTTTTACATTAGGCGATCTTGTGAAATAAATGTGAATTTGTTTCCTGTAATCTCAAATGATCAATCGTTATCATTATATAATAGATATCAGTAGACCATTCCTGTTGGCTCACATCTGGGTTGCTATGGTAACAGGCAACAAACTTCATCACAGATCAATATGCTACCAATCTAATTAAATATTGATTAGAATATTCAGCCAAAATTAGATTCCGCTCCTGTTGCCAACAATTAATTATGATGTCCATGGCAATCTGATTGTTAAGGGAAATTACTATAGATAAATAAAGGATTTTATCTTATTTCTCAAAGGAAAAACATTCATTTTGATTACATATTGTCAAATGGTACAGTATTTGTCATTAGATTCAAAAGCATCATAAGTATAGATAAGAGATATCAGAGAAATAAAGTATTGTTAATGACAGACAAAATTGACATCATCCCAACATACATCTGTCCCAACACACATCAGTCCCAACACGCATCTGTCCCAACACACATCAGTCCCAACACACATCTGTCCCAACACACATCAGTCCCAACACACATCAATCCCAACACACATCAGTCCCAACATGCATCAGTCCCAACATGCATCACTCCCAACACGCATCAGTCCCAACACGCATCAGTCCCAACACGCATCAGTCCCAACATGCATCAGTTCCAACACGCATCAGTCCAACACACATCAGTCCCAACACACATCAGTTCCAACCCACATCAAATCAAAACGCAATGTGTCACTAGTATAAAATTTATTATGTAACCAGTTTAAAATGCCCCACGTCAATATGCATGTTATAATATAGTCTATATTATTATATATATACTTATTATTGATCTAAGAGTTGCATACAAAAAGCAAGTATTGCCAAAGATTATGCTTTTTGGGAAAACTGAGGTCCATATATCATGCATATGTAAAGAAGAAAGCTTGAGGTCAGTTTTTTTTATTGTCATGATTTTGAGTTGCCACCCTAACAATTTTCATTTTCTCTACCAATTTTTAAAAAAATCTCAATATTTCATTTTTTCATAGAAGAGGTTAGATTTTATAGATAATTAAGAATTGCATCACTTTGGTACAGGTAACAAGAAAGTCTTTTTCAAAAAAAAAGAATTTGTATGCAATTTCCTTTTTGAAAATGGTATTTTTATTTCTCCATTTGCCAAATATCAAATGACCTGGCCGTAAATCTCGCCAAATGTTGTCTGCTGAAGATGCGTTTGATTATGAAAATCTAATCAAGAACTACTAAAAGACATACTATTTCTTTTGAAGGAAATTTACACGGTTTGGAGCACCACCATCCCAAACTAACTACGGAAGAGTATAAATTTAATGCATCACAGAATGACATGTACACAGAAATCTATGATGTATACACACCAGCTTTCGTCATTTCTGATCACTATATATGCATTTGTTATAATATATTCTATATTATATATATATTATTGCTCTTAGAGTTGCATACAAAAAAGCAAGTATTACCAAAGTTGATGCATTCTTCTTGTGACAATATAAAAGCCAGGAGATGAATCAGAGTAATCAGAACACTGGCTTAAATGCTTGAAAATACCTGCTCTTGTGTCTGGATAGAGAGCCAAAAATGACCATTTTAGAACACATTTAGACATTCTCTTCTCAGAAACTGCATGGAGGGCAGAAATAAATATTTCTGGAACCTGTTATGATAGGACAGTGCATGGATAATTATAGTAAACTCTGTAGAAATTGGACTTTCTTTTTTATTTAATAGAAATAGTCTACCAAGGTCCATAATCATTCATGTATTATTTGTAGATGCACAGTAAAATTTTACAGGCCTATCTATTGATGGGAAATCCTATTTGAGGCTACATTTTAATAGGGGTTTTTTTCGAAGTACTTTTCTGATGTTTTTCACTCATGAAGTATATAATATCAGAAATGGTTAAAATCTACAATCAACTTGAACATTAATACTTAAATCAGCATCAATATCCCAGTTGTTCCATGATTTATCTTGCATTTGTAATATTCTTACAAGATTTGCAAGTCAGTCACAGGCAAACATTGTTAAAGATGAAACTGAATTAATATATCAAGCATTAAATTGAACAGTTGAAGAGAACAGCCCCAAAGCTAAATTTTGAGTTGTTAATTATGTATATCGGCCAAGAAATGACAAAGTAGCACCAATTTGTATGTTTTTGTTATGTAGGCGAGGTCATAAGGTGAATTTTTTTATAACAATTCATTTATACAATCATATCAACTTTTCCATGCCAAAAAGTCTGATGTTATATGCATACAAGACATTTTCCTTATTATCAGCCAATCCTATGATTGCTCGAATCCTTCGGTTGTCAGCTCTTGTATTCAGGCTGGCAGATCTTTCAAGTTCTAGTGGAAGGATCTCAATTGATCTAAATAGAAAAGGAAACTAAAAATAAAAAGAAAGTAGTTCTGCACTGATATGCAACAAAATATCATATGATTAGCTTACAGATATAAGAGCAAACTCCACCAGAGGGCGACATGGTGAACCTATCGTTTGCGTGTGCCTCTGGTGGACAGTGTGATATAAGAGTAGTTTCCAACACAAAATGTTACATTTTCTGTGTTAATTTGAGAATGGATTATGCTTTACCCTGAAATAAATAACGGAGAATATTTCAGTAACTTATTTACCAAATTATAAGAACATGTAAATATACGTCCGTGAAGTGTAAATATTCATATAAAACTGACAGCGGCAGGAGGTAATGTTTTCAGGTGGTGTGAATTATATGTTCCCAACAGTCTTATTGCATCTTGATAAAACAAATGAATTAGACATTTTGATTGATAACATTATTAGAATAATACACAGAATTTAATTTCCAACAATCTATGACCTGTGGAGAAGACTGCTCCAATTCCCATAGCAAAACATTGACTGAAACTCTAACCATCAAGTTTCCACATTTTATCAGCATCACTGGTGATATAAAACATTTGCAACACGATCTGTTAATACTTATAAATGAAATTAACCAAATTACAATTCTTGACAAGCTTACACCAAATAGTAATCAAAGGAAACATCCCAAGTATTTTCTGACAGCTCCAGCACCTTCAAAACGGAAAATCTTAATTCTCGAATAGAAAATGACTGCTCCCGTCCGATTGATACGAAACCTTTATTGTGAAACGGGTGCTAAATGGTGTTAAAAAGACAACCGATCAAAATAATGCAATTTTCTTTATATTTTCCCCCTAGAATCATGAATTAATGCAGAACATGGACACATTGTGTAAAAGTGGGGTAAGCGGATTTTTTTCCTCATTATACCTCTCCTAAATTGATAGTTTGACTTTTTTTACAGAAGGATAACTTATGGACACACGAAGTGACTTTTGTGAGGTACTCAGCTCTGTTCGACCAGTTTTTTGTAAAGTGGAACATGACGGACAACAGAAAAAAATGTCCTTGGAGAACGTCTGTTCACATTGTCCATCGCTATAGAGATTGATAGCTTTTCCTTTCGAATAGAAAAATACATCAAATTTGTAACTATTGTCACACTGTCCATCAGAGGAATTTGCAAACTGCCGATGACAACAGAGCTGCAGACGACAACACTGTCAACAGAGCAGCTGTTCCATTGCGTGAATGCGGGTTTCCATCTTCACTTCAGTGACTGGCAGTCAAATCCCGACATTTTCATGTTTTTCACTCCCGATTTTCACAAAACCTTTCAAAACTTTGTAAAAACTGCTTACATTGATATATAGAAGATCGTTTACTTTATAGGTCTGTGGAGTTAAAATGATATCTGTGCAATATTTATAGAATTAGCAGGATTATCACACATTCAGCATACTTGCATTTGTTTGAGTTTTACATAAGGGATATTGGATTTTAAAGAGTTTTTGTGCACTTCCGATTTTCAAGTCTTTAGTTTTAACCCCTAACGGATGGGAAGGACGGCAACATTACCACTGGAAATGGACGAGAAGGACGCTACCATAAACATTGTTCTCACTCTATGACATCATTTTGTAGGGCTAACGATCATCAATTTTTGAAGAAAAGAGCTCAGTAGCTCAATTTTGAGCTGTCAATGATGTAAATCGGCCAAGAACTGACATAGCAGAGCCAAATTGTATATTTTTATAATAAACGGGTACTTGTGCACATGCACATTGTGATGAAATCAGGGTCAATGGTTGCAATTTTTATAACAATTTATTCATACATTCAAATCAACTTTTCTATGCCAAACAATTCAATGTTCTATTTCTTTTATGTAAACAAGACATTTTCCTAATTATCAGCCAATCCTATGATTGCATGAATCCTATGGTCGTTAGCTCTAACATTCTCTACTCTAGGGCTGTAATGTTCAATTAAACTATTACGCGCGTGCCTCTGGTGGACAGTGTGACTAATGTTGAAAAAAGAAAGTAGAAATATGTAATTCAATTAAATTCACAGTTGAACAGGCATAATCAAACAGGGTAATGGTCGAGTAAATGGTAACAAATGAAGTCGGCCCCAAAGTGAAGTCGGCCCCTGAGAGAAGTCGGCCCCTGAGAGAAGCCGGCCCCCAGATTTAGGTGGATAGATTATCAAGTTACCAGAAGGTAATTAATGGCTACGGAAGGTCCCTACTGTTAGTTAATGCCCTTAGGGTCAGGTAGGAAATATGTACATAAGATTATAAATGTGAATTTTTTCTTTTGCAGAATTTTGATGTCCCTTTTGAGGTAGAGATTTTCGACACCGTACAGTCTGCTAACAATTTTGGGGTCGAAGATGTTTCCAGCAATCCGGATGTCTTGACAAATCAAAATATTTTAAAAAGTACTGATATGTCAACTCCAGAGATGTCTGCAAAAGCTGATACAAAAGAAAATCCTACAGGGAATATCACTAGCCAAGCTGATGATACCATAGGGGTCACCACTTGTCAGAACATTGCTGCAAAAGAGGGCACCACCAGTACAAACCTTCCAGAAGAGGCAGTGGACCCCGACCTCCTGCAAACTTTCACATCAGGGGTATTTGATTAAAATTACTACATATATTCAGATGTAATGAACAAAAATAAACATTTCCCTGCCCGTTAGTAACACTTTTAAGGAAAACAATCTTGAGACTGAATAAAATAGGAGATAACATATGGCAAAATGTCAAAGGTTTTTGGTACTATTTTGAAGTCTATGACCTTGAAAAACAGGTCAAGGTGATATTTGAGGTCATCCGTTTTAAGGCTTTCATTGCATTTATATGTGGTAAGAATTTGGTACCTGTGTCTGAAATAGCTGATATAGCAAAATGACACACAAACAGACGTAGCCTGATACCAAATACCAAATTGAGAAGCAGTAATTCATTAAATTCATGCTATCATTTACTTTCAGTTGGAGCAGTCAATGACGCTTATTTCAAAGATGTCCGATGGTGAGAGAAGAAAAGCCATGGAAACACTCAACTCATTGATTAAAAAGGTGGTGCCATCTGGCGAGACAGAGACTGGTACCTGTGATGGGCCATCAGGTCACAGTGGATGTGATCAGAGTGTGGTATCATGCAATATAAAAGAAGAAAATGAGAAGGTCGGAGTGCGTAGTCAAACTGAATCAGAAACTGGAGGTGTGGAGTTACATATTGATAATGCACCCAAAGAGATTGTGGTGACACCTATTGACAGTCAACTAAATCAAAGAAAAAATGAAAGTACATCATCAGTAACTGCTGAAAGGAAGAAATTTGCTTCAACAAGATTAAAAGAAAGAAAATCAGTGGTGCCCTCTGGCAGTGCACGATGTGCTCCTTATGCCACAAACAATGCATGTGTACAAACTAGATTAGTACATACAAGATCTAAAATGAGAGAATTAAAGAGTAAAGAATCTGGAATAACCATACCTGATACCAAGACTCAACAGAAAAGGCATGGTGGTACTGAAAACTCAGATACGAAGACTAACACAAAAGGAAAAGGAAAAAGAAATCTTAAATGTGATCAACAGTCAGAGACTGAAGACAAAAAAGGATTGGGGATTCCTGTGGCTCAAAACCCAGAGATTGATTCTATGGCAATGACTTGCCCTGTTGGTAAGAGAGGAAGATCCAGGAAAAGTAGTAATGTGGAGACCAATGTGGTGATACAGCAGGACCACGATTACTGGAAGCAGCCGCTGAAAAGAGGAACGAGGATCGCAGTCGGCCTGATTGAACCAGAGACAGTTGAAAGGGAAGCTGAGGCAGGAGAGAAGCATGGCTTATTAGATAGGTCAGGAAGGTCAGAAAGGTCAGATAAGTCAGATAGGTCAAGAAGGTCACAAAGAACAGAAAGGTCAAAAAGGACAGAGGAACCTGGATATGTTTTACCAAGAAGAAGCGCAAGATCCCGACAGCATGCTACAAATAGCAGCAAAGTGAATATAGCGAAAGATGCAAGTAAAAGGAGAGAGATTAACCAGTTGAAACATGATGCTTCCGAAGCTCGGTGTTCTGATAAGGTGAAAGAAAACATAGGACATGAAGATGCAGAGGACAGGTTACTCATATGTGATGATGTATGCACTGAAGAAGGTAATGTGGAAGGTTTGGAGAGTAATATAGGAAGTTTAGAGAGTCGTACAATAGGTTTGGAGGGTAATATGGTAGGTTTAGAGAGTAGGGTGATTACACTTATCAAAGAAGAAAAAACAGTTCAGAAAGAAGATAAGGCAGAGAAAGATAAGGTAAAGACAGTCAGCAAACTTTCTGGTGATACAGAGAATGAAGAAACTATAAAAGACAAATTTAAATGTGAAAAAACAGAAACAGGAGGCCAAGTTAAAAATAAACGCCCTAAAATAGCCAAGATTGTTGCTGAAAAGGACTGCCAGATCGTGAAGATAGATGAAGTAAACTGTCCACGGTGTGGGAAGCCATTCCCTGACAAGCCAAGCATGAAAGGTAAGCTTCGTCATCACAAACTTACATTGCCTTTTAAAGCACATGAATATTGATAGAATTTCTACTGGAGTAAATCGTTACTTGTTTGGTGAATCTATAAGCCTATTCTAAATGGGCGAACCAATAGGCTCTTTCTTTCAAAGAGTAATTTCACCTGGGGTAAATGAGATTAACTAAGAAAATATCAATGTATGGTTTCAGCAAATAGGGTGAATATTGATTCAGAACATTTGTGCATTTAGAACTAAGGTTACTGGTTGTTTCGACCATTCGACCCCTTTGTGACTGTTTCCCTGTCTGGCCGTAACCTCTTTGATGGAGGAGAACATAAAAAATGCCAGAAACCATAACTAATACAGTTCACAGATCTTTCACCTATTATCGCTCAAACACAAGAGAGCACCCTCTTTTCACCACTTCCGGGAGTAATGTTTATGCAGTCAATTACACATATTTTCGCCCATGTAAACAAAGCCTTTTAACTGTGTTTTAAGGAAAATAATCATCAAGAGACATTAATAATACATGCAAACTGTGAATAATAGTTTGTTTTCTCAAAGGGACATACAAAAATGTTTTAATGTTAAATATTTCCCCATTAATTTGCATCTAAAATATTCTCTGTTTTGTTCAACGACTTAAATTCACGCCAGTAAGCAGGAAGTTCATGTTCTGCACATGCTCAGTGCTAAGAACAGCAGAAGGGTTGTGAACTGTATAGGTTGTGTGTGGATATTTCAGCACACAAGGCAGAGCATGGTACAGGAAGTCCAACAGAATGTTACCTTTGTCAGAAGAGATTTGGTCATTCATCCAACCTGAAGCGGCACGTGAGGGAGACGCACCAGGGCCACCGACCCTACAAGTGCTGCCTATGCAACCTGTGCTTCTTCACCGCACAGAGTGCCCAGGCTCATATACTGAGTGCACATGTACTGCAAGGAGACCAGGATGCAGAGAATGAGGCCAGATATACAGGGTGAGTTCTTAGTGCACATGTACTGCAATGAGAGCAGGGTGGGGAGAGTGTGGTGAGATATATAGGGTGAGTTCTTAGTGCACATGTACTGCAATGAGACCAGGATGCAGAGAATGAGGCCAGATATACAGGGTGAGTTCTTAGTGCACATGCACTGCAAGGAGACCAGGATGCAGAGAGTGAGGTAAGATATACAGGGTGAGTTCTTAGTGCACATGTACTGCAATGAGAGCAGGATGCAGAGAGTGAGGCAAAATATACAGGGTGAGTTCTTAGTGCACATGTACTGCAAGGAGACCAGGATGCAGAGAATGAGGCCAGATATACAGGGTGAGTTCTTAGTGCACATGTACTGCAATGAGAGCAGGATGCAGAGAGTTTGGTGAGATATATAGGGTGAGTTTTTAGTGCACATGTACTGCAAGGCTTGCAGAAATGTTTTTCGGGCTGAGGTTACACTTCTAATAAGGCTCATGAGCTTTATCACTTCATTTTATTTTAAAGCCATAAAAACATAATTTATAATCTTATTTCAGGGCATCAAAGACAGCAGACCTGTGTGAAAGTTGTGGAGACTTCTTTCCCAGTAAAGTTTTACTTTATGGTAAGAAATGCAGTTTAGACTATTCATTGCAAACTAAATAGAATATGCCTATCTATCTACAGATATATTTTGGTACTGTGCACAGAATATATAAATATATATACCGTAAACATATTGATGAAAGAAATTGTTTTGACTGGAATTCCACTTACATACTGCCAAATCGTGGCTGGAGGATTGGTTTGGGCGACCTCATATGTTCTAGTGTGATCAGAGTAAGACTGTAAACACATGTTCTAGTGTAATTCTTACTTATCTCCTCTGTGATTGCAGACCACCTCAAGTCCCACCACGGTCAGACAGTGCCTAGACTGTACAAGTGTGATCAGTGTGAGCGTATGTTCCAGCATAAATCTAACTTAAACCGTCACGTAGTGCAGAGCCATGGCAAACGAGTGCTTCACACCTGCGTGACGTGCGAGGAATCGTATCGCAGCCGTTTCACTTTGTTGCTTCACAGGAACAGGAAACACAAAGATCTCTCACAAGATCAAGTGTGAGTAGCTTTCAGTCATTTTTTGTTCTTGTGCCATGATTAGCATTACTAGCATTAATATTATGCAAGCAAATTCACTTAGCACTTAATTCACTTGAGCTTAAAGATAATAATTAGTAAAAAAAAAAAAATTCTGTATTTTCACAAGGCAATTATGTCAAAGGTGAATAAAATGTAGTAAATATCTTTTTAAAATTCCAACTCATAAATTTGTTTATATTATCTTCTGTTCTTTTTATGCAGTGATGAATTGGAAAAAATGAAAGCAGAAAAAGGAGGGAAATGTAAAGTGTGCCTGAAGGTGTTTAACAGAATGTCAAGTCTACAACGTAGGTTTAACCAACATTTAAACACCACCATTTAACAGATAATTTTAAGTCTATGTTTCTCAAATGGGTAACTACATGATTTTAACCATAACTGCTCTTTAGTATTATCATTATTACTGAGAGTTTTTTTGTCTTTGCTTTGATTTCATCTTGATGATGATATTATGACCACCATACATATCCGTGAATATGCAGATTTATATCGATTTATATCGCATGTAATTATAATTGCATGTGGGTATATGTGCTTATGAAATAAGAATCTTATAGAACATTATCAGGTGTTTGAAAGGTTATATTATATTATATATATATATATATATATATATATATATATGTACATGATTATCAGAAGCACGCGAACTGAAGCACTCTATAGGATGGCCAATCCCTCTACATAATGGTCCCTATTCTTTGATCTTGTTAAAAGAAGTTTTTCTGAAAGATTGTGGTAGTACATTATACAAAAAATAGATATATCTCTCAGACATTCGTATAATATGTTTATTCTTGCAGAGCACATGGCTATACACAATCCGCTACACAAATACCAGTCTCCTCTGCAAAAGTACCAGTGTCCCACATGCAGTAAGAAATTCTCCTACAAAAGTAACCTCAAGCGCCACCTCTTGGTACACGATGGCGTGAAGAAATGGGAATGCCCGGATTGCAAAAGAAAATTTACAGAGAAGAAAAGTATGGAGGTACACCAAAGAATACATACTGGAGAGAAGCCATATAGGTGAGATCAGAACTGTCGTGAAATAGAGGGTTTATTAGAGAGAAGCTATGTTGGTGAGATAGGGACTCTTGTGATGAGGGAGAATTTTTTCCATCTTTTTTATGACTTTTTAAAAAAATCTGATAGTCACTGAGTTGTCAAGGAAGCTGGCATTTTGAAAAAAAAACATCATGGTGATGGCAAATATCAGTCAATGAGAATCGAGATAACAAATTCAACATGAAAGGTGCATTTTGATAGGTTGAAATTATCATCTGCTCAAGTTTGCTCTGGAAAGGATTTAACCCCTAACGGACGGGAAGGACGGCAACGTCCACCACCAGTAACGGACGGGAGGGACGTTGACGTCCCCATTGTTCTGGCTTGATGACGTCATTTGTAACATTCGGAAGGGCTGGAACTTGTTACAATGTAATCATGATAATGACGTCAGACTGACTGGATCATGAACTTTGACCCCAGCACTTCATTAAACAAATTTAGTAAACTTGGTTATAAATTTTATAAATTTAGTATGTGGATACACTAGTCCAGACAAAAATTGGTTAGTCCAGCCAATCAGCAACATTTAGATAGTATAGTCCCTTAGGGGTTAAATAATCATTTATGTAGGGATCTACAGGCATTTCCAGAAAATATTTACAAACATTACAGAATATAGGCCAATGGCTTGAGAGCTATGTTGATCATTGGTTTGTTGTTGTTGTTGTTGTTGTTGTTGTTGTTGTTGTTGTTGTTGTTGTTGTTGTTGTTGTTGTTGTTGTTTTGTAATGTTTGTGAACATTTCCCTGGAAATTGCTTCATAAATAATGATTTAAATCCTTCCCCACTCTCCCCAGCTGTCCAGGAGAGCCTTGTCTGCTCACACTGTATGTTATGTGGAACAGAGGACTCACATAACTGTAAGTCTGTACGTCTATTATCAGGTGCAAGGATTGTGGGAAGAGCTACCGCCAGTTGTCAACGTATCAGTCACATCTCATTGTTCACACCAGAGAGCGTAACTATCTGTGTACCGAGTGTGGCAAGACATTCCTGAGACGATCACACCAGCTTCAACATATGAAACGGCACAACACAGCTCCAAGCCACAAATGTGACCAGTGTGCCATGTCCTTCTTCAGGGCGGGTCAGTAAGCTTAAATAACATTAAGGGTCACAGAGTGGGGCTGGCCAAAGTGTGCCCTATGTCTCTATATTTTTCAGTCATTTAGACATTGATATTATGAAACAAATTCTGTCATATAAGCTAATAGTTGTGATTCATTGGTGCCAGATGTTGAATTTTTAATCTTATTCCTGGCCAGTATATACCCTATTTCTCTTCCTGGCTAAAGTGTACCTTACTTCTGTTATCAGTGATTTAGACCTATAAGCTAATAGATGTGATACACTGGCGCATTGTGTTGTGCTGTGTTTAGCAGTGCCAGATGTTGACTTTTTGTTCATATTCCTGCAGGAGATCTGCGGCGTCACAAAGCAACGCACCTGACTCTGCGGCCACATATGTGCGACATCTGCAATCAAACCTTCACTCGGAAGGATTATCGTGATGCCCACGTCAACGCACATCTTGGACGCAATCCATACCACTGCCCACACTGCCACCTACAGTTCAAAGATTCTGCATCAAGGTCAGTCAAAGGTCATGCACCTCTTGTTCCTCATAGAGTACAATCTATCAGAATTAATATATTTTGAATATTTTAAAGATTTTATTGATGTTTAAAATCTTGTTTTTTTAGGTCAAAACATGTGAAGTTAAAACATTTGAATCCCTTGGATGATGGCAGAACAAGCATTCCAAATGATATTGATTCTGGTCAAGAAAATTCTGCAGCCCACCCCATTCCTCAGGATACTAGCCTCCAGTCTATAGACAATGTGCCTGAGGCACCCAGTCTCTCTCGGGTAGATGCCATGGGGCCTGTTCTAGCATCACAAATTGGAGCAACATGTGACAATGCACTCACAGACCTGGGCCATGCAGGAGCTGTGCTTGCTACAAATGACCTTGACCCCACTGACCTTGCTCTTGACGGAGCAGCTATTGTTGCCGATCCAGGCATAGTGGTCAATGACCCGTCCACCTTACTGCAACAGGCCCTCGCCAACACTAACTTGTCCTCTTTGGAGTCTCCATCGCAGATACGTATACAAGAGGTGAACAGCGAAGGTTTGATAACCAATCAGTATATTCTCCTGGTGAATACAAAGCCGCAAGGTGCTCCCCTATAAAAGTCTCACAGAGGGCAGCACATGTCTTATTGAGATATTATCAACGTTAATATCTGCGTGATAGCATATCCATCCCTGGATCAATGGCAAAATTATGACAAAAGGCAGATACAATAAAGAGATCAGTAGGTTGTCACCACTGGGCCGGAAATGGAAAGACTATCTCAGCTGCACCAGACAGCAGCAGATATGGTGATGGAAAGCAGATATGGAGAATTCAGTGTTCAGATTGTGATGAAGCAAGCACTTAATGGATGAATTGAACCACAAATCTAAGTGCTTTATAAATATTATAATTTCCCTGTAAATATGATAATTTCCCTGTATCTCAATAATTGTATTGTTTGTGACAAAAGCGATATCATATGTGATATACAAATTTGTATATAATGTGTTTTGTATATAGAAAGTAGTAATTACATTATAAATTGGAAAAAAATTAAGAATTTACCACAGGGTAAAAATGCTATATCAAGTACCATCAAGAACATCACCTGAACTGTGATGCTTTGTATTTGTGCAAATAAACAATTCTTTCTCTAAATATCACCTCTGAAGTTAATAACTAATGCCTTTGTGAAACCTTATATATTGGATTGATTTAAATATCAGATGATTTGGAAAACAATATGTGAGCTGTGACCTCTCTTTAGAAAAAAGGGTGAGAATCTTCAGTGCAATACTTATTTACCGGTAACCTTTTTGTACCTTGAAAATAAATTTTACAATGTTAGAATCGTCTGGTTCAATTATATCTCAAATATATCTCAATATGACAGTATCATCAGAATAAAATGGAATATTTATGAACTTTTAGATTTCTCCTAAATTTTTTGTCATTGAAGTTAACAATCATTTCCTAGGTACAATATAGAATCAAATCCCTTTTAAATAAACTTTTCATTGAAATACCAATTATTATACAATAAATTGTTTCTTTTGACCAAAATGGTTATTAATTATTGCATTTATTGAAGTTCACCACAATATTTGAGTTATTCTTGTAGGGATATTATAAGGGTCCACCAAAATGTCATTACAAATTAGTAATGCAAAATTCCAATCCAACTCATCATCAAAACACTGGATAATTATTAGGCATAGATACCCAGGCAATTGTAGGTAAAAATACCGAGGTAATTATTGGGATAGATACCAAGGTAATTATAGGGATAGATACCAAGGTAACTATAGGGATAGATACCTAGGTAACTATATGTGTTGTTACCAGGTAACTAAAAGTGTAATTACCTAGGTCACTCAAGGGCTAGATACCCAGGTGACTATAGAAGTAGAAGGTCAGTCTAGGGTTAGATACCCAATTAGATGTAGTTACCCAGGTCAGTCTAGGGTTAGATACCCAGGTAACTAGATGTAGTTACCCAGATCAGTCTAGGGGTAGATACCCAGGTAACGAGAGATGTAGTTACCCAGGTCAGTCTAGGGGTAGATACCCAGGTAACGAGAGATGTAGTTACCCACGTCAGTCTAGGGGTAGATACCCAGGTAACTTTAGATGTAGTTACCCACGTCAGTCTAGGGTTAGATACCCAGGTAACTTTAGATGTAGTTACCCAGGTCAGTCTAGGGTTAGATACCCAGGTAACTATAGATGTAGTTACCCAGGTCAGTCTAGGGTTAGATACCCAGGTAACAAGAGATGTAGTTACCTGGGTATCTAACCCTAGACTTACCCAGGTCAGTCTAGGGGTAGATACCCAGGTCACTAGAGATGTAGTTACCCACGTCAGTCTAGGGTTAGATACCCAAGTAGCTGTAGATGTAGTTACCCATGTCAGACTAGGGGTAGATACCCAGGTAACTTTAGATGTAGTTACCCACGTCAGTCTAGGCTTAGATACCCAAGTAGCTGTAGATGTAGTTACCCATGTCAGACTAGGGGTAGATACCCAGGTAACTTTAGATGTAATTACCCAGGTCAGTCTAGGGGTAGATACCCAGGTAACTGTAGATGTAGTTACCCAGGTCAGTCTAGGGTTAGATACCAAGGTAACTGTAGATGTAGTTACCCAGGTAAACATAGATGTGACTATTGATGTATACACCTGGGTATCTCAAGAATGTTTTATCCTTGGTGTATAGTCACTCAGGTATTTGTAAGCAGAGAAACAGCCAGGAGCTTATCTCAGAGACAAAGGTTTGTTTGATACGGCAATACAATGTAAATATGGGTCGGGAGTGTTGGTCATAAAAATTACCCAATCACTCCCTAACTGATAAGACGCAATAAACAGATAGGCCTCCCAGTGTTTGAATATTACAACAATTCAAGATGGCCGAGATGGATATGGAAGATGGTACCTATACAGATCCTGCCACCATTGACTATGGCAGCCACTATAATGGTGACCAAGGACCTCCAGGACCTTCCCATCACTCCCAAGGTCAAAACGCACCAATCACAAAGAGACAAATCACCATAGCAACACACTATTCGGGATCAATATGGATCTGGGGTGCTATAGGCACATTACTTTTCTCAGCAGTTTTCCACATCATAGCTTTCAGTACTAATGGCTGGGTGGAGGTGAAGTCCACGTCTGTGGCCGGAGTCCGGGTAACAAGGGACGTCGGTTTGTGGCAAGAATGTCACTCTCTGTACGGCTGTTCCTACCTCGGGATCAGCGACTTCAGTGGTATGTTAGCGTTATCATTGTTTTCAATCATTTGTATGTTCTTTCAAATAGGTGCTGTAAAATGAGTGTTGTGATTCATAGAAATAAGATGATGAAATAGTCATTCAGTTTTGTTTTATGGAAAGGCATGACATGAAACATTTATCAAATATGGGGTGACAAAGAGATTTAATTTCGTACTATGTAGTGTCTGGAAAATGCAGGCTTTTACACTAACAGGACAGGATACTGTATACCAAGATATTTTCACAAACAGGACATTTTCATGTATTTTGCGAATAGTTGTACATTCAAAAATGCCTCCCAGTACATTGGTAATATTGTGAAAATACCCCAAGACAAAATTAAACCAATACACAGTATTCAAAAAGGGTTCTCAAATATAAAAAGTTATAATTTATAGAAACAGTAATAATATAAAAAATATAGGACAACTAAAACATTGTCAAGTTGTCCTTGAACTAAGAGAACTAAGGCACAAGACCCTTAACAGATAATACTAGTAATTCCTAGCATACTAGTAACTGTTACCATGCAATACTACTAGTAATTGCTAGCATACGAGTAATTGCTACCATACTAGTAATGGCTACTATACAATAATACTAATTGCTAGCATTATCGAGCCCAAGTAATCATAGTAATTACTAATGCTATTCATAATATCATCCTCTGTTCCTATCCATTACAAAAAAAACCTTGCTTCAGAATGCAACAAACTGATATACATGTAATGTAGTGTGGCATTGTTTACAGATGCAGTGCGGGCAGTCCAGGCATTTGCCGTCCTCTCCTTCCTTGGCATATTCACAGCTGTCTTATTAACATCAATGTATGTGCTGGTCATCAACACGAACAAGGATCCACGCATCGCTCTCTATGCCCTCATATGTAGAGCCCTCACAGGTGAGTTGTGTCATATATGGTGACATCACAGGTGAGTTGTGTGGTGACATCACAGGTGAGTTGTCATGTCGGGTGACATCACTGCTGAGTTGTGTTGTATATGTTGTGACATCACAGGTGTGTTGTTATGTGGGATGATGTCACAGGTGAGTTGTGTGTTGACATCACAGGTAAGTTGTCTTGTGGTGACATCAATTTAGTTGTCATGCTTGGTGACATCACTGCTGAGTTGCCATGCTTGGTGACACAACTGCTGAGTTGTCATGCTTGATGACATCACTGCTGAGTTGTCATGCTTGGTGACATCACTGCTGAGTTGCCATGCTTGGTGACATCACTGCTGAGTTGCCATGCTTGGTGACATCACTGCTGAGTTGCCATGCTTGGTGACATCACTGCTGAGTTGCCATGCTTGGTGACATCACTGCTGAGTTGCCATGCTTGGTGACATCACTGGTGAGTTTCCATGCTTGGTGACATCACTGGTGAGTTTCCATGCTTGGTGACATCACTGCTGAGTTGCCATGCTTGGTGACATCACTGCTGAGTTGCCATGCTTGGTGACATCACTGGTGAGTTGCCATGCTTGGTGACACAACTGCTGAGTTGTCATGATTGGTGACATCACTGGTGAGTTGCCATGCTTGGTGACATCACTGGTGAGTTGCCATGCTTGGTGACATCACTGGTGAGTTGCCATGCTTGGTGACATCACTGCTGAGTTGCCATGCTTGGTGACATCACTGGTGAGTTGCCATGCTTGGTGACATCACTGGTGAGTTGCCATGCTTGGTGACATCACTGCTGAGTTGCCATGCTTGGTGACATCACTGGTGAGTTGCCATGCTTGGTGACATCACTGGTGAGTTGCCATGCTTGGTGACATCACTGCTGAGTTGCCATGCTTGGTGACATCACTGCTGAGTTGCCATGCTTGGTGACATCACTGCTGAGTTGCCATGCTTGGTGACATCACTGCTGAGTTGCCATGCTTGGTGACATCACTGCTGAGTTGCCATGCTTGGTGACATCACTGCTGAGTTGCCATGCTTGGTGACATCACTGCTGAGTTGTGTCAAATGTGGTGACATGACTGGTGCATTTTTTTTTAAATTTCAGAACTTGCCAGGGACAAACTGTTCTTTGTCATGAAATATATTTTCCCATTCAAATAAATTCTACAAATTAAACATCCTATGAGTATTTACATCCTTGTCCCAATTTTGCACGCCCTCCATATGCCAACATAATACACCCTCAGTGTCCCAATATAGCACGCCCTCCATATGCCAACATAATACACCCTCAGTGTCCCAATATAGCACGCCCTCCATATGCCAACATAATACACCCTCAGTGTCCCAATATAGCACGCCCTCCATATGCCAACATAATACACCCTCAGTGTCCCAATATAGCACGCCCTCCATATGCCAACATAATACACCCTCAGTGTCCCAATATAGCACGCCCTCCATATGCCAACATAATACACCCTCAGTGTCCCAATATAGCACGCCCTCCATATGCCAACATAATACACCCTCAGTGTCCCAATATAGCACGCCCTCCATATGCCAACATCATTCACCCCCGGTGTCCCAATATAGCACGCCCTCCATATGCCAACATAGCACATCCCAATATCGTAAACTCTCCATGGCCACATCTAAACATAAAATACCCTATATGTCCCTGTATGAACAGGCCTTGACATATGAGCCCAGTGAATGCTCTGTTGTAGTGGCCCAGTTGGGCAACCATATTTATCGTCTATAAGTGTCCCAAACTGTCTTGATTTTATTCTAATCCTTGATAGATATTTGTCTCATATCACGATCAAAGGGTTTGTAAATTTTGATAGGAACAAGTAACCCCCACTCAGACACAAGTCACTATACAGCCTTATGTACAATGCTCTTTATTGTACCACACATCCTATTATCCTTAGAAACTTCAGGCCACACCTTCTCACTCTGGTTGCCCAACTGGGCAACCAACGTTTTTCTCTTTGTGTCAAGCCTGCTGTACATAACAAACCCTTTATGTCTGTGTCCCAACATAACACATCCTCCATGTCCATTTCCAACATATCACATCCTCCATGTCCATATCCAACATATCACATCCTCCATGTCCATTTTCAACATATCACATCCTCCATGTCCATTTCCAACATATCACATCCTCCATGTCCATTTCCAACATAACACAATTTCCATGTCCGTGTTCCAACATTACCTTAATGCTCCTGTCCCAACATGACACGCCTCAATGCCCCAATATAAGACACCCTATCTATGTTCACGCCCTTCACGACAAACCCTTCATGCTTATGTCCCACCATAACACACCTCATGTCCATGTCACCACATAATACATGCTCAGTGTCCATAAATTACACACCCCCAATGTCCATGTCCCAACATAAGTGTCCCAACATGATATATTTCTATGTCCATTTACCGAAATAACATGCCATCTGTGTTCATCATGTACAAAGTTGCTTCATAACTATGGAAGAAATTTACCATCATAATTTTTTATCCGTTTTTTTTTCCAGCATTCCTTTTATTGCTGACGGTGAGCATCTATGGAGCACGGTGGTCAGATAAACGCTACGACTCCCCGGGCTATTCCGGCACCTTGTCATATTCCTTCGCGTTTGAGATTTTGTGCATGTTCTCAGAAATTGGAGGAACTGTCCTGATGGTGCTGGAATTATTTGTCTTCAACCGGCCAGGAATGGATGAATAATCAGTCAAATATCAGTCAAAAGTTTTTCTAAAATGGACTATTAAATTATTACGGTTTTATTGAATGTTATATGCTTCAGTGGAGTGCTATTTTAACTACAGGGATTCAGATTGATTCTGATAGAAGTGGAGACATTGATATGTCCTTTCCCACCAACTTTGTACTTTGTATCCACCCTGATAATACTTTTCATCCAATCCATTTTAAAAATATTTCATCCAATCCATTCTAAACATGTTATCCATTCCCATCTTATTTGTATACTTGGAAGTTTGCTTTTGTTTTTGATTTTTTTTTTTTTTTTTTATTTGGGGGTGGGGGGGGGTGGGGCGTTAGGGGGTGTTCAAAAAAGAAAAATCTCATTACCTACACATCTTCAAGAATTAGTTGATGACAAACAACTTTTTTGGCCTTATATATTGGCAGAAACTGTGAAGCTGACACTCATTTTGAAATCCTCATTTTGTTTACTTAATCACATCAAAGAATTATTTCATCATATATCATTAGTTGGAAATAGGACATCTGTATTGTTGCTGTTTGTTTTCTAAATCAAATTTTTAAAATGTGGTAAAATGATCATTTATTATACAGAATAATCTTCAGAGATCATAGCTTGGATGTGGATTTTATAATGGATTTTATTTTGATGAACAAATATATAGGTAGGAATGATAATATTACATAATATACTATTGTGATGATTACCAGTACAGGATTTGATGTTTTTTTTGTGAACATGTAACTTAACATCAATTTTTAACTGAAAATCCATTTCAGACTGGTGTTTTTTTTTTCAAATGCACAGTTGTAAACTTTTTACATTTTTTTCAGTCATATATGTGCAAAAAAAACAACTACATGTATAAATGCTAACTTTATTCTGAAAAGTCTTCACTAAAATATAGTGGAACAAGCCATTAAGACGCAAACAATAAATTTTGAGCAAAATAAGTGAAAATGAGTTTTTGCATCTAGAATAAGAAAATACAAAAATTAATGAAATGCAAGCAAAAAATGTTTTGTCAAGATATTTTTTCTTAATGTAAATATGTCACTTTTTATTTGATATCACATGTACAGCATATTGTCAATAATATACAGCAATTATATGAATGTAGAGTGTGAATAAACATTAGTTTGTTGAACTTTGTTCAAAGATACAAGATTTGCTCTTAATTTATAACTTAAAGACTAATATTTCCAAATATAAATATCAACCTTTATTGGGTGCTTAGTTAAGGTACCACAGATTGGGTCAAAAAAAGTTCCAAGCTTCACTTCAAAGAATATAAAAGTTCTATGAACAACTGACACTCTAACAATGTTTGATAATGACAAAAGAAATGTATCGTTGAGTGCATGTAATTTAAGTGCAAAATAATTATTCAAATTATTAAGACAAGAAAACATCATCCTTACTTCTTTTTTAAATAAATGAAAATTTGATGGAACCTTTCAACAATCCAAACTATATAATTATTTTTACTGTACTGTAATCAACTGTACATGTATTTCGCCTGGACTGGGTAACATTCTTCATCCTATCAACTGTATTTGGACTGGGACTGGTTAACATTTTTCATCCTATCAGCTGTATTTGGACTGGGACTGGGCAACATTCTTCATCCTATCAACTGTATTTGGACTGGGACTGGGTAACATTCTTCATCATATGAACTGTATTTGGGCTGGGACTGGGTAACATTCTTCATCCTATCAACTGTATTTGGACTGGGACTGGTTAACATTCTTCATCCTATCAATTGTATTTGGACTGGGACTGGGAAACATTCTTCATCCTATCAACTGTATTTGGGCTGGGACTAGGTAATATTCTTCATCCTATCAATTGTATTTGGACTGGGACTGGGAAACATTCTTCATCCTATCAACTGTATTTGGGCTGGGGCTAGGTAATATTCTTCATCCTATCAATTGTATTTGGACTGGGACTGGGAAACATTCTTCATCCTATCAACTGTATTTGGGCTGGGACTGGGAATCATTCTTCATCCTATCAACTGTATTTGGACTGGGACTAGGTAATATTCTTCATCCTATCAACTGATTTTGGACTGGGACTGGGTAACAGCCTTCATCTTACAAACTGTATTTAGACTGGGACTGGGTAACAGCCTTCATCTTACAAACTGTATTTTGACTAGGATTGGGTAACAGCCTTCATCTTACAAACTGAATTTAGACTAGGATTGGGTAACAGCCTTCATCTTACAAACTGAATTTAGACTAGGATTCGGTAACAGCCTTCATCTTACAAACTGAATTTAGACTGGGACTCAGTAACATTCTTCATCTTACAAACAGTATTTTGACTAGGATTGGGTAACAGCCTTCATCTTACAAACTGAATTTAGACTGGGACTGGGTAACAGCCTTCATCTTACAAACTGTATTTAGACTGGGACTCAGTAACATTCTTCATCTTACAAACTGTATTTTGACTAGGATTGGGTAACAGCCTTCATCTTACAAACTGTATTTTGACTAGGATTGGGTAACAGCCTTCATCTTACAAGCTGAATTTAGACTAGGATTGGGTAACAGCCTTCATCTTACAAACTGTATTTGGACTGGGACTGGGTAACAGCCTTCATCTTACAAACTGTATTTGGACTGGGACTCAGTAACAGCCTTCATCCTATCAACTGTATTTGGGCTGGGACTGGGAAACAGCCTTCATCTTACAAACTGTATTTGGACTGGGACTGGGTAACATTCTTCATCATATGAACTGTATTTGGACTGGGACTGGGTAACAGCCTTCATCTTACAAACTGTATTTGGACTGGGACTGGGTAACAGCCTTCATCTTACAAACTGAATTTAGACTGGGACTCAGTAACAGCCTTCATCTTACAAACTGTATTTGGACTGGGACTAGGTATCATTCTTCATCATATGAACTGAATTTAGACTGGGACTGGGTAACAGCCTTCATCTTACAAACTGAATTTGGACTGGGACTGGGTAACAGCCTTCATCTTACAAACTGAATTTAGACTGGGACTGGGTAACAGCCTTCATCATACAAACTGTATTTGGACTGGGACTGGGTAACAGCCTTCATCTTACAAACTGTATTTGGACTGGGACTGGGTAACAGCCTTCATCTTACAAACTGTATTTAGACTGGGACTGGGTAACAGCCTTCATCTTACAAACTGTATTTGGACTGGGACTGGGTAACAGCCTTCATCTTACAAACTGTATTTGGACTGGGACTGGGTAACAGCCTTCATCTTACAAACTGTATTTGGACTGGGACTGGGTAACAGCCTTCATCTTACAAACTGTATTTGGACTGGGACTCAGTAACAGCCTTCATCCTATCAACTGTATTTGGGCTGGGACTGGGAAACAGCCTTCATCTTACAAACTGTATTTGGACTGGGACTGGGTAACAGCCTTCATCTTACAAACTGAATTTAGACTGGGACTCAGTAACAGCCTTCATCTTACAAACTGTATTTGGACTGGGACTAGGTATCATTCTTCATCATATGAACTGAATTTGGACTGGGACTGGGTAACAGCCTTCATCTTACAAACTGTATTTGGACTGGGACTGGGTAACAGCCTTCATCTTACAAACTGTATTTGGGCTGGGACTGGGTAACAGCCTTCATCTTACAAACTGTATTTGGACTGGGACTGGGTAACAGCCTTCATCTTACAAACTGTATTTGGACTGGGACTGGGTAACAGCCTTCATCTTACAAACTGTATTTGGACTGGGACTGGGTAACAGTCTTCATCTTACAAACTGTATTTGGACTGGGACTGGGTAACAGTCTTCATCTTACAAACTGTATTTGGACTGGGACTGGGTAACAGTCTTCATCTTACAAACTGTATTTGGACTGGGACTGGGTAACAGCCTTCATCTTACAAACTGTATTTGGACTGGGACTGGGTAACAGCCTTCATCTTACAAACTGTATTTGGACTGGGACTGGGTAACAGCCTTCATCTTACAAACTGTATTTGGACTGGGACTGGGTAACAGCCTTCATCTTACAAACTGTATTTGGACTGGGACTGGGTAACAGCCTTCATCTTACAAACTGTATTTGGACTGGGACTGGGTAACAGCCTGTGCTATATCAACAGGAGATGCCTCATGTTTCTACTTCATATGGAGTTTCAGTCCATAAACCTGGCAGAACGATTGTTGACAGTATGTGCACTCAAACCTGCCTCCTTTGTGAATATTGAATATATGCCTGGTCAGAGTGGCCTTTTGTGTGAAGCTTTGGTCACACAAGTCACATTTATAGTCTTTCTTTTTTGTGTGTATTAACATATGTCTCTGGAACACGCTCTTTTTCCTATAAGATTTGCCACAAACATCACATTTGTAACAAACTCCCAAATGTTCCGCATATTTGTGTTGATACAAATTTTTACCAGTTATCGCTGTGAAATTACATTTATCGCACGAGAATAATTTCCTCTTTTCATCCTCGCTCAACCTGCAGGTTCTGTAATGATGATTAAATTTGATTTTCTTTGAAAAGGCCTTGCCACACTTACTGCACTGATAAGGGGTTCTCTTTGAATGTTCATTCATGTGGTCTTTTAACTTATATTGTGCATTAAATCTCTCTTCACACTGTGTACATTTTAAAATTTTGTCTGCGTTATGGACGGAGAGAAGATGTTTTTTGAGGTCTGTTTGCGTGGCACACAGCTTCTGACAGATGTAGCACTCCATACACTTATCAGGGTGGTACTCCAGTAAATGCAACAGCATCGGGCCTGGAATAGAGCTTGAAAATAGCTTACATATCTTGCAATATTGCTCACTACTCCTCTGCATCCTTGTGTTTTCTTGAACATGTTTATTCACCCCTTTGTCACCATTTTCATACTTAACAAATCAAACTATTATATCTGTTTGTCCACATTTCAATTCTGTCAAGCCAAGTTGTTTGCATGCACTATTTTCTTCTCCAATCTTTGTGCAAGCCACAAGATTTTTCTTATCTTCTTCATTAAATCTAATATGTCCTATCTTAGGCCTTTTCACTTTGGAGTGCATTGGATCAACCATATCTTCTGTGCTTTTTGTTGGGTTGATCTGTTCTCTGAAGTGCAAAAGAAATGTTTTTTCATTTGGACAGAATCCTTCACACTGACAGCAACTTATATTTTCTCTATGATGTTGCCAAAGATGTGAAACACAAGTTATGCTGGCTTTGATGAAGTGTTCACACCATTTGCAGTACATTATACCATTTGTCCATGTGTTTCTTTGATGTGAGAACTTCTTGTAATCAAGGTGGAATATTTGTACAATAGACACATCACCAATAGTAATTATGTTGTGCTCTTCAGAAGTTTTTGACGGTCTGTATTTCCAAAGATCTTTTGGAAATCCTTCAGGTGTAAAGGTATGTGGTCGTATAACATGCAAAACATACATGTCAAAGACCTGACATCCATCGACACAGACAAAGCATTGTTTTCTTGTTTCAACGTGACACTCAAAAATGTGTTGATGACTTTTACGTGGACTATACTCCAGAAATTGATCACAGGTTTTGCAATATTTTACACCATTGACCCATTTTTGGCCACAGTCTTTTCCTGAGCGATTATACAGCAGAACTATATGTACTTCACCTACACTGATATAACGCACCTCTTCTACCTCTGGACATGGTCTGTATGTCCAGCTAAAATTATTATTCAATCTATTTTTAAAATATAAATTACCAGTCTTCTTCTTGTTGTGACCTTGGTTTGAAATATCTCCCCGATTAATGTTTTTCTTCTTGATTTGATGTTTATTCTTTCTAAGTGTCCTTGCTCCTGTTTTCCTTGGATGGATTTTATCCGGAAGATCCTTAATATTCCCATCACCATCACCATTATTACGTCCAGACTTTCTACAAATCCTGACTCTCAGCCTCGTTTGATGGCTCTTTTCAGGTACATATTCAATATCATTATCATTAACATCTTCATCTTTATCACCATCTTCATCTTCACCATCCTTATCATCATCACCTACACCATCATCGACATAGTGTCGAGACTTTTTACGAGTCCTGGTTTCCATCCTTAACTGATAGCTCTTTTTATGTGTGTATTCAATATCACTATCATCATCACCTTCACCATGAACACTTTTATCACCTCCAACATCATTTGAACTGTTAGAATCAGTTTTCTCTGGAGAGAATTCAATGTTCATTTTTCTCTTTTTCCTGGTGAGAGTGTCAGTTTTAACTGCAGTACATGTGCAACATTTGATGTCTGAGTTCTCTTTCTCTGCCAAGACCTTTCTATAGCTAGTGTGCTTTATCGGTATTATTGCTCCTTTGAGATCTTCTTCGTTTTTACTAGCTCCTGTCCAACACTTGCACTGCTCTGCAGGATACATATAATGAGAATCCCATGCAACACTATCAAAATTCTCAGATTTTATTCTGCACTTGCCATCTTCAGAAATAGGTTCTTCCTTGACACTGACTGTATCTTCAGATATAGATTCTTCCTTGACACTGACTGTATTTTCAGAAATAGGTTCTTCCTTGACACAGACTGTATTTTCAGAAATAGGTTCTTCCTTGACATTGACTGCATTTTCAGAAATAGGTTCTTCCTTGACATTGACTGTATCTTCAGAAATAGGTTCTTCCTTGACGTTGACTGTATCTTCTGATATAGGTTCTCCCTTGACGTTGACTGTATCTTCTGATATAGGTTCTCCCTTGACGTTGACTGTATATTCAGATATAGGTTCTTCCTTGACGTTGACCTTCCAAGTACATGTGCAGTCTGAAGTGAGCCTGTCTTTCTGGGATTCACTCTTTACAAATGCACCTGACTGACTTTGTGCATCACATCGGGGCAGACATGTGCAGAATGAGGTGCAAGGTTGGCACATACTTTGTGAAGCCATGTTATCTGTGTTGAGTGCTGTGTTTCTTTTACCTATTTTTGGTTAAATGGATACAGCATAGTCTCACTGGTAGCAGGTCAAAGAGTATCTCAACCTGTCTTGACTCAAACTGAAAAACAAAAACAAAAACAAAAATGAGAAACAATCAGCTGAAACTTATCATCAGCTGAATTTGGGCAATCAAAACATTGGACAATGGTCTGAGAGCTTTGCTGATCATTGCTTTTTATGCATATTTCCTGAATATGCCTGCAAATTATCATTCAAAGTATTTACTTTGCAGGCTGAAAACAATCAATGTGGTAAAATCAATGCACCCATTATTGGGGCCGATTCATTCACCCAAGTCAATAATAAATATTAGATTTTGTAAAAGAAAAAATAATAAAAACTATGGGAGAAAAATATGGGAGAAAAATACAAACAGTTAAGAACTCTACCCAGTAGATTCAGAAGCCGACAGACAGAATGAGAGTAAAATTTTATATGCCAGACTGACCTGTCTACACATAATTTGCATGTTAAGTTCAGTATTAGGCAAGATGTTTAATGAATGGCAAAATTTGCATTCACTCAATAGGTAGAATGAAAATTATTCTTACATATTTATTCTTCATATTGAGATATAAAACTTTCACAAATTGTGTAAGATATATTTGTTTTGGATGTGAAATTGCAAAAAAAAATTAATTCATTTAAGTTTAAGTTTAAGATCTTTGACATAAATGACACCTTGTTTAATTTTTTGAGTCGATGAAAGCTGCCAACTTACGATATGTGGAAGACTCACTTAATTAATTGGATTCAGGGGGTGAGCAAGTGAGAACTTGACAGATATTTCATGGCTATGATTCTCAAGCCATTTGTGAATGCATTCTAGCTCTTTTAATGGGTTATCTTTTTTTACAAATACAATATACAAGCAAATGGCCCAATTTACAAACTTGAAATGGAATTGACCCAAATAATGATTTTAAGATCATTTCCAATCATGTCTGAAAGTGCTGGCTCATCTCCCCAATTTTCTTTTTTTAAATTGAGAAAATTGTCTTTTCAAAATTAAATCTGGGGAGATCATTGTGACAAAAAGAAATCAAGCAAAGTGTTGAAGAGTTATCAATTTGTGTTAATTCATTTTGGGCTTTATACAGATCCACTTTACTTGAATTTAAGCCCCCTTCCCTGCAACACGTGAATAACTAATACAGGCGACGACAACTGAGCTGTGGGCGACAACAAAGCTGTGATGTAGTTTATCAATCGTTTGCCGGTGTTTATTACATCATTCAACTTTGTTGGTACATGCATGTGTCTGACAACATGATAAGAATATTTCTGTAAGTGCAGACACACTTAAAATGCTTTGAAAATGGAATCGCAGATCTGTTGTCATCCACAGTTCTGTTGTCGTCCCTGTAAATATTCAGGCTACTGTGAACTGATTGGTCAGGCATGTCATGTGACTCTGGCAGACATATTAAAAGTTATTTGGGAAGGTGTGATATATACAAAAGAGCAATACAACAGTGTGTCCAGTGTTGTTGTCCAGGGGGTGGGGCAACTTAATTATCATACCTCTGATGAAAACAATAGGCATTGGAATGTTTGTCTCAGTGGACGACGCCCAGAAATATTTAATTAGAAGTTAATGGGTAGGAATAATACAAAGAACTTGAAATTTTAGGATTGAGAAGTGTGCAAAAATGGTTCAGTTTGGAAGGCCATGGACCCTCAGAGCTTTAATGTGTTCATAAGGGATTATATCCATCTGGCTGAAATATACCCCGGAAATATACCAAGTGCCAAAAATAAAATTTTGTATTCAAAGTTAAATCATTCATAAATTTGATATGTCACACGTGAGCCGCTAGGTGTTGCCACACGTTTTTGTGAGTCAAACATTGACAGGAATGTGGATTTTTTTGCCAATTTTCCATTTATTTTGGTGAGAACCCACGGAATTGAAACTTTTTGTTATTTGTTTTAAAATTTCATAAGGAATCCAAATATATTTGTCCCAAGGTGCCATACAAAATATTTGATATCATAAAAGATCGGCAAGCGGAGCTCTTTGCTTGTGCTATCAAAGTGGAAGACATGTAACAAAGGCTAAAAAGAATCCCCCTCGAAGCCTCAGCTGTGAAAAATAACAGAAAACCTTTTGATCATAAAATCTGTCCTTAGATCCAAATGATTTTTAAGTGCAATATGAATAATTATCTCTATCATGCTAGGACTTAAGTGACATGACCAACACACTTGACAACCACAATTCAATGACACTTAACATCAAAGATAAGTTCATTATTTTCTCTGGAAGAGATTTTAGGTGTGTCATATTTTCAGATTTATTTATTTATTTTTATTTTTTTTAAATAAAATAAAATATAATTACAAAAGCATATTTATTTTACATGTTTTGACCTTGCACACAAAATCAACATTCTTTTGAAAATTATGGACTTTATTTTGTTCAAATTTGTAATCAAATGTATCAATTCTTTTGTACTCAGACATGCATCTTGATTCTTGTTGAAAAAGTTTTATTGCTCTCAGCAAACACGTGCTATCTGACGCTGGGAAATCACCTGGGAGGGAGATTGTATGATTCTGACCACGTGCTCCTGACGCTTGGTGACTGTGTTTAACACATTATCGATCAGTCTAACATGAAAATGGTTAGAACTCGAAAAACTTAATTCCCCTTTTCCTTGAGTGTTTTCCTTACCATTTTCGCGCTTTCGGCGATGATCCATGGCGCGCTGTCACACTTTTAGCAGCAGCTTTATGAGGTTTGTTTTCTCGGCTTTAAATAGCTGTGAAAAACATTGCATTGCTGTTTGGAGTGTGGGGCACCTGCTGTAAAACTCTCGCGAGAGCCGAGACATCCGGGAATCCATTTTAAAATTGGTTGTGTATTCAGCTTGTTCTGTGAACCGGGGAGAGAAGAAATTTCAAAATTACCAGAAACTGTTTAGGATACCGCATGAAACAAGGGGTTTCGTCCCTAGACAAAGTTTCTGAGTACACATTGGATACCCGTGATAAGCCCGGATTTGTGTGGTTTTGTAAAAAAAGTGGACTTGAAAGATGGGTTGTGCCGTAAGTAGTGAAGACAGAGCCGCCGCTGAGCGGTCAAAACAAATCGACAGAACTCTGAGAGCCGATGGCGAAAAAGCATCAAGGGAAGTGAAGCTACTATTGTTGGGTGAGTTTGAATGCTGACTGAAACGCAAACCAGAATTTGTTGCAATCTACTGAGTTTGTACCTTAAAATACCCGATGACATGAACTCATCTGTGTTCCGTTGGACTGAGGGTCCAACGAATATGGCTTCCGGTAAAGACATGCAAAGTGTTCAAGTGCAAAATATACCTAGTTTCATATTTAGATCTTCTGTCTCATAGCTCAAATAATCAGTGTTGACAGCTATGTATGATCACTAGAAAGTTTATTTCATTGATATATAAAGTGTTAACACAAAAACTATCACCAAAATCTTAATTGATAAGATTGCCCAAACAAGAAAAAATGGTAATGAACATGTAACAGATGGCATGAAAAGTCACGGTGGCATTTGACATGATACCTGGATGGTTCTGACTTGTACCTCTTTTTGTTTCTTGAGTGGTTTTTTTTTCTTCAGGTAAATAACTGAATTTCAAATGGAAACAATAAATGTCATAAACAGCATAACACAAAAATGATATTGATGATAGGATTTTGTTATAAATGATTGTTTATAACAATATGAATGTAAATTTCACACTAAACCAAATTAACCAATGCAAATTCAGAGAAGAACTACAAGGGAGACATTTTTCAACTACATTAATAAATTTACTCGGCAAAGCCAAAAGGCATCCTGCTGATATTGCAGTGATATATTTATCATATTTATGTTAAATTAAGACCAACAGAACACCCATTTCAAACCCCAGTCATTTAATCTTTGTTATTTGCCCTTTTCTACCTGTCCAGTTGGGAACCTAAAACCCCCTTGTATTTTCAAGTGTTTTACTCTTGAAAATCTAACATTTACCTATTACCCAGACCTATTACTGCTCACATATCCAGTCTACAATTCTCTAAGTCTATATCTTCATATATTTTTTTATCATACTTGCATGCATGGACATTGTAAATTATATAGTATACATGTATATATGTCAGTTTGCCCACACTGTCCTGTATATGTAGGCAGAGTGTCATATTAATATAGGACAAGTCTCACTCATTTGATCTGTGCATGTTTATAATGATCAGCACCTTATGTGCCATAATAATAATATGTGGGTCAAGTATCATTGGTGATAATTATACCATTGTACCATGTTGACATTGAATAAACCAGGCCAGCCCATGGATCCTGACCTTGTTAGACTGATATAATTATCCCATAATCACCCAAGAGTGCAGACACAGACAGTGATTTGCAGATCATATTCTAGGCATTAGAGTAATTATATATTTTTGTTGATTATTAAATCAAAACTCTGACATAAACTTTGTGTAACATTGATTTTTAAAAAAAACTTCACTGACAAAGAATAATGGTTTTTTTGGGGTTTTTTTTTTGAGAACTTAGTGTTGAAAGCAAAGTTGAGAAAAAAGAGCCCTGCTGTTACTATATATACTTTCATCTTGACTGTTCTATTTTCAAATTTAACAGATGTTCAAAAATTGTTGTTAAAGATAATTTGATTGTAACCTATGTGTTGAATGGATATGAAATGCTGGAATAAAATGTGTATGAATTTTTGCACCATAGAATGTTGAATAAATTGTAAACAAAATTATCTTAAATTTATTTTTAGGTGCCGGAGAATCAGGGAAAAGTACCATTGTAAAACAAATGAAGTAAGTTTCCTTCAGTTTGTTTCATATTTATTGTTAACAAATGAAGCTAATAAAATCCATGAATTTTCTTATTTACCCATGTTTTGTTGAAAGCTAAACTGTTTCTGTCATAGAATTAAACATCAACAAGGTAGTTATTTAGCTTACTCCTAATGAATATTAAATGTGAGATACTGGATGTGCATCTCCTAGATAATCATGATATATAAATAGATAAAATAAGATTTATTCTTTACGGATGTTGATATCAGAGAAGCAGGTGATAATCGTTCCAAATATTCTGATCATTTGTGGAATAAGAAAAGAACCAACAAAATCATCTTCATCGGGCAGCCTTGATGGTTGAATTAAATTTTATTTATAATAGTGCAGTGGTATTATTGCTAATGGCAATCTGGAGAGATCATGAGATTTTTTTAGGCTTGGCTCATTTTCATAAACACAGTCAGAAAACTTGATTTCAGATATATTTTATTTTTTGTGCCTAGTATATAGCATATGATTGAGGCAGATGTACGCTATTCATCATGGTAATACTAACAGAGTTGTTAATGAAAGTGTCATGCAATCTGTAAACATGACTGATTGTGAGTGGCAGTTTTAAAACATTAGCCTTTGGGATATTTCAGACATTATTTGTGGTGGGCTATCAAATGAAATATAGTGCATGATCCCTTGCTATAATCATGTTCATCACACATTTTGGGAGCAAAACATTGTTTGAGTTGGAATGGAAAATCTTTGTCATCTGTTAATCTGAGTCCATGTTAACAGCAATTTATATGAGTTCAAAAAAGTAGGAATCTTTTGCCAATGGCTATGGGTAGAGTAGAAAATATTGCCGACTTCAAATACACGCAATACACATTACAGTATTTATACCTTTGCTTTAAGGACTTGTTTGTTGTCTAATAATCTCCCCTGGGCCTTGTGCTAGGTTAAGATATGGTGGCTATGATGTGAAATTATGCCTTCTACCATGGTTTGTAATTACTTCAACTCACAGAAATTTTCATATGAATTATATCCATCATGTTCTGATTTCAATCTCGGATTTATGATTTGTTTGATTTGAGACAATCTAGCTGATCATATTTTAATGAAATATTGAAATATGTTATTTTGTGACTTACATGATAGAAACCTGCTTGTGTTATGCAGATATGACCACATGACCATTTTGTTCCACACAAGAGGTATGATAAACTCACATGATGGCAATATGTGACCTTATTGGCTCACGTTTATTCATAATCAGTTGGATGTTTGTCCAAAACTGTTAAATCAAACTGGCATAATTCATCTTATCTGTAAACACCGTTGGGCTTTACTCCGGGTAATACATCAAAAGATCTCATTAATGGCTTAGTCTCATGTTGCAGAGTTCAGTGTGTCCTGGGGAAAGCTGGTGGTCATGATTTTGCCCAAGTGGAAAATAAAGTAACGTCACCACAAATCTCCTGTTACCTGTATGCTTGACTGCAATGTGCTAGAATACAGTATACTTACACTTTATCCTTGTGTGGCATCACAACACAACAAACACAAGATTAGGAAGATTTATTTCTTTGTCACAACATATAATTTTTACAATAATTAACAGTATATTTGATAATATGGACAACAAAATTACACTCCTCTCAGTGTTGTAATATCATTTTCAGTCCCTATCAAGAGTCTGATTCAAGGAAAGTAGAAATATCAATTTTAGCCCCTATCAGGAGTCTGATGCAAGGAAAATGCATGATGTCAAAAAGTCCTTTGTCAGTAATTAGTTTTGATTAGATGAATATGGAAGCTGGTAGGTCCCATCTCCTCATAGTTAACTCCTACAACTTGAGCAAATTTACCGGTACAAGAATAACCCTGATCTTAATGCCAAATACCCTGATCTGAATGCCTCTGATCTGAATGCCCTGAGATGGACCAAAACAAGGCATACGACTAGGATGATGTCACTCATCTTTGCCTTGTGATGCCTATCTCTATATGTAATTATATTTATGAGAGGGTTATTTTACAGATGCTTTCCTGATAAGCATGGCCTAATCATTGTTTCTTGATATTGGACCTAAGCTGTTTCTCCTGGTATTAGATGCCAAGTGGAAATAAGCAGGTGTGATATTAAAGGTTATCCGATTTAATCTCTTATAATAGTAAAGCAGCAGATAAAAAAGTGTTTTGTTGCCCAAAGTAGTACAATATTTTGTGTAGGCCTTTACCTTTAAAAGATAAAAACAATTTTGTCTGTTTTCTGGAAACAATTGAAAGATCTGAGGAATATTACATATGTCTGTGAACATATACAATCATGATAATAGATGTTATTATATCTATAATTTTTCTAAGATCATTTTGAGTAATGGGATCCATTTAACCTCCTTTTTACATGCTTCAAAATATTTTTAAATTGGTTTTCTGAAATGTGTTGATGCCTTCACAGCACTGCACACAAGATAGGAGATCATTTTAGCCCAATCAAGTCCAGGCCCAGCAAATACGACAGCTATTATTGTATTGTATGGTAAGAAGGAAATAATGAAGTCATTTCAGAAGAGGTTAAGGTTGAAATACTTGAGATTTAAGGGGCAGGTTAGGGGCTTATGAATGGTAAGCTCTTACCCATGTGGTACTTATGGCTTGGCAAGATATTTGGAGGGAATGGATTGATGTTTTTTTAAAACTTGTCTGAATAAAAGAAAAGATTGCTTTTATGTGGTAAGGTCAATAATTGATGTAACCATATTTTTTGTTAAATATTTGTGCCAAGATTTCTATATTTTCATGACTTTTATTTGACTGGTCGGTCAAGGGTGAAGGGTGGAATATTTAGACATGTTGAATACCTGGGAGAAGATAGAGATCTATTGACCAGAATGACCTGGCATAATACTGGGGTAACCTCACCACACTCCACCACAGGGGCAATAACACCAGCCTGCTGAATGGCTTCTTTTCAACTGGGGACATGCCAAGGTCAGGGCTACCTGGTATCCTTTTCCATGTTTACTTTGGGCTATTCTTCTTCATTGTGAACCTCCTCTGTATGTGTATGTGATCGTCACATTGATGTCATAGTCAGAACCACAGTGTAACATGTCTGATTATGTTTATATATAGTGAGATATCTTCTCTATCCTATTCAATAAAATATCTCATAAAGATGGCACTCTATCATAAGATAATCAAATGCATCCTGATTCTGGGGAGAATATTTATGAGACCGAGCAGAATTTCTTGATTATTTTGAAATGTGATATGGTACAATAAGAAAGAATGATAAAACAAGTTTATGACAAACAAATTACTTTTGCTATAAGTTGTATAATATTGAAGACATATCAGCTGGCTGTTCAATCACAAAATTATTTAAGTAATATACACATGTGTCGATCTGGCCTTTGTTGAAGCTTAACAAAGCAGAACTTGGCAATGCAAGCAAGAAGCATTTGTGGGGAATTTTCTTTATTCAGCACCTCAGATTGATGGCAGAAATGCTTTAAAGACAAAAGGCCTTTTCAGGCTATGTATACACATTATATATAAGAGCATGGAAGTGCACTTTAACAAAACTAGCCGTGCCTGCCAGCATTCTTTGCTTGCGATCATTGATGTTATGTAAATAGAACAAACACACCTTTGATCTATTTACATGTGGGCACACTCAATGACTAAGGCAGCGTATACCTGTGCTCAAAGGTCTCTCAGATGATCATTTGCCATAAGAAAGAATAACATTTGTTTCATGTTTAATTGGTTTATTTTGGCATATTTCTGACAGATTCAAGATTATTGGGATTTTTTTATCTGTTAAATTATTACCTGCAGTTACTAATGAATGGAGCCATATTTTCAGACCTAAGTAATAGCCAAATTGTTCACTCAATAGTTCATAAACTAGAATTTTGGTGTCACAATGTCCGCTATTCTGAGAAAAAAACCTTTCCTGGCATAAGTTTTAAGTATAGCATTGATTCAATGAGGACATTCAAGAGAGACAAAATTGATTTGAGGGAGATGATTTTTCAGACTCACTCTACTTTGAAAAAGTATAAAAATCTCATTCACCTGGCTCAAGGTTTTAGGCATATTACTGTATCTCATATAGGTGGAGAGTTGTGAATCATAATATGGTGCTAGGGCATATCATGATATAACTTTTTAGTGCAAAACTTGTCAGTGAGTGGGCTGAGAGAGATCATTGATCTTCAACATTTTTTTCAGATACATTCCCTAAAGAAAAGAAACATTAGCTTTGTTATGAGGCGTGTCTTTTATATCTTTTAGGGCATAATTCTGTATAAGAGATTGCCTGTACGATGAGGCAGGATTCCTATCTTGTGATGTGCTGGCATGGTGCCAGGCAGCAGTCAGGTGTACAACCGCAGTCAGGGAGGATAGGTTTTGTTGTCATCTCGCTTTTTGCGTGACACCCAGATCTTTGGCATGACACTGCAAGACTTTTAGCAGGCAGTTTTCTCTGGTAGATGCGTGTATATGAAGGCAATAGTCTAGCATGCTGGGGTCATATACAATGCATAGATATTAGACAGCAATCACAGGCGGTAATCAAATTCAAGCGTGAAATTTATTTTGATTTTTGTTTGAGGTGTCCAACATTTTAAATATAAAATGTATCCAAAAAAACTCAAGTTAACATGTAGAAATGGTTTTGGCAGATTCTGACTTTCCTTTTCAACCTGTTTTCACAATATGACGCAGTATTTTATCATGTCAATGCCTTCTTGATGGCTGTGTCTTGTCGTAGAGTGGAGTTAATGTGCATGTCACTGCCAAGTTAAACTGTCTAGTCTGTGCACTGATTGGGTCACAGTCATGAGAATATCATGAATGCATATTGTCAATTTGAGTGCTTTCACTGGGTCAGTTATTATGCTAAAATGAAGCATAAGTAACACACTTTGTGACACTTTGAGTATGATTGTGTGACCATATATATGTCTAAACTCGGCAAAAGGGGGCAATCATCTATATGGTCACACATCAAAGATGTGATCAAATGAGGTCACACAGGGTCATCATGTGGACATATTGTGTCAATTTTGGTGATCTTTGATCACATATTGCCATGGAAAAGTTGTGCATGACTGGTTGCTTCCTCACTCTTGCTGTTAGACCAATGTGGATAACAAATGGTTGGCCTTTCTTTCTGTATTCAGTGCCCCCTCAAGCAACGTAAACGCAAGAATGGTTTTTGAATTTTTTGGCATGTAATTGACCATAAAATTGTGTGCTGGGGGGAAATATACCAGAAATATACCAGTCTTGAGGTGGTAGCATTTTTTTTGTATAAATTGCACACATTTAGTTTTTTGTTTTGAAAGAGAAGTTTTTTCTGTCATTTTATTTTTGGAGGATAACTACACACAAAATGATGTTTCATTTAGGAAATGCTACAGAATTTAAGTCTCAAAGACTGAAATGTTATAACCTGAAAATTTAAAGCAAGTCTTGGAACTAAGATAGCAGTTTTCAGGTATCTGACCATATTTATTAAAGTGCAAGATTATCTAAAATAAGATATAGGAATGAATTTCAAATAACAAAATCATTTGCGACCAGTTGGAGCCAAACATTTATCTGCTCATGCCATAGTTTTTGAGTGGCATCTTGCATGGTGTATGGTCAGACATATGCACACTATATGTAATTCACGCATCGCACAAGACACCCCAGGGTCCATAATGTTGGGCTAATATTTTGAGTTTTGACACGGGTGGGACATCTTGCAATCTGTGTGTGACATCATATGGTCACACATAGCTATTGCCTTGCATGGCACTAATTGGTCATGTATACCTAATGCGTGGCACAATATGATCATGCCAGGGTTATGCCAGACCTCATTTTGGTCGCATTCAAGCGTGACCATATACATATACAGCTCCAACTGATTTTGGCTGGATTTATTGCAATTGACTAATCAATGAGAACTCAACAATTTTTTTCATATTTTCATCATGACTGGCTCCAAAGTTGCCTGGTTGATACCCAATACACTGGACTTTGTCCTGCAACTATACCATGGCACTAGGAATCCCAGACTTCATAACAAACTTTGTGCGTTTATGATAACCATGTTTGTAAGGTGTAAATAGATGGGAGACGGTTGATCTGGGATTTGTAAGATATGGCTTGGTTTATCACGGTGTTTATTGCTGATGCTGTTGTGTTTATTATCATGATTATAGGGTTATTGTTGCCACTCTTTTAGGGGAGGTGTCATCACTCTAAGTGCCCCACGCGCTATTGTAAATGAGATATTGCAAGTTACACTTTATCCAGTCTGCTTCTTCACATAATTATCAAATCTGAACATTATTTGTTAGTTTTGATGTATGGACTGTGATGTTCTCTATTTTATTGCAATTGTCACAATTTAATTTTATTGCAATCGTTATAAAGTTATTATCATGATCATTCTGGTTTGTAAATTACTGAGTAATATTTAACATGACTAATCAATAAAATTTTCATGATGCATATCATGAAGAATTCGGATCAATATATCAATATACTTAAACTAGAATGATAAATTATAATGACATAAAGATTCAACTATAGATAGAATTGACTTTTTTTTTGTTTCTTTTTTTTTCATTTTTATCATATATAGAAAAAACATCTCCATAGATAGTTGATGGAATATAAAAATTGGGTCAGGAAAAATCACACATGCTATGATATGGCTTATTATATCTATAGGTACAATAGGTTATCATGTTTATGCGATATTTTCACCATTTAAATGACAATAAAGTTTGAGTGTGAACCGGATCACATGGTGGAGAATTATTCAAGGTCAATTGGAGGTCAAATTCAAATTTTACATATTTGACAGGAAAATAATGCATGGCATATATATATATATATATATATATATATATATATATATATATATATATATATATATATATATATATATATATATATATATATATATATATATGCCATGCAAAGATGGGAGAGTCATGTGAGACATGATGCAGACATGTTATTATGGTGGAGTATTGCAAACACAACAGCTCACCATGGGAGTAGGCAGGGAGCTTTTATCAATCATGGGGTGTTTGGAGGGGGTAGATGACAGTTGGTCAATCATAGGGGCGCTACTGTTATTTGATGTTCTCATCCCCATCATCATTACCAAATCAGGATATAAATTTTGAGTAGGACTCGTTATGATAAATTGTAACGTCCATGTAACCATATTAAATACTTCCATATTAGGATAGATATATTGTTATTATGGAAGATGTTACATCACACAAATGTATTATTCACTTGGTTAAAATGAAACTGAAATACATCATCTGAATATAGTATGAAAAAAAAAGACACATGATAGGCACAATCTTTATGACGCACAGTGTGAGATAAATGAAGCTGATTAACTTTATTACAGTTGATAGATTGATATCAGTCTGAGTATACTGATAAAGTCATGGAGCTTATGACTGACACATCAATAACAAGTTCAGTCCTTTGGCATCTGTTTTGATTTGTTAGTATTCTAACATGGTACTGTTTTTGTTTGTGCAATAACTTCCATCATAGAATTTTCCAGGATAGTCTGTTCATTTGTCCTTGTTATGGTTGACTGCAGGAAGTTAATAATTGCATACAGTCCAAAATATTTTTTTTAACAGCAATATAATATTTTTGTTATGATTTATAATTTGTCCAAGCATTGTATGACCAGATGCTTGACTTCAGTTTTAAATGTTTTAAATATATGAAATAAAGTCACTATGACAGTCTTCCCGATAGTCAATAGACGTTCAACAGACATCGGTCCGGTAAAGTTGACTTTTTTGCCGGACCGAAAGCATTTTTACTGGACCGAAATAAAAGAAAGAATATCAGCGTGAAAAGTAAATACACTCATATTGTCCAGGTACAAGCTTCCCATACGGCGATACAATTAAAATCTTTGTTTTATTTTACACATAGAAATATTCTGACACGTGTCGGCAACAGTCCGCCTTCATTTAATAAGTTTAAAGTATGCACAAGTCAGAGAAAATGCGAGTTTATCAATGCTTAACTACGCATATAAGACACGAGGTCGCCATTACGAAAACCGGAAGTGACGGGGACAGGCTCTTATTTTTGGCGCGAAAATGATCGGACGCTATTCATTTGCATTGAAAATATTAATATGTTGCGCAATGATGGATCCCTGATACTTCGTATTTACATTTTACTTTTAAAATGACTGCCGAACTTGTTGAGGGATAAATTTTGAGAAAAGTTAGAATTTTCACAAAAATACATGTCGGACATGAGGTCCGACTACGGCGGAAAATGTGCCGGACCGTGGCAAAAAATATCGGTCACGTCCGGCGGTTATCGGGAAGACTGCTATGATAGCATGATCCTAATATAAATTAACAAAACTTATAAGTGGTATGTTAGTAAGAGGTTTTGCAGTTGGTATTAGTCATGTCTTACAAAATAGCATACATTTTTATCAAGCACACAATTTATATTTACAGCTTTGTTGCTCATCAGGTAATATTAAACAAATCCACGATGTTTGATAGCAAGGGTTACATGTTTTCTCATTGTTTGCTTTCAGAATTATTCACGAGAAGGGATATTCACAAGAAGAATGCCTGCAGTACAGACCGGTGGTGTTCAGCAACACGATACAGAGCATGATTGCCATCATCAGGGCCATGGGACAACTTAAAATAGATTTTGGTCATCCCGACAGAACGGTCAGTAAACTTTCTAATGGATGGATATGTAAAAATTGCTGAAAATGATCACTATTAATATATTTGGCCCACATGAGAGAATGACTTGAAGTAGATTTGTGCGATATCAAGGTGGAAAGGACATAATAGCTTAATCTTAAAGTATCCAGCATCCTCTCAAATCAAATGGCCGAATTGACCTGAGGGACTAACTCTAGACAATTATGGGCTCACACTCACAATAAGGACAGCTCTAAACATCAGTGAGGTCATTTATTATGGTCAAGGTCAACCATTTTTTGGCAAGGTCTTGACAGAGTCGTGCATTATTCTTAAAGGTCATGCATTATTCTCAAGGTCATGCAAAGATAAAAAGACGTCATATCAGTGGCCTGCATTACCCCACGTTTCACAATTACATGTTTGACAATCTGGACATTTAGACAGGGCTGTCCCTGTTTAGACATGTATGACCTGTTGTGATAAAGTTTGCCACTTTGTTGTTGTCGATTCACAGCACCGTGCTTGTAGATGTTATGATAATCTTGATAGCATGCACAGTTTTCATGGCAGAATGAGTATGAAAAGCCAGGAGAGACATTGAGTGTTCTTGGCTTGTACTGAGCATGAAATGACACGTGTCTTGTTGACTGAGGTGTTCAAAAGCGAGGAGAGGCGTTGCTCCTACCGATATAGATGGTATACAGTGTGCATGCCTATAGGCACATACTCCCTACAGGTCATATGCACGAAAACAACACAAATCCACCTCCAGTGATCATTCCGTTATCAGCAAAATGAATCACTCGTCTGGTTGTAATTTCCTCCAGATTAATCCTTGTGAATTGTTCAGATCGGGGTCAAGAGCTGTTTGGGGTTTTAAACATGGAGCATGATTTAAAGAGTGGAAAATTGTATTCCTTGAGGTATTCACTGATGACTTAGATTTTCTATGATTATCACAGCTGTGTTTGTGTAAATTTTGTTGTTTGACCAAAAGAGAATTCCAATTATGATTTGAGCAAAATATCCTGAAGTATTATCTGCAGCCTTGGAGGGTCATCAGAGATATGTTTTCAGAAATTAATAGCTTCTTTTTGTCATGTCCTACTCCCATAACCTACTAATTGCTACAGGAATTTTACATAATGTATATTTATTTACAGTTGTATAAGATATGGCCTGGACAAGCTAGTACTTTGTTTTAATGAGATACATGTTGAGGCTGGAACAGCAAACACCTTGCCTGGATGGCTGCCAGTGACAACCTCATTACCTGCCAATGTGTCTCAGCCAAGTCCACACATTTTACAGTCAGGCATAGGTGTGACCAGGTGTACATAGGCAATTAATGGGTTATTCACATCTAGTGTGACACTATTTTGTCATATATTCACTTGACTTTGTTTTGCCTTCAGGGCTAAATGTTCAGCTGATTAGGCTGTAAGTCTATGGAGTTTTGCTGTATTGTTTCATCGTGTCACAGTCATCTTGAGGCTATTCTGACACTTGATGACACTTTTGCATGAAGATTGGAAGGGGTGAAAAATGAAGGATAGAGCGTGATTAATAAGCATATTGACTTGATATTGGAAATTCACAGGCTTGGCTTTGCAAAATTTGTGCAGATATTCTAATTCCTATTGGTTTCCTTTCATATTAATATCTGAGATTGATTTATTTTTAAATCACCATTTGTTGCAACTATATGTCTCCAAAAATATAAATGCTCACAAATAGCGTGTGACAAAAATTGCTGATTCATTTTATCCACTTACGGGAATTGCAGCATTTGCCCATGCTGGTCCAGAGGAATACATGTAACAGTGTCTTAATAGAGGTGTCCCCAACATGTCAGTTATTCATGGAAATTTGCATTTTATGTCTTAAATTATATTTCCTGGTGTATTGTGAAGATTTATCATACTGCAAGCAAATTTATATTTGAAAATATTATTTGACAATGGCAAAAGTTAATGATGAATCTTTTGTCACGCAGACATAAGTGACTCATGCATGACCAAATATAGGAACAATAACTGAACATAACCACATGAAGTCATGGTATGATCATACCCAAGTTTAAGCATGACCAAGTAGATGTTTGGCTCAACTTTTAAGTGCAATTTTCTTTGTTAGTGGACCAGTATGAATAACATTACATATTAAAGAAAATGGAACTTCTCTCTAGCATTTGTGATTTGAAGTATGTGCTATAAACGGGAATGCAAAATACAGGATGTGTTATTGCAACTGAGATCCTAACTGTGTTAAACATGTGACAGCAAAGCTTGACCATTAATGAGTGCTCCCTGTGGTTGTGGATAAATATAACAGTTGCAAAGAAATCAACTGAAAACTTCCAGGGTCCATTATACATGAATAGAGAGGCGTTGTGATATACATGTTTAGAGGGGTGCATTCGCACAGAAAAAGGTTTTCACCTCTGTTATCAGCTATTAGAAGGGCTTTAAAAAAAAAAAAAAACACCATAAGAGGCGAAAATGTTGGGTGTTTTGTGGCCTCTTTATTTCTTCTTCACATGATACCTGTTTTTGGAAATTAATGCAAGCAGGCTCAATTGCAATTGACATAATGCAAAGACAGGCAATTTGAACAAGACAATGTTATAATGGCAGCAATCTGCATGGCAAGTGTGAAAAATGTAAAATACTATGACAATTTTTGAAACATTTTACAACCATTTTCACCAAAGCAAAGCAAATCAGGAAATACATGGAAATATCCTGTTTGTGAAAATATTTCAGTATACAGTAATTCCAGGGTTATCCATATCATGTCAGGAATAGTAATTAGAGTCAAGAGCAAACAGTGTAATGTTATATAATAGCATAGTGCACTTGATTAATGGAGAGAAGTCATAGCCCAATTTCTTTGCTTTGTATGCTATGTATTGTATTCCTAAGAAAATGTTGAACAGATAGGTTTGAAATGTAATTATGATTAAGATAGCCAAAACTGTGTCAATGGTGATAACAAAGATTTAATGATTGTGAGAATGAGACGTCATACCATGTACCACTGTGAAAATGATTAATTATCACATATATGTTTATGTGATGCAAACACTTGCACATTTCATGGTTAATATTTTTTATTCCTCCCATCATGTCCCTTGATGTTTTGATGTACAATTAGGAAATCATTCATTCCTTTAATCATTTATTCCTTTATCCATTCATTCACTCATTAGCGCTATACAAATTATTATTATCATTATCATCATCATTATTATTATTATCATTATTATTCTATTATTATCATTATTATTCTATTATTATTATTATCATCATCATCATCATCATCATCATCATCATCATCATCATCATCATCATTATTATTAATATTAATAATATTATTATTATTATTGTTTTCTGATCTTGCAGGAGGATGCCCGGCAGCTGTTTTCTCTGGCTGGGAGTGCCGAGGACGGAGAACTGACCCAGGATCTTGCCCAGATAATGAAGCGGTTATGGAAGGACTCAGGGGTACAGGAATGCTTCAGCAGGTCACGCGAATATCAGCTAAATGACTCTGCAGAATAGTAAGCTTTGTCCTTCATTCACATATTTATCAATGATTAGTGGCACTGCATATGTCACTGCATGTCCTAATCTTAGCACAATAGACTTGTTAAACATCAGTTTATGTGCACATGACAGTCTAAGTTTTTTTAATGATATAAATCTACATATGTTAGAATATATGTTATTGACTGTGCAATATCAATTTTTTAAAGAAATATTTCTTGTTATTTAAGTCAAACAAAAACTAATTTTAAAGAAGGCATATAAGTTTTTTTTTACTTGTTTTTTAAGTTGGGAATGAAAAAGATACTATAATTACCATATTTATATGGTATCAATAAAATAAATAATGGCTAACAATATTGTGGATGTTTACTACTTCCAGTTATTTGAATGCCTTGGATCGCATCTCGCAACAAAATTACGTTCCCACAGAACAGGATGTGTTACGGACAAGAGTAAAGACAACAGGAATCGTAGAAACACATTTTACATTTAAAGATTTACACTTCAAGTAAGTTGAAATTCTCTAAAATGTTTTCAAGGAGCAAAATAATCAAGAATATGGCAAATTTGTTAGAAACTAATTCTGTAAGATGGTCATGTGTGGTCCAAGACTTTAAAAATGATAGATTTAAAAAATAAGATGTGGTTTATGAACTTGTCAAAATTTGTTTGCAGAATGTTTGATGTTGGAGGTCAGAGGTCAGAACGTAAGAAGTGGATCCACTGTTTTGAGGGTGTGACAGCCATTATCTTTATCGTGGCTATGAGTGAATACGACCTCACGCTAGCCGAGGACCAAGAGATGGTAAGCGGACATTAACTGCTGTATCCAACTCACCCTTATATCTGTCTGAGATTATAATTTATTGGAGTTTCTTCAGACAATAAACAAGTTAATTTGAAACCAGTGACACCAACATTTTATGTGCAATGGGGGTGAACTGAATGGTCTCGTTTGAAAGAACACAATTTCACAAACTTTCACCATTGTATGCTGGGCTTGAACAACTCTTTTGCCTCAGTCGTTTTGTCCCCAAGGGGTTATGGTATTCGGTTCTGTGCATTTGTTTACAAAATTTATGAGGTATTACAGAAACACACGAGTAAAATCAAGACAAATCTAATCAAATCAAATCATGACAAATAAAATCTATTCAAATCAAGACCAATGTAATCAAGACCTGATGATATCCTGTGATATAATGGCCTGGATCTATTCTAGAATCGTATGATGGAGAGTATGAAGCTGTTTGATTCAATCTGCAACAACAAGTGGTTCACAGACACATCAATCATCCTCTTCCTCAACAAGAAGGATCTGTTCGAGGAGAAGATCAAGAAATCACCACTCACAATCTGCTTCCCAGAATTCACAGGTCAGTGCTTGAGAGTTTTTTATTAGATATTTATCATGCAGGTGTATCTGCAGAATATGAATTTCAGACAGGACCAGATTTAGGAACTGTGTTGAAAATACATAGAGCTGAATCACATGTTATACTTCTGAACCTGTTTAATTGTATAACTTAGAATTTTTGGAGCAAAATTAATTTTGTTTTTTAATGAAAATATATGAAGTATATTAAAAAAAAAAAAATTAATGAAAATATATGAAATAACAGAATGGAGAATTTGTTGATATATGCACACATGAGTCTGACTGATAAGTGATGTTTTAGGGGCCAATACATACGAGGAGGCAGCAGCATATATTCAGATGCAGTTTGAGAATCTGAACAAGAGGAAGGAAACCAAGGAGATCTACACACATTTCACATGCGCCACCGACACCAATAACGTTCAGTTCGTCTTTGATGCTGTGACAGACGTCATTATCAAGAATAACCTCAAGGACTGTGGACTCTTCTGAACAGTAAGGCTCTCTTTTTCTTCTCTGTAATAGGTACACTCAGGATTGAGGAGGACTGGCTGGGTGAGTCTTCAGGTAGGACTCAACTGGTCAGTCACTGAAAAGGACTCACAAGATTGATTATTGAATAGGACTCACCGCATCCATCACAGAATAGTACACGCTTAATCATAAATTTGGATTAATTTGGTCAATCTTCAAGTGTGATTGGATCGATGGCGTGTGATTGGGTCAATCTGTCAATCAATGAGTGATGCGTTGATGAGTTGGAATCACATGGTCAATCAATGAGTAGGAATCACATGGTCAATCAATGAGTAGGAATCACATGGTCAATCAATGAGTAGGAATCACATGGTCAATTAATGAGTAGGAATCACATAGTCAATCAATGAGTAGGAATCACATAGTCAATCAATGAGTAGGAATCACATGGTCAATCAATGAGTAGGAATCACATGGTCAATCAATGAGTAGGAATCACATGGTCAATCAATGAGTTGGAATCACATAGTCAATCAATGAGTAGGAATCACATGGTCAATCAATGAGTTGGAATCACATGGTCAATCAATCAGTAGGAATCACATGGTCAATTAATGAGTAGGAATCACATGGTCAATCAATGAGTAGGAATCACATGGTCAATCAATGAGTAGGAATCACATGGTCAATTAATGAGTAGGAATCACATAGTCAATCAATGAGTAGGAATCACATAGTCAATCAATCAGTAGGAATCACATGGTCAATCAATGAGTAGGAATCACATAGTCAATCAATCAGTAGGAATCACATGGTCAATTAATGAGTAGGAATCACATGGTCAATTAATGAGTAGGAATCACATGGTCAATCAATCAGTAGGAATCACATGGTCAATCAATGAGTAGGAATCACATAGTCAATCAATCAGTAGGAATCACATAGTCAATCAATCAGTAGGAATCACATAGTCAATCAATCAGTAGGAATCACATGGTCAATTAATGAGTAGGAATCACATGGTCAATCAATGAGTAGGAATCACATGGTCAATCAATCAGTAGGAATCACATGGTCAATCAATGAGTTGGAATCACATGGTCAGTAGGAATCACATGGTCATTCAATGAGTAGGAATCACATGGTCAATTGCCAAAATATCAAGATTGATAGTTGAAAATTACTATAATGTGAAGATATAATTTAATGCTGAAATTTTCAATAAAAACAATATGTCAGATCGCCTTTAAGAGTAATTGTATATATGTGAGAATCATCTTAAGTTTAGCTTTTTCTGTTCTTTGTTATTTAATATATGTTAAACCAATGAAATACTTAATAAGGCACTTGGTTCACAGTTTACAACATGATTTATATTTACAGGTGATTGGCTACTTGGAGTGCTTGGTATACCTGACCCGTGAGTGTTCACAGCTGTGTGGAGGGACCATACACCTCTGTATAGAGGGAGCACTTGTACTCACAACATATTCCCGCCGGAGCGGCCAGCTGCATTTCTGCTACAAGCTGCATCAGACAACTGGAGATGTAAAAGGCTTGAATGATGGAATATTATTCATCAAAATCTGCAATGTGGTCATTGGAACTGTCTTCGATTTTACAGAAAACAAAAATGTATCATCAATGAAGCAATGTCAGTATTCCTTAAATGGACCACTGAGCCATTGATTGCCAGAATTGATCAGCTTATGATAAATAGGAAGAACGGAATGGTTAGAAAATTCTGCAAGAATGAAATCAGACTATTTTACTTGGCTTTTTATACATTCCATGATTTTCAGAATTTATTTTTGGCAGAGAAATATATATCATTTTCTTTATGTTATCACCTTGGTTGTGCTCCATTTGACCAGAGGAATCCATTATTTTGTGGATCCGTTTGACCAGAGGAATCCGTTATTTTGTGATTCCGTTTGACCAGAGGGACCCGTTAATTTGTAGAGGTTGGATATAGCAAGCATCAAAGTCAGTCATCACTTCGGTCACAAGATGCAGCAGCTGACAAAATCAACACAAGCTTATATAAAAGGCACTGTAAAGAGAAAATATCATAATGGATTTAAAATTTGCATCATGTGCTCATCAATTATCAAACTTGATTAATATTCCTATATGTAATAATCATGACTCTCTGCTACAATAATTCAGTTATATATGCGGATGATGGTTTATTTGCACAGAAATTTTATTGGAGATTGTGTAATTGGTGTTGGTTTCGTCTGCTGCTGATATCTGATATAATATTTTGTGTTATCCTGCACACAGTCAAATCTCTCTATTATTTATACTGTCCAGTGCCTGGGCACTATTAACTATTATCATTTTGTTAACATGTGTGTTAAGTTTATTGGTCTGTGATTCATGTGAGAATGATTAAATGATAATGAGGAAGGAAACCCCTAAATTTTCCAGAATGAAGAGGTGGTTTTAATTAATGCAGTGTTCTCCTTGATAGCGAAGGGGATGCGAAAATGTCATGTGGAAACATTGTATATATATATATAGATATATTATGGTGAAATGCTACTGCTTTGATTTCACTCTCAATGATGATATATGTATGTCAGTTTACAGCACAGGGCTCTGATCCGGTAAGAAAAAAATCATGCTGGTGTTATGTACAGAAAATAACTCCTATTAATGCAGGCAAAATTCCACCGGTTTTGTTCAGGTGTTACAAGGTCTTATGTCACTTGGCCTGGTAGAATGGGTCTCTGTGAGATGGACCCATTGAAACAAAGAAAGTATATTACAGGTTATTCCCCGGGGAATATATATATGCATGAGAATGCATATTGTGTAATTTGAAAAAAAAAACATATTTATGTAATTTGAAAAAAACATGCTTGTGTTATTTGAAAAAAAAAAATATTTGTGTAATTCCAAAACATGTGTAATCCAAAAACTTGTGTAATTTAAATAGCAGACAGAGAAACATGTTCAGAAGCTGAATTACTTGTGAATGCTAAGAATATATATGTCAACCGGCAAAATGATTCATTCCCCATGATGCTGATAACCCCACTTATTAACTCAAAAAAGGCATTAAAAATATTATGTAGCTGTCCAATTATAACTTAGAAAAATCAACACTTATTTACCTGTGATTGAAAAAGGTAAAGCTGATTTGATTGTCTGTTGATTCCTATATTTTTGTATCAGTGATTGATTCCATATTTAACTGCCTATAATATGGGTCCATTACCAAAATGGGGGCAAACATCAGGATTCCATTTTGAAGATCTTGGTTACATCTTGAGAATTGTTGTCCTTATCTCAGTACTTTGATGGTGTGTAATTAAAAATGTGAATAAGCGCTTGCATAATTAGGTGCTATACAGTTTTTTGCAGATTGAAACACAAACTTGCCAATAAATTTATTGAAACACAGATAAATAGAATTACATAAAAGAAAATTAATATCGATCGTAGAACACTGTCATTTTTAGAGAATTAGAAGTAATCATCATTGGCCAAATATTTTTTGACAGGTGTTGCATATTTTACAGACAATGTTACATATCAAACACAATAAATATGACATAATCATAATGTTAACAATCCACTTCTCTGTGAATGATTGTCTGAGGAAATTGTCATGCAAATTTATTTGATATTGAGTAACTTTTCCTGTTAATTTGCTGCAATTAAATATGATGGACTATCATGCTTTGTCTATACTTCTAATGGCAGATGTGATCTTGTTGCGTGAGATTTGTCAATAGGAAGTTATTTATTTCCATAGAACAAAGCTTTAAAATGATCCACCATCTCATAGAAACCAAAATGAGGAACATCAAAATATATGAGGAATTTTTTTTTTAAATATCTTTTTAAAAGATGTACGTTCAGGGTGTTGAAATATAACAAATAAATTTCCCCTATTGTACTGTGAACTTCATCACATATTTTATTTTCAAGAAATTACTAATGTAATGTATATAGATTATAATAAGTATGATACAGAGAGCAATAATACACTTCTCACAACTGTTTCTAATCAGATGATGACATGATAAATGTTAACATTGCCAAACACCCAGTAAACTGCTCAGAGTGCTGCTGAGTGGCAAATGTTTTTGGAAATTACTTTTAAACAATACTACATATCGCTGTGATGTTCCTAGAACATATATATATATATCACACTCCATGGAGTTGGGACATTACCCAAGGATTAATGACAATAGACATTTTTTAATTTGATTATGCGGGATGCATTTGCAGCGGAAACCTTTTATTTTTATAGTGTGCTGCCCTCATGTGAAGAACTGTGTGTTAATCAATTTTCTGAATGACAACATATTTGGCACAGACAAGTTCAGGATGGCTGTGACCAAATATAGACATGCACTGGTTATGGTGGTTGTGACCAAATATGGGCATGAACTGAACTGGTTGCAGGTGGTTGTGACCACAGATAGGTTTGGACTGGACTGGTCATGGGTGGCTGTTTACATGAGTGTGTGAATGTGATATGTTGTCTGAGGTAAGGTTTCAGTCACCACAGTGGGAACCTTGCCATGGGAAAGTGCAAAGACCACCACATGTTGCTGTCCAAGATGGCTTTCCATCCCCCCATTAAAACTACATAAAAAAGAAATGGACAAATTATTGCAACAAGAACTGTACAACTTCTTTGAAACTGATCTACAATAATGGCAACTGGTGAGGGGTGATTTTGATTTTGGTTCACTCTCTGGAACAGGAGGTGGTAAATATCAGATCTTCCTGTCTAAGATGGCATTGATCACCAAAAGAAAAATTGATATGTTATTGATATGTAAACCAGTTGCTTGAACACAATCACTGAACTGAGATTGTTCCATCTGTGTATAAAAAATAGTGCCAAATGTTTTTTGTGCCCTGGATGTTTGTTGTGCACACCATCAGGGATATATTGCTGGCATTTCACAGAAGCATCACTTATACTAGATAAATATTTTTATGTTATCTACACAAACTGAATCTTCCAAAACTAAATATTTTCAAATTTTGTGACAAACTGCTCAGCGAAGAGTGAAATAATATATTTATATAAATAATGCCAAGAAAAACTTGAGTCTCTTGAGTCTGAGGTTGAGATCAGATCTGAGGTTGAAACATCTTGTTTTACTCTAAATGTCTGAAGTCTTCATGTCATTATTGCGTTTTTTAATACTGGAAAAAAACTGGAAAAAATATTCCAAGAACAGCACTTACAATATTTGTGTCTCATTTCCAATCTTTGTCATCAGACCAGAAGGCATTTTCATGATTTGGTGCAATTGTATACCATACTCTTGTTTGTTTTGTCTGGTTTTTAAAACATATTATTAAGAAATGTTGACTTACAAGTAGTGAGTAAATTATTTGTAGAATTCTTCTGATCACTGGTGGCCAAAAGTAATTTTCTGCGTGGTGCTTACCAGTAAAATTTAATATATACACGTCACTCATTTGTCACTGGACATTCTTCTGTCTTGATTCAAATTTTTCAGTATTAAAAAGATATATTATAATATTTCAGATGGGAAAAATTATTTTCTAGCAAATAAATAGATTATATTTTTTATCACAGAGAAGTGCTGATATATTGAGGGTGTAAGCAATATGATTTGATGCTGAGTACACTAGTAGTGAGGTAAACCGCATCTGTATCTGTATGATTGTACATGCATGTAACTTTTAGCAAATATATAGTATGAATACAAACTTGTGTTCTGTGTTTTTTCCCCCTGAAAGTCCCCTTTCCTCCTGCTGTGTGGTCAAAAAGGCCAGGGAAATGAAATGTCCTGTTTCTGCATACCATATGGGTTCCTTGATCTCTGAAAGATAGGATTGATATTTTTAGCTGAATGTAGCATAATTTTGGGGTGATGGGGGAATTTCCTGTCATTCTGTCCGCAACTTTGATCTTCTCTGAAACTACTGGTCAGAGTTCGTAGCTATCAACAGGAAATATGTTGTATTTTCGGGAGACCAATTCTATCTATTTTCCATCCAGTTTGTTTCCATTTTATTATGATTTTTCAGGGAGGCTCCCATTTCGAAAAACCTCACAAATATTAGCAAATGGGAATCAAGAAAACAAATTCAATATGCAACCTACATTTTGATTGGTCATCTGCTCAAATCTGTTATTGGAAAAGAAGTTAAATGTGATTTTCTGAAGTAATTTCAAGGAAATGTTCACCAACATTACAAAAGGAATGATCAGCATAGTTATAAGGCCATTGACATGTGTTTAGCCGTAAACAAAGATGTTCTTTCTGTCAGTTCGGGCTTAAAAGCACTTGCATTCTGATGTCTGATCAAATTAATGGCCTGAATATACAGATAGTGAAAAACAACCTACTGTGTGGCTTGTATAACACCACATTTATTGTCATTTATTCCTGGTTATTGTTCCTTTGTACATCAAGTTTCCATGGAGGGGGACACATGCCTTTCAATACCAGCGGCAACTAAATTAGAGGCAATTTTTTGCAATGATAGTTCAAATGTAGTCAATGGGTCTCCCAGAAAGGGCATAACTTTTGTACATAACATTTGTACAAAATCAAAATAAAATGTCAAAATAAAATAGTCACATATAGGTTTTGCAAATTGTATAAATAAATCACTAAATGAAGAGCTGAAATGACTCCAGTTGGTTGAAAGTTGTCAGTGCTCAAATGCATATGGTCTGAAATAACTTTGATTACCAATGCACTATTTATTAATTAACCAAGTACCTCAGTAGCACTGGAGGGGAACGAATGGAAGAAAGAAAGAACAGACGAACAAACAGACACAGGGCAGACAGGGTGATAACTAAGATATGTTCTAGCTCCTCAATAAAGTGGGAGGGGGACTTCAAAATGGGTTCCGTCCATACGTCCTTCAAAAAGGATGGTCCAGTTTATGACGTGGTTAACTAGAGGAACATGCAAAGCAAAGTGATGTGAATTATTCATGTGGAAAAGACATGTGAATTTCTGGTCTTATCCATGTGAAAAATTCACAACTTGTTCATGAGAAAAATTCATGTCTTATCATCATGAAAAATTCATGTTATTTTTTTTTGCATATTCCACAATAACACAAACATCCTTTAATGACACTCCCATCTTTTTTCCTGATAACAGTAAGTGATGGGAATTTTTATGATTATTATTCTTTTTTTCAAAGTGCAGGCTGTGCCTTAATTGTGCTCATTTGTCTCTTTCAACCATGTAAAAAATCACCAAGAAAATGAAGAAGGCCACATTCTGAACTGTAGACAAAGCCACAATTTCTCCATGTGAGCAGTAATGAGTTTGATGTAATAATTTCTTTGAAAAAAATAAAGGCCAGATCCTGAATTGTAGACCAGGCCACATTTTATCCATGTGAGTATGTGATGTGAGGATAGGGAATGGATCAAACACTCAGACACAGCTGGGTATAAGGTGCACAAGGCTGGGATGACTGGAGTTAGAAACTGGTCCTTCACAGGAGAGTGGACTTCACATACCAGGAAAAATGACAATTATGTTTGTATTTAACATATGCTCCACTTCATCTCTGTTTCCTGGTTACACATGACATGTGTTTTCAGAAGGGGAAGGAGATTTTTGTTAGAGATTTATATATCTCCAATATTGGCAATAATATTTATCTTGATTTAGAGATTTAGAGATCATGATATATATCTGTTATTGCTGTTAGATTTAAAGAACCTGATATATGACTACATTAGGCCTATCACATGAAGCTGAAGGTATTATTATAATTATTATTGTTCAGACTGTAAAGTTTGTTAATAATGGACAGATATATACTGAGAGTAATAATTAGTAATATTGATCTCTGAGTCTCAGATATATGATAGAGAGGCCTACATTTATGAAAGACTGATTTGCAAAACAGATAAATTAGAAGGATAGTCTTTTTTTATCATGTTTCTACAATCCTGCATTAATCAACTAGTGTGTGAGTCATCTCAAAGACTATCGCTGCCAGTGGCCTGACGTATGTTGTGAATATCCCACCCCCATTATTGGCGCTTGTTGGATCACTGGATCACTCACACAGGATCTGAGCATCAATTTATATAGCTGGGCAGACAACGCACATTGCCTTGCGATGTTAGTGTAGAGGTAGCGTGGCCGAGCGGTCTAAGGCGCTGGTTTTAGGCACCAGTCTCTCTGAGGCGTGGGTTCGAATCCCACCGCTGCCAGAACCTTTTCGCATTTTTATTTTTATTTATTATGTTTTCTTCTACCTTGAATTACATTAAAATTACTCTGAAATTTGGATTTCTGTGCGTGATAGATTTTAAAGGACAACTTAAGTCAAAGCTGCCAAAGCACAAACCTGACAGAACAAAAATGAGCAACAAGCACCCAGCTTGTGAATGTTTCATGTTATGATGTCAGAACTACACACTGTTCATTTTCACCGGATAGTTTTAAAATTGTTGACCTATCATATTTGACTGAGTTTCAGCCCCATTCATCATGGATGGACATTATGCATCCTCAAAGCACATAAAATGTTCATCAGCAGTATATATATATATATATATATATATATATATATATATATATATATATATATATATATATATATATATATATATATATATATATATATATATATATATATATATATATATATATATATATATATATATATATATATATATATATATATATATATATATATATATATATTTATATTCAAAACTAGCTTAAAACTAGCTTAAATTTATTTTTGCATCCTTTCAAGTGACTTACAATCCAATATATTCTAAAAAGAGGAAGGTAAATTATTGATCCTATCAATGGACAGGTCTATCAATGGACAGGTCTATCAATGGACAGGTCTATCAATGGACAGGTCTATCAATGGACAGGTCTATCAATGGACAGGTCTATCAATGGACAGGTCTATCAATGGACAGGTCTATCAATGGACAGGTCTATCAATGGACAGGTCTATCAATGGACAGGTCTATCAATGGACAGGTCTATCAATGGACAGGTCTATCAATGGACAGGTCTATCAATGGACAGGTCTATCAATGGACAGGTCTATCAATGGACAGGTCTATCAATGGACAGGTCTATCAATGGACAGGTCTATCAATGGACAGGTCTATCAATGGACAGGTCTATCAATGGACAGGTCTATCAATGGACAGGTCTATCAATGGACAGGTACCTAAAATTAACACAATGTTATTTACATCCTACCTTTAGCAAAAACAATATATGGTATCTCATATGCAAAGTCTGCTTCAAAATTGGGTCTATTCGGTATAAGTAGTACAATTGGTATTAATGCTTAAGTAGTACAATTGGTATTAATGCTTTCAGATACTGTAACCAGGGGATACTCTCATAATTTGAAAATTTGAAAAACCCAGAACCTGATTTAGGGAAATATTCTATCTCCATTGGTACCCTGATTTATGACTGGCTTAAATTTTGAGATCCTGATTTAGGGATGATACAAAGTTAAAAATGATACCCTGACTATGGGGTGATGCAATAAGAAAATGATACACTGTTTTTTTTTAGTTCTATGATAGTGACCCCCACGGTCAGCCAGCCCAGATCTCTGTGTACATGTGACATGTGTAGCCAATGGCGTATCCAGGAGGGGGCTTTGGGGGCTTAAGCGCCCTGGGGTCTGTGGCTAGGGGGCTTTTGGGAAATGGAGCCCCTTACTTTATGAACTGGAGCCCCTTACTTTAGCACATTTGAGCCAACCCAAGACTTTCTTGTTATGTATCTTGAAGATTTTTATTGAGGAAAACTAGTTGAGGAATATTATGAAAGATAATATTTTTCAATATGCTTCTTCACAAAACTAATTTATTACATTCTTCCAAAGCAACTTCAAAATCAAAATGTGTTTGCCAATGAGTAACTTATGAAGGCAGAGCTGCTGCTATTAGAAATATGGAATCTTGATTAAAGTATTCGTGAAATGAGGTTTTCAAGCACTTTTTCTGTGCATAATATAAATGTTTATACCCCAAACTTTGCAATCAAAGGTTATTATACCCACCATATTTCCCATACAAAAAGTTCTGTGTCATTTGAAAGTGGAGGAGTCTTCTGCTATAATCCAAATCATCCATTGAACACTTTGTCAACAAACTTTGTTTAGCTGATCAGTGATCTTGTGCAAACACCTGCTTAGCCAAGTCTTGCTAACAATGAGGCACCTTTAGATTGGAAAAATGGAGTGATTTGGCTAACAGAGTCCTGTTTGTTAATGTTTATTCATTGGTACATGCCTAACACCCTGACAGACAATGTCTGACCATGATTGTACATATAGTTCCAAGATGTATATATCTATATATATATATATATTCCAAAGTAAAAAGTAATCCTAAAAGTGTGGATATTTTTGTTCTCTACCATCTGAGATGTCACGTGACCTATTTATGTCAAAGCTGTCAAACAGAGCTCCGTGTTTAATCATGGATTTTAACTACAAATACGTTCAGGACTACTGTAAATTTTTTATGGAATCTTTATAAATGTCAGTGGACTTGATAAACAATTTTATTTCAAAGGAAAAAGCTAAATTTACAGAAAAAAATGGACTTATTCATTTTTTGAAAAACAAAACAAGCAAAATCGTCGGCAAGGATGTCACTTATCACCTAGATACACCAGATTGTAAACATAAACAAAAACAAATCTATCACCATGGAGCTAACCGAAAATGAAAGACAGATGGCAATGACACCAGATCTCTTCCTCAAATTTTGTAAAACAAATGAATATACAAATATAATCAGTGGAATTGTCACAAAATCTATTGAACCACTGAAAAATACCATCCAAGTTCTGCAAGGTGAAAATACAAAACAAAATGGAAAGATCCAGACATGTGAAAATCGTATTGCGCAACTTCAAAAAAGACTAGATGAACTCGAGGACAAAAATTCAATGGCACTAAATCTAGAAAGAAGAAACAATCTGCGTGTAACTGGACTGCCAGTTGATCCTAACACTGCCAAAAAAACTTTTATAGATATTGTAAACAACAACATGGATGTACTCATCACAGAAAACGATGTCAAAGTGGAGAGTGTTCCTTCAAGACGTCCAGTAAACCAGGTCAGCACTGAGCCAAGAGGTCAAGTAAACCAGGTCAGTACTGAGCATGCTCAGAAGAAACAGGAAGCAGTTGCCTGCACCAAAACAACAAAGCTGATCAAACTTTCCAATACTTGGACAAAACGTAGCATTTATATGCAAAGATTCAAAGCTGGATCTGGAATTTTTATTGCAGAAGACTTGACAAAAGAGCAGAATGCTCTTTTCTACAAATGTCGAATGCTAAAAAGAGACGGTAAGATCAAAACAACCTGGACTTTTGAAAACAAAATCTTTGTCAGAAAACTAAATGATGAACAATTACAAATGAGAAATATGGATCAGTTTGAAAAATTTGAATCAAATCTCAAAAGCAAAATCACACTTCTTCCTGACAGCAGCAGTGAATTTCTTGGCTTTACTCCTGAGGAACAAGAAGAAGCTGTCAAAAAGACTTATTTGAAGCTGAAAGAGATTCAAAAAATTACTCAGAAAGATATTTTCAAATCTGCTGTTGACTGCACAACATCAACCATTTTTTAGGACTATGTTACTCTGTTCATCCATTTCAATTTCTCAAATATTTTATTTAACGTTAAAACAGCTATATATTGATACCTTCTCATGTTACCTACATTAACACATACTTTCCCGGGTGAAAATTTATTAAAATACTTGCCATTCTACAATATAACCAACATTGATTTTCTAGACACAAATTCAAACATCACAGACAGAATTAAAACCTTCCTCAAAGAAAATAGTTTTCTGAAAGAACTCAAACATTCTTTAAATGATAATTTATTGGACTCTATAAAATGTAATTATTACAACTTTGAAAGTATCAATAACCTTGCCAAAACACAAAATCCTAAAATTGCTCTTTATCATCAAAATATTAGATCTTTAAACAAACACTGTCTCGAATTGTTAAATGACCTTAAATGCCTAGACTTTGAATTTGATTTTTTGAGTCTCACAGAGATAGGTTCCCTAAATATAAATAATTGTGCAAATCTCTTTGAAGATTATGAATGCTTACATGATCCTAGCAAAACTAGAAATGGGGGCGTAGCATGTTTAATAAAAAAAGATGTTGATATTTCCAGCCAAAGGGATGATTTAAAACTGCCATCCACTATACCAAATGATAAAAACTACCTTGTGGAAAACCTATGGGTTGAATGTAATATCAAAAATATAAATAAACCTGTTATTATAGGTACAGTCTATCGCCACCCGCGGGGCAATATTGATCACTTTAACAATCTTTTATTCAAAACCTTAGATGCTATTAGCAAGGAAGACAAATTATGCTTTATTTGTGGTGATTTTAATATTGATGCCCTTTCTGTCTATCATCAACCATCACTGGAATTCTATAATACATCCATCGCTGAAAATTTTATTCCTCAAATAACTTTACCTACTAGAATTACTGATCACAGTGCTACTTTAATAGATCAAATATTTTTTAAACATTCTCACAAAACCATAGATGAACAATTTAACTCTGGTAATTTGCTTTCAAATACCTCTGATCATTTACCAAACTTTTTGTTCTATAGTCAAAAACAACATATTTCTTCATCTAAAAAAAATAAAATATCATATACCAGGCTCCATAGTGATGAAAATATTAATAAATTTAAGGATTTTCTGAGTAGTAATAACGAATTATATGAATTACAGTCAAGCACAGATTGTAATAGGTCTATGGATTTGTTCACTAGCATATTAAAATCTGGTTATGAAAAGTACTTTCCTCTACAAAAAATATCAAGGAAGAGATCTAAAGACAAGAAATGGATCACACCTGGGCTCAAAAAAAGTTGTGCTTACAAATGTAAACTGTACAAGAAATATTTAAAAAATCCATCTCAAATAAATAAAACTAATCTATCTAATTATAGTAACCTATTAAAAAAACTTTGTAGCACAGCCCAACAAAACTATTTCCACAACTTGATTACAGATACAAAAGAATCTATTACAAAACTTTGGAAAGTATTTGGACCAATTATAAATCCACAAAAAGTTAAAAAACCTAAATTTATTGACAAAATCAACATTGGTGGTAATATTTCCACTGACAGAAATAAAATTGCAAACCACTTTAATGATTTTTTCTGTACCATTGGTGAAAAACTCTCAAGCAAATTACCTCCTGCATCTAAAGACTTCAATTCATTTCTACCAAATCCCATACCAAATTGTTTCTTTATAAATCCAGTACATGAAAATGAACTAAATAAAATTATAGACAGTTTAAATAACAGGAAAGCGACAGGAGATTCAGATATTCCAACAAAGATATTTAAACACATTTTTGATGAAATTAAGTTGCCCCTACTTAACATTATAAACTTGTCATTTTCAAAAGGTGTTTTTCCAGACATATTAAAAATTGCTAGAGTAAATCCACTGTTCAAAAAAGATGACAAAACTCTATGTGAAAACTATAGACCAATAAGTATTCTTAGCTACATAAGCAAAATAATAGAAAAATTAATGAAAAATAGGCTATATAAGTTTTTAACTAAATATGACTTACTGTACAATTACCAGTTTGGCTTCAGAGAAGGTTATTCAACAAACTTGGCCCTTATTGATATTATGGACGACATAAACATGGCTTTAGATAATGGCCTCTGGGCAATAGGAATTTATTTGGACTTGTCCAAGGCATTTGATACTGTTGATCATAATATATTGCTACATAAACTTGAAAATTATGGCATTCGGGGCTCGACATTGAAATGGTTCAAAAACTATTTAACAAATAGAAAGCAATATGTCAAAATACAAAGTGCAAAATCAAATCTAAAAAATATTAATATGGGCGTTCCTCAAGGGTCAGTACTTGGCCCTCTTCTGTTCCTAATATATGTAAATGATATCCATATGGCCATCACTAAAAAAAATTGCAAGGTCTTTCTTTTTGCTGATGATACAAACTTACTATTCACCGGTAAAAACATTTCTGATCTAAAACATGATGCAGAAACCACCATGGAACAAATTTATATCTGGTTCTCATCCAACAGACTTACATTAAACGTTAAAAAAACAAATTACTGCATTTTTCACCCCAGTCGTAAAAAGGTACCCAATATATGTAACACTATTAAAATTGGAAACATTGATATAAATAGAGTTAGTGATGTCAAATATCTGGGTATATCCCTAGATGAAAATCTTAACTGGAAAAGACACTTCAAAAACCTATCCCAAAGATTAGCCAAGATTGCTAGCTCCTTTAAACTAATCAAACACCATGTTCCAAATAAGTGTAAAAAGCAACTTTACTTTTCATATGTTTATTCAATAATAAACTATGGCATAGAAACGTATGGAAACGCTTCAATTACAAATTTTGAAATGTTACAAAAAATGCAAAATAAGATCCTAAAAATCCTCTTTAACTTAGATTGGTACAAACCAACTTTACTTTTACACAAAGATCTGAATCTATTACTTGTACAAGACATGCGAAATGTTGCTATTGCAAAAACTGTTTATAAGCAAAGACACAGCATGTTACCAAATATATTCAATGACTATTTCTCTTTAAGAAATGAAATATATAATATCAATACAAGATACTCGAACAAACTATACATCATTAATGTTAACTCAAATTACGGTAAAAATACCTTCAGATATTTAGGTGCAAAAATTTTTAATAATATAAATGATGATATTTTACAATGCAACTCAACTAAAAGCTTTACAAGAAATTTACAAATAAGTCTTATTAAAAACTATTAGATTTCATTACAAACCTGACAGAAATTGTATAATGTGCAAATTTCATTGTTCTTTTGTTTTTTTTTTACTTAAATATACTGATATATTATCTTTTTCCTTACTTAAAATGTAAATATTTATGTTAACCACTATGATTATTTATTATATTTAAATGTACAGGTGACCAGCTCGATAGGCTCCCAAGCCTTTCTGGTAACCTCCTTTATTTCATAATTGTACTGTTATAATTTTCTTTGTTATTGGAACTTATGTAATTATGAAATATTGGAAATAAACCTCATATCATATATAATGTTTCAAAATTTACCTTCATCTTACATTGATCCATGCTTCTCACCAAGTCTCAAAGAACTTGTACAAAATTCAGATAAGTCTGTGATCCTGTTGAGGAAATTATTGAAATGAATAGTGTCCCACAGAACATAATCCTGTGCTCAGTTGGGTGTGGCAATGCCTTGGTAGTTCTTTGCAAATATTATGAGCAATTAAACAACAGGCATAATCTTTTCTAAAGGGTGTTCCCCCACCCAATCACAGGTTTTTTTCTCATTTCTCTTGGAAATATGATCCCTTTCTTTAAGTGTGAGGCATATCTGACCCAGGTATCTTAAAAGTAGTCTAAAGTATCCGAGATACAGCTAAGTATTTCCTAAGTAGCCCTTGGTAGAACTAGATATCTCTGATACCAGTAGACCCAGGTATCTCTGACACAGGTAGACCAATATATTTCAGCCTGCCTTTCTCCCAGGGTAAGAAATATAATGGGTCCCTTTCAACCAGAAGGACCCCACTGTCCTTGATTTCACACCCACTTGACGGACTACACTAAAAACCCATACACACGAGTACCAACTGAGTTCAGTCCCTTTCAGACTGACCCAGGCAAGGATTCACCACCAGGCAGATCCACAACCAATTTTACAGACAGGATATTGCCTGTGAAAAACCAGACAATATCTTGTGCACAAATTTTGCCTAGCAACAAAACAGTACCCCAAAGGAAACCTATGGCAACCAACCAGCCTGGTAAAGAAAATTACACATCTTAACCTAGATTTCAAACTGACGAGGCCTCAGCAGAGGCCGAAACATGTAGGACTTGCTGCTATTTCAAAATTATTTTGAAAAAACTTATCTTACCTTGGGTCGAGACGACTTCTCATTCAGATTCTGTTTTCTTCCGGTCTCATATATAATGTGGATATTTTCATAATGTAAAATTAAGAGAAATAGAAATTACGTTTGTACATATATTTTTATTTATCATCTTCCTTCTTATACAAACAATGCTGAATGAGCTGTGTGGTGCCCCAACAATGAAAAACATGGGCACAGCTTTATTAATAAATAGGCAGGTGGCAAGGCTAAACAATTACCAGTAACATTTACAATTGCTATATATATATCATACAGCATGCTTGACAAATGCAATCTTTGAGTAGAAACTATGTTCACAAAATACCCAGTTATTTACACTGACCTTGGATATAAAGTTGTTTATTTTTAAAAAATCATTGTTCACAAAATGTATGATAGATTTGTCATTAATTCATAAAATATGTTGAGACGAAATATATTCTGAATAAGATTTTTCTGGTGGGAAGGTAACAAATATTATTTCAATGTTGCCTGAAATTGGTGATGTTTCTTCCCCATTGGTTTTATTCACATCCAGATCCAAACTGACAATCTCTTACTCTGTGACATACTGTGCAGTTTTTATGGATTATGATCAATGCCTCTAAAAGGCTAAGATATCCTCAGATCCATTGGACTCTTGTAAAAATTATTGGCCATAACATAAATGTCAAACCTTCTGGTCCATATCACAAAACAGTGAAAATGTAATATAAAAAGAGAAAACGTCAGAAATATTCACGGACATGTTGGCCAGTAGAATTTAAAAACTAATGGCCTGATTGGCCTGGAGACGCTTCAGTGACACCAGCTTAATGTTTCAAATTTGCTACTTAATATGATCCTACAGGACATAGCAGATGTCATACTATGGGTATTATAAACTTCAGACAAAATCATGAGAAAAAGCATTCTCACTTAGCCTGTATTCTTCTGACAAAGAAAAAAAGTATAGAGCATTTAAGACCCACAAACTCAGAAAAAGATCTTTCATGATACTTGTAAATCCCCATTGGGTACACCTGTGTTATAACGCAAATACTATTACAGTACAGGTTAATTACCAATACTACATGTTGAGTATCAACGCTACAGGTTAATTACCAATACTACTTGTTGAGTACCAAGGGTACATATTGATTACCAAGGCTACAGATTGATTACCAAGGCTACAGGTTGATTACCAAGGCTACAGGTTGATTACCAAAGCTACTGGTTGATTACCAATGCCAAAGAGCAAATATCCACTCTATTTTTAACCCAAACAAACATATTAGACAAACAATTTCTTTTCTTTCCTAATTAAGTCTTAAGTAGGTCAGCATTGTTAATTAAGTTGGGTGTGATTCTAACAGATAGCCTATGAAATTTTGCCTTATTTTCATAATAATGTCATTCTTGGAACATCCACTGACGCAATATCTCATGTGCTACCATATACACAATAGCTTATCTGAAACATGAAATCAAAGTCACATTTCTACATAGAATAGTTTTATTTACACGCCCATATTAAATTGGATTTGCATTTGTGGGAATTTGATTTTTTGTTAGATAATCAATAAAGACTTTAAAATTTAGAGACATTAGTCTTTGTGGCAGGAAACAATAATATTGCAAAATCATGAATATTGCAAAAGGCATGAAATGCAAAACACAAAATCTGGTATGTTAAATAAAGGCATTTTTGTTAAAATTACCTGTTTAATTTATATCTTTCAGATGCCAGTCTAAGTCATAGAACCAAACCTTGCAAGCATATGTACATAAACACAAATAAGCCAAGTCAAAAATAAATATGTTTCTATTTGTGAAAGTGCAATAAATTGTTTCTCCCAACCTTTTGTTTCACATGTTACTTAGGATACATTTAAAGAATTCTGAGCAAAAAAAGTTGACATAAGTGTGTCAACTCTCCAGAGGTTGGGAGGTTCAAGAAATATAAATATTTTATCATTTAGCCTTTCCATTTTAATTCCCCTGGTGGTATTTAGTATCTGTTGCACAGCATGGAAGAAATATGTTTGAAGAAACTGAATATTTTTTTAATCCTAAAGGATAACTTTTGAAAATATGAATTTCCTATGAAATCAGTCCTTTCTAACAGATGCCCAACTACACTTCTTTCAGAGCTAAAATTGTAGCCAATAATATGATACAAGTCATATGTCATAATGAATGATGTGATGCATGTCATATGTCATAGCCAATGATACGTTTTAAGTAATACATCATAACATAAGATATGATACAAGTCATTTGTCATAATTACTGACATAGTGCAGGTCATACATCATAATAAAAAATAAAATACAAGTCATATGTCATAGCCAATGATATGATACAAGTCATATGTCATAACCAATGATAAGATACAAGTTATTTGTTACAGCAAATATGATACAAGTCATATGTCATAGCCAATGATATGATACAAGTCATATGTCATAACAAATGATAAGATACAAGTTATTTGTTACAGCAATTATGATACAAGTCATATGTCATAACCAATGATAAGATACAAGCTAGTCATTTGTTACAGCAATTATGATACAACAAGTCATATGTCATAGCCAATGATATGATGCAAGTCATGTCGTAACAAATGATATGATGCAAATCATATGTCCTTATCATAACCAATCACATGATGCAAATCATGTCATGTGTTGAAGGTAATCATGCCGTCTCCAAACACCTTCTAAGGATTAAGTATATTTATAATACAGTATATACACACAATGTACAAATAACACAAAAAAACTAACATTTTACAGTGTATAATTTACAGTCGCTAGACTAAAGTTTTTGTACTGTTGAGAATTTATCATAAGTTCAAATAAATAAGATAAATTTAACTGTACATGCATGAGCATTTCTCTGTCTAATTCCAAGACCTTTTTGACATTTCAAGCAAGAGGAAAAGATCTGCACTTGTCAAACATATAGCATGATTCCCACATGCCTCAGGACAATGGTCAACACATGTTCAAATCCCAAACCCAGTGCACTTTTTCCAGACAAATACATATCTGAATGTAAATCAGTTGCCCTTTTCATATAAATCCAAATTTGAAAGGAAACCCTGCAAATCTTTTTTTGAAGACAAATTATTGAGTGCAGGCTCTTTGCAATTTTCAGACAAATACTTATTTTCATCCATTTCATATTCAAGTCCTGTGCACTTTTTCAATCAAGTAGATAATTGAAAGTAAATCTTGTGATTTTTTTTTCACAAATATATTTTAAAATGTATTTACAATCCCTGTGCACTTTTTCAGACAAATATGCTTCTGTAAACATAAATCACAAGTTCAGTATAAATCACCAAGTAGGCAATATTACGCAAAAGTAAAAAAAAACAACAACTATAAAGCATCATGTATCAGAGGGGGTTTAACATTGATCAAATAAGCTCATGCACAAGCTTACCAAATCACACAGATGTTTCCTGTCAAATAGAGACAAAGTATGGCACAGCTAAGACACAAAAATTAACTAACATCAAATGTCCATACTGCATTACCAGTCATTTTCGAGTACAGAATATTTGCGTTCATTTTGCATTGGCAAAAGATAATATAATTAAGTACAATTATCTTTGTTAGATAACAAGCATCTACCAAAGCCCTTCTATATTTACCTACGGGTAAGTTTTGGAGGTAGATGTGAAAAAGGGGTAAATTTAACGTCAGCGAAATATCCTGAAAAATAACCATATATACAGTATGGATAAGTAGGACAATATAACAGAACTTCAGATGCAGGAAGGGGTTAATAATACTGTCAATAACCTTCAATGGTTACAAAAATCTGAACTGTGCCATAAATTATAGTGCTTGTCTCCTGGACATTCAAGGCAAACATAGACAACTTGGATGAGCTAAAATCTCACCAAATCTCACCACAAAGTTCAAAGAATGAGAGACCCTGAAAGCAGAGAAACCGTATGCTTCAAGTGTTTTGCATACCTTATTGTTCATTTAATATGTCATTTTGCAACAATTTAAAAAAACACTTGTTCAATTCTTTTATTTTACCATGCTAAAATCATATTAAAAAATTGGCTTCAAGAAATAGTGACTTAATTGGAATCAGTTGACCAGATGTCATTGAGAAAAACAATAAAAAAAACATGAAAAAAATATGAGATAGTATTGGAATAATTTGCTGAGCTTAAATTTTGTAATGCACAAGCTGAATGCCTTTCTATTTATTTTTTCTGTCATTGAGACTACATACCGGAACTCTTCAACTCTGCAACTGTAACTGTAAAAAATTCTTCTCCAAATAAATTATTGATAATGCCAACCATCTTAATTTTGTTGATGGCATCCATCTTTTCAAAGATTATATTTGTAGCAACCAATCAGAACTTTTAATTTTACATTTATTGCAATATATCTGCTATGATTTTAAGAAATAATTCTTTGAAAAAGATTTTTTTTTAAAGTATTTTTTTATGGAAAATTTAAATATACCTTTTAATGTCACCTGAATAAAATTCACTCAGTTTTCACAGACATAAAAATAATCCACTTTCTCATTTCATTTGGCAATCAGGACAATTTCATCCTATTTTCATGGCACAGGAAGTCATGGAAAAAGTGCACTTTTTTCTTTTCTTCAAAGTGCAGACTATGCTTTAATTGCAGTAAATTTGAGACTAGATGCAACCATAATACCATTAAATGGTGGGTGCGAAAAGTCAAATTATGGAATTGCACCATTGTTGTAAGACTCAGGTCAAGTCAGAGTTACATCATATGTTCCCACTTATAGTCTATCTCATCTGGAAATATGAACTTTCACTAACAAAAGGCTTATTTCTTGTAAAGCAGTTGAATCTTTTGCTATGACATTAAGATGTCATATCACAGAGAACATAACCACGGTAACAATATATCTCCCCGAACCACACAATAATAATATTAATTACAATAAAGATTCAACTGAAACCCTAAAACAGGTTTGTTAACAAAATGACCTATGCCCTATGAACAAATTAACCTTTGGATCAAAGGATAATTAAGTCCTCTATTGTTTTTACTTGATAAAATCAATAATGCTTCCTAAAGTTTAAATCCAGCCAAACCCAGTAATGTGTTTACCCTTGAACATCCAGGCAAAATAATTGCCATCACAAACGTAGCATCAATGATGGGTGTAAGCATTTCCATGTCCCACACCAGGTGGCAGCATCAGATGGGTGTACTTCGGGGTCCTCGAATTCCCACCTTCTCAGCAAAGTGGTCAAAAAGTCCTGTAATGCCACTGCTTTCTGGGCTGTTTTTAAAGTCTATCATTGAACTATAGGTACTAAGGAATATCCTACGCACTGCATCTAGACGTTGTTTCCTTGTACTCTCTTCTGTAGTGTCTCCCCCTTCTCCTCTAAAAGAAAAATAATGTGATAAAATAATGTGTTAAATATGTATCAATAATCAGTTTTAAATATGACAAGGCAGCTGACAGGCCCCAGATGCTCCCACCAGTTGCTTTTCAAAATGATGAGAAATACAGCTGCTCCTATTGTGAAAGATGAAGCTGCCAAGCTCATGCTGATCAACCTACTGACCTACTTTTGAAGAATGGAAATTTCCATGACGTGTTCAACAGCCTGTCTAACTGATCTACGAACTGACTTTTGGACTATAGAAATTTCCATCACATGATCAGTTGCTGGTGGTGGCCTGACTAAGCTGCTGACCTACTTTTTCATGAGTGCTAAAAATAGCCAGTGACTAAGCAAGTATTCTATTAATTAGCTGCTGCTGGTTATGTAAGTGAGTACCACTATGCAGCAGTTGCTTGGCAACCTTCACTGCAACATTTGCTTAGCAACCTAAACCTATGATCTAATAAAATGAAAATGTTTTTGGTGAAATGTCAACATTGTGGAAACATTTTTAAAGTAGTGACACTGAAAATCAGGTCATAGTCATGTATGAGGTCATCCTAATGTAGGTCTACATGGGATGTATGCGCGGTAAAAATTTTGAGCCTCTACTTTTATTAGCTGAAAAGATACAACAAAATGTCTAAGTTTTTGTTGACAGACACACACACGGACGTAGCCCGATAACATAGCTCCCGCACCGCCCGGGCAGCGGGAGCTAAACACAACTATTCATAAAAAAAAACAAATAATTTTCATAGGGAAATAACAATAATTATTTTTACATGAAATATAATTATTAATGAAAACAAATGCTTTTTATCTTTTTCATGTTAACTATTGAATAAATCAATATGTAATTTGACTGAAGCCTGAAGCTTGTATTGATTTTCAAAAATCCCTTCATATTTGGAAAACTCCTGTTCTAAATTCCAATGTGAAATAGGCTGTTGCACAATACTCACTGAGGCGGATGACTAGATGGGTCAGATGTGGATGACCTTGGTGAATCATGAGATGAAGTGCTCCCCCTGAAGCTGCCGGTACCCGAGATAATCTGCCAACTGAAACCAGAAAGCAACAAACATCACAACAGCTCAAACCAGACAGCCCCGAACATCACAACAGCTCAAACCAGAAAGCCCCGAACATCACAACAGCTCAAACCAGAAAGCCACGAACATCACAACAGGTGGAACCAGAAAAGTCACCAAAATGTCAATTTATCTAGCATTATATAACATCGCTATTTCAGCTGTATCTCTCTCTGTTTACAAATTAGTTATGGAATTAGGTAATATTTCCATGATGACATCTTTTTTTTTTACCAGCATATGCAGTGAAAAAACACATTTCTCTTCAAAAATTCTGTTTGCCTTGTGCCGTTATAATAACAAAACACACAGATCAATGTTGGTTGCAATTCTCCTCCATACTACAAAAAGAGTTTGCAAGAAGTGAAAGCTCCCGTATAAGTATTCATGAGTTTCACATGTAGCCTATTTGCAAGAAGCTTGTCAACTAGCATTAGTCACTTCTTTGGACAAATCCACCAAAAGAGCAATGTCCCAATTTTTTTTCATGTTTGTTATATGCTGTAAAATTAAGGCAAAAAGCACTTTCAAAATGTCCAAAACTAAACCATATCTTATAAAACCTCAACAACTTACAATATAAAATGCTCAAACTTTCCAGCCACAAGGTTTAAATATCAAAATTGCCACACAAAAATGCAGATCAGTCCCAAATAATATTCACAACTGATTAAAATGTGTGCAGGATATTATGGTGCATGTTTAAAATCATCAGGCATGTCATACATAAATTCAATGACATTTTTTATTTCACATGCATGTACCTCCCGCAGGCTGGTGAGTTAGCCCTGGTGTTATACATACCTCCCGCAGGCAGGTGAGTTAGCCCTGGTGTTATACATACCTCCCGCAGGCTGGTGAGTTAGCCCTGGTGTTATACATACCTCCCGCAGGCAGGTGAGTTAGCCCTGGTGTTAGACATACCTCCCGCAGGCTGGTGAGTTAGCCCTGGTGTTATACATACCTCCCGCAGGCAGGTGAGTTAGCCCTGGTGTTAGACATACCTCCCGCAGGCTGGTGAGTTAGCCCTGGTGTTATACATACCTCCCGCAGGCAGGTGAGTTAGCCCTGGTGTTAGACATACCTCCCGCAGGCTGGTGAGTTAGCCCTGGTGTTATACATACCTCCCGCAGGCAGGTGAGTTAGCCCTGGTGTTATACATACCTCCCGCAGGCTGGTGAGTTAGCCCTGGTGTCTTGTACTCTGTGAATGCTCAGTGGGACGGCCATGGGGCTGGTAGACTTGAGGGCGTGGGTGGCCACATCATTCTTGGTTATGGGGGACAAACGGTGTGAGTTGTTGGCTGCATTCCTGTTAGCGCCAGCAATGGTAGCAGCCCATAGATGCAAAGCACAGCCAAAATCACAGCAAAATGTTAGTCTTTAACTTAAAAATCATACACAAGAAGCATACTCTCTGTTCATGTGAAAAATTGGCAAAGAAAATGCTCCAACAGCTTATATTTGAACATAACTTAAACACCACTAATCAAAATACCAACAATGCCAGACAAGAAGGTAAATTTTCAAAATGCAACTGACAGTTAAACATAAAAAAAATTAAATCTGCAATCTGCTTCTTCCTTCTTTTGATGATGATTTCAAGCTTGTGATCTTTAAATGGACATGGATCTGAATAAGGCCACATGTCAAATATGTGATGGATAAATGAAATGAACTTAAGTATATTTGAACAAAAAATAGTTAGTGTTTTTCATATTATAATAAAAAGTTACATGCATAAAAAATCTAAATATCATACATGCAAATATTGAGTATATTATTCTGTAATGTAGACACAATTTATCATGAGAATGTAATTGGTTTGTTTTTGTTGAATTAGGAAATTATTTTGTGTTCTACCTGTCTCCCACAAGCTTTTCACTTGTTTCCTGCCTTTCTTCTACTTATCTCCTTCCTTTCTTGTCTCCTATCTTTGTTCAACTTGTCTCCTATCCCTATCTTTCTTCTACCTTTCTCTTAGCAGTTCCCTACCTTTCCTATGTCTGTCTCCTACCTTTCCTCTACCTTTCTTCTACCATGTTTTCTCACTTTCCTCTACCTGTCTCCTACCTTTCCTCTACTTTTCTTCTACCTGTCTCCTACCTTTCTTCTACCAGTCTCCTATCTTTCTTCTACCTTTCTCTTATTTGTTCCTACCTTTCTTCTACCATGTCTTCTCCCTTTCCTCTACCTGTCTCCTACCTTTCTTCTACCTGTCTCCTATCTTTCTTCTACCTTTCCTCTTCCTGTCTCCTACCTTTCCTCTGCCTGTCTCCTTCCTTTCCTCTACCTGTCTCCTTCCTTACCTCTATCTATCTCCTACCTTTCCTCTACCTGTCTCCTACCTTTCCTCTACCTGTCTCCTAGCCTTCTTCTACCTGTCTCCTAGCCTTCTTCTACCTGTCTCCTACCTTTCTTCTACCTGTCTCCTATCTTTCTTCTACCTTTCCTCTTCCTGTCTCCTACCTTTCCTCTACCTGTCTCCTACCTTTCCTCTACCTGTCTCCCACCCTTCTTCTACCAAGCTTCTGCTTGTATATTCTACCTGTCTCCTATCTGTATGTTCTGCCTGTGTCTCCTCCTGGTACCCAATCATACACATAATGACACAGCCTAGCCAAAGGAAATGACATGAGCTCACTACCAGCGTAAATCCACATGATGCTGTACACCTATGAGCAGACTGCATGCATGGAGACTTACCCGTTAGGGATGTAGGTGTCCTCTTCATTGCTGCCAGCAGTGAAGTACATGGGAGCATTGTCTACGCTGCTTCGCGTGCTGTTCAGGCTACTTGTGCTGTTGATGCTTGTGTTGCTGCCACGGTAACTAGCACGCTGTAAATCGGGGTCTGCAAAATACATCAAAATGTAAACAAATCAATTTGATTACTTTGATGTCAAGACATATGTACAAGATAATGTTTTTAACCTTTTCCAACTTGTCCATTCATCAACAAACTTTACAGTGCTAGAAATGTTCTCATAACCTATTACCTCATCAGCAAAATATTAAAAACATAATATTGCTATTTGAATTAACACAACATATTGCACCTGAAGTCTCTCATACTGACCCCGAAGAAAATATATTGCACTCTGAGCCTGACCTGCTAACCTAGAAGAGCCCGTCTATTTATCTAGAAGAACACTATGTTCTACTTCCCCAGAAGAACATTATCTGTATTGCATTCTGAGCATGTATATTTGCCTGGAAGGATAACATCTGTATTACAATCTGCCTCACTTACCCAGAAGAGCATTATTTGAGCATGAGCCTGTTTATTTGCTTGGAAAGATATTGTACTCCATCCTACTTACCCAGAAGAACACCATCTATATTGCACTCAGAGTCTGTCCTACTGACTGTCCGGCTACTAGGTCTCCTGAAAGCAAAACAAAATAACCATATTAATATGTTCATAAGATTTGTAATTTCTCCGACAATTTCTCTTAACATTTCTCAAAATTTGAATTGTTTAAATATCTGTGAATGTCACATTTTGCCCGAGGTTTAATTTTTTGTTTTACTTTACAACCTAGAGTGGCTAAGTTCAATTATCATATCAAACACTATAATGTGAAAGTTTGTGATTCTTTTGACTCTAAAATATTCTCCTGGTCCCATTGTTTTAAAATCAGCAAGGCATCATCTAATAATAGTAGGAACTATTTGTGATTGAAACAATAAGTAAATAATATGATCATTATAATATCTTTCAAGTGATTTATTTCATTAAAATGAACCATTCACTTACTTTTTATGTACATTAAATTCTTCAGAAGTGATGTATTTCAAGAAGTTAAAACAGAAGAAGAAAATCTGCAAAAAAGGTGATAGAATTAATTTCCATATATCTCAAACATTGTTTGAAAATCACTTGATAAATTTGGAACTGTAAGTCACTTGATCAAATTGGTATTGTAAAGATAATATAGATGTCCTCACCTCTTCTCCTTTGTTTATTCTATCAGGAAAATTGTGTCTACAAATAAGATATCACAGGTCAAAAAAATTGTATATATAACAACAGACAAATGTCATAAACTGGATCATCCATCGGTAATCTCAGATTTCTTACAATAAAAATTTCAATATATTTTGCTTTGAAAACTTTAATTAACAAAACAATTCTGGTGAAATGGAGGTAGGCGAATGGGAGCTAGTGAAGGAATGGTTGGTCTACTGAAGAAAACGTAATTCTCAGCACCTCTTCTCATTGTAAATAGATTACCAGCCACTTTAAAGTGAGTGTTGATAGTACTACAATTTAAAATCAAGTTGAATATGGAACATATGCTGACTATTTCTTCAATTAAAACAGAGACAAATATGATGTAAATATGAGGTACATGGGGAAAAAGGAAATGGAAAAAAAATCTATCATTGTATTTGGAAGTAATACTATTAATAATAGCAAATGTTCATACTTACCCAAAGAGGAACCAGTCATAAGCTATTGTTAAGTACAGTATTTCCATAGGACTGAGAGAAGGATGTACAGCGCCATCTGCCCACAGTGTCAGGCGTAGAAGAGACACGAACAATGGCGTTCTGTCCCACCCCGAGATACAATGGACTAGCAAACCTGAGTCACCTGTACATGAGATACAAAGAAACTCTTATAACCAAAGATGCACAAATATTTAATAAGTAAATTTTTTTTTAATGTCTAATTTTGTAAAATCCAAACAAACAAAATTCTTACCTTCTTTTACATAAAGCAGCAGTAAATGTAGGTAATTTTGCGTCAACTTGACTAAGTCCCAACTCTAAAAATGCAAGAAATATACAAACTTATTCAGAATAGTCACTAAAATGAGAACCTGTTATTGTATGTGTGACAATAAATATGCTTTTTTAATTCATTGTAAAAAGTAACCAACCCGATATTTGGACCAGTCTATAAACCGTGGGGGTGTGAGCCTGCCAGACAAGTCCAATATTGCATCCACATGTGTCTGAAATAATATGCATAGCATGAGAATGGACTAATCCAAATACATGTTATCTATGCGTGAAAAAATTAAAACCTTCAAATATCTATTTTAAGAAAATACAAATATTTGTTAATTTGTATCTACCTGACTCCAATCAAAGGTCATACCCTCTGCCATGTAACCATTGTCTCTCCAGTCTCGAAAGAACTCACATCCAGGGTACGGAACAGATAGAATGGTGAAGTCAGAATACCGGTTTTCCTTGTCTACCTTCTCGGATGAAGTCACACTAAATTAAAAGAGCAATTATGGCTATTTGGTAGGATATATTTTTTTAATGCTTTATTTTCAATACATTTCAACAGATCTTTGATGGTAGATTGTTGAACAATTTGATGGAAGTGTTTACATCATTAATGGAAGTGTTTACATCATTAATGGAAGTGTTTACATCATTAATGGAAGTGTTTACATCATTAACGTTAATGGAAGTGTTTACATCATTAATGGAAGTGTTTACATCATTAATGGAAGTGTTTACATCATTAATGGAAGTGTTTACATCATTAACGTTAATGGAAGTGTTTACATCATTAATGGAAGTGTTTACATCATTAATGGAAGTGTTTACATCATTAATGGAAGTGTTTACATCATTAATGGAAGTGTTTACATCAATAATGGAAGTGTTTATATTTTTATGGAAGTGTTTACATCTATGATGGAAAATTGGACCTCAATAGATTTCTATGTACTACGCATGTATATTTCTACGTTTGCTAGCTGAATGAGCTTCAGTCCCCTCCTTCAAAGAAGTCACGGCATAAAAAGGTTCATAAGGGATGGAAGCAGTCAAATTTGCCCAGGGTTGGGGTCACATCCACATCCAAAAGTCTATCTCAATCAATGTTAATTGGTGATGACAGTAAATAGCAATTATATTATTAGACTCATTTCAAGCAGAAAAAACTTTATGATTGCATTCAATTATTTCCTTTGATCTAGAACTCTAATATCTGGCACCATCTTCAGAAAGCAGCGCTGATACTTAGTATATGCAAAATGCATTAGAGATATAATACTCACTTCATGCCAAACTTGACCTTTTTCTTCTCTACCATAAGATCACAGATATAACCCACAGAGAATGTCTTCAGGAGCTTGATATCTTGGCCTCGAATGCGGTTAAATAACTGCCACTCATTACTGCAACATTACGATTATCATCAAATATCATGCAAATTTATCTAAACATTCAAGAAATGCAATCATTTATATGATAATTAAAGGCTACTAATTTTGCTTAAAGAATTGGAGGATATGACCTTCTTTAAGTACTATCTTGACTTTTTTGTGTATGATATGATCAACTGCTATCATTTCATACAGGATACAATATATAATTTCTATGTGATGCTATACCTGGTGCCAGTGGGTTCATTTGTTGCATTGCCCTGCCCATCCGGTATGCTCTCTCCTCCTGTGAAGAAGAAGTCGAATCCTGACCGGCCGTAAATCTCTACTCCCCCAGATATCGTGGCTCCACGACATATGTGCTGCAATATCATTTGTATATGTGCTGTCAAGACTTTGTATTAAAAATATATATATATATATCCATGCAAAATTTTTATGTCAATAAAAGAGAATATCTGATACAAAAGATAATCCTCTCCATCAATGTTCACTTAGTCTCTTAAGAAAGGTGAACTCTGTTTGATATTTGAGCTTGCCCTCTTGTTGCTCTAAGGCTAAGCAATAAATGTTTGACAATGGCAAGTAACTTTTAAGACATTTTCAATAATTTATAATCATCTGACTAATTGAAACAGGCTTATGGCAAGCAAATATTTCAAATTGATGAACCGTTCCTTCTCACCTTTCCCTCAAAGAGGATAACTGGTACTGCAAAGCGTCCTCTGCAACGGGCCATCTTTGCTTTGTTGAACAATTCCCGCAAGGTTGTAGTATCATATAAAGACTCCACTCTAAAGATACAAAAACACTATTCATCCTTATGTGGAAGGGGAAGGGCCAATCAAAAACTAAAAACATTAAAAAATCTCAGATTCTTACACAGTCATAGTTTAAAAAACCAAAAACTGAATACATTAAAAATCTCAAATTCTTATATAATTAAAGTTTAAAAAACTTTAAAAAAAAACCCAAAAACATTATGAATCACAAATTCTTATATAATTGTCTTTTACCCTTCGTAGTGTTTGGAGTTGTCTGACTGGAGGTACTCCAGAATGACGATCTTGGTGGGATAGTGACTGCAGAATTCCCCATTACTGTTGCTCACCACCTTAAGTCAAAATCAGGTTTTGGATATTAGCTTTTGGAAATGTCTATAGTGAGAAATTTAAACCTTGAACCAATCCATACAAGTTTTGGATGACTAAACGCCCAATTTTCTTCAGAATATCTATTCAACTAAGATTTTAAAATCTGGATTAATACTTATAAATGTACTAGTTATTACGCAAAATTATCTTTGAGTGTGCTTTATATCTAGAACATTTTTTATCAATAAATTTAGATAGCAATTCAAAATTAGGTAAATTTACTTACAGAAAATTTGTAGTCCTTGGAAAACAATTTAAGACAATTGTTGATAATTGATTCTCCCTGAAACATTATACAATTCTTATCAAATACATAGTAGAACCACAATAGAAAAAAGTAATATATTTTAAAGCAAGTACCAGGTAAATTTAAATGAAAGAAACAGACGTAGTCTTCATATTCATGCTTATTGCTTAATAAAGTTTAATTTGATAACAAGTTATTAAACATGGTGAAAAGCACTACACAGCATTTTCAAATAAGATAAATATTTAACATTCTTATTTTCTAATTACAAGTGTTATACAAATGATTTCTATCTCATCCTTGGCAATCTTGATGCTATAAAAATGTATAATAAACATTTGTCACTACTTCTTACAGTCAGGGGCAAATGTGTAAAATTAAATAAGCATCCTCATCCTAACAGATCAAAATTGATTGGTGATAATACAGTATCATCATAAAATTTTAATGAAGTGACACATTAAATGGTAATTAAAGTAACAGATCAATCAGTTTTGGAGTATAAACTACAATTCACACACTATATTGTATGTGTCAACTATGGCCAAAAAGTAAATCTCTGCCAAGTGGCCTGAGACATGAACTTCTTGTGGGTTGAGATGCTGACACAATGTAGGAAAGACACAAAGTAGGAAAGATGCCAAGTACCACGGGATGGTCTATTTAAATCTGACCTGAATTAACATGGAGTACTTCTGATGAAAAACGGATACAAGGTCACTAATTGTGTAAGATGAAGCACTTATCAGGTCAAACATGATATGCCCTCAATAAAAATGAGGCACTAGTTTAAATAATGGTGCCATTTTAGAAGTTTCTCTGTTAACTTAATGTTTTCCATTTAAATTTGTCAGGTGCCACTCCCCCTTTTTTAGCTGAGAATAACATTGATTGGTTTATTTATGTTACATGTGACATCAACATATCTCTGTGCCAATTAAGAAAGGGTGAGACAACACTTAAATGGCAGAGTAGATGGGTCTTGGTTGTTTGTTATCTTCCTGGTTCTGCGCTGAAAACAAAACAAGTCAACAACAACATGTTGTTTACCAGCATCACATGCTCACACGGACGTACCTTCAGATCATTGTCCCGGGCTTTATACGTATTTTTCTGTACATATTCTAACAGCCTACGCAACTCCTCCACGGGAAGTTCCTGTCGGTGGTCGGACATGATCCAAACGGTTCAACCGGTGGGAGAAATGTGAGAAATAGTGAAATGTTCATGTGGTTCACCTAATTTCGTCCATCATCTTTCATTTTCATTATGCGCATGCGCAAATTTTGCCACATCATTGCCGCCAGAGGGCACTTTGCCACCAGGGGGCATTAGCTGAATGTTTTGATTTTCCTGCTAAGATTCACGTGGGTAATGAAAGTTGGTTGTCACGTAAAATGCTATATATGAAATGGCACATTTTAGAAAAGTAGCGTGTGGCATATCAGGAGGGGTGGATAGCGCAGTAGCGGCTTTACTGCTCAAGAAAAGAGGTAGGCTTCATGATATCATAGACGTGAGCGATAATACAGGAGAGGTCACCTGGGACCTTATTCTCTATCAAGATTTAAATATAAACCCAGTCACGATGGTCGCCCCTAACACGGCTTTCTGCAAAGCAAATAAAATTGAGGGAGGTTTTTCTATTTGTCTGACCTCAGACGTGCCTGTGTGTGCCAAAAAGACGAGTCACATGCATTTTGTCCTTTTGAGCAGTTACCAACAAAAATAACACATTTTCTATACTGTATAACTGTCTCGAGAAAAAAGAATACTTTGCTTTTCAAATTTTCACCAAAAAAATATGTCATGTTATATTCAATTTTTCAGAACATGCAAACTTTGAGATTCACTTCAAATTGACCGAGTAAGGGGATGTTTCATAAATGATGTCGTATGGTGGTTTTCGACAGTCTAATCAATTTTAGATTAATGGATCAAAAATTTCTTGAAAGCTGATCTCTGATTTATAGAAAATAATCACTCCTCAACACCGCAGATGTGTGTATGTGTGTGTGTGTGTGTGTGTGTGTGACAGTAATATTATTTGGATAGTTATTTCTATTACTAACTGTTTGGAGAGGTTAACACATGATTTATTTGATTAACATTCTTATCTATTCAGTGACCATCATTTCTAATCCTGTAAATTTGTGTAAATAAGGCCATTTTCTTAAAGTAATACTATTTAGATTTTAGATGTTATGAAATATTGGATATCAGTCATCAAAGAGTTAGTGGAACTATAGATATTATAAATGCATATAATTTTTGTGGAGAAGAAAAAATTATCATGTACTTTGTGTGTGCTCTTTTGGCATGCGATGCTAAGAATATGCCAACAACTGGTTAAACAAGAAAAAGTGGTGCTCCACATGTAACATGGATGGGAAAAAAATTAACAAACAAAACAAAAATTACAATAAACAAAACAAAAATTACAACAAACAAAACAAAAATTACAACAAGCAAAACAAAAATTTACAAAATACTTTTAAACACAAACAATCATTGAAAACTGATGGGATAGCGGGAATTATTTTTATTCATCTTTTAAAAACATTTAATTTGGTATATGAACGATTTTATAAGCACAACTGTTTGCAAAGATGTGCCTTTTCATGCTTGATTACATAAGATGCTCTATTATATACTGTATACCGAGAAAAAGTTATTTTCGCGCCATCGCCGTTTAAGACAGGTTCGCGCCGTTTTATTTTCGCGAATTTTGGATTTCTAGTACATAATATTATCACAAATTACGCTTTGCAGGTCGAGAACAGAACTAAACAAAAAAATTCGAAACATCTTTGTTCTCACTGATTCCAATTATCAGCGTTCACAGTTTTGCATTTCGTCTTTGTTTCCACTGCTTTGAGTCGTGTCTTCCCTGTTGACAGAAATGCTTTCACACGTGGATCGATCTTAATTGCGTTTTAAATGATAAATAAAGGTATATACATAATATTATCACAAATTACGCTTTGCAGGTCGAGAACAGAACAAAACCATCCATTATTGCGCAATATATTAACAATCGTTTTCGCGCTAAAACAAGAGCCTCTTCCCGTCACTTCCGCCTTTCAAAATTGCGACCACGTGTTGTGTTGAGTTGTATCTTCCCTTTTTGACAGAAATGCCTTCACACGTGGATCGATTTTAATTGCGTTTTAAATGATAAATAAAGGTATTTACCCAATATTATCACAAATTATGCTTCGCAGGTAGAGAATTTATCCATGAAGTAAAACGTAAATATCATGTACGTGGCATCGCAGTAATTCACGTCCGCAACACAAGGAGAAGCCAGGGATCCATCATTGCGCAATATATTAATATTTCAATGCGTGTTGATAGACTCCAATTGTTTTCGCGCCAAAAATAAGAGCTTGTCCCCGTCACTCCCGCTTTTTAACATGACGACCTCATATTGTGTAATGCATCTTCAATTTCGCGTCCATTTAATTTTGCGAATGACGTCCTGGCGCGAATTAACGCGAAATTAAAAAGGTCGCGAAAATTTGTCTGTATACAGTATAGTATCTTTATTCGCACATTTTTACATGGCATTTCAATTGACAGTTCAATGGTTAGAATAAAAGTGTACAAGTAACATAAAAAAAATAAATAAAAAAAAAGTAAAAAACATTACATATTCAATTAACACATATATCTTCAATAATATACAAAATCTCGTCCATATTTAAAATATCACATTCTTTTCTGCCATCCCTCATATCAATCAATTCATTTAGCACAGCAACATTACTGCTTGTCTCTTCATTCATATCACCTCTCCATTCTTGAATAATGTCACTTTTACATGAGTCATAATTATTACATACTCCAATAGTTTGAATATAATTGTTACAATATACAGAAAAAGGATTACCAAGAGCAATACTTGCTACATTTTTTAAAAGCTTGGATCCACACTTGTCTATACCTTTTGCAAATTTACAAAATCTCAATTTTAGGCCAATCTCTAACGGCATACCATCAGACAATTCAGCAATTATATTACAATGTGTCATTGGAGAAACTCTCCATATACATCTTAATGCTTTTCTCCAAGGTATACATATTTTCTGATGACTAGAAAAAGGCCACAATGGAGCACCATAAAAACTACAACAATACTGACTAAATAACTTGCACTGCAATTCTGGATAAATATGACCAAAATCGGCACGGAACATGTTAAATGATTTCCAGAACTCAGCAACACCACCCACTAAAGCACATTCTTTCTCATCTGTTGACATTTTGTGCCCTAGATGAATTCCTGTACATACATTATTTAAGGATTCATTATTCACAATGATATGACTTTCCCTAACATTGCAGTCACGACCTTTAAAAATTAGATATTGACTCTTAGGTCCATTAAAAATAACATCATAATCAGACGCATAACCTTGACATATGTCAATCATTATTTGAAGTGCCTTTCTTGTAGGGGCCAACAATGTAATATCATCTGCATAAGCTAGGCACCCTACAAAGTAGTTACCCATGTGACAGCCTACACCTCTTTTCTCTAGTTTATCAAAAAGGCCATCCATGTAAGCCGAGGCGCTATCGCAAATCATCGATCAGACTTTTGCATGGCATTTCTGTTCTAATTGTCCGAATTACACCAAATTTGAGCTAAACTTACGTGAAATTCCTTGTTCTATCGATTGGGAAGCATTTCGAAGCAATTTAAAGGGTTAATTTTATGCATCGACAGACGAGCATGATGACATTGTTTTTTAACGTTCTGCTTTGTTTACATTACGCACTTCTTTTCTTTTGTTCACTTCTTTTACATATGTATTCATATGCCGGGACGCATGCGCGAATTGGAATCAATCGCATGCACACGACGAACACTCCACAGTAGCGTCAGTTGCTTCAACAATAATGACCACAGAAAAAAACGAGTTACAACCCACAGGATATGACTGCGCATTTCCCATGATCATACTGATCACAGAATAACACAGATAGTTCCAACTTTTGACAATTGATTTCGGCAATCATTGTCAAAAAAGGAACCATCCGTGTTACAAAAAATATGTATTTCATATTTGCAGGATTCAATGTGCAAGGTGTGTTTATGAAGAACTGGGACATTCGTGATGAGTTGGGTAGATGCTCCTCTGACCAGGACCGTGAAGATGCACAGTATGTGTGTGACCACCTCAACATCCCCTTCCATGAGGTCAACTTTGTTAAGGAGTACTGGAATAATGTTTTCAGGTATCGATTTGATTGTGTATCTTTGGAACTAATCTGTGTCCTGTCCCTAATCTGTGTCCTGTCCCTAATCCGTGTCCTGTCCCTAATCTGTGTCCTGTCCCTAATCTGTGTCCTCAGTCTTAATCTCAGATCTCATCTCTGACATATGTAAGTGTTACATCATAGACATGGCGGCTACAGATTAGGGACAGGACACAGACCAGTGATGAGGCCACAGATTGGGGAACCGAAAATATCTGACAGGTCATGGATTCAGGTACTTGCTCATAGGTTAGGGATGTAGGGGAGATTAGGGATGGAGGTCATAGATTAGGACTAGACCAAGAACATTTGTTAATGGGAAACAGATAGGGAAAGGTCAAAGATTATTGTCCAACATATATTTTCAATTAATATCAAGGTCCTGATAATTTTTCATATACGCATGATTTTTTTTCATGAAATTTGTAATTTGTAAGTCTCAAAATTGGTCTGAAATTAGATTCCCTATCACAATTATAATGAGAACATGGAACTGATTTACTTTTTGAGAGGGAAGTGACAACATTCTACAGGAAATTATTATATGATCCAGTAAATTCTCATTGCTCAAGTGGGCCCTGCTGCCACCTGGTGTGTTGAGATCTGTCACGCATGGTGACCATTGTACACATACAAGCTGGCTCTTGGTAGGAACAAATGTTGATTGACATGTCAGTTAATTTCAATATTGCTACACCCATAACTTTCTTTCTACTCTTATCAAAATTCAAAAACTAATTTTTTTTTTTTCTGTATGGGCATGTTTCCAAAATATCCATGTTTTTTCCATTCACATCATACAGAATGGTCGTCATCATATCACCTGTCATGTCTACAAACTTATTCCAGTATGCATTGTACATGACACAAGAGACACCGGGTGGATTAATCAACCAGTGAGAATTATTACATGTCAATCATGCTTGTTGTGAGTCCAGATCACAATCATCACTCTGATCCATGGTTATATATACTCACATTATTCTATAATTTTTTACATTCAGCCAGATGGTAGAAGCTTATGAAGCAGGCACAACCCCAAACCCAGACGTGTTGTGTAACAGATATGTCAAGTTTGGGTCCTTCTTCAAGTATGCCAGGACTCAGCTGGGGGCAGATGCTGTAGCCACAGGACATTATGCCAAGCACAGCTCAGGCCAGTTCCTACAAGACTCAGACCTTCTCAAGGGTTAGTATGGGGCCATAAGGGCATTATACCAAGCACAGCTTGGGCCAGTTCCTACAAGATTCGGACCTCCTCAAGGGTATGTATGGGGCCATAGGGCATTATACCAAGCACAGCTCGGGCCAGTTCCTACAAGATTCGGATCTCCTCAAGGGTACGTATGGGGCCATAGGGCATTATACCAAGCGCAGCTTGGGCCAGTTCCTACAAGACCCACAGACGCCCTCAAGGTTAAGTATGGGCCATAGGGCATTATGCCAAGCACAGCTCTGGCCAGTTCCTACAAGACTCAGACCTCCTCAAGGGTAAGTATGGCACAGGACATTATGCCAAGCACAGCTCTGGCCAGTTCCTACAAGAATCAGACCTCCTCAAGGGTAAGTATGGCACAGGACATTATGCCAAGCACAGCTCGGGCCAGTTCCTACAAGAATCAGCCCTCCTCAAGGGTAAGTATGGCACAGGACATTATGCCAAGCACAGCTCTGGCCAGTTCCTACAAGAATCAGACCTCCTCAAGGGTAAGTATGGCACAGGACATTATGCCAAGCACAGCTCGGGCCAGTTCCTGAAAGACTCAAACCTCCTCAATGGTAAGTATGGCACAGGACATTATGCCAAACACAGCTCGGGCCAGTTCCTACAAGAATCAGCCCTCCTCAAGGGTAAGTATGGCACAGGACATTATGCCAAGCACAGCTCGGGCCAGTTCCTGAAAGACTCAAACCCCCTCAATGGTAAGTATGGCACAGGACATTATGCCAAACACAGCCCAGGCCAGTTCCTACAAGAATCAGCCCTCCTCAAGGGTAAGTATGGCACAGGACATTATGCCAAGCACAGCTCGGGCCAGTTCCTACAAGAATCAACCTCCTCAAGGGTAAGTATGGCACAGGACATTATGCCAAGCACAGCTCGGGCCAGTTCCTACAAGACTCAGACCTCCTCAAGGGTAAGTATGGCACAGGACATTATGCCAAGCACAGCTCGGGCCAGTTCCTACAAGAATCAGCCCTCCTCAAGGGTAAGTATGGCACAGGACATTATGCCAAGCACAGCTCTGGCCAGTTCCTACAAGACTCAGACCTCCTCAAGGGTAAGTATGGCACAGGACATTATGCCAAGCACAGCTCGGGCCAGTTCCTACAAGAATCAGCCTCCTCAAGGGTAAGTATGGCACAGGACATTATGCCAAGCACAGCTCGGGCCAGTTCCTACAAGAATCAGCCTCCTCAAGGGTAAGTATGGCACAGGACATTATGCCAAGCACAGCTCGGGCCAGTTCCTACAAGACTCAAACCTCCTCAATGGTAAGTATGGGGCCATACAGCATTATACCAAGCATATCTCTGGTCAGTTCCAACAAGATACAGACCAAGGATACATATGGGGCCACAGGGTTTAATGCTATACAGAGCTCAGGGCTGATGGTCCTAAGAGTCCAATTTTTTTTGCTGCGATGGATTATTGGTTTTAATCCTCAAACCAAGCCCAGTTAGATTATGTTGTCAAATCAGTTGCAGGGCTAATGCCTACACCACCACAGCTGAGTCGCGTTTCAGTAGTCTTAGAAATTTGCACCATTTTAGTTAATGTCTCTAATTCAGCACTGTTTGTCTTGCAGGAGCACACTTGCTGCGAGCAGTGGATGAAGTGAAGGATCAGACTTTGTTCCTGTGTCAGATCAGACAAGATGCTCTCCAGAGGACCATGTTCCCTGTTGGAGATCTCATGAAGCCTGTCGTCAAACAAATGGCCACCGACGCCGGCCTGCACAGCATTGTTAAAAAGAAAGAGGTAAAACTCATTACTATCTTATTAAAGAATTGTTCAAAAATCAATCAGAAAATTTCTCCAAAAATATGGATGTCAGCATAAAATGATTTTAAATTTGAGCTCAGATAACGGATTCTTATAATTTGTGGAGATATGGTGTAAAATATTCCAGGATATTGTTTATTTGTCTACTAATTTATTTGTAAAAAATGACCATCATATGCTGTTTTTGGAAGAAAAATATTGGTATTTGACTAATGTTTCACATAATAAATCCTGGTGATTAGACAAAATATTTGATAATTAATTATTAAGATTGCAGTAATAATGAACAAAAAATTAAAACTAAACTTAGTTGTAAACTCAGTGGCCCTTGTATTTCTTGGGATGGATTATTGTGCATCTTATTTAAATCTAATAAGCATAAAAACACCACTTTTGCTTTGTAGAGTATGGGAATATGTTTCATAGGATCAAGAAACTTCCATGACTTCATTGAAGAGGTAAGCAAATTTACAATATTTGCTGAACAAGAAATGTGACAAAAAATTTAAGACATTACAAGTTTCATTTCATAGCAAAGAAAACTGGTTAATACAAATACTTGAGCAAATAGGCATTGTATGTTACACTCTACATATTACACATAAACATCTATTAATGTGTAGCATGCCAGCTTCTACCTTCAATCCTGATAATGGTGACATTAATGGCAGCATGCTTTAGGTAAATTAGGTCAGTAGGTCATAAATTAGCCTCTACTTTCACTGCTGATCATGATTGCTGCACATGCCCTGTAAATTTGGACAGGTATTATGCTTTACCTTTATGGAAGATCTTTTATGGTACACTAAGAAGCCAGACATATTTTACTGTTACAAATACCATGGCAAAAGGTAGTGTTGTCAACATGAAAACAGACAAAATTGTTGTTAACATTTGTACTTATGTATATCAAATGTTTTTTTCCAGTACATAGAACCAAGGTCTGGAAACTTCATAGACATTGATACAGGAAAGGTCATGGCTCAACACAAAGGTAAGTTCTCAATAATCATTATTATTTGAGAGCCATAGGCTATGTTCAGAGTGTAAGCTAATTAGCACCAGTTCCTCTGTGGTGATGCAAAGGTTTGATTCCTGGCCATGTCCGGATTGAGTTCATAATACAATTTCACATATGAGCTGATGCCCAGTGACTGACTGGACAACCTATTGTCCTTGTAAATCTTTGACTGGGTGGATTGTCATGTCAAGGACCTGGGACATGACAATTCAGTGGGGCACCTTTATATCTGCCACAAGTAGGGCTAGTCATGAAATAGCTGAAACAATGTTGAAAGTGGCATAAAACCCCAAACAAACAAACACATTAATTGTCATTTGGTTAAGTCTTGTGTTTGCTTCACAAAATTCAATGTGATCTCTCACATATTAATATGTTTGTTACTCATACTTCCCATTTTGCTTTAATGTTGATAGGGACCCACTACTGGACATTAGGACAGAGGACACACATATCTGGTCTTCCTGCAGCAATGTATGTTGCCAAGGTCAACCCACACACTCAGGATATTCTCGTAGTAAGTTTTGGCAATGAATAAATTGTTATTTTCCCAATTTTGTCTCTCAAAAAAAGAAGTTTCAATTAAGATCTTAAAACGAAATCCTTCATGCACACATTAAGATATCATATTCATATACAAGTGTCACCCGAATAAACATTTAATGTTTATGACTTGCAGGCATCAGGAACCAATCATCCAGCTTTATTCAGCGACTCATTATACACAGAGGAACCACACTGGATACACAGTCAACCCTCAGATTGGTTCCAGGACTCTCAACCCTTCAAATGCAAATTCCGCTTTCAGCATGTACACGGTCTCATTGACTGTGAAATAACTAGGTCAAGTTCAGGTCAGCTGTGTATCATACTGGAGCGCCCCCTGAGGGCTCTGACTGCAGGACAGTATGCAGTCTTCTACCGTGGTGAAGAATGTATGGGGAGCGCAAAAATACTCGCCCCTGGACCTTCATTATTTGAACAAAATATCTCCGAACCTTATCCCAATGAGAAAGCATTTTCATAACATAAGATGATAATAGGAGTTTACATGTGGAGAAAATTTATTTAAATATGTTATTTTAATATTATAGGGGAAATAATGTCATAAAGAAACTGTGATTGTAGAATTAAGCAATTAGTAACAAGAGGCAAGAAAGTGTTCATGATTTGTCCATAATTATCATTTTTTTATTATCTAATATCTTGCAGGCTAGATAATCATTTTTAGCTATGCTGGCTGTGCCAACTTCTCATTCTATGCCATTTTCTGAAAATTGCTTTATAAATGATCATTTAAATCCTTTCAAGGAGCAGACTTGAACAGATCATAAAAATACATCTTTCCAATTAATGGCTAAGAACTCTGATCAGTAGTTTAAGAGAATATCCAAGTTGACGGAGAGAATGACAGAGAATTTCTGTCACTGCAGAAGCTGTTCTGACTGTCAGCATAGTCAAAAAGAAGTGATTGGCATTGCTCTTGGCCATTGGCCTGTTATAAAATATGGTTTAAAATGTTGCTTGCATTTCATGACAAGCCCTATACAAAAAAAACAATGAGAAGTTGTTCAAGTACATCTCATGCTATAATCAATATTAACTCCATAAGAAGACCCCATAAACCTGGTTTGATGATTCTGTAGTAAGTTTTGCTGTAAAGGATTATATATAAATAACCATGTGACCTTGAATTTAGGTAAAAAATAAATTCATCCCAGATGTTCACTTTAAGAGTCAATGGTACAACCTAAGTGATTCTCCGATATGGCAATAGCAAGGAAATAGCAATCAAATTAATATCCCCCCCCCCCCATCAAATGTTGATATTCCCACCTAAATTATGATAATAAAGAAGTTTTTATTTGTGTTGAAAGATACGTAAGACAACTATTGTTTTAAAAATACATTTATTTATACATTTGTATGAAATATTCAGATATAACATTTGACTGAAAGGAGAGGAATGTACACTATTAAATTATGAATTGTTACAACCTGTTTAATGTAATATAGAATCATTGTAAACAGCTTTTGGTTTTCTGTTTTGGTTTTTCTTTCCACTTGAATTTTCAAAAAAAAAGTGAGAGAGAGAGAGAAAAGATGTCATTCATTAAAATAATAAAAAAAATATAGATAAGTTATACACATAATATTTATCCCAATTGATTCATTTCTGGATAAAGACTCGCTCAAGTTTTAGTTAAAACTTGTGGCCTTCATTGACAAACAATTAAAATTCCTCACAGATGAAAACTAATGTTTGCTGATCAATGTATGAAGCCTTGGATCCACTTTTCCATTTCACTTTTCTGTAACTTTTTAAATTTGGTCACATGGATCCTCAAAGCAATTGGCAGGAAATTGACCTTCCCTCTCTGTTCAAATCACATTGTCATTGCAACTACCAGAAACACACATGACCTGGGATGAATTGAAGCCAACATGTTGAAGCTTTACTGCACACTCGCACATGTATGAGTCCTATGCAAATATATCCACATGCATCCAATATCCCAGATGTCCACGTCTTTAATTTTTAGATATTTCCATATAAATCTTTCCAATCCATCAGTCACATCCTTTTTCCTTGTTTAATCTCCAATATTTCTAAAAGGTCCTGTATTACTTCACTGTTGTTAATAATTCTGCAAGTAGTCTTTCACATGACGAGTTGTTCATGGATAAGCATTTAGATCACACATCCAAAACATTTACCCACTCTTCTTAGTCCATTCAATGAGATGATCATGAATTGTTGAGAAATGTATGAAGCTCGAGGAAGCCACTACATATTCCCTGCCCTCTTGCGGGCGTAATACCCCAAACAGGCACAAATACCTAATGTGCCTATCACTAGTCCAAGGATCAATGCAGCTGCGTCGCCCCCGTCAAATGCTGCAACTCCCTGTATCAGGGCAAGCAAGAAAACCAAGACGATTTGGCACAAACTTCTTTCAGCCGCCATGTTTAGTTTCCACGTGACAGCAAGCAGTCACATGATTGTGATATTCAGGAGCATACCTTGCGAAAGGTCAATTGCAGACAAACTGTGTTTTCGTTCTCGGGGAAGAATGTCATTCTTAAACAACGACCCCGGTAACATACATATGATATATTAGATCAGTCTACATCACCTATTCAATCGCGTATTTGATTTTAAGTAAAATATCTCGCGTAGCATCTTCTGTCAAAGTTTGTCCCGAGACGGAAATATCCCTGTGACCGTAATTTGACCTGAGGTACTTTAAGGAAATCAGTAATATTCGATCTTATGTTTCAATTCAGGGAATATTCAATATTATGGGTGGCGAGATGAATATGATTTTTCAGGTTTTATGGGGTAATGAGTAGTGTTAATATAAAGTATATATGTAATATTTATCGTATATCAGGTATTCGAAATATTGTGCACCCTTTCTGGGTCTCTGAAATAGACGTCAAATGTTGTGATCACGTGATCTAGGCTGCTGCAAAACCATAATGGCGGCCTCCACTGACCAACAGTTGAAAGTCCAAGAAAATAATGCTCCTGGTAGCCCCCAGCTGCCACGATCTACTCTGAGTACCATAGAAAACACAGAACAAACGGGGTTCGCTTTGGATACCCCATGGACATTCTGGCTTGACAAGTAAGTATCGTGCTAAGAACCATTCTTTATGGTGACGTCTGGCAACAAAAAGAAATTTCTGCAACTTTTTAAGAGCAAAATCATTTTGATCTTCTTCACAGCTGTCATTTGTGACTTGCAGCTATCACTTATCACAGCTGTAAAAGTTTATCCGTGTATTGAGAGTCGTCCTTTAAAACATCAAAAGTAGTAGCTGAGAATGATCTATGCCAGAGGACAATGTGTTAGAAAAAGTTCACATCCACAATTCAGATCTTTGTTATTGTTTTCTGAGATTCCTAACTCCCAACTTTAATCGTATTATAGATACGATTACAGTGTGTAAAGCATTAAAAGGAATTAGGATCTTGTCGATTCACATTGCTGTTGTTATAGTTGGTAAAATGTGTACACCACTGATCGTGACAATGAACTGAAATATAAAGATAGATCATAAGATCCAATTTAATCTTAAAAGGAAGGCAACCGAAAGTACAAGAATAACTGGCCTACTTAAATAATCAGAAATAAACAAGTTTTCTCTGGACTAAACTTCCTACAGAATATTCTACTAAATTTTATAACCATGGTTATACAATATGCCCAATGAGTTACTGGGTCAAAAGTTCATTATCAAAGATGCATTATATTGTCACAAGTTGCAGCAACAGAGTAAATTATCAAGTGACATTGTCTTGCACCCAGTAGGAATCATGTCCCAGTAGGAATTCCTACATTGTGCAACTGCCCAAAGTAGGAATTCCTACTTTGCGCAAATAAGTAGGAATTTTAAGATATATCAATAACTGAGATGACCGGATGCGGCCAATATAATTACAATCTTTATCAGTTTTATGTTAAATTAGGTATGTTAAAAAAATGATGGACACTTCTGGCTTAATTGGACATTATTGGCACTAAATTTAAAGGATATGAACATTGGCTACAAATATTGATTGACTTGTACTTTGTAATGGAAATGTGAAATCTGTGGAAATAGAAATGTTGATTGTTATTTTGACAAAAATATACAAAAAACTATTGTTTTGGAATAGTATTATAATAATATGCTTACAGGGTCACGCCCAGTTATCTTCCTAACTGCCAATCAGAAATGTACATATACAACTTTCTGCACAGATAAAATAATGTTTTATGCACACAACTGATATCAGTGCATGCTCATATTGCATGCTCATATTATTATTTTTATCATAACAGTCCTACATTCATTAAGTACAACATTTATATACCCTAAACCTCCTCATCCAGGTTTCTGACATTTGGATTCATGACTTAGATATTCCTACTTATTTGCACAATGTAAGAATTCCTACTTTGTCTTGCACAATGTAGGAATTATTCCTACATTGTGCAAGATTTCTACTTTGCACATGACAACATCATAATAATCTCATTGAGACAGAAAAAAATGCAAACTCCACCAGAGGGCCATATGGTGAACCTATCACCTAACAGTTTGTGTGTGCCTCTGGTGGACAGTGTGAAAAAATTGTACTCTTGTCTTTTGCATCTGTTTCTGGTAGTGGACATCACAGGCCCGATGCATTTTTATATTCCACATTTTTGTCAGGCCTTACTGATCATTAGTTTCATGAATTGTACTCTTCAAGAAAACAAAGGCAAGTTAAATGTTCAGTTTGGTCAAAAAAGCAAATAAATTGGGTTGTAATGCTAGAGTTAGGGCAGTATCAATACCAGTATTCAATACCATTCCTAATACAATGCAGTTGTCCCGTGCAATCTGACTCTTCAATAATCAGACATTTCACACACTAACCAATATTTATTTGCAACCAATTAGTTTTCGCTGAAATTGTACTCAATAGACCAACAAATTCACAAATTCAGTAAATTTCACTTTGATTTAACTCAGTCCGACACATTTTCACCCTTGATCTTGGCTGACATATCTTGCAGGTTTCAATAGACCGACGCACTTGCTAGTCCGACAGTATTTCTTGTTCAGTACAGTTTGACATTAAAGTGTAATATACACATGCATTAGGCCTGTTTGGACTTCAACATCCCGCCCGGCTTTTTTGCCACAGTCATAATAATAATAATAATAATAATAATAATAATAATAATAATAATAATAATAATAATAATAATAATAAAATATTTCTATAGCGCTATTTCAGACTAGGTCTGCTCATGGCGCTTTAAGATATAAATATCATACTCATAATAACAACAATTTAAAATTTTTATAATGACATATCAGCCTAAGCCTGCTCATCGTGGTCTGAAACCTTGATTAATAGTATTGTTAAATCATAAACAAACCTGTTTGTTTGTTTGGCAAGTTTTATAAGGTAACATAATATCAGGGACTTTAATGGGGTTTGATCCTTTGATCCTTGGCTGCTGGTTACATAAGCTTATGTAACATTAGGGGATATGATTCTTTGAACGTTTGGTTACTAGGCAACTGTGACTAAGTATGGCAGTGATCAGACCCCACCCTTTTCACACACGCACAGCACACCATATTATCTTTATTGTTCTGTATACTCTATAAAGGTATTATTTAAGCCCAAGTTTAACGTTTGTCCCCCTCCATTGAAATTTGATGGACCATGAAGCCAATAACAATCCAGGAAGAAATGACATTATGTGTGGTGTTACACAAGGCACACCATACACATTTGTTGTTATTTGTATTCCAGGTGGGACAAGGGCCTTGAAATTTATCTGTATTTCAGAATTATATAAGAGAGCAGAGTGTAAGTTCATTTAACAGACTGCAGCACAGAGTATAATAGTTAAGTCATTGGGTCAGATATCAATCAGAGCAATGTATACAGTATTAAGGAATCCAGCTTTATAGCCATGTTATTATTGTTGACACCACAGATTATTATAGTACCTTTTTTGACATTTGTCACCAGGTATCTAGGCGAGGGCCCTGTGGAAGATATGTTTAAGTAACATAACAGGTCATGTTGGCCAAATGGCATGTGTAAACCCTCTGTAAATAAAGTTGTTTATTATTATTATTACTATTATTATTATTATTATTATTATTATTATTATTATTATTATTATTATTATTATTATTATTATTATTATTATTATTATTTTATTTATTATTATTATTATTATTATTATTATTATTATTATTATTATTATTATTATTATTATTATCTAGTTATATTATCTAGTTATAAAATATAATAAGTGAAATATTCAATAAAAATAGAAATAGCCTGATAAGTCATTTTCTTTGATTAATCACCATGGTAATATGATCATTGACATCATATGTGTCTTAATGATTAGCCAGGCTAGCATATATGATATACTCTGCTTGGCAATTTATTGAGTCAGTTCATATTTAGATAGGAGTGGCAATTAGTTTTAACTTTAACATTTGATCATCCTGTGTGGAATGGTGTCTACGCAACCCTTCAAGTGTCATTGAAAAGGCACTTCAAGGTGAGATGATGTCAATGAGTGGCACTTCAAGGTGAATGATGTCATGAAGTAAATCACCTACTATTGACATCATCAATAACATTATCCATTAAATGTCACTTAAATAAAACCATACATTTTTTTTACTTTCACACCTTTTTCGTGAGTTGACTAAATTTGCAGTGTTTATTTACTGACATATCTTGTCTACCTACTTAGTCACTTTGAAATAGATTTAACAAAAATAATTTGGTCCCAGTGAAAATACTGACTATATGCCAGTATAATTTACAAGCACAACAAGGTGTAGAAATGTTTAACCCCTAATGGAGGACGTCAACATCCACCACCGGCAACGGACGGGTTAACGTCCCCATTGTTCTGGCTTAATGACGTCATTTGTAACATTCTCTTGGGTTGCAACTTATTACAATGTAATCATGATAATGACGTCAGACAAAATGGATCATGAACTTTTGACTCCAGTACTTTATTGAGCATATTGAGTGACCATGGTTATAAATTTCATCTGTTTAATATGTAGATAAACTATTCCAGAAAAAAATTGTTAGTCCTGCCAATAGACAAAATTCAGATGGGCTAGTCTGTTAGGGGTTAAATGCAGATTGATTTTAAATTGAAGATTAATTTTATTTGAGCATATTGAGTAACCATGGTTATAAATTTCATCTGTTTAGTATGGAGATAATCTATTCCAGAAAAAAATTGTTAGTCCTGCCAATCAACAAGATTTAGATGGGTTAGTCTGTTAGGGGTTAATGCAGATTGATTTTATTTCAGATCAGTGAGAGGGTCTTCAGCAGCGGAGTATGAAGCGTGCCTGAGAAAGATATACACCGTCAGCACAGTCCAGGTACAAACCATCATATCAAATCAAATATAAAATCAACTATACCTTGCAATAGATTGCTTTTTTTGTGTGTTGTTTTTTTTTTCTTTTTTTTTTCTTTTTTTTTCTTTTCACCAATCGTATCATGCATATGGATGAAGTTTTCAAAGGGAATCTATGAAATGTTTCAGGGATTTTGGAGCGTGTATAACAACATTCCAGATGTAGAGAACCTGAATGTGCGTTACACTTACCACCTGATGAGGCATGAAAGGAGACCTGTATGGTAAGTAATCATGCCCCAAATAGGCTGGAAATAGGCTGAACCATTGAAAAAATGTCGATTTAAAAAAAAATCAAACTCAAGTAAGATTTTCCAAGTCAGGAAATTCTCATGCTTGAATTAATTATTGGATAAAAACAATATGCTTGCAAAAGTCTCAAAGTAAATGTGACTCAGACTTGATAATACTCAACCATGCACAGAACTTTTCTCTCTTACCAGTTCTGTTGGCCAACATAGACCAATAATATTTGTGTGGTCCACAGACTTGCAGATGATTATATTTCTGATTCAGGGAGGATGAATGGCACTGCCGAGGTGGAAACTGGAGGTTTAAATGTCAGAAGAAGGACACTGTAAGTTCAGGCACCCATCACCAACAGTCATATATAACGTAGAAGTGATATCCCTGTAACCTTCATTGATAGTGCCTTATTGATATGATTCAAAGATCACTCTTTCCCCAACCATTAAAAAAATAAATATATAAATTGAAAATCATTTTGCCTTAAATGTGTTAAGCATTAAACCTGTAATTCTATATATAAAAAGCATATCTATGTACAAGCTTCATGACATGCTAAAGTTTAGCATGATGTAATAAGATAAGTTGCAGAGAGACATAAAAGTTGCACTATTAACAGAGATCTGCCTCAGCCATCAGTTGAACGTGATGGGTAAACACGGGTAGCATGAACTTTCTTTGACCTTAGATGAGGCTCAAAGTAGGGTAGCATGATGTCATTTTACCTTTCAGTGCCTCTATGCTAACACTCCACATAGAAATGAATCCAAGAAAAAAGTGTGTGCTTTCAAAAGGGGGCTATAAATTAGGTTCCAGTTCAAATAGGTTTTACAGACATTTATTGGAGTGCATCAACCTAAACAATATATAGATATGAAAGCAATTATCTTTATCGTTAATTTATGACACATGTACATATTTTTCAAAATCACTACTTGATCCCTTTAAGAAGGTCTTTGTTATTTGTTATTCTCAGTAACCATAGTATGGAAGGAGTGGTGGAAACAATTAGACTGATAATCATTTTGCTCTTACATCAAGAAGTTCTTTGTTATTTGTTATTTTCAGTCTGTAGTATGGAAGGAGCTGTTACTGGCAGCCATAGGAGAACAGTATTCAGAATGCCTGGCTCCAGGTAGGTTATTTTATACATTTTGGTTTCTGGGAAAGTCCTGAACCGGTGCATTATCCTCATGGGATAGTGACTGGTGGTTTTGCGTGCCGCTGTTTGACTGCGGCCCTGTTTGGCTGTGCCTATTCAACCATATCATTTTAATTGAATCACCTACTTTCTCTGTCTGCCTCTTCTGCTTTTCAATATTTTGGGTCAAATAGCCCTCTTGACTGAGATTTCATGAGTTTTGAGCAGTTGCAGAGTGAAGAGGGCCAACTTCACCTGGTCATGGCGAGACCAACTTTAGTAGGTACACAGTAAAAAACTATCAGACAGAATTCCTTGCCCAAGTCAAATCTGCAAACATGCAAACATGCCAGCAACCTTATGGATAGACACATATATGTTATTGGGTATACTTGTGTTTCATCTTTTTTGACTTGCATCACTTTACTTACTGAGAGGACCGGCCCCACTAGCACAGTTGCTAGAGTGTAGGATCTGTGCCTTTAATGGTTTAAGAGAGGAAGGGAGGTGGTGGGTTCGACTCCCACTGCCGGCAGTGATACTTTCACACTGGTTAAAAGGCACGAAAGTCAACCTGATATGCCCATAGTTGCTGAAAGGGTAGTAAAAACACCATTTCATAATATTCTACTGAGAGGCATGTGTTACCTTGATCTTTGTGAAACATACAGGAACATACAGAGTGATCTATTTTGGGTTTTATATTTTTTAAAAAAACACCATTACACCAAAATTGATGACAATCTACTAAATATGAATACCAGATACAAATCTGACCTTGTAAACAAAATTGGAGACTTGTTCGAAGGCACACATCAGGATAAAGGTTTTTTTGGGAAAACTTCAGAGGAATTATCAAAAAGTTGAAGAACTTCAATAGATCAGTCCAGTATTACTTGTGTTAATGTGAAATGTCACCCTTGTTGTAAGGCTGTGTTTATTTCACACTTAAAGGTCACATGCATAAATCCAGCAACTTGGTATGTACTAAAAGTATATACACATATGAACATCATGCATTGAAATATTACATAAAGTAATAAGTTGCAATTAGACATAGAACTTTTTTTTTTTTTTTTCAAAATTGGTGCATAGTTCCTTTACTACAATGTTATTTCTGTGCTCTGTTATGATTATGTCTATGATTTTCCAGGCGATGAAGTGAGCGGCCTCAGTGTGAGTGTAAGAGAGAGAGATGACGTCATTCAAATCTGGAACACCGACTCCAGCAAGTCAGAAAAGTCGGACGTGGTAAACAAAGTCAAACAACTCCTGCCCTCCGTCACATTCTCTGCCATATTCTACAAAGGTCAGTCCCAACTTAGAGTTAATGACCCAGATATTAGCTATATACAGACCTTTACCAAAACCAAAACTAACTCATGTCCTCTGTCACATTCTCTGCCATATTCTACAACGGTCGGTCTCAACTTAGAGTTAATGACCCAAATATTAGCTATATACAGACCTTTACCAAAACCAAAACTAACTCATGCCCTCCATCACATTCTCTGACATATTCTACAAAGGTCAGTCCCAACATAAAATTATAATCTTCCATGAAATTGGTTCCTGTTCTCAGTCATATTTTCTGCCATATATTATATAGGACATTAGCACCATAACTTGCAAGCTTCACACCATTGCATGACTAGGATTCTATTATTAAAGGATTCTATACCAAATGACATAGTTGTTATTTATGTACATTATTAATATAAGTAATTGTGAATGTTGCAGCTTTCCAGACACATCAAGCATTTGAAGGAGAAAAGGGCTCAAAGGGTTGAGAAGATAAACAACTAGGACAGATCATCTAGGACATAAAACTCGCACCTGTTTATAGCATGGAGTTGGCAAACTTATACATTAGAAATATTATTGCATGATGGTACCAAAACAGGGAGAGATGCATTGTAAAAATTATCTCTTTATACCAAGATTTTGGAAGCTTAACCCAAAAGTTACATATCAGAGGAACAAAGAAATGAATTTTTACTTGAAAAAGATGAGTACACACCCACATCAGCATGGAATCCAAACAAGCTGATGATATCCCCGGTGACGTTGAATCTTTCTAGTTTGGGGAGATCTCAACAGTCAGTTTTGCCAAGCATTCAGCTCTCGCTGCCAGTATCAAAATCAAGTTTGACATGTAGAAATGGACTGAAATGTTTCCACTTGATTTTGATATTACCTCACCTCAGCATGATAAAATGGATCCATATCATGCCTGTTGTATTCATGTGGTCATGTAGGAACAGCATATATATTGAGTTCTTCAACATTGAGCTGTACCGGCAGTCAGAATTCTACTTTAAAAAAAGAAGAACAAAACAAGAACAAAAACAAACAAACATACAAACCCAAAGAGAACAAGTGGCTGTCAGAATCCATTGATAAAATGACCCAAATAGATCAAGTGGGCTGTCAGAATCATCTGACAAAATATTACCAGTAGAACTATCAGACTATCAGAATCTACTGACTGACAAATAATACCAGTAGAACAAGCAAACTATCAGAATCTACTGACTGACAAATATTACCAGTAGAACAAGCAGGCTTTCAGAATTTACTGACTGATAAAATATTACCAGTAGAATGAGCAAACTATCAGAATCTACTGACTGACAAATATTACCAGTAGAACAAGCAGGCTATCAGTATCTACTGACTGATAAAATATTACCAGTAGAACAAGCAGGCTATCAGAATCTACTGACTGATAAAATATTACCAGTAAAATAAGCAAACTATCAGAATCTACTGACTGATAAAATATTACCAGTAAAATAAGCAAACTATCAGAATCTACTGACTGAAAAAATATTACCAGTAGAATAAGCAAACTATCATAATCTACTGACTGATAAAATATTACCAGTAGAATAAGCAGGCTTTCTGAATCTTTTGTAAAATTAACCCAGATAGACAACACAACCACCGACTGATACAACAACGCCTATCTGCACTGGTTGTGCATCAGAATTCTACTGCTACATCACCATTAGCTGGGCCAGAAGGGTTTCACAAATTCTCTGCTAATGTGTGATACAAGACAAAGGCGAGGTTGATACGCGTTTGTTATGAACACAATCTTTTAAAAAAAAAAATTGAAATAGTAAGAAATATCTTTACACAGGCAAAATATGTTTTTTCTATGAACAAATGGTACATGTAGTGTCAAAAGAAATATAATGGGAACTTTAATATACCGATAGGTTTTATCTGGGTTAAATCACAGAGGCCACAAAGCAAAAATGTTTCTCGTCACATCGCCAAATGTTTTACCTTTAATACCTTGATATTCATTCTCCTGGATATTGTTTATCTTAATTTGAATGGAATCCTATAAAGAGAAATTTAGTGACAAATTTCCTCATTTTATTTTTCATTTTAAATTATCAGGAATGTTTCAATATATTGTTTATTAAAATTGAATAAATTGTATACTAAGCATCTTTAATAATTTTGAAATATTGATCTTAAAAATGTATTTTGATTTAGGATGACACATGTTTACAGCAGCAAAACATTTCCACAATCTTTCCACAAATACTGAATAGAAAGGGCTCTCAGACAAGATAGTTTGAACAGATTCTTACTGACTGGGAGAAAACCATCCACTAGACAAATAGATTTGTTTTTGAGATTTTGATAGAATATTTGTGGAATGTGACTGGAAACAGTTTTTAATGTGGTCGTAAGATGATGGGGTGGTAGAGTTAGGTCTAGGGGCACTATCTCAGGAACAAAAAAGCAAAGCTATATTTTATCTAACTTTCCTTGTACAGTAAAAAAAATCCCAGCTTACCAATATAGTTAATTTTACCCATTAAAACATTAACAATCAATTTGGTCTAATCTTGGAGTATAATGAATGGAGTTATGATGTTGTACTTTGTACTCATGACATCATAGCACCCAATTCTTTTGAACAATAGAATATTTTCCCTTTGATTTGATGTATGTTACTGCCATTTGCCCTTATTACAGGGAGCCATTTTGTTTATGTTTATCATTTCACAATGAATCGGTTTGGGGAATCTGTAATGTTCAGAACCCAACATATCATTTTTATTTTTTAAAAAAAGAATTATTTTAAAGAATATAAGATATTTTTGGGGTAAAATGTTGCATCAATGTGAAATCACCCTACTGGGCAAAACAAATGTACCTTCAGTGGAATCGGGACACTATTTCACTTGCAATATACCAAGGTTTAAATACTGTCTATGGTCAGGCAAAATTGTCACAAAGTTGAATAACAACTTGACTGTTCCCTTCCCATATAAAACTTTTTATGCTGTGAGGGTCATCCTGACACCTGACATGAGGAGGTTCAAGTTTTTGGTTCATATGGCATCATAAGACACAACGGCAAAATGACTGAAATAATGTTGAAAGTGATGCAAAACCCAAAAAAACTGGACACAATGGATTGGCAGTAACACGCTTTGCACCTTTGATCTCATGGTGTCACAACTCCATTCATTATACTTAAAGGTCTAATAAAAAATGTAGAGTTCATAGTGAACGCTCCCATAAAGTAACTACCATAGAGTTCATAGTGAATGCTATCATAAAGTAAATACCATAGAGTTTATAGTGAATGCTCCCATAAAGTAACTACCATAGAGTTCATAGTGAACACTCCCATAAAGTAACTACCATAGAGTTCATAGTGAATGCTCTAAAAAAACAACTACCAATGAGTTCATAGTGAACACTCCCATAAAGTAACTACCATAGAGTTCATAGTGAACACTCCCATAAAGTAACTACCATAGAGTTCATAGTGAATGCTCTGAAAAAGCAACTACCATAGAGTTAATAGTAAATGCTCCGAAAAAGCAACTACCATAGAGTTCATAGTGAATGCTATCATAAAGTAACTACCATAGAGTTCATAGTGAACGCTCCCATCAAGTAACTACCATAGAGTTCAGAGGAATTGCTCAGTAAAAATTCAGCTTGCTCTGGTGACTTTATAGTTTTTATATAATTCTTTTTGTCCTTTGTTATTAATAGATTAAAATTCTTATCTACCACAGCCTCATACGATACCATAGGATAGCAAAATATCAGGTAATTAATAATGGCAACATAAATGGCCACTAATATTTCACCTTTAAAACAATGTGATCTTGACAAAAAAGGGTTGATTCCATGTGATATGGAATTAAATTTTCATTCATTAAAATGGTTCATGACCTCTTTAATTGTCATCAATCATACGCTCATCTTGTACTAAAAAAAATTGAGCATTGTTCTCGATTTTTTATTTTTTATTTTAAGAACAGCAATATTTGATATTTTGTCACATCATAAGTCAAATTTTGTCTGTAATACTTGTTGCATAACTATGATTATCAAATTGCATGAAATTGTTACCATGGTAACCCAGTTCTGTTACCAATGTCATGTTACCATAGAGATTTGTGCATATATTATTAGTTAGGGTTATGATTTATGTCATTTCAAGAAATGTAAATTAAGCTACTATAAACAAATTATGTAATAAATGTGTGATATATGGCAAAGCCCTTCACCAAACACTTTATACTTCAATTAAAAGTTCTTGTCAGAATAAACAACTAAGTTAAGAATATTTTGTAATTTTCCTGGACAAGTAACAACTGGTTATTTTCCAAATATTTGTGTCATTGCAAGTGAAGTATTGTGATAGAATTAAACAATCATTGAAAATACATGGATGCAATTATATTTTTCTTGATCTATAAAGAGAGATGCCTGACATTTTAAAGTCATGCTTAATACTGCTACAGTATGTTATTGTAATGTTCTTAGCATAATGTATCAGAAAGTGCCGTGATAAAACAAATAAGGCAAAAAGAAAGAAATTATGATAATGGTGAACAAACAGTAAAATTATAGATAGAATGAAAACAAGTTTAATGTTCTAAATAGAACTAGAAAAATGTGATTTACTGAAGGTGCTTATATTATGAGTTATTAGGAAGAATCCACTTTTTAAAGAAACGTTAAAGAACAATAAGGCCAAACCAGAGAAGTGCTTCATTTTCTTCAAAGTGGTACTTAAAGTATGTTTCTTTCTTTCGCTGATTTCACTTTTCATTATTTCAAATGAAATAGAAACTATCTGGATAAAAACAAAACAAAGAAACCCACAGAAGAATCATTACAATGATACTACAGCCTTACGGTTATAACAAACATGGAATTTAACCAACAATTTTGGTAATTGTTTCAGGAAAACTTTTTTGCCTTGGCCTTGATTGTAAAGACAGGACACTAGACAGTCTTGTCATAAAATGTAAACATCTGCTGTAGAATTAATTTTTTGGTGTATGATTTATTTTAACACCAGCCACTAGGCCTGCGTTCACAAATACTTTTGGTGTATACTGAGCATAGACTTAACAGAGACGTTTGAATTGTATTATATTCACTCAGAAAGTACTAGAACTGACTGTTGTATGCAGATTTGTATCATTATAAGGGAATCAATCACCTACAAAGAGTTAATTATTAAACTTGAAGTACAATATAAAAAAGAACATGCAGTATTTAATGGTAAGACTTGGTTCATTTACGTTGGCTACAAAATAAAAGGGACATTTTGCTTGTTACACCTCAGAATCAAAATCTCCTGTCTCTTTATTTGACTCGTGTTTCATTTTACCTGTTCAGTAGTGGAATATATAATTAGATAATGTACGTTACATAAAGGTGGGTCAAAGGCAGGACCCCCATGAAGACCGGAAGTGATTGCTATCATAGGAGCCACCTTGGGATACATCATATTTATTAGTATGTATTAGTGTTTATGGAATACACAAGAACATATTGAATTATAGAACATTATAGAATACACAAGAACATATTGAATTATAGAACATTATAGAATACACAAGAACATATTGAATTATAGAACATTATAGAATACACAAGAACATATTGAATTATAGAACATTATAGAATACACAAGAACATATGGAAATAAGTTTCATGTTTGTGGACTCGTGTCTAGGTACTGCATTCAGGTGGATCATATGCTTTAGGCTTATTAAAGATATAACACCATGAGAGGTCTGTTAGAAAAATAGTATTGGAAAAAAATTGTATAAATATGAATCAAGAGATATAGATTTGATTAACTCTAATTAGTTCATTTTATCAATATATGTAAAAAAAATCAGTGTTCACATTTCATTATTTGTTTGATATCTTGATATAATTGAAGTGGTAGTTAAATTGTGGCAAAACATAATGCTCAAAATATTAATTTTACAGTATAGAATACCAGTATCAACATGGTAATAACTGGTGAACGTCCTTAATTTCTACAGAATTATTTTGTTTTATGGTTATATAATTATAATGTATATCAGTTCATTAGTGAACAGGTAAAGTGAAGACAAAAATTAATCATCACTAAAATATAATTCATATTATACTTGATATTAGTTAATAAGATCATTCAAATATCAAGATAGGGATTTTATTTTGAACTGCTTTCATCTCTGTTAAATATAGTAATAGTTTAATTTGTACTCTCAAAACAAGTCTTCTCATTAGAAGTGTACTTATTAAAAAGTACTGTAAACCACATTCCTTGAAAAAGTAGAATATGAATTCATTAAAGACAGAAGTTTTAATTTGAAAATAAAAGTTGACAATAATTCTGCGAGAAGGCAAGTAAGATCAACCATATCAGAATCATCATGAAGATGGTGACAGATGAACAATGTTGTCTTTGTTCGGTTACAGCATGAAGAACGTTCCTGGAAACTGCATTATTTATGACATTTATTTTTTTAATTCAATTCATAGGCTTGAAGATCATAATGAAAATAAGGTTACCCTTTTGCAGACCCTTTATGTTATAGATTAAATGTAAAGCTTGTATTTGACAGTAAGATCTGACTAAGCAGATCTCTTGGTTTTTTTCTAATGTGAGGTCTTGATTTATTTTTTAAAGCAGAATTATAAAGACTGATGTTTGATAGAGCAAACGTTCATTTAGTTTTGTCCAATGAAAGATTATTAAAAAGGCCACAACTTTTTTGAATGGTGGTAAAGAGTAAGAAAGTCATGACTACAACTCTAAAAACAAAATCTGCCAGCATGGTTTGTAAAACAATGTCCAATGTTAGCAAGGAAATATATTGCTGATTCATTGATTATGTTTTTGACGTTATAGAGGGGTTAAAGTCTAGTCAGAAAATCCCTTAGTAAGAACACTATATTATGGCCTTATAAATAAAAAAAGATATTGTGCAGTAACAGCAATGGTGATACAATGAAAAGTGCAATAGCGCTGGTCATTATTTGTTTGTGGGGGTCAGTATAATAGTCCTTGAGCATTGTTTGCAATATAGAATGGAAGTTATTCCAGATAAAAGCATCCTTAACTGCATGTGACTGGGAAGACTGGTTCTAGTCACTTGTGTATTAATCGGTACTTGTGTAGATATATGCCTTGCATGTTGCAGGGAGACTGCTTAGGCTATTGCTTCCAAATCTGGAACCAAGTATTAAGGCAGGGGTGAGCATGAAGACAGAGTGCTCAAATTCTGAAAGAAAATGTTGTGAGAAATCACACAGATAGTATATCTAGGCTCTTCTCAAGTCATTTTTTGTTCATAGAGAATTTCTCATTTCCTTTCTCTATATGATTCATATTTGCTTCATAAGGGCAATACATTTTTAACTTTTTGCAGGGAATCAATCAGTTGAGGTGTATCCAATGGGTTGTTTTGGGAGAATTACTAAATAAGATTAAATTGTTTTTATGACTAGAACACGTTATTTATAATCATTACACTCAATATTGATGATGATATGTACTCTCATTACTTTTAAATGGTTACCTATATATAAATCAAATATTTTTTCCTTTTGAGGTGATTATATCAAAATAAAGCTGGAGATTGTATCTTTCATGTCAGATACATGGATTAAAACACTGCATTATATTATATAAAAAGATGAATCTGTTATTGAAAAAATAAGTCACTGGCTGGTGACACAAGGAATAGTTGTAAAATTGTTATGACTCACTTCTAAATCTGCCACCTGGTGTATACTTATGGAAAATGAATTCCATAGAACAGGGAATCTTAAGCAATTAACTAGCTTGTCAGGCAACTTGCTGAAAACATTATTTTTATGTGTTACCATCAACTGTATACATGACAGACATTTGAATAAATTTACTGCCTGTCCCAAGCTAGCAACTTTATTTACTTTGAGTCTGTTTTGAAATAGGACAGAGGATATACTTACAACCTTGGATGTGATAATATATGATACACATGACATATTACAAATGCACACAGCTTCCATATCAGTGAAAATTAATACAAAATACATAAACACAAACAGTTTAAATGATGACCCAATCAGTTGCAGTGCTGTAGACTGGTACTACCCTGTATGTTTCAACACACTGTGTTTGACATTCTATGAGGGACCAGTCTAGCAGGACTGTTGAAAAACTAGAAGTATAATTTGACTTGCCAAATCAACATATGTAGAACAAAATGTACAAAATACGGATTTCTCATAAAATGAGATGCACTTAGCCAATATCATTGTGCATTGTTGAACATTGGTATGATTCATTACACTGATATAACAGGGGTGTTGAATTGTGAAGAGAATTTGCTCAGAATGTGGAGTTTGTATTTCACAGAAATAAAAATATTCTATGATGCAAAGTTAATGTTTTGTTCTTGATGTTCAGCTACATAATGGATTGGGGGTTGTTTAAAGTTATAGGTTGTGTTGTGTGAATGTTACAATACCTTTTAGTTGTGCCAACTATGTCTTCTGCAGTGAGGATGAAAATATTCTGCCATTCCATCTGTCCATTAGTTTTGATCTCTAAAACCACTGGGTGGAGTGCTAGGCTATTTGTAGGAAAGATATATTTTCAGGGGACCAGTTTTATCTATTTTCCATGAGACTCAGATCTTCATCCTTTTTTACCACTCAGCCATAGGGCTGATGTGGTATTGTCGTTGCCTGGGCGGGCGGCGGGCGGGCGGGCGGCGGGCGGGCGGCGGGCGTGACACTTTGTGCAGGCCGTATCTCAGCAACCGTAAACAGCAGGAGCTTCATATTTGGCATGCATGACTACCATCCACAGTAGATGTGCACTGTCAGGTGTTTTGACCCCTATGACCTTTGACCTTGGTGCTGTGACCTTGAGGTTTCAAATTTTGTGCAGAGCATATCTCAGCAACCGTAAATAGCAGGAAGCTCATATTTGGCATGAATGACCGTCCTGGAGTATAGCTGTGCCTCGTCATATTCATTTTGTCATTTGACCTTTGACCTTGGCTCAGTGACCTTGAACGTAAAAGAGTTGTGTATACAATATGTCAGCCTCATCAAAAATGCAATACAGGCACTTCATATCTATTGTACAGTAATATTTTAGTGACAACATATGCACTGTTCTGTTTTTTCTTTGTTTTTATCGTTGACCTTGATGCAATGACCTTGACCTTTGAATTTTTGTGCAGGCCGTATCTCAGCACCCGTAAACAGCAGGAGCTTCATATTTGGCATGCATGACTACCATCCACAGTAGATGTGCACTGTCAGATATTTTGACCCCTATGACCTTTGACCTTGGTGCTGTGACCTTGAGGTTACAAATTTTGTGCAGAGCATATCTCAGCAACCGTAAATAGCAGGAAGCTCATATTTGGCATGAATGACCGTCCTGGAGTATAGCTGTGCCTTGTCATATTCATTTTGTCATTTGACCTTTGACCTTGGCTCAGTGACCTTGAACGTAAAATTGTTGTGTATACAATATGTCAGCCTCATAAAAAATGCAATACAGGCACTTCATATCTATTTTACATCAATATTTTAGTAACCACAAATGCACTATATAGTTTTTTCTTTGTTTTTATCATTGACCTTGATGCAATGACCTTGACCTTTGTATTTTTGTGCAGGCTATATCTCAGCAACCGTAAACCTCAGGCACTTCATATTTGGCATGCATGACTATCATCCACAGTAGATGTGTACTATCAGTTTTTTTTACCTCTATGACCTTTGACCTTGGTGCTGTGACCTTGAGGTTACAAATTTACTCGTAATGGTCAGAACATGACAAATTTTGGGTCAATTCCACACAATAATGTTGTAGGCCTGCCATTTCACAGTCAGTATACATTCTGTGATAGCTGAGTGGTCTCCTGATTTCTAATCAGTCTCGTTATTTTTTGCAAAAAAAATCAATAGCCCGAATTATCCAGTATGCAATAACATGGCTCCACTCTATCTGTCCCATGTCTGTGTGTGTGCATGTGAGTGTGTGTGTATGCGTGTGCATTTGTGTGTATGTTTGTTACTTCTTATTTTGTTGGCTTGTTTTGTCCCCTCTAATGGAACTGTTATATACAAGGTGCTGAGTTTCATTACATATGAGGCACCTGAGCATCCATGAGATTATAAGTTGTGGTTGGCAGCATAGAAGTTATTTTAGGTCATGAACTTAACTAACAACAAGTTTCGACAAACTGGATGATTTATTTTGACATTTTACAAAACCTTTTTCTGAATTATTTATTGATTTATTTTGACAAAACAAAAGAATGTCCTGAAGTAAGATTGTTCCTTTGATCGTTAGGTGCTGGTTGCTGGCTGCATTTGAACCAGTGCTAAAACTCTGATTTTGCTGCTGCTGGTATTGAGTGTTATATAATCTGTAAAGGCATTATTCAAGCATCAGCTCACACAGTGTGTCCCCCTCCATGGAAACTTGATGTATAATGAGGCCAATAACAATCTGTGAAGAAATGACAATATGTGTGGTGTTATACAAGGCACATAGTGGACTGTGTTGTTATCTTTATTCAGGCCACTGGCATTAGGATGGGGTAGAGGTCTTGAAACAGTGCTAGTGCACTTTACAGCTTGCAGCACAGAGGAAAAGACCTATGTCATAAGGTCAGTTTGTTTGTTTGAGGTTTTACTTCACTTTCAACATTATTTCAGTCATTTCGTGATGAGACCTAATTGTAGCAGATATAGTGCTGCCTCACAGGTCGCAGGTCCTTGACATGCAACATGACAACATCCCAGTCACAGATTTACAAGGACAATGCGTTAACCCTTTAGCATGGGCCTCAGCTCATTTGTGAAAATGTATCATGAATTCAATCTGGGCATGACCGGGGATCAAACCCATGACCTTTGGATCACTACAGTGGAACTGGTGCTAATAAGTTGGTGCTCTAGCCAACTGTACCAGGGCCAGACGCCCATCATTAGGTCAGATATCAACCAGTGCAATGAATATGGTAGTAAGGAATCTGGCTGTAGCCATGCATCATGACATGTTTTTCCCTAAAGCCAATTATGATACTTATATATATTTTTAAATATCACTGTTTAATCCCTTTAAAATGTGAGTTGGCATCATGTTAAGAAAGTGTGCTTGCCGAGATTAGTACTCAGATTAGTGGGATGTGTCACTTTGACATGTCTTAAAATGGTGGGCAAATCACCACACAAAATCTGAGCATTATTACTGCACATGATTCTTTATTCAAACTGTGTTCTTATTTGACAATTACAAACATGATGGCAATATGTGATATGTTTTTTATAAATATAGAAATTCTAATTCTATATTGTTAACACTGGCAAAAGAACTGTGAAACTAGAGAACTATTTTGGGGGCATTGACACCATTTCTAAGAAGTGATCTGTGCACATTTCAGCATATGCATTTTTGGGTGATCTTTGAGGACATAGTATAAACAAGATGAACCACCAAGAAATTTTTGGCATTTTTTGTTGGAGGAAGACGACAAGCCCTTGAAAATGGACATTGTGTTATGAATTCAATCTTGGCACAGCCGGGGATCGAAACCACGACCTTTGGATCAACACAAAGTACTGGTGCTAATAAGTTTACGATCTCATCAACTGTGCCGTGGCCTAATGCAGTTGATAATAACAATATACTTGTATCACAACAAAAGACATGGTTATTATTTTTTTGGGTTTTAGTTTGTTCATTCCAAAGACCATTGTCTTGTCTATTCTCTGTAGCTTCAACCTTATTTCAACGTGCTCAGCCTCACGACGTTGTTTCTATGTTGTGTTTTATCTGGGTAGGATATTATCTCACAATTTAGTCAGTATTAAGTAACAAGCCTTCAATCCATTTGTTTGACCTTTACAGTTAATGACATACACAGTTTCTTGTATCGCAGCAAATATTTGCACCAAACTTAAGTATATAATTTTACTATATATCAGAATGGGACAGACAATGAGTTTGTGGCTACATTGTACACTTTTTCCTGCTGTGATTGTCTTTCATTTCCTTGGAATTCAAGCGATAACAAAGTTGGTGCAAAGGCTTTTTCCTTAAAAGCAGAACCAGGAAAACATAATTGTGCATTTGCAGGGAATAAATAAATTTAGATGACTGAAATCTGTAAACTGCCTAATTCTCATCCTCTGAAAATGGATCCTTGGAAATATGTCTGTAAATTTTATTGACGATTGGCTGTTCCATTTACAACTTGCTGGCTTCTGTAAGATGATTCCACTGTGAATGTAATTTTTTACACTTGAGAAGATTGTTTTATTATGCTTTTTTGCCAAAGTGAAAGTGATAGTGGAGCAAAAAAAGATTGCAAATAATAATACATAGTTTTTAGCTCTTCTGACTTATTTGAAGTCGCAAGGCTTTAGGAGTGGGGAAAATATCTGTCCATCTGTCTGTCTATCTCTCAACAGTTTCTTTAAAAATCTTCTTTTCCAAGGCTTTTTATATAGAGGTTGATATAGAGGTACAGATTCAGGTTCCTGCAAATCTTAGTGATATTATCACCATCAACTTTAAGGTCACAAATTTTGTATGGAGCGTTTCTCAGCAGCCACTTGTAGGAGGAAATTAATGCTTGGTATACAGAAATGTCTTGATCATAACTGTGCCTCGTCATAATTGTTTTAGTCGTGTGACCTTTGACTTTGACACAGTAAGCTTGAATTCAAAATTTGTGTGCATGCAACATCTCACAATCATTAAAGAGATACTTTCTTGGAAATAAATTTATAGATTACTTGATTAAATGGGCATAGATGCATGAATTCATTGAAATATATTAGTAAACATGGAAACACAAATCAATTTCACCTTTAAAATCACCTTGCAGTCCCCATAAGATACGGTTATTTATTGCAGTCACTGTCAAGGGCATCAACATGGGGATTTAATACATGTGCAAATAAAGCTGCAATGATCTTCATTTTTCATAAAACTTTAATTATACTGGTCTGATTGTCATACTTTTCATATCAAAATGTCACATTTTTGTCACCTACTTCCCAACCAGTGTACCAATATACTGTGAACCATATTTAAAATCTGAAACTTTAACTCCTATATTTAGCTCCATTTTTGTTTTGTTTTCAAATCAGTAATGTAAGTAGGTTACGGTTTCCCACAATAACGTCATTATTTTTTTAAACCTGAACGTGCATTCAAAATGTCATACTTCTAAAAAAAAAAAAATAGAAACTTGTTTCCTTTATCTCGTCGGAGTTACAGACCCTACATATCAATATAATTCTCTTTCAATCTACAAAAGTATATCAGAGAAGTGTAAGTCCGCCTTTAAAAGTGAATAAAATGTTCTCCATATCTTTTATACATCAATACTATGTACCATATACACTTTGTACAGATTTGATCTTTGACCTTGATGCTGTGACCTTATTCTTTGTATTGTTATGCATCAACCACTTACAAGAGGAACTTCAGGAACTGCAGGTATCTTTGATATGTCAATGAATTTTTCCTTGGTACTAGTATCCCATAGACGGCATAATAATACCATAGAATTATTGGTAAGGGACAAATGTGTCAAACTGAGCCAAATAAATAACACTACCCATAACCCCAAAAATATTGAATGACTTGAATAACTATCAATTCTTTCTCACAAGAGGGCCATCCGTTGATGATTAAGGCCCTCGTAGGACGCAGACATTCATCCTGCAAGAGCCTGCAAACCTTATCGATCGACATACCTAATTAAACACATTACATTTTTCATGTGAATCGACATACCTAATTAAACACATTAATTTTTTCGTGTGAATAGTAACATTAATGAGCAAAACAACAACATGGAATTGTTGAGCAGTAAGTTTCAGATGATAACATACAGATCGAGAAGTTTCATCTAGAGATAAGTTTCTTTGTCTTTGACATGTTTTTGACTTCTCTGAATAAGTGTCTTTGACTTCTCTGAATAAGTGTCTTTGTCTTCTCTGAATAAGTTTCTTTGTCTGACAGGCAAAATTGAATAGCATTTTGGAAAGCATCAAGATACTTTTAAAATGTTATTTATATTGAATGACCCTTTAATTTCTTGTGTAGTGAGTTTTCTTTAATTAACTCTACTTCGAGTTTTCTGACACAGTCCTTACACAACATTAAACATACACGGTTTGATAACCTTAAGAAAAAGGGGTTAGATAACCAAATTATTTAACAGAAAAATACACCAAGGAAAGGACCCAATGGGTGTTCTCTGCTTGTGAAATATTATCTCCTGATTGAAGAAGGGAGAACTACTCCTGGACAAACATTAAATATCTTGCATAAAATGTTAGTGTTAAAGTTCTATTTCTGTGCAAAAAGGTAACACGTTGATTCTGATAAATAGTATAAGACGGAACTGGATCCGGATTCACAGACTCACAGACTTCCACAAATTGGTATTTAAAAAAAAAAATTAGTATCGACAACTACTTATTTTTCAGATATCTATGTTAATCATACATCATTCCAGACAATGTCTGCTCATTGTTCTTGATTGTAATTGGCTGGGATTTAACCATTAATCCCTGTCTCTCGAAGCAAGTGCTCTACTTATTTTGGCCAATAAAATAAAATAGGTAAAACTGCCAAATCTATCAGACTTATTTTTGATAAAGTCAAGGGCTTGTATCAAAATTATTTGGTTCCATGCCTATATGTATTCTGATTGTGAATGAATTGAACCCCTTTTTAACAAATGAATATAAAAAACCATCATTTTCTGACAACGCATATATATCAAATTGTGGGGAAGGGGTAACATTATCCCTCCTAGCTTCTATATTATATTATCAAAATTATTATTCTTGGTGAGTTATTAGCCACATTAATCAAGCTTTAAAAGTAGTTATCAAGAATTACATACTTTGGCTGAAAAGTTAAATGCATGTTTTTTATGTCTGTAATGCAAATTATTTTCATTAAAATTAACAGAGATATTTTAATATTTTATTTTAAATATTTTATTGTGTTAAATGTCTCTGAAATTAAGCATAAAACTAGCTTCATTTGATAATAAACAACGACCATCTTTATTATTTTTTTGGAAGTATTTCTTGTAGATTAGTTATTATGTATAATAAGTGATTCATGCACAAAATGTTGAAGGATAACTCATAAAGGGTCATTTATCAGAAATTTCCCAAATTGTAAGTCGTGAAAATAAAATATAGCATAGAAAAAGTTGTTTGATTTGTATCACTCCTCATACCATGCCCACACATAATAGACTTGTAAGAGGTGAAACTGTGTTGACAAACAAATGCACACAGCACACTGCAGAATAAATATTCATCCAAAGGCCAAGACTGATATCTAACTTTCCATCTCACATAGAAAATATAAATGTCCTAAAAGGCACCTGCTGTTCTACGATATGATTTAAATTACCATCATTTGTAAAGCTAAATACCACATATGCTGTAAATATGTTTTAGTCGAATTGAGTATGTTAGAAGATTTCAACAAATCCTTTCGGTGCCTTACACAAAAATCATTCATGCACCCCATCAGTCCCCCCTTTGACTGTTTTCCCACAATTCCGTGGTTAGGGAACGCGCGCTTGCGCAGTTGCCCAAAAGTAAGTTTGGGAAGATGAGTTCCCAAAGTTCCAGAAAGGGTACGTAGAATACAGACAATTATTACTCTATTTTAGATCGAACACATTTCATTAATCAAACATGTATGAAGTACGGATGTTTTTCTTTCAGTCTTGGCGATTCAGGCGCGTAAAAAGCGCTCTAAACCAAAACAACGATACAAGAATGACGAGAAGAAGCGACAGTAAGTGAATCCACAAAGTCACATTTTTCGTTGACATGTGTTTCCGTTTTGTCTTGAACTGCTTTGCTCACTTGTGTGTAGTTTATTTGTGTGTTTTGGCGATCCTGGCTAAGTCAGAGGCTTGAAAATGTCATGTGTGTGGTAAATTGTCTGTTACGGTTATGATGATTGCCACATTATTGTGATAACTTGGTCTCAAAATGTAGGTCAAGTTGGGTGGAATGGTGAACCTCGACTGACATGCTCTTGGAGTGGAAACTTGTGTCACGAGTGACGCCATAACCCCAAGTAAAAGACTAAATCGTGAAGCTTCTTCCACGTAAATTTATCCGGTGTAAAGTGAACGTTAAATAATAGGCATAATTAGATCCTAGCAGGTTAAAGTTGAGCTGGTAATCAAGAAAATTTGACAGGCGATATTATGTGTAGATGGGTTCTTCAAATCAAAGAGATTTCAATCTGTCTTTGATGTTCATTGCTGTAATTTAAATTTTAATGTTACCTACTATCAACGAATCACATTGAGAGTTTTAGTTGCTGGCATTTCAAAATTCCATTAAGTATACTTTTCCACAGAAACCAAAATAGTTTTCAGAACCCATTTCAGAAAGATGGAAACAAATTGAATTCACACAAATGGTCTAATTTTAACACATATATCTGAACATTCAGACTGAATCAGAGTTTGGGCACACTTCATAAAAATGTTGATCAGTTGAGTTCGGATATTTTAAAAGTGTGATCACTCTGTTCTGTAAGCTGTACATGTGGAAAGGCCAATATTCTCTGTGTGGTGTTGAAAAGTCAAAGAGAACCTGACATTGTTAAAATAATGTACTGAATAAGCTATCATCCAAAAGATGACTGCTTAAGTCTGTTCCATTTTGCCTGGCATTTTATTTAATTGCAATAGATCAACCCCATAGGAAGCTTGACTCATGTATATCAATATTTATTTGATATCATGAAATAATTCTCAACTTGTGAAAAGAATGTTGCAGTATTAATTTGAGTAAATTACTGCTTTTCCCCAAAAAGATGGGAAAGTCTTTGGAAGAGTATTTCAAAACAATCTGAAGACAGATATCTAAATCATGAATTTCAAATCTTCAGTATTATATAGAAATTTTAAGTATAGTTTAACTATCCTATTGTGGTCTGCTGTGTATATAATACTCAGCAAAGGTTGCCAGTTAAATCTGTCCAGGGCAAGTAATCAGAGAAGGGGCAAGGGGCAGATCTTCATGTGGTCAGTTTACATTATTGGTTGTTAAGAGGTAATTATACATCAATATTTATGGTCCAATGTCACTTCAAAGGAAACAATTTTTGGCACCTGTTTAGGCAGTAGCCTAATGTCAAGGCTTGTAACTAATTTTATTTTGAAGAAGTGTTGCCATGAATCTGGAGTTATGATCAAATATGCTGATAAAATGCTGCGTTCGATGACAACAAACACATTTTAAGATATCTTGGTGGAAAAATGTAATATTTAAATGTACTTTTGAGAAGGCGTTAAGTTTGAGGGCATTTGGTTGTCATTCCAAAACTGCATACCTGATTTTCAGCAGGCTTATGTATATTCTAAGAAAATTACATTTTAGATTGATTCAAGAAAATTTAATTATAGTCTCAAGTAATATAATATGTTGTAATTTGAAACAATATTAATTTTTTTTTTTAAACTCCAATTTTTAAAGATGATATTTAAATTGATGTATCACAGATGGTCCTTTGTTAGATGCCCAGCAGACATTTTTATGCCATATATACAGATATGGACATATAAACTGACATTTGACAGAAATTCATATGAATTTATTTCTTGAGATCTTAGCAGTTCTAATCTTACTAATACAAGAAATTTGGCATCACTATAAAGATGAAATCTGATGAAGAAGGTGAAGGAGTGACCATTTGATATGTGTGTGGTCAGCATTCTGCCTCCACCAGCTGTCTTGAGTGCTGTCTATGGCTGCATCACATTATTGATTAGTGGGCATATATATGGCACAGACCCATTTGTATGGCCAACAGTTGCCTGATGATAGGCCAGGCACAAATAATACCCTGCTTCCAGAACCATTGGCTAGCCTGGAAACATTATCAGCTTTTTCGTTGTTTGTATAACCTCCAAACTATTCAACAGTATTTGGATTCTGCTAAAGTAGTTTTGGGGTTTTGTCATGTGTTTTTTCACAATATGACATCAAACATTTGCATTTTAATTTTTTTTTCTCATTTGCAAGCCTGTCTGTGTTGTTGGAGAATTTATTAAAAAGGAATTCTGCTGATGGTGATTATCGTCCAGTATGTGCAGGTAACCTTGTTGTGTGAGGTGGACATTCCTCCCAGGTCTGTTGGGCACGTTCCATCATGGTGAACGGAAAACAGAGGGCAAGCCTGTCATCCTGACTGCAAGCTTGAAACTCTGCCAGGAAATTAATGCAAAAAGTGCGTTGTAGCCAATACCCCAGGAAATGATGAAATATTCTCACCACAAAGTTCTTGTTCATTTGTGTGAGATCACACCATACCTTGTCTGGATAGTTTTTGAGATTTAATTATACCCCACCCTGTCTATTATGTGTAAAATTGAATCATACACCTTGTCTATTATGTGTAATATTGGACCATACCCCATGTTGTTTGGTTTGTGTGAGATTTGACCATACCCCATGTTGTCTGCATTGTGTGAGATTTGACCATACCCCATGTTGTCTGCATTGTGTGAGATTTGACCATACCCCATGTTGTCTGCATTGTGTGAGATTTGACCATACCCCATGTTATCTGGTAAGTGTGAGATTGGACCATACCCCATGTTATCTGGTAAGTGTGAGATTGGACCATACCCCATGTTGTCTGGTCTGTAAATATCTGATACTTAAACAACATGCTCGATAGCACAGAACTTTTCTCCCCTTCCAGTCGTAATTCAAAATGGCCATCTATTGAGGGAAAACTTAAACCATGGCCTTCATAGGAATTAAATTTGGAGATAATACACTGATATTCATATACTTCCAACCTTATCAGTTGAGCCCTCCAACACCCAGCACAAAAGGCTTAAAGCAAAAATTAGTGATAGAAATTGTTTACAAATTTAGATTAATTAATAATGGTTTGTGCCAAGGGAGACCAGTCAGGGATGTATGAGTATGCTGAGCAGTGGTGAGCTATGATAGTTTTCACATATTGCTACATGGTGTGTACTCTGATAACACTTGGCATGTCAGGCTGGGAGAGTAAGGGTATGTAAGATCATTGTATATTTATACAGCAGACCTTTATCTTACCATCTGATGTATAAATATATTATCACTTACAAGAACTCAGTGATATGTTTGAGTTATGCTAGGTACTCATCAGACATGCAAATTGAATAAGACCAAAAGATAACTTGATACTGAATGCTGGATGGTTGAAGTGGCAAATGGGTTCTTGTGTAGGTATGGAACACATTCTGGTCATATAATGAAAACGTTGTGTGATAGATATCATTGAGTGCTTTAAAACCAAGAGAGTGCCAGATAAGTTTGGAATGATATGCAACTATAGAGTAAGTACAAGATGTTGTGTAAATGAATAGGGGCCTGTTGGGAAATGTTAAACAAATTGAGCTTGGGTATTTTGGGGTGGGGGTCATGGAGTTGAAACTGAGTAACGGTAAGAAGTGTTCATAATGATTAATACAATAAATGCATTTAATAGAGTTTGGGTGCAGTGTCTGAAATATTGTTAAAAGTCCCTAGCCACCAGATTATGAAATAGGTCAAGTAATGAAAAATAGTAGAAAAGACTTAAAGGTGTGAAGAATATTTGCAAAATACATTGAGTTCTCATCAGTTGTAAAGGGGTTGTCACACACCCACAGAGAGAGATTCTTTTTTACCTTTCATTGAACTTTAAGCAGGCAACAGGGCAAGCTAAATATTTGAACCCTGGGGCTCAATGTATTTCTAATATTTTTGAAAAGAATTATGTGTAGAGTCAATAAATCCAGGAATTTTGGCTATGGGTTTCCTTCATGCTTTTCATAAGTCTGACCCACTCCTCTACTCTGTAGAATTGTATGAAAGTAGAGTGCCCGTAAACTTTTTGCTCATTACACATTTCGCAGTAGTATATGGCAAAACCTCCCTACTGAGCAGTGCTAATATTCCCTTTCCATATTTTACATACATCATAATAAATATATAGAATGAAGTGTGGGGAAGGGCACAGTGTTTGATGAGGGTGGAATAAGAGGCTCCCAGTAGCTACCCCATCACAAGTGCCAACAGCACAGCAGCCACAGTGCACTTCCAGCAAACAGTCCCAGCATGCAAACCATCATATACCCTTAACTGCAGTATAAACAGTTAGGCAGGCTATCGAGAATTCCAGGTGAATATTCAACAATGATACTTGTATGTAAGATTTTGGAATGATTTGTAAAGAATGTTTGTGACTAAGATTTAAAACATGCTTAGTCAAATGTAAATTGTACATTTATGGCCAATATTCAGTTTTGATAAGTATAGAAATCAGGTTTTAGTTGCTTTAATATAATAATTAGAGAGAAAATATTTTGATGTGGGAGAATAAATAGACATATTACAGTACAGAGGAAATGATAAATGATACCAGAGGTGGCAGTGTTGCAGATTTCAGGTTTTATCAGATTTTTTTGCTGAACCACATTTATGGGAGTATGCATGAAGAGGTGTTGTGGTAGGGTAGGTGTGTAACACAGCTGATTCCTGAGGTGTGTGAAACACATGGCACTTCCTGCCTTGCCTTCCTTCATAATAGCACTGTGGATTACATTAAAGTTTGACTTTGTTGCAGAGACGTGCTGACACAGCACTAATCCCATATCTACTTATGAAGCAATCTGAAATAGAAAATGTGAGGAAAAAACATAAATCCACATGATCATGTCTTTGGAGATATATAACTCGATTAAAATAATGGCCAAATTATTATAGAACACCAAAGGTCAATGTATGAATGCAAAACAAAGAAAAGAGCAAAATACATTTTAATATGTGTCCTATCATGGGGTGGCATGAGCTCTTTGCATTCAGATTGTAGCAATGGGAGAGTTTTCATGGCAGGTAACTGTCCCCTATAATCTGGATGAAGTGTGACATCTGGGAGATGACCTGGGGTTCTGGACCAGTCTGGATGGGGTTTGGAATTTTACTGCTGATCTTGGCTAAGGGTTAAGGGTTCTTGAGTCCAGGACGAGTTGGGCTGGGTAGTTATCACTAACACTAGTCATAAGTTATCATTACTGTTTTCTGAGACGTTGATCTCATTTAGGAAGTTCCACCTGAGCTGAGAGTATAGGACCTCCAGGGTGACCGAAGCCTTTGATCCTGTATTCTCACCTGGCATACTTTGCTTCTGTACTGCTTGGCCTGTTCCCAGCAGAACAGATTAATCAACTGTTCAGGTCGGATCAAGCTGTGTAAATCAATTAAGCATTAGCAGTGTGGGACTGGTCAATCAAAATTTCATTATATTACCCCATTTGGAGAGGACCCCCAGCAGAGAAGTGGAATCTTTTTTTTGCTTATATACATATAAATAAATACATACATACACACACACATAAATATGCATATATATATATATATGCATGTTTATCTTGTAGTTTATCTTGCTTTATGATATCTCCATAAAAATTCCTCAAGGGTAACATTATCAAAGAGAAGAACATTTTATGGTATAAGGAGAACACTTGATCAATCTTACTCAAATGTTAAAGGATTTTCAACATCTTCCAAATATGCTTCTGTCAGTACTTGATTTGATAAATAATAGTATTGTCAGATATGCAGGGAAATTATAAGTAATAGAAATGTTAAAATGAGAACATTTTTGACAGTCATAGATGAGAGGAATTTCTTGTCTTTTAGTCCTTTTCAGCAAAGTTAAAATGCAAAATGGCTAAGATACTAATGTGGCTGAGAGACACGAATGTGTCCGAGATATGAATATGGCTGGAATGTGGCTGTGAGACTTGAATGTGGCTTCGAGACTTGAATGTGGCTTCGAGACTTGAATGTGGCTGTGAGACTTGAATGTGGCTGTGAGACTTGAATGTGGCTGTGAGACTTGAATGTGGCTGTGAGACTTGAATGTGGCTGTGAGACTTGAATGTGGCTGAGAGACTTGAATGTGGCTGAGAGACTTGAATGTGGCTGAGAGACTTGAATGTGGCTGTGAGACTTGAATGTGGCTTCGAGACTTGAATGTGGCTGTGAGACTTGAATGTGGCTGTGAGACTTGAATGTGGCTTCGAGACTTGAATGTGGCTGTGAGTCAGGAATGTGGCTTAGACACAAATATGGTTGTGAGACATGAATGTGGCTTCGAGACTTGAATGTGGCTGTGAGTCAGGAATGTGGCTTAGACACAAATATGGTTGTGAGACTTGAATGTGGCTTCGAGACTTGAATGTGGCTGTGAGTCAGGAATGTGGCTGTGAGACTTGAATATGGTTGTGAGACATGAATGTGGCTGAGCTAAGCTTACTTGTAGCAGCACCTGATCATACTGAGTGGGAGGCAAACTGTTAGCACATCCCTTGCAATCATCATGTACCATATTCTCCTCAATTAGTGCTACACATCAGCTACATTTCCCTCACAATGTACCATATTCCACTAAATGATTCCTTTAACAATCTTCATGTCTCATATTCCATTAAATGGTTTTCATAACATGTACCATATTGCTCTTAATGATTCCAATAACAATCTTCATGTACCATACTCTACTAAATAAGTGCTACATATTGGGTAGATTCATACAATTTTCATGTGCCATATTTATCCTGAATAATTGCCAGTAAAAAACTGTAGTGAGCTCATTATTTAGAGCTCATTTGGACAGGGACCTATCCTGCACTAAGCAAACTGAGGTTAACATTGAGAACTGAATGGTTTGCTGGTTTGGTAAGTTTATATTTCATGGCAGGGCCTGCAGTTTAATTGTGCATTCACAGAGAAAGGATAGAGACAGGAAAATGTACATAGAGAAATCAATACCAGATGAATGAGTCATTTATATGTCACTTATTTCCACAACCTGCCAGGTATTGCTTCTTCTGCCGTCACTCTGTACTCTCATAATGACATACAGAACATTTCAAAGCAGGTAATGGGTGAAAAAAGGTGTTGAAAACTTGTTACGGTTCTGTACAGAATTATAACTTATCCCTTGTGGATGCTGATGTGAATGATACCTTGTCCATTGTGGGTGTTGAAAAGAAATTATAACTGATCCCCTTTTCTGGTAAACAAACCCAAATTGAACCGCCTTTGTGGGTGCTACCACTGAGTATTGTAATTGTTCTCATAACAAATTCAGTTATTTGATATTTATCATACATTTTTCAAGACAAACTCCTTTGACTTATGAATGCCAATTTTGTTATATAAAATAGTTATTTCATACCTATTAGTATACTGACATCCAAATTGTAATATATATTACCCATTGTTTATCTGATACTAATTAATGATAGAAATATGTGATATAGTCTATAAAACGTGCCTGAATTTGAGTTTATAATCCAAGATCATTATCATTCAGAAAAGTGATACGCTGGTATTTGCCTTATCATAATCACAGTAATGATTTATGACATTTGCATTAATGCTGTTGGTGACCATAGCTTATTTGCTTTGTCTGACAGATTTTATGGCTGTGTCTGTTCTATCATGTGCTTGAATATCTGTAACGATTGATAACCAGTGAGTAAATGTTGTGAGTTCCATTGGACATTCTCACTTACAATTTCCATGTAATGTGCATATCTTTAGAAAAAAAAGGTTTTACTCCAACAACTTATCTGCATTTTCTCTTTTGTATATTAGTTCCTGTTAACTACATGTTATTTCACACTAAAGGTGTTTAAATGGAATGCTATTCTTTTACTAGTGTTGATCAAATTGCCTCGGATATACATTATATATATATATCATGCAGATATTGATCATTGCCATGATTTTATGACAGTAGAGTTGGCATCCTATATTGACAGGCCTTGATATTTATAATTTAACATTTCAAATGCGCTTTGAGAACTTGTTGAAGATTAGTTGTCCTGACATCTGTTTAACTTACCTGAATTAAATTTAAAATTATGTGCCAGACAAAAAGGCTAAAGTTTTCAACAAGAAATAGATTTTTGCATGTGTGTGCAGGACGATTTTAAAATCTACTTGCCTTAACTTGTCCAGGAGGATAAAAAAAAACCTCCCAGTATTTGGGCAAGTGGTTATTGTCAAAGCTAACCTGCGTAATATATATGGCACAAATATTGTTCTCATATTTTAGAAAAGGCCAAAAACCTACATGGTGATTGCATGCTGAATGTTTGGGAAAATGTCACTGTAACCTGAATGAGCTAGTTTTCCTGACAGAATTTGATAGATTTTGAAGGAAATCACCTGTTTTGCTTGGCAGTGTGGCTGATATTCTCACAGCAATATATAGGCTGTGAAATAGTGAGCAGCATGCACTCTGTGAATCACTCACAATTCCAAGATTGGTGTTACTGCTTGAGGAGCATGGGGGAGATAGCAGGAGGGGTTTGTAGAATAATGGGAAACAATAATGATATCACGGAGTGGGGTGTCTGAGATGTTCTAACCCTTAAGTGTTTAGTTGAGAACACAACCCATAGTTTGGGACTATAACAGGTGGGGATTACGTGCAGTTTGTATTGTGCAGAAGCCTGGAACCAGTCTTTGATTTGTGTTCCCAAAGTCTCTTAAGTGTGCACATCTTTATCGCAGTTTAAGTGGCAAGACACAAAATGAGTGAAGAGCTTGACATTAAACAGTGGCCAGGTGGCCCTCAAGGGGGTTTTGAGCTACTGAGCCAGTAGTTTTTAAATACTTCTTGCACAGTTTTAAATGAATATTTCTTATTGGCTCCCGCCGCCAGAGCTGAGTGGGAGCTATGTTATTAGGCTCCATCCCTGTGTTTTGGCTGGGTGACATTTAACTGTATCTCACCATTTTGACAACGGACTGGTGGGAGCATATGGGGCTTGTCAATATAATTGAGTCCTGCTTTGCATGGCAGGCTTGGTACTCTCTCTGGCAGGCTTATTGCACTCTCCAGCAGGCATGTTGCACTCACTCTCCAGCAGGCTTGTTGCACTCACTCTCTGGCAGGCTGAATATTCAATCTGGCAGGCTCTTTCTCTTGCAGACTGGGTGTTCTCTCTGGCAGGCATGTTACACTCACTCTCTTGCAGGCTTATTGCACAGTGCAGACTCTTCTTTCTCTGTCTGACTGAGTTCTCTTTGGCAGGCTGAGTGTTCTCTAGCAAGTCGAGTGCTCATGGGCAGGCTGAATGCTTTCTGGTAGGCCGACCACTCTTCGGCAGGCTGAGTGCTCTTTGGCAGGCTGAGTGCTCTCTGGCAGGCTGAGTGCTCTCTGGCAGGCTGAATGCTCTCTGGCAGGCTAGGTGTTCTCTGGCAGGTTGAGTGCTCTTTGACAGGCCAGATGCTCTCCGGCAGGTTGAGTGCTCTCTGGCAGGCTAGGTGTTCTCTGGCAGGCCGGGTGCTCTCTGGTAGGCCGGGTGCTCTATAGCAGGTTGAGTGCTCTCTGGTAGGCTGGGTGCTCTCTGGTAGGCCGGGTGCTCTCTGGCAGGTTGAGTGCTCTCTGGTAGGCCGGGTGCTCTCTGGTAGGACGGGTGCTCTCTGGTAAGACGGGTGCTCTCTGGTAGGTTGAGTGCTCTCTGGCAGGCCGGGTGCTCTCTGGTAGGACGGGTGCTCTCAGGCAGGCAGGGTGCTCTCTTGCAGGCTGGATGTTTTCTGGCAGGCTATGTGCACTTCCAGGCTGGGTACTCTCCAGCAGGCTGGAGGTTTACACTGTTTCATAGGGCCAGATGTGGACTTGGCTGCACTCTCTGCTCCCCACACAAACATTTCCAACTCCATAGATATCATGTGACACTCACCTAAAATATGTATCACACTTTCACAGCACTCTAAAATATTGATAATGATGATTATGAATTTATGATGAATATGACTGACAAAAAATGATAATGACGAAAATGACGATGACACCAAATGATTTTGTCAGGCCTAATCTACTTGACCTTTAAACTGGCTTAGATGAAGAAAAAAATTGTACATCAGAAGAAATTGTGGGTAAAAGTATTTCATTTTAAGTTGTGGATCAGTAAAATTTGTCCAGTATGAGGCAAAAATATCCAGTAGTTTTACCACCAGGTGACAGCATTGAATATATTTAGCCTAAAGGGGGCAGCAATGTGCACTGAACACTTCATATGATGTTTCCCATGTATTTATCCTTTGCTGTTGATTTAGTCTTACACCTGGCATGGTTCAGAATATACACAAAGTACAGTTGGTATCTCCTGATGAAAGTTACACAATCTCCAGTGGGCAATTATCACAGGAATTTGCATGAAGAATTCTTGATGAAGTGCAGGTATGCGTAATACTGTGTGGGACCTTGCATAGTTTACACACCTTGACCTGCCTTGCTGGTGGTGCCAGCTGGTGGCCACAACCCTAACAATGTAACATCTGCCCTGAACTGTCATGTTTATTGTCCGTTCAGGTTGCATCAGCTGGGCTTCCCCACCTTAAGTCTTGTCACTCAGTGTGGAAGTCTTGTCAATTAGTCACACTTCATTTTGATTAATGAAGACAATATGTTTGTGATCACGCATTTGAGGGACATCTGAAAATTGTTGAGACACTTTTTGGTCAAATATCAAGGATTTTTATTGGAAATATTTAAAGCTTGGCTTGGGCAGTGAAAAGAAAAGTTACGACTTGAAATAATGAGACCGTGTTTATTTGATTACCAGCATATGGGTAAACACTGATGCTGGCCTCAAGTCAGTTTGGCTGATGACATATGATGTGTTTTGAAAGTGAACTGTTGCTGAATGTCAATCAGGTTGGAATGTCTAGAACTAACACAGACATAGGTGGTGTGACTTTGATAATGACTTTTAAAATGTGATTGGATGCATTTGAATAGTGAATGAATTCATGATGAAACCGACAATGGATGGATGAAATCATGGATTAGAGAGTTATTTGAGATGATAAGGCTGAGAGTTTGTGAATATGTTCTTTGGATGCTTTGAAATGTAGGTAAAACCTTCCTTTGTGCATTATTTCATAGATTAGAATTACCATCAGAATTCAGTGTACACTTGTTCTATGCTATTATACTTTCTCTCCTTCACTCTCTTGTAGAGATGTCTGTCTTTTGTCAACTGTCTTGTCTGTTTTGCATAACTGAGTGAAGTACAAATTCTTATATTGATTTGTGAAATAATCATAAAAGATAAATCCAAATTTATTTCCAATTTCCACATGTGAATGACGTTCATATAATGTTTACTGTTTTCTTGCAGAAGTACCCTTGTTGAGCAGGGAGAAAGTAACGTGAAAAGGTAACCCTCAGATATCCATGTTGTCTAGTGTGGTCTGCCTTCACAAGTTGGAACCAGGCATCTTATTGGTCACACACACACAAGGGTGAACAGCTGACGTCATGAATGGCCATCACCTCACCTCCTTTGATCATGCACACTTTATCATGCATGACCAAATGAGGTCACATTAATGTGTGACCAAATAGATGTTTAAAATTTGGCTCCAACTTTTTAATTTGTGTCTCAATATACTTTGCATTTTACAATCAGCTAGAATTATCTCAGTAAATCTTCACAAACTATATTTCAGAATCATTTTTAAGACATTTATTTTTACATTATTGTTATTAATTTTGTAAATATTTTAGCTTGTTATAATCAGTCATGCTTTTGAACATAAACTGCTTCTTTCTTTGATGCCAATGATTTGAAGCAAGCCATAATATCCGTGGTTGCAAGCATTTTTTTCCTCTGTAGCCCAGATCATGACACAAATCCATTATGAGAACTAACTCATGACAAATCATGACACAAATCCATTCTGAAACCAAGCTCATGACAAATCATGGCACAAATCCATTATGAGAACTAACTCATGACAAATCATGACACAAATCCATTATAAAAATAAGCTCATGACAAATCATGACACAAATCCATTATCAGAACTAATCCATGACAAATCATGACACAAATCCATTATGAGAACTAATCCATGACAAATCATGACACAAATCCATTATAAAAATAAGCTCATGACAAATCATGGCACAAATCCATTATGAGAACTAATCCATGACAAACCATGACACAAATCCATTATCAGAACTAATCCATGACAAATCATAACACAAATCCATTATCAGAACTAACTCATGACAAATCATGACACAAATCCACAAGGAGAACAAACTCATGACAAATCATAACACAAATCCATTATGAGAACTAATCGATGACAAATCATAACACAAATCCATTATGAGAACTAATCCGTTACAAATCATGACACAAAACTCTTATGGGAACTAACTCATGACAAATCAAGTTGCTCCCATTTCTTGTCACATTCTTCTGGCTCATGAGTTGAACCAACAAGTCTAGAACAAATTACATCAGTCAGACATGAAGTAATAATGAATTCTTAAAGAAGAATTAAGAGATCTTGCAATGATTTGGTGTGTCTTTTTTATAAGAACGTGGGAAATCTTGATTTGATTTTTACATGAGAGTAACGGCAGTCAGCTGCCTGACACTAAACAGTCTAAACATTGGATTGTCATCTTTCACAAGGAAACTCTTGGCCAGATGTTGTCTACAACAAGAAATTAAAAAAATAATACTGTGCTGAAAATGACTTTAATTTTACATTAATTAGCTTATAGTTGAGGTATTTGGAATCCACAAATATTGGGAACATATCATGGTTATGGTGAAGATAGGCGAATCCATTTAACTTGGAGGCCTGAGGCGGGTTGCTGCCTATTGGTTTGTTTGGCAGGTCACCAGAAACCTGATATAAGACACTTTGTTATTTGCTTGACAGATACATTATCTCTTGCAACTTGTCTCAGCTATCTTAATAATAATCCTATGATGTCTTTACGCACATCCGATTTTGGAACCAATCAGGGCAGTTGAAACAATGGTGGGAAACGGTAGCAATCATTTCAACCAATCAGAGAGCAGCTAACAGATGATTACAAGAAGTGTCCATATTAACAATGGCGGGAAGCGGTGATCACCATGTGTCTACATTTCAACATCGCACTGATGACTTTCTCAGAATAAATAACTGAGAAAAAAATGTTTATTGATAAGAGTCATTTGGGGCAGCTACGGATAGTCTAGTTAAATATATTTGTTTCATTCTTGGATCAAAATACAGATTTCTCATGGCACTCATGTATCATGCTGAAGGTGTGGGATGTTTCATAACCTGTTTGCAAAATTATCATATCCACATTGTTGACAACTCACAAACTGATGACATGTACCCATCTATAACGTTTACCACAGGGGGTTGGAAAATATCAAGATTCGCAGTGACATACACTGTGCTTTGTACACTTAGCTGTTTCATGAAAAAGATACTTTCAAAGATCGAGATACCATGTGCACTATAAAAAAGTAGGACTTTATTTTTTAGGTGAGTTGCATAATGTTGTATGAAGCAATACTTCTTTCCATGTTGAGTACACTATTGGGTGGGATCATGATTTTTGCAGGCAAAGATATATTCCAGGTGTTGAGAGTATTCCACTTGGATATGCCTGTATCATGGCAAGAGGGCAGCTTTTTGTGAGCCCATGTTGTTTATACAGTGAATGGAGAAGTTCCAATTACTAGAGTGAAGTACCCTGTCTGACAGGTGGGGACAAACGTCCACAGAATATACTGTATATACATAACTTCCTTTTTTTTTCTTTTTTTTTTCAAAATTTGATTTCTCTTTTCATCCTTATAATATCAAGGAATGTATATTTCTGTATATTTATTTATTTATAGAAGGTCTTCACTTATCATACATTGCAGTATTACAGGAAGGAAGCACTTCAGCTAACTATGGCAGACAGTTCAGATATGTGGCCCAGTTTTTTTGTTATCAACAATATGCAGAGTTATACAAGCTGTCAGAGGTGGTGCCCCCTGTGTGACACTTCTGACACTATTCGGAAGTAACACGCTTCAGTTGGCTTTTAAGATGATTTGGCTTTGTGTTTAACTGGCAAATTGATCAGAATAAGAGTGTGTTTGATAAACACTTGCAATACCGTTGATGATATGAGGGAAGGGAGTTTTCCTTTGTTGCTTATTTTGGAAGGAATAGGCTATTAACCTGTGATTTCTAAAAATACAAGTGGGGAGATTTGTTCAGTGTTACAGATGACACCTCCACAACAGATATGTGTCAATAAACCTGCTCAGCAGCATTTCACAGACATACACTCTTTATACAATGGGGCATCTGCTTGATACACACAGATATTTTTGTTCCTAAGGAAATTAGGATTGATTGGAATGTAAGACTTCCTGGACAAGAAATGAACAATTCAGTGCAATTGCGGAATTATAAAGAGAAGAGATAAAAAGTGTTTTGCAGTCAGGTAACAGTGTTATAGACGTTTTATTAATATTATTATTATTAGGCAATAGAAAAACATAAATTTCCTGACTCACAGGGGAATGTTGTCATTTAGAAGTGGAGAGCAGGAAAGTACAAGATGACAACATGATGAAGGAATAATGTACTGTGATATACTCACCTGGTTCATGTCAAGTGCAAATCCCACAGTATAACTATTGATATACTTTCCTGGTTTATTTGGAAGAGTCTGTAGTGTTGATTTATGGCCATTTATATATATGAAGGGGAAAGATGACAGTCTTAAGAATAGCAGTCTTAATGATGAATATTAACATCTTTCAGTGGCTTCCTAAGAAAGCTTGGGGAGATCCAATAGAGATATGGGGACAAGACTGCTAAGCAGCAATGAGATGGTAAGAAAGCTTGGGGACAACTCGTCAATATGAAATAAGTCTGTTGGGAAATATATGTTTACTGTTAGGACAATCAGTCAAGATAATGAGAATAGAGTGCTGCAAGGAATGCTATATTAAAAGAAAGTTCAAGGACAACCAGTCGAGATGGAAGGGACAAGTAAGCTGAGAAGTGAAGCTGATAAGTTCCTGGTGTACAATATCAGGCTGGAAGATAAGCTGGACAATATATTTGCCAAGAAATGTGTTATTTTTTTAGACAATACACTTGGAAACTTTCCTCTAGCTTGTGGCAAGGACCCATGACAGGGACCCCATGACATGCCTCCAGGACACTTTGCAGAAGGAGATACTGTCATGAGGCTTGGACCACCTGATATTACACATGGCTGGGATGGTTTCCTGTGTCTTGATAAACACACAGGTCAGCCATGCCTAGTGCTTGGTGGGTGAGTGAGAAGCATACAGAGGAACTGTATGGATATATTGTTGTCCTGCAGCCAAGTGACACATCACAGGTCATGGTTTCCCTCCCCGAGCTGGGGGCTCTCGGGCTAGATGGTCGGTGTATGTGTGAGCGAGGGCAGGTGACTAAGCTGGAAGTAGCTGCGTGTCCAAAATAGCAGTGAGCGGAGTCCTTGTCATGTGTGGATCAGATGTAGCGAGGGCTGCTCACACTATATGATAGGCTGACGGAATGCCGCCACTGCAACACACGCTGTAATATCCATGTCACAAAGCCTCACCACTTCTCACACAAACTTAAACATGGAACTTTGATCCAACTTCACAACCACCCAGTAGTTAAGTGATGGATTACCACTCTAAGGTGTGTTATACTGATCTGTGATAATCCTGTGATATTGGGATAATAAAGGATTAAGGTGCAGGGATTAGGCATGGCTTGCCGATGTGTGGGGTCAACACGACCATGGAGCCCCTCCTGCATGCTCCATTGGCAACCAATTTATAGCTGTCAACTCTACCCCATCTACACATTGTAAGTACCCTCTCTATACATACCTAGTAAGTACCCTATCTATACATATCTAGTACCACATCAATACTTTAAAAGCACCCAGCTGAAACAATGTAAATAGCCTGTCTATACATTAAAAGTAACAGATTTGTACAGCTTTGGTACTCTATCTATACATTATTAGTACCCCATTCATTTATTGTTAAGCACCCAGTCTGTACATTAAGTACCCAGTCTGTACATTAAGTACCCATACATTAAAGTACTCAGTCTGTACATTAAGTACTCAGTCTGTACATTAAGTACCCAATCTGTACATTGTTAGTACATGATTAAGAAATTGTATGAACCCTGATTATACTGTTTTTAAACATTAAAAATGAACGATCCATACATACAAGATTTTAATTGATTTGTTTTGAGATATGATTCATATATATGTATAGACAACTTCTTTGAGGAAGAAGAGACAATTTTATTTGCAACAAAAAATACAAAAATAATTTTTTAAAGATTGTTGTGTAGAATGGCATGAGCAGTAATGTTTGACTATTTGGCCAGCTGAGGCCAGGCAATTAAGCCAAGTTGGTCAGAATAACAGGTCATATCAGATGAATATGAAAATAGTCATTGTTAGTATCAGCATGCGTGTAGGTCACCAGGACAGACACCAGAGGTCACTACTAGCCCCTAGCATCCTCTTGTTAAATGCTGCCTCTCTCATGTTAAGCATTCTCCTCACATTAAATCTCATCTCATGTGTTTATAACCCTATGCACTAATTACATGTGTATGTATCATAAAGATACATCTTTAAACAGTGGACCATAGGGTATTCTAAAAAATAACATTTGTTTTAAGTGCAAAATATGAACTCGTATTGTTTCTGAATGCCAAGTATACAACATTTTTATTGCCTTTGCAGGTTTGGTGACATTGCATCAGAGTAAACATATTTTCTTGGTAATTGTAAACAAAATGTTCAGTTTTTATGATGTTTTGACAGTGGTGATAGAAGCAATGTTTTGTGTGAAGCCTTTCGGCTATAAAGCAGTAAATTATCAGGCATTCCACAATGCCACATTCCAGTAGGTGGCACCAGTGGCACTCTTAAAAAGACTCCAAATATCCTATGGAAGAACTGGGAATTCAGACAGTAAAAGTTTGAACATCATTTTGAAAGCATGTAAACCTTAAAAGGGATTAAGCACCAATAGAGCTAAAACAATGGACTCTAAAACATGCATTTCCACAGTGAATTAATTATGTGAGAAAATTATTATACCACAGGGTCGCAGGGATTTATAAGTATGTGAATACAGTTTATTGTCAAAACAACTGTGCTTGATAGACAATGTAAATAGATAATGATTATATAGTCAGGGCATGTGACAAGTGGTCAGAGGGTTGACAGTTATTGGGATCATGATGGTATGATGAGGGATATTAGGCCTGGCACAGAGTTGTGTGTCAAGCACTTAGCACAACAATTATCTCATTTGACAGGTGGAGTGGAGGCACACAATTATGTACTACCTAATAGGCATAACATGTGAAATTGTGTTACATCCATCCAATTTAGAAAGCCAGTTAGTAATAATATATATATATATATATATATATATATATATATATATATATATATATATATATATATATATATATATATATATATATATATATATATATATAATTTAAATATGAATTTAATTCAGTAATAAAAAAAACATTTATGTGCATACCATTTTAAAGACAACAAGCTGGTTCTAGCTTGTCATGTAACAATACATAAGCTGGTACCATACCATGGGATTAACTGGTACTCTAAAAGGGTATTTGCTGGTATATCATTGAACTGACTGTCTGTCAGAGTCATAATTATAACGATAATTGAATAATGAGCTAACACGTCATGACCTTACTGTGACCTTGCTCTTTTATGACCTTGTTAGGACCTTGTTATACCTTGTCCTGCAGGCATGTCCTCATCAACAGGTTCTCAGACTAATATTGGAACAAATATGCAATATTTGGTAAACACTGACTTTTTTTATGACAAAAAAATGACGTTTGCCAATTAGCCCTCGTCTCTGATAGCTATACATGTACTTTCTCATAATATATTTTACTATTATTATTATTATTACATATATTTCTCATTGCTCTCAGAATATAAAATATTGCTAAAAGAATGACTATCCAGGTTATTTTGTTTCCTCTCAGAATATAATGTCTTGCTTTAAGTGGCTACAACAATGTCAGGAAATATGTCTGAGCTTTTAGAAGTGAGGAAATGTAATACAGAATATAAACAGTTGATTTTGACACAAAGACTTTGAAATAATCACAAGAGTTTTGTTCCAAAATAGCTTGTTTCCAAATGTTCCTGAATATTTGATTAACACTGCTTAGTAGTATGAAATGCCTGGTTTTTATAATGGGCTGAATAGCTGCATCTAGCTCACATCAGGACAGTCTCCCTGGACTAGGTTTGTGCATCTGGAAGTTATTATAGTGCTCAGAGGACATTTTAAGAGGAGATTTGTAAGATGACACCTGTTGCAGGACACATTTTCATAGACTCGGTGGCAGGTTTAACTTCAGGGGTTATTCTTGCCTTGAGGCCAGTTTGGGACCATTGTTTCCATTTTCTGCTGCTTGGTTTGTTGTCAAAATTCCAAATGTGTTGAATCTATGATTTCCATAGCAAACACCAGATGGCACTGTGGCCATCCTGCAGGCAATAGTTAAGGCTGCAGTGTCTGTCTGTATGTCAGCAGCAATGAGACTCTGCTTACCAGCCCTGCACGATGGAGGATGGTGTGGTAGTGGCCTGAGGAGTGCAGTTATATTGATGAGTGGATGTGTGAGGCAGGGCCTACCTGCTGCAGCTGGCAGCAGTGTCACCGCGGATAACTCCAGGGACACAGAGGACACGGACTCCCACTGCCTCGTCTTGCCATGCGGTCTCACCGCACCTCACCACTCTGATCTGCTGCACGCTACTTGGTGTGACATATGTATGACTTAGTGCGAAGGGAGGGATGATGATGATGATGATGAATGCGGCGCCTCAGCCTCCGCAGCCATCCAGATACCAAGCAAGTGCAGGGGGTGCCATACCCAGCAGAACAATACTGCCATGTGAAACGCTCACTCCTCTCATACACTAGAGGTTTATCATTAATGGAAATCCAAAGTTGGATTATTGCCTGGTAATAGAGCAATGTTAACACACTTGACAGCTGATTGCCAAGCAGAATGGATTATCTAATACTCGGGAGTGTGTTTTGTAGAACAATAGTTGTTAATTGTTATTGAAGCATTGGAAAGCATCTCTTGCACAGTTCTCGGCTGTGTTTATCGCTGATGCTGGATTATTTCTCGTCCTGCTTGCTGGTATCAGACTGGATTACTGGATTAACAGGTGGAGTTTGGGGATAAGTCATTGTCATCCAACACAAATATCAGATCATAGGATTAATGCCCAGCAAAGTCTCAAGGTGGATGCCTAGCAAATTCAGATTATAGAAACTCCAAGTGGGTCTTTGGTTTTTTAGACTGTTAGATATATAAGGATTTTGCATCAGAGGTGTCATTGTTGAATTTGAAGAACACAGAGTAGGATTTAATAGAAATTGGAGGTTTAATAAGTATACGCTGTTTGATACTGCATAGACCTTTCCTATTGTGTGGTGAAAAGAAGCCTTCAGGATTACCAGAAGGACACAGGGATTCTCAAGGCTTTGACCCTTTATAATCACGACGGCGTTCAAGTTTCCGCTGGTGTTACCGGCATTGCCGCCCACACGAGACTTCCTCCAAGATGTGGTACAGCTGACGGCCGGGGCACTGAGCCGCGTATTTACACCAGCAATCATGCCCTCCCGAGACAGGTGAGTCCACCCCACCCCCACCTCTCCGTCATCAAACCACCAACTCTGCTTCCACGGACATATTTCTCAGTGACAGTACACAGGTGTTAATTAGAACTATTATCTTATGCAATACAAACCTATCACACCATTTCTGTCTGCATAGACCTCTTCTGGTACATGTTTTAAACTGATACTTGCAAGTTTCTCATTTTCTCAGCTGATCCATTTGTATATTACAGATTTGCATATTTCAGATCCACACTTGGAGATCTGATACCTCAAAACCTGAGATAAAAGTTTGCTCCAATTTTGCAGGATTTGCTTGCTATCCTTTTCATTTCCTCCATTTCCCTTTTCACAGTTGGTGGCTGTCCTGTATATGGGCTGAGCATGTTTTTCCTTGGGAATGTCTATATGTTTCCATCTCACAATTTTGGCAGTGTCGGCTCGTCATATCATGCTCAAGCTCTCTCGTCTGCACGCTATTCTCATGTCAGACACCCAGGCTCCACCAGACAATGCATACGAACAGGAGTAGTGTGGAGCGGGTGGCAGATTCCTTAGAAAGTTTCTAAAATCAATAGCTACCAATCAATTATGTGCCGCAAATGTCTGTGTTCATTCTCAGGTTGTGAATGAGTGAAGGTCATAAAGTGGAGGCTATGAACAAACTGTCTTCCTGGCTGCATACTAAATATACTGAAAGAACCAAGAGAAAAGGAGGACGTGTGGCTGGAATATGTACAAAAAAATATGGGCATCACTTGGCTTAAGAATAATATGAAAGCTTAGACTAATATAGATAGATTTGACCCCACTTCTTATAAACTTACTGCTCAAAGAATGAAAATTAAAAGCCTGATCAATAATGGATGGGAGATAAATTGTCATGAAGGGTTTGTAGGGATTTGTGAGTGGTCTGTGCACAGTGAAGGACATGAATTAGCCTCATTTATAATTCTTGGCCATTTTGGTAGTGTGCTATCTTCTGCTGTAGGCTTACAGGTCGTCCTTAGGCAGGGCTTATTGAAGGCTTATATGGGGTTCTCATAGGAGCTTATTGATGCTTATGGAGGCTTATATGAGATTCTCAGAGGGAGCTTATTGATAGCTACTGCAGGCTTATATGGGATTATCAGATGGAGCTTATTGATAGCTATTGCGGGCTTATATGAGATTATCAGATGGAGCTTATTGATAGCTATTGCGGGCTTATATGAGATTATCAGATGGAGCTTATTGATAGCTACTGCAGGCTTATATGGGCTCTCAGGGAGCTTATTGATAGCTACTGCAGGCTTATATGGAATTATCAGAGGGAGCTTATTGATAGCTACTGCAGGCTTATATGAGATTCTCAGATCAAGCTTATTGATAGCTACTGCAGGCTTATATGGGATTCTCAGAGGGAGCTTATTGATAGCTACTGCAGGCTTATATGAGATTCTCAGGGAGCTTATTGATAGCTACTGCAGGCTTATATGGGATTATCAGATGGAGCTTATTGATAGCTACTGCAGGCTTATATGGGCTCTCATGGAGTTTATTGATAGCTACTGCAGGCTTATATGGGCTCTCATGGAGTTTATTGATAGCTACTGCAGGCTTATATGGAATTATCAGAGGGAGCTTATTGATGGCTACTGGAGGCTTATATGAGATTCTCAGAGGGAGCTTATTGATAGCTACTGCAGGCTTATATGAGATTCTCAGATCAAGCTTATTGATAGCTACTGCAGGCTTATATGAGATTATCAGATGGAGCTTATTGATAGCTACTGCAGGCTTATATGGGCTATCAGGGAGCTTATTGATAGCTACTGTAGGCTTATATTGGCTCTCACGGAGCTTATTGATAGCTACTGCAGGCTTATATGGGCTATCAGGGAGCTTATTGATAGCTACTGCAGGCTTATATTGGCTCTCACGGAGCTTATTGATAGCTACTGCAGGCTTATATGGGCTATCAGGGAGCTTATTGATAGCTACTGCAGGCTTATATGATGAGATTCAAAGAGGGAGCTTATAGCTAGTGTATTATAAAAAAGTGGCAGTACATTATAAATTAAATATTTATTCTAATGAAACAGCAATGTCTGTGGAAAAACTGTCATGTTTTAAGAAAATATAGCAGTGTTTTATGACAAGCATGACAAGACACCAGTGCAGCCTGACAAGACAAGTGCATTTTCACAAGAGAGTAGTGTAGTATAAGATGTCTTGTCAGTTTGATGTCATTCCTTTAGCGGAGCTACTGAGGATGGTGAGTGAGCAGATACTAGGAATGAGAAGCTCTCACAACCTCTCAGATGCCTCAGATTACTGATCCCCTTGCTCCAACCCTGCATCAGATCTGTCCAGATTTATTACCAAAAATGCAAAGTTCTCTAAGTTAGTCTTGTGATTGTGTGCCGTGACAGTTTGATTCGGCAGTTCTGATTGGTTGCATTATTGAACTTGGGCAGAAATAACACCTTGCATAAAATAGTGTTTGCCACGCCTTAAGCAATGCAACTCCACTGGCAAAGTTCAAATAAGTACTCCTTTGTTTTCATGATGACAGGTTGGGCCTGAGGGCCATGGGCTGACCGAATGACCCTGAATATGAATTAAATACATCATTAAAACATCACAGAATAACACTGTATTAGACCTCACAGACTCAGAGGCAGGGACTACTGTTGCTCTGGTTTCTATCTGAGTGAGTGAGGAGTACCTGTGCACTGAGTCTTGTGAGACTAACTGGATAGATGCCTTGACCTGACTGAACATATAATGATTGTTATGGACAAAGTATTGTGTTTGTGAAAGTGCAGCCACACCTGAAGGGAGAACCATAGTCCAGGAAGAATGATTATTGATTAGGCCTGGCCATTCTATCCTCAGGCAATGTGCACAAGGCTTGTACCCGCTGTGAATGTACACACCGCAGGCACACACTGTGGATCCACACCTGTATATACCCACTGTGAATTAACTTGGCATTTAAACAAACTGTGAATGCAGACATCATTGGTACCCACTGTGAATGCACACTCACCATTCTGTACCCACTGAATGGACACCATTGATAGCCACTGTGAATGCACACTCACCATCTGTACCCGCTGAATGGAAAACATTGATAGCCACTGTGAATGCACACTCACCATCTGTACCCACTGAATGGACACCACTGGTAGCCACTATGAATGCACACTTACCATCTGTACCCACTGAATGGACACCATTGGTAGCCACTGCGAATGCACACTCACCATCTGTACCCACTGAATGGACACCACTGGTAGCCACTGTGAATGCACACTTACCATCTGTACCCACTGAATGGACACCTGGTAGCCACTGTGAATGCACACTTACCATCTGTACCCACTGAATGGACACCATTGGTAGCCACTGTGAATGCACACTCACCATCTGTACCCACTGAATGGACACCACTGGTAGCCACTGTGAATGCACACTCACCATCTGTACCCACTGAATGGACACTACTGGTAGCCACTGTGAATGCACACTCACGATCTGTACCCACTGAATGGACACCTGGTAGCCACTGTGAATGCACACTCGCCATTTGTACCCACTGAATGGACACCACTGGTAGCTACTGTGAATGCACACTCACCATCTGTACCCACTGAATGGACATCACTGGTAACCACTTGGTAGCATACAGTACACACTGTGGACATACATTACCCTTACTCACAGAATGCTCACACCAGAAGTACCCAAGGTGAATGCTCACACCAGAAGTACCCAAGGTGAATGCTCACCTAAACTGACCCACTTTGAACTGACTCGCCATTAAATACAAACCATCTGTAGCCCCTGTGAATGCACACACCTTCTTGGTACATACTGTAAATGCACACATTACCCTTACCCATTGTGAATGCACATATGATAAATATCCTCTGTATTTAATCTAGGAAATGCCTTTAGAAATTATGAATCCTGTCTGTATTTTACATCAACCTGACCTTATTCTTGGCTAGCCTTGCATGTAAGTTATGGTTCTGGATGCTGCAAAAAAATAAAAGGAACCGGTCAAAAACAAAGAAGATGTCCTCTGTTTCCCACTTGGCACATGGAGATTAGGTGGCCCTCAGTGCATGTTGTGTTATGTTATTTGTGTTTTATGCCAAGAATTACATCTTTCTTGTTGGAAGGAAGTACACTCTGATGGAATGGATTGTTTGTCAGTATATGAATACCCTATGAAAATATGTCGGGAGGGAAATATACTTTTGAGAAGAGATGGAAAATTTGAGAGGAAAACAGATTACACAAACAATATCTATTTTTTTATAATGTAGGAAGCACAACTAATGATAAAAAGGGTGAAATTATTTACCCTATAAAGTTGTGGGAAACTAATAGGTTCATTTTGGCATATGTTGCAAATACAGTCTCATGCAAACTTCTCCAATAATTGCATTCTCATATTGCGTTCTAAATTCAATGGAACTGAAGACTGGCAATCTCTTCTCAATGAAGAGTCAGCAGAAATATGAACTCCCTTTGCCTCAGAGGTGAAATGATGACTGGTAAATATAGATACAGATACTGCTATGTGCAATCATGGTATGATTAATAATGATGTCAAGTTAGTCCTGGTCGTGTTCAAGGTATTATTTGGAGTGAAGTTATCTTGCGTATCGTACATTGTATGGTTTAAAATGATGCCATGTTAGCCTCTGATGATCACAGTATGGATTAGAATGATGTCAATTAGCCTCTGATGATCACAGTATGGTTCAGAATGATGTCAAGTTAGCCTTCGTAATGATCACAGTATGGTTCAGAATGATGTCAAGTTAGCCCATGTAATGATCACAGTGTGGTTTAGAATGTCAAGTTAGCCTTAATGTAATGATCACAGTATGGTTTAAAATGATGTCAAGTTAGCCTTCGTAATGATCACAGTATGGTTTAGTATGATGTCAAGTTAGCCTTCGTAATGATCACAGTATAGTTTAGAATGATGTCAAGTTAGCCTTCGTAATGATCACAGTATGGATTAGAATGATGTCAAGTTAGCCTTCGTAATGATCACAGTATAGTTTAGAATGATGTCAAGTTAGCCTTCGTAATGATCACAGTATGGTTTAGTATGATGTCAAGTTAGCCTTCGTAATGATCACAGTATGGTTTAGAATGATGTCAAGTTAGCCTTTGTAATGATCACAGTATGGTTTAGAATGATGTCAAGTTAGCCTTCGTAATGATCACAGTATGGTTTAGAATGATGTCAAGTTAGCCTTCGTAATGATCACAGTATGGTTTAGAATGATGTCAAGTTAGCCTTTGTAATGATCACAGTATGGTTTAGAATGATGTCAAGTTAGCCTATGTAATGATCACAGTATGGATTAGAATGATGTCAAATTAGCCCATGTAATGATCACAGTATGGTTCAGAATGATGTCAAGTTAGCCTTTGTAATGATCACAGTATGGTTTAGAATGATGTCAAGTTAGCCTTTGTAATGATCACAGTATGGTTCAGAATGATGTCAAGTTAGCCCATGTAATGATCACAGTATGGTTCAGAATGATGTCAAGTTAGCCTTTGTAATGATCACAGTGTGGTTTAGAATGTCAAGTTAGCCTTAATGTAATGATCACAGTATGGTTTAGAATGATGTCAAGTTAGCCTTTGTAATGATCACAGTATGGTTTAGAATAATGTCAAGTTAGCCTATGTAATGATCACAGTATGGTTTAGAATAATGTCAAGTTAGCCTTAATGTAATGATCACAGTGTGGTTTAGAATGTCAAGTTAGCCTTAATGTAATGATCACAGTGTGGTTTAGAATGTCAAGTTAGCCTTAATGTAGTGATCACAGTATGGTTCAGAATAATGTCAAGTTAGCCTTAATGTAGTGATCATAGTGTATAGCTTAGAATGTCAGGCCAAGCTTGGACAGTGTTGCCTAATTGGCATTAGATGAGTATATTCAATATAATCATTTGACCAGCAGAGGGGGCTCCCAAATGTCCATTGACTCAATGTATAATGTACAAGATAATTCATCATTTTACCTTGGAAGTGATCTCACAAAATGAATAAACAGTCTCAGATGCTAATTCAAGTCTAGTGCTTCTATGGAGTGATGCAAGAGCATGATGTTTGATGTTACAAGACAATTTGTATGTTTGATAGCTTTGACTTGTGATGAAGATGGCAAGGGGCAGGGGAAACAGAGGTTGCCATGGTTACCGGAGGCTGGACTTCATCTCCATGGTCGCTGCCGCAAGGTGGTGAATAAGACGAACACTCTGGAAAAAATCAAGGCTGTTTGCTTCAATGTTTTGACACAATAAATGCTGCAAATTTACTCGGAAACATTTCTTTGAACCCCTATGACTTCTTTGAAACCCTGTATGATCATGATCAGACTTGTAACTTACTGTGTGGTCTTAGGCAGAATCATTGTGATCAGAACAGACTGGTTGATTATTTAAGGTTAGACACTTGTGACAGACATGGAGATTTCCTCATGGAGTCTGCTGATACAGCATACAACTCTTTGTTACCTTTTTATCGAAGATTTGGCAAATCTACAATTTTGATTGACATGAACAGTTAAAATCATTACACAACTGTAAAGTTAATATTGAAAAGATGAATATGAAATATGAACCTATTTTTTTGGTAAATGTATTTTGGTGTCTTTTATTAAATGATCAATCCCTGTCTTTCATTGATCACTTCTGTGAATATCACTAAGGCAGTCAGGTCTGAGCACAGATATGGTCACGTGTAATAATGTAATAATGCAGGCACAGAGAGCTGGGTTCTTTATATTTACAAGAGATTTGAGCTGTGAAAGACTGTCTATCTATCAGAATGGACATAATATCACTTAAAACACAGTAGCCAGATTTCAGGTATGGCTTTACCATTGTCAGCAACAAATGTCGTAAACATTAAAAAAAATATATGGTACTTGTAAATTTTTTTAATGAATTTCACGAATTAAACTCCTAGATTGGCAAAAAAGTAACGTTTTTATGTTGGGAAAAAATCAACACTTGTGACCTTTCACAAACTTTTCTCACCAGTGCCTTTCATGAGGCTTGTCACAAGGTATCTAGTTACCATTTAGATATATGTCACTTATGTTGGGTGCGTCAGTGTGTAGGAGTGGAAATGATATTTCTGGAGTTGTATGTACTGTCTCAATATGGTTCCCTCAAGCAACTACATACAATACAAAAAACAACTACCACTCAACTGTATAACAAAGGGTTCTTGATAAAAGATCTGCATAGTTTGTGTTGTAAAAATGGATATTCTCATGTTTGGATCTCTAATAGTTATCTATGATATGCAAGTGAACATTTTGACGTGAGACCCTGTTCTAGTGCAGGGGACCCTATTCCTGGTCAGACAGAGCGTCCTGTTTAGGCCTTGATGTATTGTCTGTGGTATTGATTCACCATACATCAGGCTGGATCGTACAGTGAGGAGTAGGAAGGAGCTATGAAAATAGGCAAATAATAGAGCTCACTTGACTTGTTGATGTGAATATTGATAATGGGTAATCAAATAATATGTGAAATCAAAAAGAGGCAGGAAAATGAACCATCATTTCTCCAAAAAGTAACTATACGGTACATTCCTGGAAATATTAGGTGTGAACTCCAACTGCTAAAATATGGATTGAAATGTTGCTTGCTCTTCATGCACTCAACCAGTGTTAATCAAAATATTGAAAATAGTACAAAAAGAATTGAAAAGCTATTGGTCCAGGCCAGGCCAAAATTGCTCAAAGAACACAACAGGACAAGCTCAAATGGAGAACACTGGTTGCTTTTGGAATCATCAAGCATTCTGGAATTTTTTATTTGTTGTCCCCTTTTTGATACCCACAGACTTATTGCACTGGTCTAATGGGTGTGTCCAGAATGTGTATTTTCACGTGTTTATTCCACAGTTTGTGACTCATTCATCCATTTCTCATTGCTATTTTTTTTATAGAAAAAAACTATGGTTGTTTTAGTGTGGATCAATGAATGATTCAGAGGTCAATAAAAGCTGTTTTGTGAGTGGGGAGCTGTAGCATGGTGAGCGGAGGGGAGAGTGCACTTGTAATATGTCTAATACATCACTGTGCTTTGATTCCTCTATATTGCTAGTTTGCCTGTTTTGAGGATGGTGCGTACATGACACAATCCTTGAGAGTTGAGATTTAAAGTAGCAAAATAAAGACAAGTTATAACAAGATTGTATATCTTTATTACATGAGACTTCCTGTAAGCATTTACAAATTTATCCAAAATCAAACTGAATTTATCCAAAATCAATTGGGATGGTTCCTTTCTGACAATGGGTATGATTTTTACCCCTTTTGCATATTTTGCAGAAGGAAAACCTCGTGAACACAATAAGTTGAGAACAAATAAATGCAGCTTTACCACATATAAACCATGGATGCATCCTGCCAATATTTTGAAATGATGTGTTTGTCGATGACCTTGACCTTCATATTACAGTTGCATGACATAGATAGGGATGCTTTCAGCTGATCCCCAGGGTATTGCTTCTTGATATTCAAAAGAATGGATAATTTGTGATGTTTCAGGGGGCATAGTAGACACTATTGCTTTACCCTTTTGCTCCAGTATTGTGGGTCACTCAAGGAATCTAGGGTCATGGCTTTTTGAGGACCCAAAGAAGGGGATATTTGGAATAATCCAAGTCATATGGCTTCTTGATATACTTGAATATTGGTAATATTTTACTTTCCATAGTATAGACTCATCATCTGTAATATGAGGGACACTTTTTACAGGTTTGTTGACAGAAATTGTTTACGGAACTGTATAGATTACTCACCAGATGCCAGCACAATCTGCACATCCTGAATATGACACAGAGTTCTTCTTTATGTTGGTAAACTAGATCACATGAGGATAACACGTATTTATATTATCACATGGACATCTGAGTCAGATCAGGTATCATGTCTGATCACATGAAACACATGATAGCTCTATTGTAGAATAGTCTACATTCTCATAGCAATACATTCATGCTGGTCTTTCTTGCTGATATATATGGCTTACATTTGTTAATTAAAGAATATGCGAACTTTTGGCAGTGTCAAGGGACATTTGGTATCTGTGTGTCATTGTTAATTTGAATGCACAAAAATATTTCCAAATTTGGGTTATAGATAGAAGTGGAAATTTAACTGGCAGTTCGCTCGAACCCACTAAAGTCCCATAAATATATATTGCTAAATTATCCTGATGTTGATTAATTATGTTTTCAGGATAGAAGTGCAAGTCTTTGTGTGTTAATTGTTTACAGAGATAGGACTGTAGCGGACCAGGATGTGGCCTGGATTGTGGTGTGATTTATGCTTTTATTAATTAATCTCATCAGGAGCTGCTGGTCAGGGTCATAACCTCTGTCACAGAAAAACTCAACCCTCATCTCAAAATTCCTTCAGACTTACAGGACTGATACTTTACTCCAACAAATGAACATTGGTTTTAATCCTCCAGCGTCTTTTACCATGCATTATTGCACTTGGAGCAGTGTTTACAGCCAAAAGGCCCTTGATCTTGTTAATGTTTGGATGATAAATCTGTGAGTGGCACTTTTTGTTCTCTAGGCTTGAAGTAAACAAGTCTGAATTGATATGGATTTATAAAAAAAATCTGTGTTAAGAATTGCAAATTTTGTTGATAAATAGGTCAAGGAGTGTAAATAGAATGATATTTGATAAAAAGGTGCATGAACTTAAGACAATTAGGTAAAGGGGGCTTGAGAAGAAGAGTGTATGGTAGATTGTATACTGTGAAGCACTCAGCCATCCTGTATGCAGTGAGTGTGAGGTGTTCTGGCTGGGCTGGGCAGCACATTCCCTGCTATACGCACTCAGTGTGGTATGAGTGGCTGGGTTCCAAGTGGAGTGGTTTGGTCAACAGTGATGCCAGTCTGGCCCAACGTTTGGCCCAATATTACAACATGCCAGCCCCAAGCAGGGCTGCTTTTTGAGCTATTTTGTGTTGTATTGTTGTGCTTACAACCTTTGTTACCAGACAGATCTCTGTAACAACATGTAGAGGAAGCGGGGATTGAGGGATAAAACATGCTGGATTACCTGTATTAACTTACTGGCCAAGGTCAAAGTTCAGGCTGCCGACATTACCCAGCAGTGAGACATAGTTAGTCATAGGTGTCATCATTGTGAAGTGAAAATATGCTGATCCTACCTTAGAGTGATATATATATATATATATATACATATGTTCTACAGAGTCTGATGTGATACCGGAATGATACCTCAGGTCTGAGTGGAGACTGGGATACCCTCATATCAGCTGTTTTGTTTTTCTCTCACTTTGCCCCATGTGGGCAGTAAGTGCAGTTGGAGCAGGTGCATGTGATATAACACACAGAGGAACATCGTGGGGAGGCAGTCTACCTCCCTGAGCAACATGCCTCCCTCCTGTTATAATCATCTGGAGGTGTGATTAACTGGTCAATGAGGTATATAGATTGTTATTGCTCATTCGTCTGGAGTCTAGGTGTGAAAGATCTTCATATTGATTATGGATGTCAGTTTGATGTGAAACATAAGTTGGATTGACCAGAGTTTTGTAAAGATTATCTCTCAAAGGATTAATATAATATCACAGATTATCCAGATAGATGAGATTACAAGGATTAACAGATTGCCTCATGTCACTGGACAGATTACTGGCATACCATCGGGATGTACCCCTGTTCTGGAGACAGAAACCTTCGCTAACTCTCTGGTAAGCAGTCATATGTGGGGCAACCCAGATTAACCCAGTATCCATAACCCTTGCTCATTCCCTTGGAATGTGGCAAAATGTCACCTTAGTGGTTTTGTTCCAAGGACAACAGCACTGTGGTTGGGGAAGTTATTCCTTAAGTCTGTACCCCCTCCTATCTGTATCCTATTCTAACCATGGTGGACATGCAGCAGGAGTGATTCCTGATATATATCTACATTCCAGCAAATAATCTCAGTCTGTTCTTGTTTACGATTTTGCTTCTGTTTCAAGCGGAAGTAATTTAACCTTTTTGCGCATTATTATTTCATTGCATCATAAGTTTGCAGTCAATTATATCATGCAACGAGTATATAAATAAGTAGATTAGATTTATGGCATGGTGAGTGGACAGAGAGACATTTCATGCAGCTCTGAATAATGTCCTAGTAAAGTAAGCCATTGTTGAATATGCATACAGGAAAAATAAGCTTATGTGTTGTGTACATTGTATTATAGTTTCTCTGAGTGTTTGGAAAAGTTTAAAGTCATGTGAAAAAAGAGAGTGAAGACATGGGTGCAGTTGGTACTGAATAAGGGATTTTTTCCCTTCTTTAGAAAAATTTGAACAATATTACAAGAAAATGTTTGTGGTAAAAAAAATTAATGAAATTTTATTGATAATATCAAAATCAACAACAATTATTTTAAAAAGTTTAAGTTTTACTGGACAAGAATGGCAATAATATTACACAGTTAGAAAACATGCATCCTAAATTATATGATGGAATTCATGATTCACCATGATAAAAATGTAATAATTGTGTGGGAACTATATCATGGTGACATGATAATATGTAATTGGTGATTGTTTGTGCCAAAAGTAAATAAAGGAATGTCCCATCATAAACCAACAATAATTGTCATAAATTGATGCTATTAATGAAGATAAAATAATGATTGTACCAGAAATACCCATTTTCATATATGCCGAATAAAAAAAATAATTTTCTCCCTATTTGTTTTGTACACATATAATAATACCCATAAATAATAGTCATGACTTTGTTTTGAGTACTCTGAAATTTTGGTTTGAGTGGTCAATGTGACCAAGATTGTTTTGTGTAAGATTCACGAATGCTTTTAGATTTTAAATACAAATCTCTTTAAAGTGCTTTTATACTTTAGCAAAATAAGGTATCAGGTTGAAAGGCATTGTTGTTGAATCCAGAGGTTCTCATCTCAACCAATATGGTTCCTATTTGTGAGACACCCTCGGTGAAACCGGAGAGATTTGCTGATTGGTTCACCCATAGACATCTAGTTCTAAAATATCTATGGTTCAGTTCAGTTCATATGTGGGGAGGACACTCAGAATAAAAGCCAAAATTGCTGATTTCATCTCTGACAGCATAGATATTGCCATGTCACTTTTGAACATGTTCAGTGGACATGTGGTAATTGCATAATGTTTGGTAAACATGGTATTAAAAATAAGTGAAGCTATGTATACATCTTTCCAACAGAACAAGCAGTTGGGATCAAACATCTATTGTATCCTTTGTTGATTACAAAGTCAGGCTTTCTCACTCTTAAAAGTTTACTCTATGTATCTGATAAAACAGTAAACATGCTAAAAATACATATATCAACTTATAAATTATACAATCACACTGTGCCTATATTGTATGTCATACACCTTTTGGTCATGCATGAAGCTTTTGCACTAATGACCAGTTCATGCTATACAAAAGCTATGCATGATTAGATGATATTACTTGATAACGATGTATTAAAGAGGGGGGTCCAGTACCCCTGAAAAGCCGTACGGTCAGTTAACCCCACCCCAGATTTTGCCCCAGCTGCTGATTGGTGCTGCTCCACACAACACAGCTACCTCACAAGTTGACCGTTGGTCAAACTGTCCACTCACAGCCCACTGGATGCTGCTGGTGGCTGGGCAGGTTGTTTGTAAACATAGGCAAGAAAGGGGTTGTATCACACCACCCTGCATAATCCCTTCTGACTATCTCGGTGACAGTCCTCCTCCTTGGTCTCATAAAGAGAGGGGGAAGAAAATAAAAACAGAAAAGGTGAACCTTATAAATTAAAGTGTGCATATGTCATTATTTACATGTTTATCAATCAAAAACTTTCGGACCATTCAGAAAACATAAATTAAGCACTGAAAAGTTTATCTGAGGAGGACCAGGAAATCAGATTCTTATCTTTACACAAGTTATATAACGAGTCTCTGAAGTTGACCGCTCCCCACCCAGCTGCAGCAACATCTAGCCCATGGGAGGTATGGGGTAAAACCGCAAATATGTTGTAACATGCTGGACACATGCACTCAGCCATGTGCTTGGTATTTATAAACAAACCTAAACCCACATCTCACACACAGTGTCAACTGTCAATCAAATTCAAAATAATTTAAATCTCAGAACACTTTTATTGTTTAAAAGAGCTTTGATATCAAACATTTAGATTTCAGATTAAAATATGTTGTAGCCCTTGTGTTCATGCAGCATTGTACCAAGTATCACACATTTCTATTAGAAAGTAACAAATATATTAGAATGTATTCAATTTATACTGGCTGAGCTCTGGGTGTTTTGATGGTCAAGACCTGTTTAATAGGCTCCACCCCCTTCCTTTTATACTTGAACCCCCTCCTTTAAGTCAGGTTTATGAATGGACAACAAGATGTTAGGCTGTGACTGGCAAATAGGAATCATGCCTCAAGACAAGCTTAAATATTTCTTATCTATATTTAGCCCTGTGAATGGTACAATATGTGGCCGGAACCTGCTGTCCTGATAAAGCTGGATTTGTTTTGAAACTTAATCAATATGTCCATTAAAAAAAAGATTAAGCTTTATCAAAGTCGTCCTTGAATTGTTTTCTATTGCAGCTCGGTTGGCGTTTGTAGGCACTGGCTTATAAATTATTCATATGTGCTTGAGACTTGTTAGTTTTCCAACCAGAAATAGAAGAATAGTGAACAATATGGCACGAACGAGGGATAATATTTTTGCTTGGGGACTTTTTTCCATCCTTTTTTTGGTTGCATTTTTGCGAAGTGTGTTGCTAATTGTGATAAAGTACAGTTTGTATGAATCTGTTAGCATTTTGAGGCATTGCACTGGGGATAAAGGCTCCTGAATAATTAACCACAGGTCAGTATTGGCGTGCCAATGACATTGAGAAAAAAAAACATACAAAAAAGAACATGGAAGATTTTTTTCAGCACAGCTTAAACATGAAACTGTACTGTAGAGAAATGGTTAGTATATTTTCTACCAATATTTTTCTTAGTTTGTCAGTCTTAACATATATAAACCATAGTGCCAAAGATGAATGCCAATCTCTGGCACTCGAAAGTTATGGTTTTAAAAAAATCAAGGCATGACTTGGCCTGTCATCATAATAACTGGCTTAATTTTTATAACATATTGTGTTAACACTATCATAGGTAAGGTCCTCTCAAGCTGTCTCAAAGATCAAGATAGTGCAGTAGAGCAGGTTTTAAAAACCTTTAGACTCAGTATCAGTAATTTGACATTCATTCTGGAAAGAATTTTGTGCAGTATCCTTAGATACCGTGACTTAAGTAGCTTTGAATGATGATATTCTTGATTTTGATTTAGTACAAATCAGCATTTGACAGCTCAGTATTGGCAGCTTTTCAGTGTTTGAGGTTGCGACACTTGACTAACTCAGTACAAACCTATCAGTTAAGGCCTCATGCAAAGCCATTATGGGGATTCAAGAAAAAGATCACGAATATATTAAGTCATGTAATAGAATTATATATGAATCCAAGATATACATGATGTACCCTTTTTTCAACATTGTAGTATGATCCAATATTGCCATGTTTTAATACTATAATATGATAGAATGTTACCATAGAATGCCTAACATAGTATGATCCAATGTTGCTGTCCATAGCTGCTGTCATAATGTTGCCGTTCAATGTCATAGTATGGTCACCTCTTTTTGTGACTAAGTATAAATGCAGGCCAGACTTACAGTATGGAAGAGAATCAAGAAATAAACAGATCATCGACTGATATAGACCTGATATAGTTATTGGCACTTGAGATTTAACCTCAGTAATGGTACCTAATCTGTTATTTGTAAAATGTTGATATTGTAAAATGAACATCAGGATTTTACATAAAATGTGAAAGTTTCTCAACAGATTGTAGAAGAGAGCATGTGAGTATTATGTGTAGATATTATGTAAGATAATCGTGTTCTATTCAATTACAGAGCACTACTAAATCTACAGTTTGCAATAATTACAAACTGTTTACCGGGCAAACTTTATTATGGTCAAACATGGTAAGATTTCGATCCAGAGAGGTCGAGCCATGCAACAGGCTTAATGTTAGACATAGGCTAATGGCCCAATGTGAGACAAACAACAGGCTTAATGTGAGACATAGGCTACTGGCCCAATGTGAGACATAGGCTACTGACACAGTGTGAGACAAACATCAGGCCTAATGTGAGATATGAAACAGGTCCAATATAAGAGAGTGAAGGACAGGCAAATTAAGTTGAGAGACAGGGAAGTTGTGTTGAAAGAGAGTTGTTGGGGTGAGAGACAGGCAAAAAAGAGACAGTAAAGGAGGTTTGTTTAAAACACACAAGGTAACTGCAGGAGAGACAAGACAGAGACTGGGAAGGTGGGATATGTTGTAATCAAGGTTGGCCAAGATACAAGAAGGCATAGCAGTGAACACAGCTTGGAGAGGGTTGGTATCTTTTTGTGAGTAAGTTATTGACATTGACAACACAGGCAAATGGTGGAGAAGGATATAATATACAGGAGACTATGATACTGCGTCACATATTATATGTAAATGGTTGTGCCACGTTAGAAATACACAGGATTGCACATCATAACTAACGTTACATACACTATCATTATACATTAAAAATACACTGCCTCACACAATAATTGTAGTATTACATAGATAACTAAGAAATATGTAATGTTCAGAGGTTCACACAAATGTGAGATTACTTTGACAACAAGGATACACAAGTACACTTGGTTGCACATCATGTGTAGAATGACAGCTATCTATTGGGAGTGTAGAATCTTATGGCGATCAATCAGTCAAATATTTGCATTGAAAAAGCTATTCTTGGCACATGATTTAGAGAAAACTAATTGAAGCCTGACCAGTGGTGTAATATTGGATGAGGAACCGCATGGGTTATCTGACAATTAAGAATATTGTATTAGCTGTTATCATATTATATGGATAATATCAATTATTTAGAAAAAGGATATTGGTAAGACATGTTAGTTTCTACTTACCTAAGAGTGACAAAGCTTGAACGTGGTGCTAACAATTTTTTTTGTTTTTACCACTTGTCTTCCAAACAAAATTAAATGTTATTCACACCTTCCCCATATTCTCTGTAGACCAAAGAGCAATTCAGTGTTACCTTTGCTGTATTCTATGTAGACCATAGATTTATTTAGTATTACATTCTGTAATGCACATTATTAGAAACAAAGATAGTCCATAAAAAAATGTCTATGACAACACCTTGCCAATCCAAATTCCAATGCGTTTGTTCTGCTCACCTCAAACAATTATTAACCAATCAGAATTCTGCAAATTTTCATTTACTGGATTTTAGTATGGCAGAGATGTGTGGATTTGGCTTTCTTTTTGTCTTTTCCAGCTATATATTCCTTCAACATGATATCATCGAGGCATTTAATACAATGCAACATTTGGTGACAATGCCACTGAATTTCAGTATGGCAGACATCATATTTTATGCCTTGAGTTCTCCACAGAATAGAACATTAGCAGGATTGCTGTTTAAACTGTATATTATAGTGAGATCATTTATAAGACGCAGCCATGTGATTTCAAGCTACAGTGTCATCCATTTTCTTCATCCATCATAGGAAATACTTGACCATTGCAGTGTTTTGTTTTAGGTTTTATATGAGTGTATTTTAAATTAGAAGTAGGGTCTTTATCAAAGGTCTGCAAGCGAGAGAGCTTTGTGATGAGAAGAAAGGGTTAAAGTTAGCAGGCAATATATGCGGGCACCCCTGACTCAGGGTAGTACATTGGCAAGTGCAGAGTTGTATTGTACACAAGATTCCTGCATTTTCTGCTGCCCTTGCATCGCCCTCAATATAAGCTGATTCAAACAATGTGGAATATTTGCCAACCCTCGCCCAGCCTCGTCTTCATGCTACCCACGATGACAGTATGCTGAGCTTGCTCAATACTTTTTATGTGGAGAATTTCCAGGTTTTATAGTTATTACACAACAACTTCGTCATGGCATTTTTTTACCCACCAGAAGCCAATACGTCAGGTTAAAATGATATTTTCATCATTCTCTGGGAAGATTTCTAAAATAAGATGACCTTGCCAACTAAAATAAGATGACCTTGTTAAATGTCCATTGGTCTGATTACTTTGGTGATACACTGCTAAGTTAAGTAAAGCTTTCTGTGACTCAAATCATTTTTGAAACTGTTCCATCAACCTTGGGAATCATGATTTATTCTGCATTTTGAGAAATATATCAACCTTTTTACTAAAATTGCCATCACACCCAGTTTTCCTGCTACTCACTCAACTTTCAGTTTTGTCTGAAGAATCGATGAAGATAAAGGCCCATGAGAAATTGATGTCGTTCAAAAGTTCACAGAGGTAAATAAATGTGTAAATATAGGCATAGCCAATGAAGTCTGAACAACACCGGCTTTTGATATGTTATCACATTGTGTAAAGAATGTTAGGAATCCACAATGTGGTCACCCTGCCTCCATCCATTGTTTGGAGACTTAGTATCGGCTGAAATGATTGACAGCGGCCGGTATCATATTCACCAGCTCATGTTGCCCACTATATAAATATATTCTTTACACTCTCGATCTATATACTTGGTATTCTGATACTTTAATTACTGTGCTCAACTGGTTTCACAAAGCCTGAATCAGTCTCATGCTCAAAGGTTAACACAGTTTTAATTGTAGTTTGGCGTGGAAAAACAACACTGTAAGAAGTATGAGGCAAATCTCTTCATGGTCAAGCCACATATGATCATCTGAGTCCACAAATAGAGTCACACAGATTGTTGAGATGAGAAGGCAGTTTTTAAAATTAATATAGAAAATAAGCTGGTGTTGGAATTGGGACAGAAAAGCATGCTGAAAACATCAAGTCTGGTATTTGCAAGCAAACAGAAAGAAATGAGTCAGCAATTTGAAGAAAAGAGAAAATATTATTCAAAGATTAGTTCAATTATTTTGGTATTTGAATTAATTAGTGAGGAAGATGCACGGATTGGCATAGGATCAGGGAAGACCATTAAAACAAATTTTTAGGGGGTTGTGAATAAGGTGAAAAATGAAACATTTTAATTTCAAGGACAAGTTTCATATGGTCGAAAAAGAAGATAAAATGATTTGTTGTGTTTTGAAAAATATTCACTCTTCGGTGTAAATTGGTAGTATGTTTATAATCTGGTTGAGCTGAGTCTTGGGGGACAGCCAGGAGATTACCTTCACTCAAATCAAACCTGCTTGAGAAAGAGAAATCACAATATTATTAATGCAGGGGAGACAGAATGAGAAAAACATGCCAAGATGTTACATCAGGCTGAGTACACAAGTCAGCTCAATGACTCTTGGAAATGTACTTAACTTGTGTAAATTCTGGCCAGACGAAACCACTCATAATACATATGAAACTTACTGGCATTCTGTCAAGAAACAGTATTCTGATCTAGAATGTGGTGTTAAATGTTGTAATGTACAGGATGTAGTGAAGATGTTTTGCATGATTTATTAATTGAAGAAAAGTAGGTATTATAAATCAAATGCGGACTGCTGTCATATTTAAAAAGAAAAGATATTTTGTGTACCTGAAATAGGTGATCTTGATATGTGAATGATTGACCTGAATTAGGTGACCTTCATTTATAGATATGTGACCTTGATAGAAGACTTGAATAAGGTGACCTGCATCTGTGAATGTAAACTCAGATTAGTTGATCCCTATATAAGAAACTTTTTCGAATATATAATCAGATTCATCAGAAGGAGCTCATTTGTAATATTGTAAAATAATGTATAGTGAAGGTAGCTTATTTACAAATGGAATATCACAGAGAAAAGGCAGGTTGAATATCACACAAAATGGTCTGTCTTAGAAACTCAGGAAATGGGTTGTTTCATTTATGTGCAAAAAAAATACATTGCTGCAACAAATACTCACAATCAGTATATGAAATGTTCTGTGCACTCCAAAAAATATTGTAAACAGTTATATTTATACCCAACGGCTGCCATCTTTCATCATCAGGTTTTATCAGCCAAGCTCAGGAGTTTGATCCAAAATGGATTATTGAAAGCCCAGGCTCTGCCAGTAATAAAAAAATATTGGTAGGGCTCTGGACACTGAGTGTCTCCATTCATCATGTGTTTTTGCAATGTTAAATTAGGTAGAATTGATGTATGGAGAAGGAAGCTGAGCACAAGTCTCTAAGGATGGATCATTGAACTGGGCAAGTGAAGATTGTGCAAGATCTCATGAGCATTTAGTGGCTACACATATATCACACATACATACTAGGCTTAGATCACTGTGTAATACAACTTCAAAATCTGAACAACATTGAAGGAAACCCATTTTTCAATTTATTTTGGCTGTGAGTGAACAGATGTGTAATTTACTTGCTAATAGTTTCTTGATCAGGTGATTCAGAACAGGTCAACAGGCCCATTCAACCTTGCTGGTCTGACTGAGGTCCAGTCCACCCTGCCAGTCTGATTGAGGTCCAGTCCACCCTGTCAGTGTGACTGAGGTCCAGTCCACCCTGTCGGTGTGACTGAGGTCCAGTCCACCCTGTCGGTGTGACTGAGGTCCATTTAACCTTCTGGCCAAGTAGTGGTCTAGATACACCTACTGATCTAGTTTTGGTCCAGCCACCCACTGCTGGTCTATTACAAGTCCAGCCACCCACTGCTGGTCTCGTACAAGTCCAGCCACCCCTCCTGGTCAAGTAGTGGTCCAGCCACCTCCTGCTGGTCATGTAGAGATACAACCATTCTTGCCTCTCTGGTAGTGGTCCTTCTTTGCCTGCTGATCTTGTTAATTCATACCATGTGTTTCTCACCAATTTTCTCTTTTTGAAAATAAATTAACATTATCTGTAAAAGCCCAACTCATATCTGAACGAAGTCAGTGGTTATGATTATATCTGTGACAACTCATGGGAGTAGATATTGCCAGAAAAAATGAAAATGGCATTATTCATCAAGTCTGCAGGTCGTAATAATTGTAGCAACGAGAATGCTTCTGTCTCTGATGAAGAAATAGCCTCAAATTTGCATGTCTGAGTCAATAGGTTTGCTGAGTGATGGCACGAACACACGCAGACACGCAATATCTCCTGTATCTGCCCAGATATCCTAGCAGCCAAGTTTAATGAGAGAAACATAAATAAAGAATCTTGCTTACCTTTGGTCATCTATGTCGGAAGGAGTAACAATATATCCTTTTCCCCATTTCTTTGTTGAGAAGATGCATTCTGTTTCCAATTTTAGGTTTCTTCAAAGTGCTACTTAACTAGTGAGCAAAATTGTGAGTCAAAAGCATTAAAGATATATTGTCCTTGATGTTCATGAACTAAGATCATTTTTGAATACTAAAGAGTTGCTATTGATAATTTGCAATGACACAGCAGATGCCATTTTATTTTACATTCTACTCTGCATTTTATTCATTAGAATTCCATGTTTGATAGAAGTGTGTGAAGTTGGATTAACTCCCACACAGTGAGAGTCTATTCACATAAGATGAAACATGGGGATGTATACGTGGTATAGAAGTTGAAATCAATAACATCACAATAGTACACCAGCTAAAAATAGAATGTAACAGGCTATGGCCAAAAACGAACATCACAGGAAATATGTTCCTTTTGTCAAAGACATGATTCGCTTGTTATTTGGCCTTCTCATTATGCCTCAGTGGAACACAAAAGAATAACCATGAATTTTGACTGTCCAGAATGAGCATTCATATTGATAAAAGCATAAATCTTCTAGACTTGCAATTTGGACAAGTTACATCAGTGACAGCCTCATGAGGTAGAAGACATCAGTGACAACCACATGAGGTAGGTGACCAGGAGACATCAGTGACAGCCTTGTGTGATAGGTGACCAGGAGACATCAGTGATAGCCCTGTGTGATAGGTGACCAGGAGACATCAGTGACAGCCTTGTGTGATAGGTGACCAGGAGACATCAGTGACAGCCTTGTGTGATAGGTGACCAGGAGACATCAGTGATAGCCCTGTGTGATAGGTGACCAGGAGACATCAGTGACAGCCTTGTGTGATAGGTGACCAGGAGACATCAGTGACAGCCTTGTGTGATAGGTGACCAGGAGACATCAGTGACAGCCTTGTGTGATAGGTGACCAGGAGACATCAGTGATAGCTTTGTGTGATAGGTGACCAGGAGACATCAGTGATTGCCTCGTGAGGTAGGTGACCAGGAGACATCAGTGACAGCCTTGTGTGATAGGTGACCAGGAGACATCAGTGATAGCCCTGTGTGATAGGTGACCAGGAGACATCAGTGACAGCCTTGTGTGATAGGTGACCAGGAGACATCAATGACAGCCTTGTGTGATAGGTGACCAGGAGACATCAGTGACTGCCTTGTGTGATAGGTGACCAGGAGACATTAGTGACAGCCTTGTGTGATAGGTGACCAGGAGACATTAGTGACAGCCTTGTGTGATAGGTGACCAGGAGACATTAGTGACAGCCTTGTGTGATAGGTGACCAGGAGACATTAGTGACAGCCTTGTGTGATAGGTGACCAGGAGACATTAGTGACGTGAGGTGATGACAACCTTGTGTGATAGGTGACCAGGTATCATCTGTGATGGCCTTGTGTAGTCGGTGACCAGGTGACATCTGTGACTGCCTGACATGATAGGTGACCAGGTAGCATGTGTGACCACCTCATGTGATTGGTGACATCTATGACCAGCTCACATGATTGGTGACATTTGTGACCAGTTCACATGATAGGTGACATCAGTGATGGCATCAAGTTCTAGGTGCTGTTGTGAGGTTCCACGTCATCACATCACCTTTAGCTCAACCTTCAGCTCATTCAAATATTCTTCTCAGAAAAATTATTTTACATATTATGTTTATTATGTTTCACATTTTAAACTTTTAATTTATTTTAATATTTATCATTCCTTTATGGATTGCAACACACCCATGAAAAAATAGCACCTTTGTGTGATATATATTTATTTATTCATAAAGATGAACATGGTGTTTGACAAAAATAATACTCTTCTTACTTTTTTGTTATGTAGGATATAACTTAAAAGGGAGATTCTGTTATAGCACTCACAAGATTCACTGTACAAGTTCATGTAGGTTGCAAACATACACGTCTCATATGGATAACTGTTAAGGATAGGAAATGTGGTTATTTTTAGTGTCATGTGACAGACGAAGGTTTTAGCAGTGAGATTTACACTGATGTAGGCAGAAGAAAGAGCGAGTCCCCTGGGCTGAGTGAGGCCAGGCCAAGAAGATGAAGGAAAGTGAAAATCAATTAGCCTACAAATGTTATCTAAATTGTGACGTATGATGATGGTCGGCCTCAGGGCATGTTCCTGTGTTCAACATGATACTCTCAGACATTGGCCAGTGGTTCCCAGAAAGACTATTTCAAGACAACTTCCTGGTAAAAAGCTCTCAGAAATTTACCATATTCTCAAGTGACGAGAGAGTTAATTAAGAGAGTGAAGGACATTTTCTTTGAAGAAAGAGTGTGCGAGAGAAGCAATCGTTTACACCTGAAAATATGGGAAGAAGTAGGCGTTCATTAGCATGATATATAATCAAATGTAAGTGTTGGCTCTTGTAGAATATACATATAAATTATGAATATGATGCTTTTCATGGAAAACAGTAAGGCAAGAACATGTGAGTGCAGTGATCAGGCTGATGCATCTTGTAAGTTGGTTCTGCTATCTCATAGCAGGTAAACATCATAACAAGTGACAAGATGTTTGTGAACCTTCAAGTTCTCAGCTCATTTACATGTGATCAATTTGATATAATTTGATCAATTTGATATTCATATCCAAAGTGAAATTGGGTGATCATAAGGTCACTATATGAGAAGGGTGTGATTCGGTCTTAGCTGGGGTGACCCTCATAATCAGATGTTGAAAAAAGGGCTGCAGTCTTTGCCACCAGGGGGCTCACCTGTCTGGGTTTCGAGATCCTGATGACCCAAATCTGAACTGTGGTCAGCTGCATGTCACAAAAAACTCAAACATATATTTTAGAGAAATTAGCAGATGATTTATTGAGATGATTATTCTGACAAGTATACACCAATATGATATTCAATCTAGTATTTCTTTCATCTGAATACACTAAAAAATTTGTGACAGGTATAGAACACTTTTTGAAGCAATAAGTATGAGATAAATAAGCACCTGACAAATTTGATAAAATGACTGCGTAGGTGTATACCTGATCATGATTGAATACCACACAGTCATATACACAATGTTATATATGTCTTTTATTACAGTATTTGCAAGATTTCCGTCCAGGTCATTGGTTTCATCATGATCAAGATGAAAGGGAGATATTTACTCCTCTTCTCTTTGTCTGTCTTTGATAAGAGATGATCCCAATTATCTTAAGATCCAGAGATTATCATGATTATACCAAGATACCTGTCACATCTTATCGTAGTAACATAATTATTAGGGTTATATTCTTGTTCTGAGATTGAATCTATATAACATCTCTCACCTGACCAAAGTTCACATCATAATTAAGATTCAGGTACAAGTTATTTTGAGATGAAATCTATGATAGATTGGTGACCTGAGAAAAGTTTCACATGATCATTATGAGGGTGTGGTTATTGCATGCCCAGAAGGCCATGATCCTAACATTGCTTTTTGTTCAACCATGGAATTTGTTTATAATGCTATTGTTCATGCCATGGAATATGTTAATGCTATTCTCCATGATGTTGTTGACAATATGTTTTGAAATGCCATGCAGAAATTTGTGTATTAATGCCAAAAGAATATGTCACTTTGGGCAAATTGGCTAATTTCACAAAAATATATGTTTGAATGTCATGCAAAATATTTGGCTTCATTATCTTGCAAAAGTGTATGATAATTTGATAAAACTTGTCTTCTTGGCACGATGAGTGTGCTTTAAATCTTGTCACTAGTTTATAACAGGGATTGCTTGTGTATTTTCAGGTCAGAACCAAGTAGGGATGACCGGCATGAAGAAGATGAAGAGGAAATATTGGGATCAGATGACGATGAGCAAGAAGACCCCAAAGATTATTGCAAGGGTAAGTTCAGAAATCAAAATACCCATATTGTTGTTGTGACCTTGGGAATGACTGTAAGGGTAGGTACAGGGCTCAAAAGACCTCATTGGTTATAACGACCTTGGAGATTATTGCAAGGGTAAATTCAGGAATCATAATACCTATATTGTTGTTGTGACCTTGGGAATGATTGCAAGGGCAGGTACAGGGCCCCAAAGACCTCAATGGTTATAACGACCTTGGAGATTATTGCAAGAGTAGGTTAAGGATAGAGAAGACCTCAGTGGTTTTGGTGACCTTAAAGATTATTACAAGGGTAGGTTGAATGATTAGGATGACCTTGAAGATAATTGCAAGGGAAGGTTCGGGATTGAGAAGGCCGAGGTAGTTATAATGACCTTGGAGATAATTGCCAGAGTAGAATCTTAAAGACTCTTTGAATGGTTTATCCGCCCACATAGTAGCAATGCATCAAGTGCCTCTTTTGAATGGTTTGAAAGGTGATTAACTATTGATCCATAAACAACCCGATAATCTCTCCAAAGGGGCAGGCCTCGTCTCTAACTCTGAGTGGAGCAATATGTAACCATTAAGATTTATGTTGAATAAATATAAATATGAATATAAATATGAAGATAAATATGAATATGAATATATTTATAAATGTAAATATAAATATGCAGAGTCTAATCTTCACAGTGTGAAGGAGATGTATTTCAGCACAAGGTCTAAGATGGCAGTGGTGCTCTAGGACATGTTATTTGAAATGGCAAGAGCTGATCGATTGTTCGGAAAAACCTGGTGTTGATAGAAAATGTCAAAAGGAAACTCAGTGAAAATAGAATAATTATCAAATATGAGCCCATTGAAACTCAGAACTTAATTGTGAAAAATAATATTAATAATAACATTGGTAAGAAAACATTATTGACCTAACTTGTCCAGATTGAGAACAAAACTTAAATTGCAAATAGTACATGTCAACAGAAGCTGGAAGGTTAAATAATGGATGTAGTTTTGTGCTATGTGAGAAAAGGCTATACTGTTTGGACCAGGAGATTTTATGAAGATTCTGTACATTTGAATGTCAAAGGATGTATTTTTTAAGGCCAGTCAGATAAATGGATGAGATTTTATTCATGGCCTGTGGCAAGGTGGATTTGGTGAACTGGAATCACTCTTTTTGATCGACTGAGATCTTCAAAACCAACAATTCAGACTTCATATTACCAACACAAACTCACCTTTGCCCAAACCCATGCATTGTCATCCTTTAATCCAGATTTGACCTATGACCTTGACACAGTGACCTTTACCATCAAAATTGTGTCTGGTATTACCTTGCTTTCCATTGTTCTCTGCACCATAGTGTTTACAGACTGTTTAACTAAGAATAACTCAGAATGTTTGAAAACCTGATGTAGGTTGAAATGTACATATTTAAACCTTATAATAATGCTGACAAAAGCAGAATAACAGCCAGCAGATGGTTGATATTCATTTAATACGATCTGATCAATTATTATCATGGGATGAAATTAAGACAGATTGGGAGAAGATGGTAACTGTCCCTCAATGTATGACATTTATCATTCGAAGGGAAAGGGCACCCAACTGACATAGAACTACACACATCAAAGTTAGAGCTGTATAAGTCATTACCTTTACCTGAGTAAGTAAGATTGAGGTAAATTGGAAATATGGTAATTTGCATGGGAATTTAAAAAAAAGAATTGGCCTGAGGTATTAAGAGCTTTTCAAAACTCAGAGAAGCAAGCAGAAAATTATTCAGTCTACAATGCATTGATATTCATGTTCGTTGTAGATCTCCTTGTCAAAGCTTGCAATGTGAGCATTTTTAGCCATCAAGGACTCAAAATACTGCTAATAATATATGAGGACTATTGATTTTACTAACAATGCAAGAATTGTGGCCATCCTTATCTTGCCAGGCTGATTACAGTAAGCTCCATGTTCAATGTGGCAGTTAATGAGTTTGCCACAGGATTACACTGCTGCTATTTACAGTATCCTTAATATCTGAATGTCATGGAGGCTGTTGTTGTCTCCCACCCAAACAAAGTCTCTATGTCTATCCAAACCTCAATGCATCATCTGTTTAAGATCTTTCTCCGTTCTTTGATGTTGAGATAATCTTAAATGTCTTTGTTTTTTGTTGTGAATATAATTTGAAATGTTATCTTTTTAGGTGGTTACCATCCTGTGAAAATAGGTGATCTTTTCAACAACCGTTACCATGTGATAAGAAAATTAGGTTGGGGACATTTTTCTACAGTTTGGCTCTGTTGGGACCTTACGTGAGTATATTGAAATTATTTGAATAATTTTGAATGAAGTTTTTAAAATCTTTTCTCAGAGAAAAGAAATCCAAGTGAAGCAATTCTCACATTTCATAAAAGAGAATTAAATTGCTTAAATGAGAATGATAGTTACTAAATAAGAATGATAAAACATAATTGTATGTTATTGTGATCATGGCTTACCATGTATCCATTTTTACCCCATGGCAAATTTTGCAGAAGGGGTATTGTCAGTGCCTGATCGATCTGGGCTTCCGGGTGTCTGCCCCTATTTTGAACATAACTTGAGAACCAACTATGTTCAGTTCTTGAAACTTAAATCATAGATGCATTATATGTAGGTCTTGTGGTTTGCTACATTTCAAGGACATGTCACCGATCTCAGATAATCGTATAAGTTAACAACAAATATAGATAACATTACCAAAATTAAACAATGAATGCATCTTATCAGTGTTTCAAAATGGTGCCCTTATTGGTGATGTTGACTTAGATTTCATTTGACCTAATCTGTAAAATCTACTGAACTTGACAAGTTGATCACAATTAAAGATAGTAAAACCATGGATGCATCTTATCAAGCTTAAAAAATTCTCTGCTGCTTGGTGACCTTGACTTTTATTTTAAGACAGCCTTTTTGAAGCGTGGTGATTTTCAGTTTATGGGGAATTTTAAACATTATAAAAGGACTCTACTCTTTCCACTGTTGATATTATAGTATAAGCCGAGGGTTCTGCGGTCTCTGACCTTTATTTTCCAAGTTGATTTCCTGGGAGAGTGTGACATTTATTATGGGGTTATTTGTAGTGATTGTGTGGGGTTTCTTGAAGCATTTGTTAGGGCTATTTGTAGTGACCTTGAGGTCATTGAGTGGTGATGTCACAAGAGGGCGCCGCTGAGTGGCATGTCTGGCTGATGGCTTGTATTAGACCAGGAAGGTGGTAGAGTAGGCACAATGCTGGCGAGTGGTAGATTCCAGGGCCCAGCCCAATTATGGCCCAATTACGACATAGCCTCACTGATGTAATTTGGTTTCAGGCTGACCCAGTAATATGTTTATGCTGACAACAAGAGTTGTCCACACTGAGTAACAGGAAATGATTGTCCCTGACCTGAAGCACGAGGCACCAGAAAACTGGTAACCTTAATGAACTTATGGTCTACCAGAGAAGAGATGACCTGAAGAGGACACAAAGTGCACAAGAGACTGACTTACAAATAAATGACTGAGAGATGAAAGGATTTGTTCATCACTCAAATGAACTGCTCTTAACACAATGATGACAGGGGTTCTTAACTTTACCAGTTGGAGCCAAACATTTATTTGGTCATAATGCATAAATATGACCCAATAAGGTCAGACATATTATCCCTTTAGTAACGCATACCTTGTGTTTGCATGTATATTTGTGCTAAATATACAATGGCTTGACCCCATTTAGTCAATGTATTCAATTTTGCAGAACTATTTTTTAGTCACCATCAATATTATAACATAGACCAGCTGCTTGATTAAATGTAAAATTAATTAATTCAGAGCCTGGGAGCCTGGAACAAGCTAAAGTCTTAGGAATATTATTACATGTAGTAAAGCCCCCTCATACAGTTGAAGCCAAACATTAATTTGGTCACGAATGAGCATAACCAAATGAGGATATGCACAACCATGGCATGACTATTGTGCCATGTATTAGGTTTGCATGACCATATAATTCCAAGTAACAGTTATGCATAACAAGAATAAGTCGCCCTGTAGCCATGCGTATCCTGATTGTTTCCAGTTTATGCATGACAAGAAGTCACCCTGTAGCCATGCGTATCCTGATTGTTTCCAGTTTATGCATGACAAGAAGTCACCCTGTAGCCATGCATATCCTGATTGTTTCCAGTTTATGCATGACAAGAAGTCACCCTGTAGCCATGTGTATCCTATTGTTTCCAGTTTATGCATGACAAGAAGTCACCCTGTAGCCATGCATATCCTGATTGTTTCCAGTTTATGCATGACAAGAAATCACCCTGTAGCCATGCGTATCCTGATTGTTTCCAGTTTATGCATGACAAGAAGTCACCCTGTAGCCATGTGTATCCTATTGTTTCCAGTTTATGCATGACAAGAAGTCACCCTGTAGCCATGCGTATCCTTATTGTTTCCAGTTTATACATGACAAGATGAAGTCACCCTGTAGCCATGCATATCTTGATTGTTTCCAGTTTATGCATGACAAGAATAAGTCACCCTGCAGCCATGCATATCCTGATTGTTTCCAGTTTATGCATGACAAGATGAAGTCACCCTGTAGCCATGCGTATCCTTATTGTTTCCAGTTTATGCATGACAAGAAGTCACCCTGTCGCCATATGTATCCTAATTTTTCCTAGTTTATGCATGACAAGAAGAAATCGCCCTGTAGCCATGTGTATCCTTATTGTTTCCAGTTTATGCATGACTAGAAGAAGTCACCCAGTCGCCATGCGTATCCTTATTGTTTACAGTTTATGCATGACAAGAAGTCACCCTGTCGCCATGCGTATCCTTATTGTTTCCAGTTTATGCATGACAAGAAGTCACCCTGTCGCCATGCGTATCCTTATTGTTTCCAGTTTATGCATGACAAGTCACCCTGTCGACATGTGTATCCTAATTTTTCCTAGTTTATGCATGGCCTAATCCGTGTTTGGCTCAAACTGAAGAAATGCCTCAGACTGTTCAAGAATCTTCAGTGGCACATATTGCCCAGAAGGTCCAAATGTATAGTGTCTTGCTAATGCAGGACTCTGGAAGGTCTGGGCCCATCACGCATCTCAGGCAGAGAATAAATGTGCTGTCTAAATGAGCAGTATCTAGGTCTGGACAGGAAGCAGACTTCTAGGCCACCCATAACTCAAGCACCATCACAACCCATCCGGAGTCTTCTCAGAGCCAGCATAAATAATTTCCCATAGCTTAATTTGAATCTTTGGCTAAAAAAAAAATAAATAAATAAAAATAGAAAATAAAAATAAAATTTCTATGTCCATTGACATCAAAATATTTTTACCTCAGTGACCCTGTATTCATGGATACCTCAGTGACCCTGTATTCATGGATACAAAGGAATGCCTGAAGTATTTAAGACTACATGTCTTGAGCTACTTTGTGTCATTGTGTCCTTAAAAAGTAGGAGATCAGTACTTAAGAACTGCAAGTAAAGCACGTAGAAGAACAAATCTAATCTCTACTACAATATATAACCTGGATGCTGTCACAAATTCGGAGCTGACCTCAGAAAGGAAGGATACACAAAGTAGTTAAAGACACACTTTGCCCCCCAGGCTTCATCTCTTTGATTAGTTTAAGGAAGAACGTCAGCATTAGGGTGACTGTCAACGAGCATTTCTTCAGGTCAGATTTATACGAATTGTGAGGATTTATGAGGCAGTTTTTATTAATGATTTCCCTTCTCCTGATTTGCACAGATAACATTTACCCAAAATATTCTTCATGAAGTCAGTTTGTCACATTTGGCAAAGACATTTTGAGCAGAGTATGTTGAAAGCTCAGTATTGGTAATCACAGTCTGGTTCCTCTAGTCAGCCTTGCTGCTCAAGCCAAATGTTAACTAGTTAAGTGTTAACCATGGTGCAGAGATCACAAGTGATCCTATAACCTTATTAATATAACTCTCTCTGTGAGAGCCAGTGTTTGTTTTTTACATGTAGGATCACATCCGATAGCACCTTCAAAAACTTCCTGAAGGCACCAGATGAAAGTCTCATTTGTGCTGCTTACTAGACGAGCAACAAACCCTAATATAGCGGCAGGGAATATATGTGATTAGTGTAAATAGATACTGCTGCCACAGGCAATGCTTTTAGTCAGCTAATGAGGGGCTGCTACCTTTAATATAAATGACCACGCCTTTCTTCTGTGGCTTTCATCTCTGATGCTCTCTGTCGACATAATTTATATCATGCTTCAGTCCTGAAATACACATATAAGAGATTTATTTTGACACATTCGGGAGACACCAAGATCTAAATTGAGCTATTTAAAATGTTTGTAGTTTTGTTTTATTTTGTATGATAAATTAAGTGGTAAGTTAACAGTGAAGTTTTGATGACATTGTTAGCCTCTATTTCCCACCAGAGTTAGACATCATTATAATCTTTGACTCGCTACAGGTAGTCTGGTGACATTATAAAATATGACTCATCAGAGATAATTAGGTGATCCCACTGGAATCAGGTAGTTAGGTGAAAAGTCTCTTTAAGTTTGGCACAAGATATATGTCATGGAGAAGCACAATTTTACCTCTATATGTTGTTGTCTGTAAAGAGATGGTAATGATGCTTCATTTGACCTGGATCTGTTCGGTAATTTTGTTGCCCACACATGTGGAGGGAGTAGGACACACGTAAGTTAGCAGAGGTAGGCTCGTTCCATGGCACTCTGCCATTCAAGGTCAATATGGGCACCAGTTAAAAGCAGCACAAGGTCATGACATTGACCAGTTAAAAGACTAATAGAATTCACAATGATGAAGATCTGAAGATTACACACCTGAAGTCGATCAGAGGAGAAATCTTTGACAATATCTCTGCAAAATGTTTTTTCATTTGTTTGTTTATGATACTAATTATTTATGAAAACATATTTTTCTCTTTTCAGAGCAAAACGATTTGTGGCTCTAAAGGTTGTGAAGAGTGCATCACACTATACAGAAACTGCATTAGATGAAATCAAATTACTCAAATGTGTAAGTATTTGTAATGTGCTTGTGGGAAGGTAAATGTACTGGCAGAATGAAGAAAGTGTTCCACGAGGAACCAATTAAGACTTGTCATTATTGTTAAAATAACATTGATCAAATACATGTGTTGGAGAAGTTCAGAACTAAATAATCACTGTGTTCATGGTTCCAAGCAGAGAAATTAATTTAAGTACCTGTCTTCTAAATACAAGAATGCTGGCAGATTCCAGTCATTTGTGACTGTATGTCTTGTACTAGGAGGAATATGACCAACAACTATTTATAAGTTATGTGACTCATACCTGGTGGAAAATTGTATCTTTCTGTAATAAACATCAATTTTTTGTTATGTGGCTCGTACTTGGGTACAAAAAGGTATTTTCTGTTATTGCCATCCATTGGGTCCTGAGGTTTTCAGTAGGAGGAATATCGCAGTCTCTCACCCTATAGGGTTTCAGATGTTGTTTTCTAGGCACATAGATACTGGCGCAGTCTGTGATGATGCACTGATCGTATCTCAGACGTTGACCTCGCCAATCCCAATGTCTGCCTGGAATATAAGATTTGGTGCAACAGTCAGGGGTGACAGGGAGGGTAGATAAGGGTAGATGTGGTGCAACAGTCAGGGGTGACAGGGAGGGTAGATAAGGGTAGATGTGGTGCAACAGTCAGAGGTGACAGGGAGGGTAGATAAGGGTAGATGTGGTACAACAGTCGGGGGTGACAGGGAGGCTAGATAAGGGTAGATGTGGTGCAACAGTCAGGGGTGACAGGGAGGGTAGATAAGGGTAGATGTGGTGCAACAGTCAGAGGTGACAGGGAGGGTAGATAAGGGTAGATGTGGTACAACAGTCGGGGGTGACAGGGAGGGTAGATAAGGGTAGATATGGTGCAACAGTCAGGGGTGACAGGAAGGGTACATAAGGGTAGATGTGGTTCTACAGTCAGGGATGACAGGGAGGGTAGATGTGGTATAACGGTCAGGGGTGACAGGGAGGGTAGATAAGGGTAGATGTGGTGCAACAGTCAGATGTGACAGGGAGGGTAGATGTGGTGCAAGTCGGGGGTGACAGGGAGGGTAGATATGGTGCAAGTCAGGGGTGACAGGGAGGGTAGATGTGGTGCAAATCGGGGGGGGGGGGGGGGGGGGGGACAGGGAGGGTAGATATGGTGCAAGTCAGGGGTGACAGGGAGCAGAGATGTGGTGCAAGTCAGGGGTGACAGGGAGGGGAGATGTGGTGCAACAGTCAGGGTTGACAGGAAGGGTAGATGTGGTGCTACTGGTAGGGAGCATTTGGCATAAGGGGGTAATGGATTTGAGAGTGGACATAGGTAGCAGACAGGAAGGCAAATTTAAGTTGTTGAATCAATGAGTTTTCAGGTCAGCATCTTATTGGGATCTGTGAGTGTCAGAGACAATGTAGCCTGCAAACCCTGGAACATGCTAAGTTAATATTCTCTACATTGGTAATGTTACGTGGGTTCCTTATTTATCAAAACACAACATTTTGTTTTTTTTTATGGTGAAATACAGAAGCTCATTATTTGCCAGAAATGTTGCCATAGTGTGGACAGTAACTGTCAGAATGGTCGTCCCAATCTTGCCAGTAGCTCATGGATTTGTCCCAGTTTTGCCAATAGTATATCAATATTTAATAGAAATTGAAAATGTATAACTAATGGCTGAATATGTAGTATTAACCGAGAGTCATTAAGAGATAATTGAATGTAAGCTTGATGTAGAATTTATGGTATAATTAATAAACAAAGATTTGTCAAATTAAAGGAAGGGATTTTATCGACTGTCCCTTGACAAGACAAGCTAGTTTGGTGAATGCCTTATTAATAGAGTCTGATGAAGCAGTAGGCTTGCCAGGCTTAATGCCACATCTCCCCACAATGATATTAATTATCAAAGGAAAGACGGCCTATGCTACCAGAAATTATTCTCCTGTGAATGGACCTAAAATGACTCCTAAGTGCAGAGAGAGCTGGGATATCAGATTGATGGATGTCATCCCCAAGGAAAGCACTGCTTCTGAGATGTACTTATCAGATAATATGTGCTTGCCAGACTCCTAGGATTTGGATGCATTGTGGGTTATTGCTGAATTTCAATAGTGTAGCATACTTCATGGAAAATTCCTGTCATTTGTGAATTACCCTCATGGTGAAAGTTTTTAAAAAGTTTAAAGCAGAAATATTGATACAACCCTATTCATTTGTAGGGGATAGTTGTGGGAAGTAACAGCCCAGCTGACTCCATGTGGGTGTTCTAACTTGTGCATAAATACCCGGGTTTGACACCAAGCTTGATTCATGCATGCTTCAAATCATGTCTAATCGCATTTATAAAAGACATGTCACATTAAGAACAGCTTGTGACAGAAAAAATGTTTTGTTTTAAGTATCATGAAAACTAAGATATTTTTAAAAAAATATCTGAGTCAGTGTGTTGTATTTCCTGCTGTAATAATTTGGCTGGGAGTATATATGGGTAAGAAGTCAAAACACAGACTGTCATCCACATCTACTTTGTCTTCATCTACTTTGTCCACATGTACTTTTTGCAGATAAATTTATCATTTTCTTGTATTATAAATACAGGAGAAAATGTTTTCTAATTAAAGACACACTATTTTTATGTTTCAGGTTCGTGAAAGTGATGAAAATGATCCATATCGAGAAAAGACTGTACAGCTACTTGATGACTTTAAAATATCTGGCGTAAATGGCACACGTATCCTTACTTACGATTGGGACAGTCAACACCACTCATTTCTTTGCTATGTTAAAGGTGGCAAAGGGGAAAAATTATTGGCTAGATTTTTTCCATTCCGGAAAGGAAGTCTGTTGTATAATGGGCCACCAAGACAGTTTTACTGTTTTGCCACTGTTATTAATGGGATCAGGTATGGAGGTATGGACAGAAATGAGTGCAGACACAAGTTTTGGGTGAATTGTATGTCACTCATAAAATTAAATAATTTTTTTCCCAGTTCATGATAGAACTGGAAGTATAATAAGAATATCCATGTAAATTTGTGTCATTTTTATGCAATCAATACAACGATAATTTGAAATGTATGTAAATATTTTGACAAAAATTTACCAGAAGTTGTGTTGCTGCTATTCAGCCTCTTAAAGATGACTCACATAGTTTCCTGCTTTGGTAAGATAAGTTATTAAGAGACAGTATGTTATTGGTTGTACTGTGTTCCCCAGTATTACTCATGCAACACAGGCCAAATAGCTGATGTTACAATAAATTGTAAGCATGCCTGCTCAGCCTATGCAAATTCCTGCCGACATTGACTGGTGTTTTGTAGCAGCGTCGTCCACAAGGACATTTCGACATTCAGTGCATCTCAGTCTGACTCACACACAGAATACACAATACTCAATTAGTACATATAAGAAACAAGTTAACATTGGGCTGTAAGCCGTCAAACCAGGGTATCTTAGCTCTCTCCAAAGATAAGAAAGTTTTTCAGTGAAGTAGTATTAGGCAATTATCATTTGGTGATATTTTTCAATATTGATTAAATTAAAGTATGAGTTATATATAGATCTTTAAATTGTTTTATGAGAAGAATATTAACAGTTGGGTGTCATAGCAAAGTGAGTCATTGTGATGCAATTCTTCCATTTGAAATTTGCAAATGATGAGAGTTGGCAGAATTGTTGTGATATTCAACATGATTACTTCAAATCTATTAGCTTCTGTGGCCTGAGTGGTGCTGGAGTTATGGCATCAGGCTCCGGCTGTGTGTGCATGTGTCCGTGCGTGCATGTATCAACAAAAAAAAAAAACTTGGACATTGTGCCCAAAAACTTGACATTTCACTATTTGTTACTGCCATCTTTTTGACAGGCAACTGCTCCTATGGATTTGTCACAGATTTGTCTGTTATGTGATCATGAAACAAGTTCCTGGGGTTAGGTCTGTACCAATAGACAAAACAAAAACCATTTGATAAATAGACTTCTGTAAGCCACACCACTCCAGTGTCCCAATCTGAAGGTGTTACATTGTTAGCAAACCTTTCCTAAGTGGTCACCTAAGCAAAATTTGTTGACATTTGGATTTTAGCAGAAGACTCGATTACTTTCAAATGGCACATAAATTTATGTAGGGGTAATATAATGGGTGATAACATTTGATCACAAAGTTTATGTTATAAACATTTATATAATATCAGGAAAAATTGTTTGGAAATCTGATTTCGTAAAAGCTTTAAAGTGGCCAGCATCTACTTGTCTGTCTGTCTTGTATTCCTTAATGCGGCTGTCAGATGTATGTATGGTATTTGAAGTGCTAGGCCACAACTTACTGAAGCTCATCATTCGCTCCAACTACGAGGGTATCCGCATCAACAATGTTAAACGCATTATTAAACAGGTCAGTAAGAACATTCCATACAAGGCCAAAGATATTTGATCATTTGGTTCAAAGTGAATTATAATTTTACGTTTGGATAAGTAGCTTCTGAGAGGAATGGCAAAAATAGATTAATAAAGGCGATCTTTTCTTAATTTTACACAGGTTCTGTTACTGCAGGGAGCATTGATTGTATTTGTGATGCCTCACTGCAAGGAGCATTAATTGCATTTGTGGTGTGAAAATTACTGAAGGGAGCATTAATTGTATTTGTATTATGTTTGTAGACCTTACAAGGCCTGGATTATCTCCATTCCAAGTGTAAGATCATCCACACAGATATCAAACCAGAAAATATTCTAATCTCGGTTGACGAGGCGCACATACGTAAACTAGCAGCTGATGCTGTAGAATGGCACCGACTCGGCCTCAAGCTGCCCGGATCTGCTGGTAAAATTCACATTAATATGATTTCAATCAGTGAAGAAAGTCATAAATAACCTGAATTCAGGATTTTTCTTCAAATGTGAAATTCAAAATGGTCTGAACTCAGTCTGAAACATCCTGAAATGACATTTCTGAAAGAGGGTAGGGTATCATCAGGTTAATTTTTAAGGGTTTCAGGTTTTTTCCTGAATGCTGACTTTCATTACTGAATAAATATAGATAAATAGCTGTACAGGAATTCAATGTTTGGCTTTGTTTTAAAGGGTATGAACATACTTGAAAATCTTATTTCATGAAATTCCAAACAGATGAATCGTTAAGATGCATCTTAATTGAATATGGAAATACACTTATTTTTTAATGTCCCACTGAAAGCTGTGACATGTTACTTTGTACCTCTATTCAGCGTAGAGCAGTTGCTCTTTTTTGCTCCTATTTTAACACTTTTTATTGCCTTGACTTTGCCATTTTGTTCACACCAAATCATCCATTTTCCTGCAAAACAAAGCATTTTTTAGACCTGTTATGCCATTTGTAATCCTCAGATGTGTTTAAAATTACATTAAATAATATACGTTTCTGGACAAAGAAGATATTCCTGCCCTAAAACAACGGCTTGACATTTCAAAATTCCTGCTCTTTTCCTAGCCATTTTAGTTTCCTTTATGGTGGCAATTACTGCTGCATTGACACATGGGAGAATATTTGCTGAATTCAGATTTTGTGACATATCTCTTGCACCTCAAGTTCTTCACGGGATGGGACCTTTTGTGATCTCTGATTGCCGTTTGATATTTTATGAAATATTAACCATTATTATTTGTAAAAGAAATAGCTTAGAAATAATTGAATGGTCATTTAATGGTGATGTGTGTTTTTGTTTAGTGGCGACCGCTCCCAAGGAGAAGCCTCCTGCAGATCAGAAAATGACAAAAAATAAGAAGAAAAAGTTAAAAAAGAAAGCAAAGCGACAAGCAGAACTTTTAGAAAAACAATTACAGCAATTAGAAGAGTTGGATATGGAAAGCAAGATCCAGCATGAGCAGGTTCGTTTTCATTCTCTGCAGATTAGTGTATAAAATAAAACTTCCTCCCATTTTGATTCTACCTCCTTCAGGTATGCAATTGAAATTTTTATGTCAAGCCTCTGTAGCAACTTAAATTGCCCAAGTCATTATCTTATTCTTGATCAAATATACTCTGCATAAAACCATATTATATTCTATCTGCATTCTTGTCTTCAAAATAGCTGTTTTATATTAGATGGATTGTTTGGAAAGTCATTTTATTTCTCGGGTCATATCAAACCTAATCAAGTTATTTAATTGATTTAGTTATTTATTTTAGATTGATTAAAAATAATTGATCAATTATGCATTTGATTGCCAGATTTATTTAAATTTATGTGATGTACTGACAGCTCAAAATTATGAAAATCAATTTTGTGCCAATAGATTTAAACCAGAACTCATTTACTCTGTCATGCCCTGAAATATTTATTGAAATAATAAGAAAAGAAATATCTCATGATTCACTGCGTGTTGGTGATACTGGCCTATTATAATTGTCCTTTGAAGATCTCTTATTTTTCTTATTAACATATTTGCCAACATTATATCAAAATTACTGGTATTTTTAAGGTATAGAATATATCAAATATATATACTATTGAAATTCTTTGTAACTTTTCCAGATATGATATTATATATCCTTTTATTATGTCCTTATTATCTTTATTGATGTGCAATATGCTAACTTTGTCTTTCTCTTAAATTTTGCTGCTTGCCTTCTCTCCTCCCTTGGCTTGGACTGTACTACTGCTGACCTCTATCTGCATGATGAAACACTACATGTGGTGCCACCTATCTGCATGCAATCTGCAACATGATCAACATCTTTGATCACTTGTGTCCATGGAACGTCTTTTTGTATTCAACGGATATAACTTCCATATGAAATGATGAAAATGAAAATATAAAGGACTTGGTCGGGGAACAGGTGATGCACCTGGAAGGTCAAGAAATAGAACAGAGACGTATGGAAGTGCAAAGACTTCAGCAGCAACAGGTACAACAAGGGTTGCTATGACAACCATGTCAATTGTTGCTTTGTCCATAAAGATACACATGCTCTGGTGATCTAGATATTGGTCAGCCTCGTATTGATCCACCAAAACTTAACTACTATGGCAGTTGCCAACCATAATGGTTAACTGGCCTTGGTCATGGAACATTAATTTTTGTGTTATTCTTTATATTTATTATAAATGGTCATTTTAGATGTTTGATAACTTTGAATTTAATTCTTTATCATGAAAAGCCCCAGATATTTTCTCTTTTTCGTCTTTTGGCAGACCAAAGCTGTATCTATATTTTTGATATTCCTTATTGAAAATTCAGAAATTTTATCATTGGCTTACAATATTTTAAATTATATACCATGACCAAACATTTTAAGCCAACACTTTGAATTTCTTTTGATTTGGGATATATTGACACCTATTGGTTTTACAGATGCAGTTACAAGAGTCCAGTAGTCAGCAAAACCTAAGCGAAACGACAAATAGTGAAGTTCAACCAGAGGTCAAAGGGTCACCCACGAGTCAAGGTGAAGGTCAGTTTGTTAGTGTGGTGAAGGTGGAGGCAGGATCAACGGTCAGTGTAGTGCGAGTGGATCCACCTTCCTCAGGTTCCTCCCCACCCCCACTGGACCCCCAGCACGCCAAGAACAACCCATCACAAACCAACACCAAGCCAAATAATAACCCGGGTAAGTCTCCTTGTATCCAGGTCCATCCTTCTATTCCTTATAAAAAGGCTTCTGTTTGTGCAGTGCAAGTACTCTTTCTTTTGTAGCATGTTTAGACATGCCAATACCAGACTGCTTAATTTATCATTATATAACAGCTATTAGGTAATGTTTGTTTGATATTTTTGATGATATTATTTTTAGGACAAGATTTGAGGTTTTTGTAACAGACAATATCCTCTCTATTTACAGAATCCCAAAACCTTAAAAACCTGAGCTCTCCCACAAATGGAATTGAGGGTGACACAACAATGCCACAGATAGAGGACATGGCGCCACCTAGTGGTGATATGTTATGTAATGGCCATGAATCTCAGGATCGCAACATGAACCCCAATGATGCGGCGCAGGGTAAGGGCACAGGTGAGAAGGCTAGCAGTCCCCAATCCCCTACCTCTCCGAAAAGCGATAAACTGGCCCCGCCCACCTTCCTGGGCGACCTGCCGTCTCCAACCTCCCCTGGGGACCTGGCGTCTCCTACCTCCCCCGGCGACCTGGCGTCTCCGACAACCCCCGGCGACCTGGTGTCCCCGACCTCCCTCGCCTCTCCTGACGTTGGTGACACCGCCATGGAACCCGATCTCAAGTCAGAAGAAGTTGAAGGTGAGAAACCTAAATAGCTGTGAAAACTAAATAGATAAACTAGAAATTGTATGGGTGTGAATATATCATATAAAACGCTACCTTATCTTCATCTTGAAATTCATTAGATCACTTATCTTCTCACTCAGATGAATGATTTTGATTATTACCCTCAGCCCCTGTAATCAGGCTGAGGGTATTGCAATACTCATGGTGTGTGTGTGTGTGTGAGTGTGTGTGTGAGTGTGTGTGTGTGTGTGTGTCTGTCGGTCTGTCTACAGCGAACATCCTTGTCATCGCGATAACTCGAGAACAAATGATGGCAGCTTCATGAAACTTGACAGACACAAGCATCTGGTGAAAACCTCGGACAAGTTTGATGGACGGTGACCTTGACCTACTTTTCAAGGTCACAGGGCCTAGTTATGTGAAATCCCATCATTGTGATAACTCGAGAACGAATGATGGCAGCTTTATGAGACTTGACACACATAAGCATCTGGTAAATACCCCAAAAGGGTTTGATGAATGGTGACCTTCAACTACTTTTCAAGGTCACAGGGACAATTATGTCAAATCCACGTCATTGCAATAACTCAAGAACAAATGATGGCAGCTTCATGAGAATTGACACACACAAGCATCTGGTGCAGACCCCAGATGAATTTTATGGACTGAGACCTTCACCTACTTTTCAAGGTCACAGGCCCATCATCTCAATTAATCTAGAGTAAATGATGACAGTTTCATGATACTTGACAAATAAGCTATCAAAGGAAGTAGATGTTCACTATTATGTTTTTTTTTACCCCTGCATCAATTTGCCTCGGTGCAATGACGTTTTGTTTACAAATATTGTTCCGAACGAATGTTGTACAGTAAGTTACCAGGGCTGAGGGTTCATGCATCTCTGATGCCTATATTTGTTTTTTAAGTTGCTATGTTGATGACCAGCAAACAATAAAGCTGAATGTGCTATTTTAGAGAGGAAGCCAGATCCCACAAAGGAAGACTGTGATATGCAAGTGAAAATTGCAGATTTAGGAAATGCTTGCTGGGTGGTATGTGATTTAAAGATTATTTTTTACCTTTTAAAAATTTGATGCATTAAAAATACCTTAGAAAAGAGCATCTATTTCAAGACAATTTATAAATACTTCTTGCCCAAACAGCACAGATTTGGACTGAGAATTGTCATCTTGCTCTTTAAAAAAATAAATTTATAATAAATCTCAAATATTTGGTAGTCATCCAAGTCAGTATTGAATGCAGTTTTACAAAATTGACAATCAGACGGGGAGAACGACTGAAACTATCAATCAATCAAGTAAAAAATATCCAATGCCAATGACTGTCCTGACACCTGGTGGTGATTTTGTTTTGCAGCATCACCATTTTACGGAGGACATTCAGACCCGGCAGTACAGGTGTCTGGAGGTGCTGATAGGGGCAGGGTACGGACCCCCAGCTGATATCTGGAGTACTGCTTGCATGGTGAGTATATCCCCACACCACCCTCTCGTAGTCATGGTAAAGCCGGACTGGAGGCATACGTTTTAGAGGGAAGCCTATGGTGAGTATATCCCCACACCACCCTCTCGTAGTCATGGTAAAGCAGGACTGGAGGCATACGTTTTAGAGGGAAGCCTATGGTGAGTATATCCCCACACCACCCTCTTGTAGTCATGGTAAAGCAGGACTGGAGGCATACGTTTTAGAGGGAAGCCTATGGTGAGTATATCCCCACACCACCCTCTCGTAGTCATGGTAAAGCAGGACTGGAGGCATACGTTTTAGAGGGAAGCCTATGGTGAGTATATCCCCACACCACCCTCTCGTAGTCATGGTAAAGCAGGACTGGAGGCATACGTTTTAGAGGGAAGCCTATCTGGCTAGTGAAAACAGAATGGTGAATATCATTGTATTTGTAAAAAGAATATAGTTTGGACATCTAATGGAGATTGCACATCACACTCGTGTCTGAAATAGGGTTTGAAATGTAGCTTGCCCTCAGACAGTTTTAATTAGGTAAATTATTGCAAAAAGGAAAATTTTGTTTGTTTTGGGTAACAGGGCAAGCTCTAATTGTCAAAAACTGCATCATACTAAACTTTATGTGCCACAAACATATGAAAAATTCAAATAAATATGATTTGAGAAAATATGCCAATGAAAAATATGGTTTGGTCAAGAGCGTTTTATTCACTGATTCACTGAAAGAAAGGGATTTATTGAAATGATAAAACTTTCAGAAAAATAATTGGATTCTCTGTCTGGCAAGGCATGCTGGTAAATGGGTTCTGAGTGTTTAGCTTTTCTCCAGTTCAGAAATTAAAGTTATTCTTGCCATATATATTGCATAAGTAATTTTTGTAAATTCATCAATGGGAGATTGTTGATATTGGTGTTATATTTTTGCAGGCATTTGAGCTGGCTACAGGAGATTATTTGTTTGAGCCGCACTCGGGCGAGGATTACTCCCGAGATGAGGATCACCTGGCCCACATCATAGAGCTGCTGGGAATCATACCCAAACACATCGCCCTCAGCGGAAAGTACTCACGAGAGTTCTTCAATAAAAAGGGTAAATATAATCAATAATAATAATAGATTTATATAGCTCTGTACTGGGTGTAGATAAAGTGTATTCAGAGTCTCAAGAAGAGAGATATTGCTCTAAATTAATGCAGGAAAATGAATTCAAGTCAAGGCCCTTCTCTTTTGGTATAGATTTATGATAATGATAATGTATATAGTGATCATCATCCTTACTCTGTATATATTGTACCCTGATCATTACACAATTCCTTTGGAAATTAATGGCTGTATAATTTAGTAAATTCGTAGAGATTGATAATGAATGTTATATATATGAAGATAAAATTGTTTAGAAAGTATTCCATTTGGAGTCGTAAATATATGTGTGCAAGATTTTTGAATAATAGTGTATAAAATGTTCAAGATTGGAGCTGTTTCTTTTACACTTGATTTTTGATGATAGTAGTGTGTATATAGTTTAAGTAAATTTTTTTTTGTTTTCAGGAGAGTTGCTGCATATTACAAAGCTAAAGCCGTGGGGCCTCGATGAGGTGTTAATGGAGAAATACGAGTGGGATTCGAAGGATGCTCAGGCATTCAGTGACTTCCTTGTTCCCATGCTGGAGTTTGATCCCGCCAAGCGGGCCACAGCAGAGCAAAGTCTACGTCATCCCTGGCTTGCAGAGCATTGAGTTGCCATGACAAAGTCTTCATCATCTCAGCCCATCGTTTGTCATCCTCACGTTGTCATTCATGAACACTGTGCCCTCATTCAAAGGTCGCTGCCATCTTTATTCAAGGTCGCTGCCATCACATTTCCATTCAAATCAAGATAGCACATTGCCAATGTGAATATATTTATGTATAATAAGGTTACGCACTTTGAATATTTGTCCAGTACATGGATGAATGGTTCAACCCCATGATGCTCTCCTTGAAATGTACAGGGGGTGGATCATAGTAAAAGGAACAGCTCCAAACAGAGGGAGGTGGTAGAGTAATGGAACAGCTCTTAAATAGATGTTTTACCTATATAATTCATCGTAATATATAACTTAAAAATTAGCTTTTGAGAATTATAAGTCTGAAGGATCTAAACCATTTTTGTAGTTTTCATATATTGATAGTTTATGATACCTCAGTATGCTTTTTAGGAAATTGAATGGAAGAATAAAATAAAGGAATATGTATGTCCTGTATGCCACCAAAGTCCAACAACTTAACCCCTCAACCCAACCACAAGAGACACAAATCATTTTAGGGGGGACAGAGGGGTGGGCAATGATTTTATACAAAGATCATTAATTATACAACTTTCTCTAAGGAAGAAATTACAGCACTAAATGTGTTGGCGAAGCCTCTCATGAAAGAGTATCGCATTATTGTTTTACACAATTGGGTTCAAACATATATTTAATTTGCAAAAATTGTGATTAGAATAAGAAGGATCGGCCACTTGACTGCATTGAGTCACAGAGTTTTCTGAGACCCAACTTCTATTACCATAGTGTTACAATACACTGCCACAAAGCAATTAGGCAACTCTGTATGATCACAGTTTATCTGAATGTATATTTGGACTAAAAATAATTATTGTGAGATGGTAATATGGCGAATGTGATCACCCCTCCTGGATTTATCTGGATTTTGCTGGGTCCATGGTGTGAGAAGATTGGAATATAACTCAGTCTGGACTGAGGTTAGCTGGGGCCTGTTGTTGGTTGTTTGGTGGCATACACTTGTTGCACTTATATTCATCAAGGCTGCTCTAGAAAAGGTGAGATCCTACTTTTTGAGGACAATCCTCCATGCAGAAAACTGAAAGATTTGTTGCAATTCTAAGAGGCATTCATGTTGAAAATAATTGTACAATTTAAAATCCGTGCGATCAAGGATTACACCACTACAGGGCAGCCTTTAACCATAGCAATTAGAACTTGGTGAGAAATTTGTAGATATCACGAAGTGATGTCACTAATGAAGTGAGAAATCTTATTGATAATTAGCATATCGAGGGGTCTGGGGGCCGACTCAAATTTCCCATTGTATAATTGTACAGGAGTCTCCCAAACCTGTTTATATTTTGTAAAAAATCTTCCTGGAGCCTTGTATCTCTGTACATGTAACTGAGGGAACCTGCAAAGATGGCACAAGCAGTCTGTATTTTAATTACCATTATTGCCATTTTTGTATAAATCTCTTGACATATTTAGCATGCTGTAGTCCTTAACACCTAAACAATTCTGAATGTGAGAGTGTGAAGCGCCACCTAGCGGTAGCTGAACAATGTTAATAGAACCACCTGGTGGGAGTACTGGTAAAGATTATCACCTGGTGTTTGCAATATGGTTCCAATTAGTTCATAACAAAATGGGCTTTTACTGCCGCCTTTTGGTAGAAACGGACAAGGAAAACAGAATCACATCTTCATTTCTAATTATATTTCAGCAGATTTGGTTACGGATATGACAGATTGTCTTCTGCACACCTTGTAGATTGTAATTTTGTACTGTATAAGACAATTTGCAACAATTAGGTCATAAAAAGTGATGTGGTTTCATTTACCATGTTTGATCACCAAGGAATGCCAGGACTGAGTAATGTTTTCGTATTAAGTTGGTTTAAACAGAGTAGTGATCAAGAGGAGTATTGTCACAACAGGGGATAAAGAGAAGCTAAAAAAGCTAGGGGAAAGTCAGGCTTGGTGGTAATAACTAAATCAAAGCAACCCCAAGATTTTACCACAAGGTCCTAGCTACTTTGACACCCTCTTGTGGCTTTCTTTGTCCATTACTCCCTGTGTTGCCATGGCAATATAAGCACCCTAGGCTATGTTCATGTTTGTGTTCGTTTGCACATTTCGCCAGCTCATGCAATATTTGAGAGAAGTAGGCGAGGAAAGGTAAAATCATTGCAGGTGCATGTGTGATAGTTGAATGAGATGATCTGTGGGCATACAATAATGAGAGAAGTAGGAAACTTTTTAAATTGTACAAACCTGAAAAATCTGTATTAAAACTTTCTTTTATATTATTTGTTGTTGTCAATTTTAGTTTATAATTTTATATCAAATACTACAATATAAAACATAGATTTAACTTGCCATTAAACATATATTTGACATCTGTCTCAAATTACCATATTTGTTTAAAAAAAAGAGAGTTGTGCCTTTGCACTGGGATTCTATATAATATCTTTCTGATCAAGGAAGAGAAAATTAAAAGTGGTTTCTCTGTGGTTGGAAATAATGTAAACAGATATTGTCCTTTGCACTTTGTTTTCATTTACTAAGTGATGGTTGGAGCTTTTATTTAAAATCTCATTGCTTGAATGAATGGAAGCAATTTATCAGTTAAGATAATAAACAAATGGTGGAGCACTCGTGACAAAGCAAATATATATATTGTATCAGGTTAGTTTACAAAATCTATTGTGATAAAAAGCATGCTCTTCCAAATGTGGATAATATTTTGAAAAAGAAGCAGTCAATGTACGAGACGTTGAAGTGCTGTTGTAAATATCATCAGCTTATGTATGATAGCAAATATAATATTTGGGTTTAATGTCAGCAGTTTAAACTGTGTGACACTGATAAAGAGCTATGAATAAGATCTGTCATCTGTCAGGATCACTGTCTGGTTCATCACTAACATTGATCCAGATCTTTTGTGTGTGAGGTTTTTTGCAGCTGAATTATACAGGCATATGACAGACATTCTATCAAGTCAGCTCTGTCATCATTGAGGTCCACTGTCCGGACTGTGACTGACTTCTCAGTGATTCAGATCTCTCATGGATGAGTCAAGTCTGAGCTGTGACTGAAAGTCTGAGCTGTGACTGAAAGTCTGAGCTGTGACTGAAAGTCTGAGCTGTGACTGAAAGTCTGAGCTGTGACTGAAAGTCTGAGCTGTGACTGAAAGTCTGAGCTGTGATTGACTTTCTATTGAATCAGATCTGTTTAGTTTTAGGTCCAGTCTGGGCTGACATTCTACTGAATCAGATCTGTCATATTTGAGGTCCAGTCTTGGCCGTGACTGACATTCTATTGAATCAGATCTGCCATATTTGAGGTCCAGTCTTAGCCGTGACTGACATTCTATTTAATCAGATCTGTCATATTTGAGGTCCAGTCGTGGCTGTGACTGACATTCTACTGAATCAGATCTGTCATATTTGAGGTCCAGACTTAGATGTGACTGACATTCTATTGAATCAGATCTATCATATTTGAGGTCCAGTCGTGGCTGTGACTGACATTCTACTGAATCAGATCTGTCATATTTGAGGTCCAGACTTAGATGTGACTGACATTCTATTGAATCAGATCTATCATATTTGAGGTCCAGTCTTGGCTGTGACTGACATTCTATTGAATCAGAACTGTGCTGTCCACAGTCCGAGTCAGATTTCTTATGCATGAGCACCACAGAGACTCTGTATGTGTCATCTGAATGTGTCATCTGAAAATCTCTGGGAATAAGAGCTCTCTTCAAGCAATTTTCATAGTTTAGAAGATTTAATTATAAAATAAGATAGAAAGAAATGCAACAATCCTTTACCTAAAATATACAAATATCTTGCATTTCGATTATGAATTTTTAAACTAAATATTGAGAAATTATCAGATAATATAAAATTTTCACATGCCATCTAAATTACTTATGTTTCACAGTAATGCAATGAAATAATAGAATCCTGCATGTTGATATTTTGCAAGTGCCAGGTGGAATTGTCAGTTTGATGGAAAATAAATGAATGACATTCTGGCAATGTGGATTTGTAATACCATAAGAGTTGATACAATGTGTAAAATGTGTTGAGGATGTTAGAATCTGGCATTTACTGTGTTGTTTCTGCTGCCAGAATTTGTCTGTGTAGCAAGCATGTACATGTATGCACTCCCCATCCTGTATACAATAAACTACAGCTGGTTATTCAGTCATGCTTCAGTCTACTGTTCTTATGTGATAAAAGCAGACAAAAATTAGAATCACTTGATAAGTCGAGCTCCAATTTTGATACTGTACATTTTTGTAACAATTGCAAACCATTAGAATGCAGATAACAATGTTCCACAATTGGTAGCAAGATATTGACTTCATCTGATTATATCATAGAAATGGTTTGGCAAAATAATGCATCAGACTTGTGAGTGAATTACTTAATACATTTGGAGATTGAGATATTAAATGATAGGAATAAAAATCAGATGATCGGGCTGAAAGTCCCATCATTACTCATTAGATTGAGATTCAGGTACTTTCTACATATAGGCATAAAAAAAATCATTCCAAAAGTAGCTTTATAATTTTAGATAATGATAATTTATTGAAAAGCTGGACTTTAAAGCTTTATTTTGTGAAAAAAAAAGGCAAATGGAGTAAAAACTTGAATAGTTATGAAAAAGCTTCTGGTTTTGGCTTAACAGAGATCGCATTGGGGACAGTAAATTAAAAATATATGAATATCTGTATATTGGTAGGAGATGATAAAATATTGATGTTGCCTTTTACTATTATAACAATACATGACAGGCTAATAATGAATCAAGAGTAATTTTATTTTGGATCAAGACAATAGTTAACCAATCTGCAATCTATTACAGACTTTTCATAAATTAATATGGGCAGTTATTTTGATCAGTTCCTCTCAGGAAGAATGTCCTTATACCCAAAATCTGAAGTCTGTTGTGTATAGCATCTAGAGTTTCTTGAGGCAAAGCCTTCTCTCTGCCCAATATCCACACAATATCTGAAAAAATTCAAACTTATTAAAATATGCAATTCATTATTCATACAACTGTACTGAACATTTAGCGAATGTGCTTCAACTGCATTTTATATTTTACTGAATTTGATGCATATGCCAAAGAAAAGAATTTTTTTCTTTGATATTTTTGTTATATTAATAGTTATGGCACCTCAACAATTGATAAACTGCGATGTGCAATTTGGAATCGTAAATGCTAAATGCATCTTACCTGCATGTGCTAACCCAAAGGCATCAGTGCAGGAGTAGACAACACTAGTGGAGGCATAATCTGTGAACAAGACCCAGTAAGGGCCCTTAGCAAAGGCACCTACAAGATCACACCATTGCATGAGTCATCACCACAACAGAATGAATAATATAGTACTAAATAAGCATAAAAATATGCCCTATGACATACTAGCATCTGGGAAGGAAACCTCCAGTTTTCCAGGATCTGTCTCATCGGGAGCAACAGCATCTCCAACAACCTTTCTTACAGATCCAGTGCTGAAAATTGACAATAGGTTAGATGTGCTTTATTCATGTTGTTTATAATTGATGTGTCATGAATGATTTTGTTTTGTTTGGCGTTTTACATCACCTTCAGCATATCAGTTATTTCATGACGAGACCTACTTGTAGTAGATGTAATTATGCCTTACAGAATTATCATATCACACATCTTTGACGATGACAACCCATCCAGTGACAGATTAACAAGGACACTGGGTTAAACCTTTCCTACACAGGCCTCAGCTCATTTCTTTTGAAAGCTTATATGGCTTTCAAGAAATGCAATGGCCAATAATGAATAATCCTGCATAGACACCTGGAGCAACCTGTCTCATTCCGGTAGTCTAAAACTGGCCTTAGTTTGAGAATTCTGGACTGTTTTTCACCTGTGAAGCCTGATAACTAATATTTATCATTTATGAATTAAATTGCATGCATTTGTAGAAAATAGTCACAAACATTAAGCAAAGGTCAGCACAGTTCTCAGGACTCCACAGTGTTTGTCAGGCGAAGGGTGATTTTTTTTCAGCCCGGTTACCAGATTTAAAATTTAACACCTTTTTAGGCGTTTTGAACTCGGATGTCTAAATCACTAAAGTAAATATAATGTTTATCAAATACCCTAATGTAAAATCTCTGCCATTTTAAAGCAGACACCTGTTTATCCATGAATGTTTGTCTAACAGTACAGGCCCAACACACTGACAGGCCACAGCAGTAGTCATCAGGACAGAGTAATTGTCACTTGCAATCCTGTATTTTGGTTGATTTCAGGAAGACAAATTTAATGTATCACAGTATCATGATCACATGTCAGATCAACATACCCTAAATCCCTGTAAAACTCTGGCCCCCATAATTTTATGAAAGCTAGAAGGGTTTACCAGTTGTACATGTTAATCTGTGACATGACAATTCAGCACTATATCTGCTTCAATTAGGTCTCAACATGAAAGGACTGAAATATTGTACAAAATAATGTAAAACCCCAAACAAAAGCATTGCATCCTGGTGACAGGCTTTCATAATTTTTTGTTAAATGATTTTTTTTTCTCCAATATATCTTGCCAAATCCTTCAGCTGAGCGTAAGATTCAATATCACTGCGACAAAATCGTTAAAAATAAGGGCCAAAATTCATACTGATTATGAATAACAATATATGGTTGCATTCTTTCAAAGATATCCATCAATAACTGATATTATTTGATTGATACTTACAGACTTCTGTATCCAGTATTTTCTACTCTGACATGACCGTTCTCCAGTAAGGTATAATTAGCTTGACCGCACTTGGTACCCAGCTCAAAAGCAATAGGGAAATATCTTTCTACCTCATACCATACTCCTTGGTACTGAAATTAAGCATTTATTCAGGAATTGATTTTTTTTAATGCACCAGGTATAATTTATCAAAGAAGCAATAATTTAGCAAGTAACCAGAATAAAAAGATTATACTTACTTGTTTAGCATCAAAATCTGATTTAGTGGGAGGCTGGGGGCATTTTCCAAATCCTGGCACCTGGGCAGAACAGGTGTAAAACAAAAATATGGTCAGCAGGAATCCTTTCATTAGAGACATGATGTAAACTGTGGTGTCTGCCGGCTTGCTCAGATTTTGCATAATAGGAATGGGACAATGGATTTTTTGATTTGATTTTTGATTTTGATTTGATATGTTGGCCGCTCCACTTTTGTCTCGTGGGCACTCAGAGCTTACGCAGCGTGGCTATCCAGCTAGAGAGGAGACCCATACGCACTATCCCCAATCTGTGAAAGGCACTCGTGCTGACCGCCCGGTGCAGGCCCCTACACTGATGTAAAGCTACCCTATCTAATTATCACCTTCTGCACTGACAACTTTCACCCCAACACTCACTCCTTCCCTTGGGGCCTACAATCCCCAGCGCACAAAAGGGCGTCCAATATCCCTATACAGCCTGAGGCGTCCAATATCCTCGTAAGCCCTACCAATCACAACTAGAGGCTAAAGATGTCCTCCACGTGAGTACCTAGTGATCTTCAGCACCTTCATATCTACCAGCTGCCTCCTTACCAACTTTTCTAATCCCACCGAGACTACATCCTAAGTAACCGACAACCCCCACTAAACTATGACTACCACTCCTTTTCTTTCTCCGCCTGAAAAGTACCTACAAGAAATAAAATCATTAGTACCAAACATCCTGTTAACTCTCCAAACCATCTGCCTCCAGCCGCTGGACTGACACCTACAAACATCCCTGCAATAACTAAAGATGAACAATATCGAAAAATACCTTACCTTTCAAGCACTGTACCCGACAAACCAACCTTCCCGCCAACCAGTCACTGCCGTCTGACGACTTCCTTTTCCAGTGTCCAAACACCACCCATCCGCCTTATAATAAAACACGGATTAATGAACTTACCCAGAACCGTTCTCCTGGACCCTCAAACCACCCCCTATTCCTGAAATAAAAATTTAAAGCGACGAAAACTCCTGGCCAACCAACCAGCAACTATTTCAATATGCCATATTGTAAATAGTATTATTATTATTATTATTATTATTGGTCCCATGTAGGTACCGGCCCACCATGTCCAAAAGTACATATATCATCTGCCAATATGTACTAATAGCTGCACCAAACCTTAATCTACCCATCACTACCAGTACCTATTATCACTGGTTCAAATAATAGGTAAATAAACTAGTGATCGGGAGCCCGACTCACCTATCTAATCTCTAGTTCCCCCATCCAGAATAACTCACCTCACCCACTACCTACCCCCCTACTCCCCCTTCCCTGTCCCCTCCCCCGGCCCCCCAGCCCTAGTCATCTAAACAGTCTAAAGTGACGCTATTTTCTTCATATATCCCCCTCTTCTTCCAGCTCGATTCTAAGAAAGACAAAGGAGTGGTCTACCCCCCACATTGGACAATGGACTGGTCTACCCCCACATTGGACAATGGACTGGTCTCATGTTATACAAGCACATAGATTTATTATCAATATATTATCTGCTGACAATGGATTAAAATGGCGGCTTATCAACAATTTCACAACAATGAGCTTGATACCAAAGTACAAAACATGTTTTTTGACACCAGAGAAGCCAAAACATAGACCTAATCAGGTTACCAGTCAGTCTTGGGGATAGACATTTTCATTTACTTCTATTTTACCCCAGCACATGAATAAATGTCCCTGAGTGGTGGGATGGAGATTAATAATGTAGCTGATTTCTTTGGAGAAAATAACACGTTTTCTTGAATCTACTCAGCGAATTTTGTGATTTTTTATGAAACTAGGGAAGTTTTAAAATAAAAAAGATACAATGTTGCTACACATTTATGCATTGTAACCATATTTAATCATGTAATGTGTCCAGATTTCCAAACAGTTATACAATCCATATCTAAATTTCTAATTAGAAAAAATTAATAAGCCGTCCTTACCCAAGTAGTATTTGTGTATATAAGTGATTTAAAGTTTCTTTCAATATTATTTCAGTCATCAAAACGAGATCTACTTGAAACAGATATAATGCTGCTTCACTGTATTGTCATATCACATCTCCCAGACCCGAAAACCAACCCAGTCAGATAACAAAGAACCTGGAACATGACAGTTCTGGGAGGCAGCACTGTATCTGCAAAAAAGGTCTCGTCATGAAATAACTAATGTTGACAGTGGCGTAAACTCCCAAATAAACAATAGCAGATTACAAGCGTAGGAGATCAACCTTTCTGGCATGGGCTAAAACCTCAGAAAATGTTCAGGCATAAATACGACATATAGTTGTGCTTATGCAATTTTTAACAACTTTCGGCCATCATGGTTTTGGAGTTTTCACAGCTTAGCTACAATTATCACAAATTATTTTCAAGGTAATACAAATGCGAATGCTTTAGCCGCTTTTCCTTATTCAAGATTTTAATATCCCTATTCAAGTTTTTAATATGACTGAACATTCCTTACTCCAGTGTTTCACCTGAAGTCACGTACATTTACTTTTTGAAAAAAAAAACAAGTCATGGTTTTATAAGTATGGGCTGCTATATATAGTAACATACTTCATAATTCTCCACATCATCTCCTTGTGACCTTGTGTGACCTTGGAATTTGTCCTAGTTATTTATTCTGGTATCTAAGATTTTTATCTTGAAATTTCATTGAATGAGGCAATAGACTCTAGAAAACCATCAAAAACATCAGTGACAATAGGCACACTTAACCCACTGAGTGCAGTAACAGCAGTTACCATGCTCCCAACATGGCAGACAGCCATGTGGCCATTGGAGGTGGGAAATATGTTCTGGCAATTTTCTGAATATTAGCTAGTCTATTACCGGCAGCACCAACATGGTAAGTGGTCTGTGCGAAATTCTCATGAGAAGGATAACTGGTCAACTGGTTTTGAATTGTCTGCTTCACAAAACACACCTTATGAAAGGTCAAGTATAAAAGTTTAGTTATAAAGGGAATTACAATGAGTTTACAAAGCTCATAAATCATTATACATCATATTCAAAGCAGCTACCACAAAGATTACTGTCTCACTCCCGGAAAGTTTGCATAGTTCAGTTACTGTCTCTCGCTTCACATCTTTACTAGCCTGTCATAGAGAAGTTAGATTTATGTGCTTTTGTACCTTGAAGGTACCTTGAAGGTAAAAAGCTTGGTCAAAAGCTTGTGAATCCTGATTAAAGTAACTTTATATGGTATTTTAAGTTTTTCCACAAAACAATTAACTAATTTAACATTTTATTAGCCTTATACCTGTAGCATATCAAAGGGCAAGTGTGATTAATTTTCTACCTTTTAAAATAACTGCCTTCTGATAGAAAGGCATTGGTGATATATTAAAATATGTACTCTGTGGTGAAAAAGATACTGATACATATAATCTAATTATTTCTTAAAATGCTGAAGAAAATAAATTTACTGATGCATGGTGAATAAATAGAGGTCATCACCTTATCCAATATTGGTAATAGAATTTTAAATTCTCAAATGCTGGTCCTAGGTTAATTATCTTTTTCATAATTATTGGAAATAGTTAGCATCAGGATTGTAACAGTTGATAATAGTATATATTATTCTCAAATCAATCTCAGGCTTTTTGCATGGAGTTAATATGTAAACTCTTGTTGCTTTCAATGGATCTTGATATTGGGAAAAGTTACTTGCCTGACAAACATATTTACCAGAATACAACACACCTTCATTATTGTCAGTCTCATTTCGATCAGTATCATCATTATCTACATTTTCGTCAATATCATCATTGTTGTCTTCAACAGCACAGTTGCTTTCATTATTGGTGACTTTTCTCACCTCATCTTCATAAAAAGTCACACAAAACAGTTGCGGTGTGACTGTCACAAGTGGCATGCCATCTTTATCTGTTGCTTTGGAGTGATCTGGAATGACCAGCAAAGATACTGTCACTTTCTGATTGTTTTGTTTGTTTGGGGTTTTACATCGCTTTCAACCTTATTTCAGTCATTTCGTGATGAGACCTACTTGTAGCAGATATAGTGCTTCCTCACTGAATTGTCATGTCGCAGGTCTTTGACATGACAACCCACCCGGTCACACATTTACAAGGACAATGGGTTAACCCTTTAGGCATGGGCCTCAGAAATTGTATCATGAGTTCAATCTTTTGTCTGTTAACGTTGCCACTCCGGAGAGTCGGACCAGCAGCGGCCAGGGTGGGTTCCTTCTCAGAATTTCATCACCTCAGGATGTAAGGCTGACCTGTCACCTCAGGATGTAAGGCTGACCTGTCACCTCAGGATGTAAGGCTGACCTGTCACCTCAGGTTGTAAGGCTGACCTCTCACCTCAGGATGTAAGGCTGACCTCTCACCTCAGGTTGTGAGGCTGACCTGTCACCTCAGGTTGTAAGGCTGACCTGTCACCTCAGGATGTAAGGCTGACCTGTCACCTCAGGTTGTGAGGCTGACCTGTCACCTCAGGGTGTAAGGCTGGCCTGTCACCACAGGGTGTAAGGCTGACCTGTCACCTCAGGTTGTGAGGCTGACCTCTCACCTCAGGGTGTAAGGCTGACCTCTCACCTCATCATGAAAGGCTGACCTCTCACCTCAGCATGTAAGGCTGATCTCTCACCTCAGCACGAAAGGCTGACCTCTCACCTCACCATGAAAGCTTGACCTCTCACCTCAGCATGTAAGGCTGACCTCTCACCTCAGGATATAAGGCTGACCTCTCACCTCAGCATGTAAGGCTGACCTCTCACCTTGACCTGGTCAAGGAGATGACGGCACAAATATATATATATATATATATATATATATATATATATATATATATATATATATATATATATATATATATATATATATGGAGAGAGAGAGAGTATTTTCAGTTGTGTAAGATGATAGAGTAAAGATATGTTTTCACATGTAACAGGAATTATAGTGAAGAATAATTCTTTCAAAAATAAACCAACCATCTCCATCTTTTTGGCCGTGTGCAAATATACAATTTACGTGTTGGACCTCAGGTTGAAGTTTGTGTGCAATTAGCAGTAAAAATCGTTAATAATACATAAAAGGTTTTCATATGTTTTATTTAGTAACTTGGGTAAAACAGTTCTAGAATATATATGAACAAACTTGATCAGAGGGCAACATGGTGAACTTCTTCATTTATAACATCTTCACCTTGCTCATGTAATTTCTTTTATGGGCTAAACACAAAATATTTTTACCACAAAGTTGAAATCCATCTTTTGGAGTCTTCTTCTGGAGTTTTCTCACATCTTTTGGAGTCTTCATCTGGAGTTTACTCACAAGTGACTCTACTAGATTCTGATTGGATGGATTAAATAATTCAATTTGCATAAAAATTGCATGTTAAAATCCTATATCCTCTGATTGGAATGATTATTCTTTAGTGTCACAAATGAAATGTTCTCTCAAAATGTTTGCCTTGATTATGCTCAAGAAAGGAAGGCATAATGTTAAATCTCTGGCCTTCCTATTGCGAAAAATTACATGTAAAAAAAATGGTTTAATTTTGTGACTTATTAATATTATCATTCCATGTACTCTTTATATTTGGAAACGTTTATATTGAAATGGTTGCTGGCATGTTTGTAAGGGCCCCTGGTCAACTGTGACACTTGTGTATTGACTGGCAACCATCAGGCAAGAATTATTGTCCAGTGGTGACACTTCACCAAGGATTAGTGCCAAACATGGAGAGTACTTTTTAAATGGAGCTATTCATTAATCCGGAATGTTACAATCTCTCAAGTGGCAGACCTTTATTCTCTAATTTGGTCTAAGAGATTCTGAAATACTTCTATTTTACTACATAGCAAAGTAGGTTTTCCAAATCCAAAGTAATATGTGTTTTGAGCATTCATCCTTTTGATTTGATTAATTCCTACCCTGAGAGCTAGTTTCTGTATCTTCCTCAAAAGATCCTCTGTGAGAGAGAGAGATTTATCACCAAACCTAATGGCTGTCTCCCCCTGTACATCATCTATGACCGAGAAAGATGTATCTTCTGATACCACATGTTCTGAGCATCTATAGAAACATGCCCCTGGTGCTGATTGATTAATCTGTGGCATTTCATCAGTATTACACTCATGCTCTGCATCATGAGAGAGAAATAATTGTGGGTTACTTTCCAGCTCATAGAAAAGGGCATTCTTCAGATCATATGACTTGACCTTCAAACTCTTGCCAACCCCTGTCAGATGAGGGATGTTGTGTATGATCTTAAGAAGCATGTATGTCAGCCTGGGCACTGGTGGAAGACTTTTCATGATGTACTGCTCACGGGCATATGCTGAGATCTTCCAGCCATTTGGTAACAGCAGGGCATGGCAATCGCTCTGCATATTGTGCCCACATAGGAGGGCAGAGGATTTCTTGCTCCCTTCAGGTACCCACCCTTCCAGGGATATGACAAAGGCAAGATCCAACTTAATTATCATGCCTGTTGGGCTCCAAATAAGGAATGTTTCAGTTATTTCACTATCAATATAATGCCAGAAGAAATTTAAACTGTTATATAGTTGTCTATTGCTCAGTGATTCATATAGCAATCTGTAGCAGTGACTATATAAGCTTTGTGGGTTAAGTTTCCCATCTGTAATGAACTCATTCCAAGCACTAGCTTGTGCCCCATCTTTTATCAACATGAGCTTTTGTATACCAGATTCCTGAGCTTGTACAATACCGTTGAGGCCTGTGATATGCATTTGCATGTCAAACTCATCAGGTAGACCCACTTTGGTTCACTCAGCCACACTCCCAGCCAGCTCTGAGGTCAGTCCCAGCCTCGGGTCCTTCCTGTTCATCTCACATATTACTCTCCTAATCAACTCCTTTGTTTCATTCTCAATTGTCTTGTATTCAAAATCCTGTGAGATGATTCCAAGTCCTGGGGTAGTAAATAAGTCATAGATCAAGTGAAGTCCTTGTCTAAAATAGAAAATTGTAAATTTGCATTTTGAAAAGTTATGAACATTAAGACCATGTAAAAATGTTCAACAACAAACTATCTGCAATTTTCAGTAAAACATATTTTAAAAAGGTAAAATTCTGTGAAACATTTTCACATAATAACCTAAATATCTTGAACGAGTATTGCATATGTATTATAAAAATAGGTTGATTATAATAAGGGGGAATGCCATCTTATTTCACTTTCAGCTCTGCTGACTTCTTTGAAGCTGTAGAACTTTAGGAGTGGGGAAAATGTTTCTGACCGTCCATCTGTCAACATTTTCTTTGAAAATTTCTTCTCCAAAACTAGCAGGAATACCTGTATATATTTTAAATTTTATACATAGGTAGATATAGAGTTGAGATTCAGATTCCTTCAAATCTTATTGATGTCACCATGACCTTGAGGTCACAAATTTTGATTGAAGTATATCTCAGGAAATTAATTCTTGGTATACAGAAATGTATTGTGTCATTGCTGTGTATCATCATTGCTGTGTGTCGTCATAAGTCGCAGAGCTTTAGGAGTGGGTAAAAAGTCTGTTTGTCCATCCGTCTGTTTGTCTATCAACATTTTTATAAAAATTTTCTCCAAAACTACCAATGATATATGTTTCATATTTTATATAGAGGTAGATAAAGAGGTGCAGATTCAGATTCCTTCAATTCCTAGTGATGTCACCATAGACCTTAGTGCAGTGACCTTGAGGTCACAAATATTGTACTGAGCATATCTCAGCAACCACATTGACACATTGACCTTGAATTTAAAATTTGTGTACACACAACATCTCAACCATTAAAATTGAATAAAAAGTACTTAATATCTGTAATATATCAACACAATGTTTTAAAATCTTCTTTAAAACTACCAGTAATTTATGCTTCAGATTTTATATAGAGGTAAAGATTCAGATTTCTTCAAATCTTGTCACCATAGTGATGTCACCATTGACCTTAGTGCAGTGACCTCAAGGTCATACAATTTGTATGGAGCATAACTCAACAATCACTTATCAGAGGAAATTAAAACTTGGTATACAGAAATGCCTTATGACATAGCTGTGCCTCATCATACTACATTGCATTGCATTGGTAAGGGACAGAGGCTGTGTCAAAATGAACTAAATAATTAGCATAATCCATGCACAGTTATAATAAACAAGATATCAATGAATATCACATCAAAACTGAATTGGGATCTTGTATGGAAAACCAACTAAATAAAATAAACATATATCAATGGCCTAAGGGCTATGCTTATCGTAATGTTTACAAGTGAACATTTCGTCCTAAATGATCATTTAAATCCTTTTCAAGAGCAGACTTGAGCAGATGATGATTTTGACCAATCAAATACATGTTACATATCAAATTTGGCCCCAACTTGTTATCTTGATTCTCATAGGCTTATATTTCTATGTAGCTATTAGATTTTTGAAAAAGATCATAACAAAATGGGAAGAGAACTGAGCCTGATGGAAATTAGATAGAGTTAGATTGAAAATACAACATCTTGCCTACTTATACCTAAAGGAGAAGATACTAAATATTTGGCATGCCTGCAAACCACAAGGTGCCCTTGCATCCATTGACCTTAAGGCAGTAACCTTAAGGTCACAAATTTTGATAACAATGAATATCTCATCAAAACCGAATTGGGATCTTGTATGGAAAACCATAACCTTTTGCTTGTTGCACTTTATCTCAGTTCATGTGTTTTAATTCAAGTCAGCAGAGCTATCAACCCATGGGGTGAAGTTCACGCTTGCATCTCTTTATATGTTCCAGAAATAATGTTTCTGATTTCATGCAGGTTGCATGATATCAAGGAAATTTGGTGGGGGATGAATTGATCCTGTGATCCATGACTGCTGGTTACATAAGCTTATGTAACACAAATCACGAGGGACATGGGAATGGTCCATGATCTTTTGGGTTGCTAAGTAGGGCAGTGACCAGATCCCATCCTCATCACTCACATTGACGTACCCACAGATTATGCAATACCTAATTATCACTTTTAAAGGGAACAAGACTATAACAAGTCACCTGGTTAATGAGTATTTATCTGATCAAAAGATGATTAGACTATGCCTTGGCATTATTCCCCCTAAACCTTCTGAAAGATCAAGTAGGAGGTATGGGAACTACCGTGACATTGATCTCAAATCCCAAAGGACGATAACAAATCCCTCAGCTGTCACTCGACGACATGGGAAAACCTATACCTGCATGACATAGTTGATTTCTATGACAAGGAGCTTATATCACTTATTGATAAAGATGCTCCTAGGAAAAGTGCCAAGGTTTCTCAGCGCAAGCCTGTACCCTGGATGTCTGATCAATTCAAGCTTGAAAGATCTCTCAAGTGGAGGTTTGAGAGAAAGATGAATAGGACAGGACTCCATATTGACAAGGAACAAAGAAGTAGATATACTTCCTTGTTAAAGTTTTCTCAAATTGACTATTTCTCTAATCTTGTTGAGGAAAACAAGCATAAAATGTCATTGATACAGTCATGCACAAAAACAAAGACACACCAATGCCTCAATCTGACTGTGACAGCACTCAAGCTGAAAAATTTAATTTCTTTCTTTCTTGATAAAATAGAGATCCGCACTGATATGGACAGTGCACCTTCTCTCACCAGGTGACACTACAAACAATGCAGTCCCTCCTCCCTCAGACATCGCACCATTTGACGTGCAGAAATTGGTGAAGAGGTCAGCTAAAAAATCATGTGAGCTTTACCCCATCCCAACCTGGCTCCTGCTCGACCTTCTTGATGACCTCTTACCAATAATTACTGCCATCATAAACAAATCACTGACTGATTCAGTAGTATCAGATAGTATGAAAATTGCTATCCCTTCTGAAAAAAATCAGGCTTGGAACTGATAGAGAAGAACTATAGACCAGACTCTAACCTGAAATATATTTCTAAGCTCACAGAAAGGGCAGTGGCTGACCAATTGGTTCCTCATCTTGTAAGGAATGGCCTTACTGACAAATTCACAGCACTGAAGCCGCCCTACTTAGAGTGCAAAATGACATCCTTAGAGATCTGGACAATAGGGAGACTGTTATCCTACTATTACTTGACCTCTCTGCTGCCTTTGATTGGAATCAAGATGCAATAGTAGAGGTAAGGCCCTGTCTTGGATCTGGTCAAACCTCAGCAACAGGACACAATGTGTCAAAGTAGGATCTCATAGGTCTTCACTGAGACCCATAAAGTATGGCGTCCCACAAGGCTCTGTTCTGGCCCCCATACTCTTCACTATCTACATGTGCGAATTGGCTGACATCTTGGCCAAATATGGCCTCAACTATCACATTTACGCTGATGATACCCATATCTACATTCCTGGAGACCACACTTCCAGTTAGCATGTAGACATGAGTAGACACAAATTGGAAGAATGTGTCAGTGAAGTCAGAACCTTCCTGATCTCAAATTATATGAAAATTAATGATCTCAAAACGGAAATGCTAATTTGTACTGACAGGCCTTGTACTGCTTCTGATAGTTATGTCATCTGAATCAATAATTGACTTGGGTATTACCTTTAATTCCAATATGGACTTGAAGGCACAAATTAAGAAAATGTGTAAAAAGGGATACATTATGAACTTAGCAGCAATTAGACCATGTCTAGACGAGAAGACGGCAATAACATTAACTCATGCTTTTGTTACTTTCGCTCTTGATTATGGAAATGGTCTTCTTGCAGGTCTTCCCAGGTCTGACATCAGGAAACTACAATACCTGCAAAACTCAGCAGCCCTTGTAGTAGGGAGGATCAGGAATGTGATCATATATCAGGAAAATTGAAAGAACTACACTGGCTTCCTGTACATGCAAGAATTGATTTCAAATTCCTCCTTTTGACCTGGAAGGCCTCAAACGGTAAGGCGCCGCCTTACTTGCGTGACCTACTCCAAATTAAAAAGGTAGACCAGTGTCTTCGATCTAATGATGGAACTTACCTCTTAATCCCAAAGACTCGTCTTTAGACTGTGGGTGATAGAGCCTTCTCAGCCATCACCCCAGACTCTGGAACTCTTTCCCTGTTGATATTAGGACCTGTAACTCACTTTCCCCCTTTAAGAGTAGACTGAAAACGCATCTCTTCAGGAAACATGTCCTGAACACAGCACTATGAACAGACTTGTCTGGTATCAGCGCTATATAAATTTTATTATTATTATTATAGTTACATAAATTATTCTCCAAGTTATGAACAAATTGTATTGTGTGCATTGTGTGACAATACATGATATTTGATGTTATGTTAGATATTGAAATATGTGATTTTGGAAATTTGCTACTTTGACCTTGAAATATCACCATATGTCAAAATCCTATTTCGCCTTTACATAGTTCACTGTCACTGATAACTCCTCTTAGCCAACCCCAGTTCTATCACATATGGCAACTTACATTAATATTCCTATATTATTACAGTCAAAAGAGCATAATTGATAAAAAGAACAGTGATGCTGGTCTTGACCTTGACCTGAAGTCATAAAAAATTCAACCAAACAAATAATCTTTACATATATATATATACTTTACATATCCATAATATCAAATTCTAGATCAGCTTGAGCATATTTTTGGAAGTTTTGCCTAAAAATAAGTTAATGTGACCAAGTTACATAATTATTCACAAAAACATATTGTGTAAGATAATTGTGGTGGCAAAAAGTAAGTCTTAGAGTTCTTTTTTGCCAAAACTCATATTTAGATTTAAATCTGAAAACACTAAAAGTTTTGAGCAGTGCCATCTTCCTATGGTTAAATGTGCCGGGGAAACACTTTATAAATAACGTCATGCGACCCCCCCTTAACCCTCATACAAAATTTGGTGGCCTTTGAATTGACCTGCACCAGTTATTTTTCACTTGTAATGATAGGATCAATTTAGTTAATTTTTCAAATACTTAAAGTTTTGAGTGGTGCCGTCTTGCTACTGTTAAATGTGCCAGGGAAACCCTTTGTAAAAAATATGCCCCCTTTACCTGCATACAAAATTTGGTAACTTTTGAATTGATCTGCACTTGTTTTTCCCCCATGTTTAAATAATATTTTGGTTTTTATTATTATTATAATTTCCTTTTACATAATATGGCACAAAATCTAGCACGGTGATATTTGGAACACAATTTTTGAAATTTGACAAGTTGACATAGTCTACTATAAATTTAGAAAAAAAATTGAATAATGAACTGTGAATAGTGAATAACAAAGTTCACACACATTGTATCATGCAGACATATTGATGTTAGAAGATGTAATTTGATATTCCAAGGTTATATCGATGAGGAATGCGCGCGCGTCGAGGTGGTCAGTGGTGTTTTTGATTAAGACCCGATTTCTTATCAAAACCTGCCATAAACATCGGTAATATCGAGATTAAATCGGAAAATTATCTACTAACATCGACTATAACCACTACCCGATTCGTGCAAAAAACTTTTCGTTTTTGTTGGATTTATACCGGCTTGGTAGCGTCCGCCATTATTAAACATAATAACACAGGGATAATAATCTACAAACATCGCAAGATCTGTAAGGTACCACTGTGTATTATGTTATATGCAAATCACATAAACCTTATGCAAGTTAAATTCGACACTGAGAACATCCATGTACATGATAAATAAGAAAATAGTGAGTTCAGCTTGTCAGCTTAACGTAGCTCAAATAGCTCGAAGTAAACAACTCACCTGTACTTGCACACCTCGTTAATTGATGTTCCCAAACAATGACAACAAAGCTGGTCTGTTTGAACACATGTATTGCAACTTGAACCCCGATCCGGACAGGCCCGGAACGATCCAACATAAATGTAGAACAGCAAAACAACAAACGGAACGGAGTGGAGTGGCGCAGCACCCCTCTTATTTATCTCTTATTTATCAAAATTAAATTTAGCTGGTTGAACAAATGTCAATATATGAGAAACTATAAATATCTACACTTGTAAGAAAAGTGATAATATAGTAATAATGTCAATTGAATTGTACATAGTTTGGATGTATGAAATAACATGGTCATTAAACAAAAAGTCACAATGTCATAGATAATATGTCGCAATGTGAAGCAGTTGTATACACACATGTACAAAATGATATCAAGTCCTGTCAGTATCCACAATATGATATCAATTTCTGTCAGTATCCACATAAAACACACATCAAGTATTGAATAACACAAATCATGATATTTGGCGGCGCTAAGCTCACACCATTTCTAAAGGCATTATTATGGCCTTAAAAATTATTGGTTACTCCATAATCCAACTTTCATTCTGCCAAGCAGGTTTCTTCCTTGAACGTGTGGATCTGCGTGGTGCCGGTAAGGCAGACTCCTGTGGTGCAACGCTAATACTGTCTTTTGGTGCACCGTCAAAACTGTTAATTTGTACACTATCCATAGGATCATTTATGTTCTGTTCATCCTGTTGCACATCTGTCTCAACGACACCAGGGTCTGGAGGACGGGAAGGCGACCCGCCAAACAGAGGCTGCGGAGGATCCACTATAGCACCGGGTGGATCCGGGGGTGGTGCGATGGATCTGTCATCAGACTGTTGAGGCAGCAATGGCATGGCAGGCCTGTTATCCAAGACATTGTCCAGGCCACGGATTGGACCAGGCACAAATCTCTCAAGTGTGGTAGCTTGGATAGGGTAGCAATCCTCCACCCTGACATCGTATGTCTTTGATCGGAACTGGGACTTAATAAATTTCCGCACTTGACAATAGTCATCTGACACAGCCACCACCATATACTTCTCCCTTGCCTTGGTTTTATCCCTGTCACCCTTCAAGTAGACTAAATCTCCCACACTCGGGCAACTGACACCAGGTGGCACTGATGCTCCATGGTTCTTGGACTGAGAGCTAGGCCCATGACTGTAGGCCCGACTCAAGTGCTTTTGGAGTATGAGTTGGCGGTCATCAATGGGTAGCTGCTCCCCAGTAATCTGGTCCCTTTGCGTCCAAACCTCTCTAGCAGACAGACCGCCTTGACGGATCCTGGCATTCATGTTCGCTGTAGCAAGGGCAAGGGTCACTTTGGACAGTGGTCCACCACTGGGAGACATGTGAAGACACTCAAGCCCAAGCTCCTGAATGGCACGCTCCGCAATAGGATTCTTGTTCACATTCTTCTCCCTGCCAATCTCCAACCTGATTCCATGTTGCATAAATATTGGGTCATTTTGAAGGGCTTTCAGTCCAGGGGCTGGGTCGACTCGGATATGAGCACTGTTCTCACCAAGAGGACGTACTTGGGCACAAAGTGTGATGATGGCATCTCTCAGACAGGTGTGAGTCTCAGAATCAATGAAGTCAGTCAGAGTATAGGATGAAACAGATTCACGCAGAACCAGTACTAACTGCCTGTACCGTTTCATGACATCAGCGGCGAATGAGATCCCAATCACATCTGGTGGCTCACTTGTGCTCTGAGGGTAGAGATGCGTTGGAGTTGATTTGAGAGACGCACAGTGATGGCATGATGACTTCACGGTACTGGTAGCCTTCTCAATGTCTAGAGCAAAGAAATAACGGTTGAAAACCTGTTTGATTTGACTTTGTGCAGGATGGTTGAACCTGATATGAATCGCAGTTAGTAATCCGTCCACTACTGATCTGGGAACCACTATTCGCTCTCTGCTTGGCTGGAATGGCAGATCCGACCTGACCACTAGTACTCCATCATGTGCTACTTTGACTTGCCTGAGATAGCGTTTCACATCAGGGATTTTTGTCACCTTTTTGGAGGGCCTGGTCCCTTGTGTGAGATGAGAATGGGTCCGTCTCAAATCTGAACACTCCCTTTGTGTCGCGAGCCATGCAACCCTGCTGGTAAATGGCATCCTCACACTGCCCTCAGTGACATCCTTGACAGAGAGACCTCTGACTGCTGACTCACTTGTCTCACTGACGAACTTGCACACCTGGCATGACTGACTGATACACTCTACCGGGCTTCTGCTAGCATAATCTGAGGGAAGGCTGGAGACACCTGCAATATGTCTGACCTGTATGCCGTACCGACTGATTGCTGTCAGGAAAGTAGTGATTCGAGCACTGGCAGAGAATTCCCCACGAAGAAGCCTGGAATAAGCCTGGACACAGGGCTTACTGTCGGTCAGCACCTGCACTGGTTGCACAGATTGCACAACATATGGAGAGAAGTGCTTGACAGCTGCTGAGATAGCAAGAGCCTCCAGCTCACATGGCAGCCACTTTGCTTGATAATCCTTGAGTTTTGCACTGAAAAAGCCACATAGAAGTAATTTCTCACCCCTGAGTGCGTACAGTGTGGCAGCCAAACCTCCATGCTTCCCAGATGCATCAGTCACTATCCACAGGGTATCTCGAGGATGAGGTAGGGTGATCACCTTGTTATCTTGCAGGGCCTTCTGTGCCATTTGAAAGTCATGTAAGAGCTCCGACGACCACACAATTTTGTCTTTTGATACTTTTCCTGCAATGGCACGGTCCAATGGCTCCAGGAACTGAGAGTAACCCCTCAAGACACGACTAAGGACCTTGCATGCCCCAATAAAGGAGCGGAGACCGGTCACTGTTGTGGGCGGCTCAACCACGGACAATGCAGCAATTTTGTGTGGGGTCGCACTGAGTGTACCCGCTGACCAGAGCCAGCCTAGGATGGTTGCTGACGTAGGGTGTATGACGGTTTTGGCGCCATTAAAGCCAAGATTGTTGTCGCTCATCTGTTCCAAGACTCTGACCCAATTTGCAAGCAACTCTTCAGGAGTGTCCCCGCCCACATAGAGATCGTCCGCTATCTTGGCTGCACAGCCCTCCGCGATGAGACCACCCATGACTCGTGACATGAGCTCCTCCAGACAGGTCTCGGAGCCCGGCATGCCCATTGCACACCGGGTGTAGACCCGTACACCCTTGTATGGGGTAACTACTCCGCAAAATTTCATTGAAGCCTTTGCTAATGGTATCTGATAGAAAGATTTCAGCAGGTCGGTAACTATTAGGTACTTCCATCTCCCGATATCGGTCAATACTGCATCTACATTGGGCATAAGTGAGGGCGAGGGCTTTGCATATTGGCCTATCTCAGCAAAAGAAGTTACCAGTCGTTTTCCCCCATTTGGTTTCCTGACCAAGAATGACATATTGAGATATTCAACATTCACCCCTACATCCTCTGGTTTGGCAAAAATGCCAGCACTTTCCAGTTCGTCAAACTTGTTCTGTAACTCCTGCATGGCCTCATGGTTGTATGAGGGCAGCCTGCCCTTGCGCTGAGGCGGTAGAGTCGGCCCCATATTCACTACTCCTTTGATATCACCACTGGCCCCATTGTACTTTGGAATTTTGGAACTGAATACATGGTTGAACTGTTGATTCACCCGACGAAACTCATCCCGGATATGTTCTGGCAGATTATTACCTGGGTCAACAGTCACTTGATCAGCGGAAGAGACAGGTTGAACAGCTCCCGTGCTCATCGGTGGCGCATTTTGGCCGCCACTGCGCTCCTCACTAGCAGACACAGTAGACCTGATTTGACACACATGCTCATGTTTATTTATGCGTACTGCGTCATCAGTGTTGTTGCAGAGACGTATATTGTGACCCACTGAAGTCACCAACTGCGCCGGGGGCCATGCTTTTTCGGGCTTGACACTCATATTTGATGGGCAATCGTATCTGGGCTCCAGTGCCCACTCAATGTCGGGGGTGGCGTCTTTGGGAGTAGACAGTTGAAGGAACTCACCAGGGAGAATGACAGACTGACAAGCAGGGCTGAGGACAGTTGCCTGTGTGCGACGCACTGCAGCGGATTTCCTGCGGGATGACCCATACTGTATCACCTCTGAGCCGTTAATGGTAATCTGGCGCAAGGCTGAGCGGGTACCTACATCATTCAGCTCCAGGAAGGGATTTCCTGCCAATACCTCTACATCCAACTTGTCAACCAACAATGCATCAAGCACGAAGACGTGACTGTCCCTCGTTAACTCACAATGAGTCTCTCCAACTACATCCAAAGGTGTGACACCATCTGCCTGATGTGCCATTTGAGTGGCTGGGGTGATATGCAGGCCAATAGCTCTGGCCACATTTGCACTGACCATATTCGTGGTAGCACCTGTATCAATAGTAAGTCTAACTGGGTGATGCTTGTAGTAGGCATTCAAAACTGGAGATTGGACCACACTAACCCGGTGAGATACAGGGTTGGGGAGCACCTCGTCGGGCTCCGCATCATCATATAGGTCATCATCCATCACCTCGTCATCACAATCTCCCACATAGCGGGTGCGGGCTATGGCTTGACGATCAGGTTCTGGGAGATACCTGCATCCACTGATGAAGTGAGTGTGATGCACCCGGCCAGCAGCTTTGCACAATACACATGACCGTGTAGTGTTTTTCCCTTTTTGGAATGTGGTAGGTTTGCTGGTACCAGACACAAATCGCCTATTGAAGTTGGAGGCAGATGCGCGCATGGCTTTTGTATCTTCCAACGTGTGAAGCTCGTCTAGCAGTGATGACAATGCCTGAGAAATCTCGGATTTCAGCGATGCTAATGTGCGATTGCGGAGTTCGGCACCATACCGCTGTTTGACAAGGAGCGGCAACCCGGGATGGACGAGGTGGAGCCACATGTAGGTGATTGTGTTCTCCAATGTGGGAGTGAGGTCCTCATCCTCGGCTACACGCACTCCATGATGCACCATACCCCCATCAGCTGTTAACAGATTGTCATCAAAGAAGGCGAGAATGCGCTGATACAAATCCTCTGGTTTTTCGCCTGCCTCCAGTTTGATACTGGCTAGGTCTAAAAAGTGTCCCCCTGTGGCTTGAAAACCATAATGCTCTCTGATAGATTGCCATATGCTGTTGAGGCTGGTGGAGGACTTTATTATGGTGTTTCTTGAGATGACACTGCAATAGTTAGCTATCTGACCCAGCATCAAGTCCAGTTGGGTATTTTTCTGGACAGCAGTTCGCCTATTGGCCACGTCAGCACCATCATCAGTAAAACCACGCAGGGGGGCTGCTGCGGTTTTCTTGTGCCAGGTAAACTCTGGGTCCAGGAATGTGGCAAAATTATTATCTAGTGAGAGGATGTACAATAAATTTTGCCTCCAATTTTCAAAGTAGTTTATTGTCTCTTCTTTTGTCAATTGCCACTGCTTGGGAGCTTTAGTTGCCATGATTACTGCTGGTATACTGAGTATTGGGGTAGAAAAGTCACTGGGAGATACTACAAATAGTCTATGTTATGCTGATTGTGCCCTTTACACAATACTTATCCTGATTCATGTGAGTGTGTATAACTGCACTACTGTCCAACATAAATGTAGAACAGCAAAACAACAAACGGAACGGAGTGGAGTGGCGCCTGTGCAGGTAAAATTACATTAAACTTACCTTAGTGCGGCTTTGACCCACCCTCAACACATAAGGACGATAAAACTGAATCTGGATATTAATTATAACATATTGAGATATAGAAAACTGCAGTGATTCCAATACGAACAACGTAAATCTCATCTCTTGCAAATACATACGCGAAAAACTACACGGTAAGAAACAGAAAATTATTCTTAAATATTAAAAAAAAAAAATTAATATAAAGGAAATTAAATTACGACCACCAAACAAGCGGTAATAAAACCGGTATTCGACCACACAAGTCAGGCTATCTCCTGGAAAATTCCTAGGCTATCTCCTAGAAACATATACCATACAAGTCAGGCTATCTCCTGAAAATTACTAGGCTATCTCCTAGAAACGAATATTACACAAACCAGGCTATCTCTTGAAAATATCCATTCAAACTAAGCTAGCTCCATACAATCCAGGCTATCTCCTGGAAGTCCCTTGGCTATCTCCTAGGCTATCTTCTAGAAACATATACCATATAAGTCAGGCTATCTCCTGAAAATTCCTAGGCTATCTCCTTGAAACATATGCCATACAAGTCAGGCTATCTCCTGAAAATTACTAGGCTATCTCCTAGAAACATATATTACACAAACCAGGCTATCTCCTGGAAAAATACATTCAAACTAGGCTATCTCCTAGACCAATATACTATATAATCCAGGCTATCTCCTGGAAAATCCCTACGCTATCTCCTAGAAACTTATATTATACAAACCAAGCTATCTCTTGGAAAAAAAACCATTTAAACTAGGCTATCTCCTAGTATCTATTTAAACTAGGCTATCTCCTAGGAACATAGATTACACAAACCAGGCAATCTCCTGGACAAATACTTTTCAAACTAGGCTATCTCCTAGAAATATATATTACCCTAGAAATATATACTATACAATCGAGGCTATCTCCTAGAAAAATATTCTTTCCTTCCTGAATATCTTTTTTCAATACTGTATGATGGAAACATATCAAGTTAAAACAATCCTGGAGGATTTCTGGGACAGAAAAAGAAAAATTAGATTTTTCAAAATTTGGTGGGAGGGTTTCCCCAAAAACAAAAGCACCTTTGAACCTGAAGGGAATCTCCATCCGCAACTAATAAAAGAATATTTGATAAATAAGAAGAAGAGTAAATATTCCTCTCCATTTTTATCATTACAGATGGCATCGAAGAATAGCAAGTGTGCTGGGAAAAAAAGGAGGATGTCCTCCAAATCCTCCACACCCCCAACCCCCCTGGACTGGGCGGAGCTAATGGAGGCTGAGGATGAGATAGGGGTGACTGTGACTGACTCTCAGGCTCCGGAGAATAGTCAGGAAGGCCATGCAGCCCCTCCAAGCATCCAATCAGATACCATCCGAAAAGATGATGAGGATGTGATAGTCACTCACTTAGAAAAAAAGACCAGAGTTCAACAATCTGACTCCCCGATGGCAGGTCCCTCTAGTGGCGAGAAAGATGAACTATCTATGAGCATGGATGAGCTAATGTCCATGCTCACCACAAAATCGGCTAGTTTCGCCAAGCTAAAAGAGGAAGATGTGCTAAAGGACAGGGAGATCTCGGAGCTTCGAACTAAGCTGAAGCGGAGCGAAGATGAAAAGAAGAGCATGGAAGAAGAGAAGAACTCCCTATCTCAGAAAAATATAAACCTCAACATGCAGTTGAACTATGAGAGAGTAAGGGGCAAGAGATCTGATAAGAAAATTGAAGAACTCAATAGTACCATATCCAGGAATATTGAACAGATCACAAAGCTAGAACAAAAGAATCAAGAACATGTGAAGAAAATAGGGGTGATGGCGGAACAAACCTCCTCCTCCTCATCTCAAACCAAATCATCCCAGAAGCTAAAGAAGGATGGAAAAATTCTCTTCATCCCTGATAAAATCCACCAGAATCTTATAGCCTATGATGATCCGAAATGGGAGGTGTGTCTAACAGAGGGCACCACTGGCATCATGGAGCTGGAGAGTATGCTAGCGAGATCATCCCCAAGAAGAAGAGAGCTAGAGGAGTATGATGCCTTTATAGTGTGTTTGGGCTTGCTAGAAATGGAGGATGGATTGTCTGGGATGGAGACACTTACCAAATTGAAGAAGGCAATCTTCAAACTGGCTGATATGGTAAACGCACCAATATACTGGTGTCAGTCACCCCCAATATCAATTGATTGTGATAAGGAGATGATTTCACCGCATACCATTTTTAATCATCACCTTGCTAAGATGAGGGGCATTTACCTCGGGAGCCAGTTAACAGTAGTCATGACGCCGACTAATGTTACCGACTTGCCAACTACTGAAGTGGTGGCGTCAACCACAGACCATAAGTTACTGGAACAAGCGGCTAGTGAATGGCGTACAAATCTGAAAAAAATGGTAAAGCCCTCTCATACATTCATTAAAGACATACACAGATATTGGGAGCCTATGGAAAACAAGGAAGAAGCTCCATCAGATGAAGATGCTATGGAAGAAACTGGAATCACTACTGGAGCGGTAATCAAGTTCAATGATAAGGATTACCAAAATGAGACAGTGACCACAATGATCCCTGATGGGACTGCTGGTTAACTCATCGGGACAGGTGGTAAAATGATTCGCCACTTGGAGAAAACATCAAACACCAAAATTGAGAAGATGGAGACTGGGAGCGACAAGGTGGATAGGATGATGATAGCGGGTACCCCTGTCGGCATTGCACATGCCCTTGTCGAGATTAGAAAAGGGATCAGGGAGCTTGGCCTGGATGACAAGCCCACAAGAGATGTCTGTATATATTTTGCACAGGGAAGGTGCCGAAATGGCAACCGTTGCCAATACTCTCACAATGTTCAGAGTGGGTCTTCTTCATCTGCATCAAACTACAGAGATACCAGGGATACCAGACACAGTTATCCAAGAAGCCCTGTCAAACTTGTTAGGTCAAGAAAAGTGAGGAAATTTTGAGGGGACAAATATAATCAATGTAAGAAGTGTGAAACATCTGAAACTGATAAATCATTAGATCTAATAAATGACCATATTGTAAGAATATATGAGTACTACTGTATGTTGCCGAATAAAATGAGAATGTTTCTAGATGATGTCTTGTATTTCTATACTAATGAATCCTGTTATTGTAAAATAGATCAATCAAACTTGCAATTCAATATTGAATTTAGGAGAAGCTATGAATATCCTATAGTTAGGGCTAATATTCTAATTTCATTGCTTCTATCCCCATTAATTGGAAACCATTATATTGTCCCTACAAAACTTGATTAAAAATGCTGTATTATATCTCTATACCCAAAATCGTGTGAAAAATCATACACCAATAATCTTCATATGATTAAAATATGTGATGTTAGCAAACAACTAAAACTAATCTTAGAGAAACACTATAAAAATACTGCTAGTGGTAATCTAGGTCTCAATTGGACTACTTACCTACTGGTAACGGCGGTAAAAAGGAAATTTGCTACAAAGGTTATAAAATTCCATCTTCCATCATTACCAATTAAAGATGGCATATGCAGCTATGTAGATCTTAATAGGGGTATTCCCCATATGGACACTCTTAATGGAAACAATCAAAATGACTTGTCTAAAGAGAGAAATGGTATTGACCAATCAAACGACTCACCTGTGTCACATGACCATTAGGCTCCGCCCACTCTCAAATCACGGCTCGCCCTGACAGAAGTATAACGTCGTTTACGAGCCCTACAATGAACACATCCAATTTAAACCTGCATGATCTCGATGTATACATTGACAAAATGGAAACACAAATCGATGGAAATTCAAAAATGTATAGAAATACTCTAAATAAGCGTGTAAACTCACGAATCGATCGATCTTCACCTCCGGGAACGATGAATCTGATTGGTCGTCGTGGGGGTCTTCGTGGGGGGGGGACCTGAGATGAATAACGTCACAGGTTGATGACCGTATTCCCCTCGGCAGTTCAAATAAATAGAACTCAATCTGAAATAGAAATAAAAACCACTTTGAAAAAGAAATCAAATAACTACAAGCCAATAAATAAAATTAAAATTGGTACATGTAACGCTCAGAGCATATCTCATAAGGTATTAATAGCAGCTCCATGAGAAAATCAAAATTTTTCAATAGGGGGGTGGACATGGTCAAAAATAGATTTCCTTTAAATTTGGTACATGGCTAGATAACCTTCAGAAATTATCAAATCCAAAGTATTTCAGCTGGCAGATGTTCGTAACCATGGTAACCATCAATTCCTTAGTAACAGGCTCTGGGGCTCAAAATGACACTTTTCTAACCTTATTTTTGGCCATATTTGACCTAATCTTACAGATAAATTACTCCCTATAGAGGTATTGTGATCATTTCACTCTGTAATTGGTTCCTTGGTCACTTCATTAATATTTGAAAATTTTAACAATTCTAAATACTCTCCCTATAACAAGCTATTACTGTTGCCATGACAACAGTAAGTTTGTCACAAGTCATTTTGTGGCCAGTTTACAGGCATAATTAACACCCCAAAATCAAATTGATTTTTAAAATATTTCAATCAGCTTTAAAATAGGCCAAAATGAATAAATATAAGCAAAAAGAAAAATGCTAGATCCTAAACAAGGTCATGTCAAGGTCATTCAAAGGTCATCTGTTTTTCAAAAACTGCATTTTCATCAAAATTTGACATATTTGACCTCCATGATCTCAGTGACAAATAATGTGAATGTACTAGCTAAATGGTGCATATTATTCAACATAACCTACTCTTCAATGCCTGATTCCTAAATCAGTTGCTATTAACAATGTTGCTATGGTAACCGGGTAATCAAAATACCTTGTCCTCAATTCAGTCCAATTTTCCGAATTTTGATGATTTTTGCAATGTTTTGCATTGCAATTACTCATTATAATGACATTGATTGAACAAACTATGTTATCTATAATTATACACACAGGTCATGCCCTTATGTTACATACATAAAATATTTGATATCAAATGTGTTGCTATGGTAACCAGGTGATGCAATTACCTTGTCACTCACTCAGACTGAATTCACCAATTTTGATGATTTTCGTGATATTCAGCATTCTTATTCTGAATGAAAAACAACTTAAACATATCATTTATATAGTCTATTGTGATAAACATGGTCCATACCTTTATGTTACCCAAATTGAATAGTTTGGGTCAAATGTGTTGCTATGGTAACTAGGTGATGAAAATAGCCAGTCCCTGACTCTGACTGAATTCACCGTTTTTGATGATTTTCGTGATATTCAGCATTCTTATTCTTAATGAAAAACAACTTAAACATATCATTTATATAGTCTGTTGTGATAAACATGGTCCATACCTTTATGTTACCCAAATTGAATAGTTTGAGTCAAATGTGTTGCTATGGTAACTAGGTGATGAAAATAGCCAGTCCCTGACTCTGACTGAATTCACCAATTTTGATAATTTTCGTGATATTCAGCATTCTTATTCTTAATGAAAAACAACTTAAACACATCATTTAATATATATATATATAGTCTGTTGTGATGAACATGGTCCATACCTTTATGTTACCCACATTGATTAGTTTGGATCAAATGTGTTGCTATGGTAATCAGGTGTTGAAAATACCTTGTTACTCACTCAGACTGAATTTGTCACTGATTGTGATGTTTTGGGGATATATTCAATATTGCTGTTCTAAATGACCAACAGGAATGTACCATTTGTATAGTATGTTGTGATAAAAATGGCCAATGCCTTAATGTAACATATATAAAATATTTCAGATCAAATGTGTTGCCATGGAAATCAGGTGAGGAAATTGTTTTGTCCCTGACACAGGCTGAATGTGCCAATTTTGATATTTTGAGACATTTTAGCCATTGTTATTATGATAACCAATTTGAATGTGCCATTTAGTCTATTCAATAACAAAGTCCATACCTTCATGTTACCATATAGGTTTTTTTCAAAATCGGTGCTTAATCCCTTTAATGAAAAACAACTTGAATGTGTCATTTATATAGTCTGTTGTGATAAACATGGTCCATACCTTTATGGTACCCAAATTGAATAGTTTGGGTCAAATGTGTTGCTATGGTAACTAGGTAATGAAAATAGTCCCTGACTAAATTCATCCAATTTGATTATTTCTAACAATGTTCAATATTCATTGTTTCAATGACAGAAAACTTGAATGTTGCATTGATACAGTGTCTGGCACTAAACATATCCCATACCTATAATTCCATACAAAGCTGTTTGAGAGTGAACATGTTGCCAGGTGAAAAAAAAAACATGAGCTGAAAAAAAAAACTATTATCTGTTAGAAACTGAATTCACCCATTTTGACAAATCAGGATATGTTGAAGTATTCAATGTATTGTTTACTTTAATCAATTCTATACTTTAACATCATATACCATTCAGCAATAGTGTCATTCATAGCCTTTACTAATATGTTGCACATACATATCTTAATATATGCTGAAATAGTAAAAAGGAAGCAATGTACATTTCACTATTTTAGTACACAGTTCGCATAACCTGAAAGGGTTCATACAAAGATGCTTAAAAATCGTTATTACAATCAAAGTAGCAACATTCTAAACTTCCTTAAATTATTGCAATAAAATTAAAATAAGGAGAAACAATTATTTTAACTTTTGTCTACATTGAAACATTTTTAGATCACATTGTGATCTAGTTCCATAAATGTTTCACAAAAACGTGAACAAACGTATTGTGTAAAATAAACATGGTGACAATAAATGTTTTGTATCATGTTTTGCAAATATCACATTTAGATGATTTTGAAAATTATCTTCTGTGACCTTGAAAATAGCTCAAGGTCACCCAATATATACTTGTCCAAGCCCCTCATATGTAGATCACATCTGCCAAGACACGCCGATATTGTTGTAATCTAAGGATTCACAAGCAAAGTTCCTCTTGTGTTAGTCATGACCTTGACCTTGAGCCAAAGTCACAAAAAGTGCATCTAAATAAATTATCCTTGGATATGCACCAATATTTACATATCAAGATCTAATCTTCTCTGATTTGTAAAGGATCAGATTCTCAATATTTTGGAAGTTGTCAACTATATGGCGTTTAAATAGGTCAATGTGACCTGGTTACATAAATTATTCTAAAAATTGTGAACGAATATACTGCACAAGATAAATGTAGTGGAAATGCTATTTGTAATGTTTTGCAAAATATTCCAAATAGCTGATTTTCAAAATCGGCTCCTATAACCTTGAAAATAGCCCAAGGTCACCCAACATTGATTTATTCACGCCCCTCCAAGGTCATAGAAAGTGCACCAAAATAAAATACCATGGAAATTTACCTAGATTTCCATAATATCAAGCTCTAATCTTTTCTGATTTGTAAAGGATTAGATTCACAATATTTTAGAAGCTTGGACCTATATGGCCTTCAAGTGGTCACTGTGACCTAGTTACATAATATTTTATGAAGAAAGATATTGAGTAAAATAAATGTAGTCAGAATAAATGTTATTTGTCATGTTTTGCAAAATATCACAAATACCTGATTCAGATAATTGTGTCCTGTGACCTTGAAAATTGTCCAAGGTCATCCAATATCATATTTATTCAAGCCCTCATAGGTTAATCAAATCTACCAAGTTATATCAATATTACTGTATTTTGTTAGAAAATAGGTCATTGACAGGCAAAGTTGCTCCTGTGCTGGTCATGACCTTGACCTTGACCCAAGGTCACAAAAGTTCAGCCTAAAAAATTTCCAGACCAACATATTATCATAGTTAAGCATCTAGTCCTTATGTCCAATCCTTATTGAATGAGGAAGAAAACAAGGTGCGGCAGCAGACGCTGCAGACGTGATGGAAACGCAGCAAGAACATAGTCAGCTTGTGCTAACTTAATAAATATATGGATTTTGGTTTGAGTAAAGGAGAAGGAAATTTCATCTCTTATTTACCATAGCATTTGCTCTGAATAATTTTCTGTATAATATTAAGGCATAGGTCATTTTATGACACCAGATTTATAGATGGTACATTCAAGTTGGTTATCTTTTAGAATAACAATATTGAATATAACTGAAAATTGTCAAAAATTAGTAAATTTAGTTTATTTCATCACCTGGTTACCATGGCAACGCATGAAACTAATTTCTTCTGAAACATTCTATGTGTGGAATATTAAAGTATGGGCCATGTTTATCACAAAAGACTATAAAATTGGTATACTCAAGTTGGTTATCATTTAGAATAGCAATATTGAATATAGCCCCAAATCATCAAAATCAGTTAATTTGAGTCAGGGACAATGTATTTTTATCACCTGGTTACCATAGCAATGCGTTTGACCCAAACTATTCAATTTGGGTAACATAAAGGTATGGACCATGTTTATCACAACAGACTATATAAATGACACATTCAAGTTGTTTTTCATTAAGAATAAAAATTCTGAATATCGCAAAAATCATCAAAAACGGTGAATTCAGTCAGAGTCAGGGACTGGCTATTTTCATCACCTAGTTACCATAGCAACACATTTGACCCAAACTATTAAATTTGGGTAACATAAAGGTATGGACCATGTTTATCACAACAGACTATATAAATGATATGTTTAAGTTGTTTTTCATTCAGAATAAGAATGCTGAATATCACGAAAATCATCAAAAACGGTGAATTCAGTCAGAGTCAGGGACTGGCTATCTTCATCACCTAGTTACCATAGTAACACATTTGACCCAAACTATTCAATTCGGGTACCATAAAGGTATGGACCATGTTCATCACAACAGACTATATAAATGATATGTTTAAGTTGTTTTTCATTCAGAATAAGAATGCTGAATATCACGAAAATCATCAAAATTGGTGAATTCAGTCTGAGTGAGTGACAAGATAATTGCATCACCTGGTTACCATAGCAACACATTTGATATCAAATATTTTATGTATGTAACATAAGGGCATGACCTGTGTGTATAATTATAGATAACATAGTTTGTTCAATCAATGTCATTATAATGAGTAATTGCAATGCAAAACATTGCAAAAATCATCAAAATTCGGAAAATTGGACTGAATTGAGGACAAGGTATTTTGATTACCCGGTTACCATAGCAACATTGTTAAAAGCAACTGATTTAGGAATCAGGCATTGAAAAGTAGGTTATGTTGAATAATATACACCATTTAGCTAGTACATTCACATTATTTGTCACTGAGACCATGGAGGTCAAATATGTCAAATTTTGATGAAAATGCAGTTTTTGAAAAACAGATGACCTTTGAATGACCTTGACATGACCTTGTTTAGGATCTAGCATTTTTCTTTTTGCTTATATTTATTCATTTTGGCCTATTTTAAAGCTGATTGAAATATTTTAAAAATCAATTTGATTTTGGGGTGTTAAGTATGCCTGTAAACTGGCCACAAAATGACTTGGGACAAACTTACTGTTGTCATGGCAACAGTAATAGCTTGTTATAGGGAGAGTATTTAGAATTGTTAAAATTTTCAAAACTTAATGAAGTGACCTAGGAACCAATCACAGAGTGAAATGATCACAATACCTCTATAGGGAGTAATTTATCTGTAAGATTAGGTCAAATATGGCCAAAAATAAGGTTAGAAAAGTGTCATTTTGAGCCCCAGAGCCTGTTACTAAGGAATTGATGGTTACCATGGTTACGGTCACCTCAGAAGTGAAATATTTCAGATTTGTCTGTTTTTCCCAAACACCTAACCATACACAAATTTTAAAGGAAATCTATTTTTGACCATGTCCACATTTTTTTGATTTTCTCATGGAGCTGCTATTAACAATTAAAGAATATTTCGATGAAAATGATTTACATGCAATCTTTATAACTGAAACATGGCTACATGAATATGGCGATGAAAAATTCAAGATGAACTGGAGGAAGGAGGCCTGAAACTCCACTCATTCCCTAGAATAGGTAGGAATGGAGGTGGGATAGCCCTGCTTCATCGGCGAGAGCTTCCTTTCAAATCAAATAGACTGGATCCTCCTATGGTAAAAACAATGGAACTAATGGAGGCATCATTACTACTGAGAGGGAAAAAAGTAACATTTGTAACTATATATCGACGAGAGCCATCTGGTGGAAACAGATATCCCTACTCAGAATTCTATGATGAGCTTACATTAATATCAGCACATTATGGCTCCTTCAACCATGAAGTAATTTTCCTGGGTGACTATAATTTTCATGTAAATAAACCAAATAAACCAGATGTAGTAAAGTTTAATGATGTGCTATCTACATTCGATATGGACCAATGGGTAACTGAACCAACTCACAGACTTGGAAATACTCTTGATCTAATAATCACGTTCAAAGGAAATAAACTCATAAAGACTCACACCGTTGATGAGTACATATCGGATCATAAAATAATTCTCATTAATCTTGACATATACCCTCCTAAACCTACTAAAAAAGGATACAATACAGAAATTACAAAAACATTGACATGGATGCTTTTAAGAAAGACATTAGAGGGGTAATGTCGGACCGCAAATCATGGGAGTCATTATCATTGGATGATTTGGTGAAATACTATGATGGTAAATTAACAACCATCATTGACAACCATTCACCCATCAAGGTTGCAGACGTATCCAGGCGCAAACCAGTACCGTGGATGAATAACCATATTAAACAAGAAAGATCACTAAGAAGGAGACTGGAGCGAAAGATGGAAAAAACTGGATTGCAAATTGATAAAGAAATTTATCACAACCAAAGAAACAAATATAATTTATTATTGAAAAACTCACAAACTAACTATTTTTCCAACCTGGTTGATGAAAATAAACATGACCCAAAGAAACTTTTCAAGGTAATAGACAAAGTCATGCACAAGGCAACAGAAGTCCCTATGCCTCCATCAAATTGCGATACGGCATCAGCAGAAAAGTTCAATAATTATTTCCTAGAAAAAATAGACAATATTCGTAAAAACATTGATGAGCATCATATAAATGAAAATTTGCCACCAGAGGACACTGCAAAAGAGGTGCCACCTAATCCTAACCAAAACCAGCCTACCCTGGAGAGGTTTACCACCGTGACTGAGGAGGAGGTTCGGAAAATGATCCGAAAGGCATCAAATAAATTATGTGAACTGGACCCAATCCCTTCCTGGCTACTGCATGAGCTTATTTATGACCTACTACCCATCATCACCACGATTATAAATAAATCACTAACTACTTCAGAAATATCTGAATGCATGAAAATGGCAATAATTAAACCACTACTAAAAAAATTGGGTCTCGATTTAATTGAGAAAAATTATAGACCAGTCTCTAACCTTAGCTATGTTTCAAAGTTAACGGAAAGAGCAGTAGCAGAAAAGCCGTGGCGCAGTTGGTTAGGGCGCCAGCTTATTAGCACCAGTTCCTCTGTGGTGATCCAAAGATCGTGGGTTCGAACCCCGGCCGTGCCGGGATTGAACTCATGATACAATTTCCCACATGAGGCCTGTGCCAAAGGGTTAACCCGTTGTCCTTGTAAATCTGTGACCGGGTGGGTTGTCATTTCAAGGACCTGCGACATGACAATTCAGTGAGGCAGCACTATATCTGCTACAAGTAGGTCTCATCACGAAATAACTGAAATAATGTTGAAAGTGATGTAAAACCCCAAACAAACAAACAAACAAATCAATTAGTATCTTACCTTATAGAAAATAAATTGACTGATAAATTTCAATCTGCATATAAACAATTTCACAGTACTGAGACCGCATTATTACGAGTCCAAAATGATATCCTGAGGGAGCTTGACAATAAGAAAATGATAATCTTATTATTACTGGACCTATCTGCGGCCTTCGATACTATTGACCATCAAGTGCTTTTCAATAGGTTAGAATCAAGATATGGCATAAAAAATCATACACTCTCATGGATAAGGTCTTATTTGAAAAATAGACAACAATGTGTGAAAATTGGATGTAAAAGGTCCACAAATAAACAAATTAAGTATGGAGTCCCACAAGGATCGGTATTAGGTCCGATTCTTTTTACACTGTATATGTCTCCTCTGACGGACATCCTAGAGAAATACAACCTGAGTTACCATATTTATGCGGATGATACCCAAATTTACATACCTATTGATCACACCTCACTGCATGACTATGAGATGTCCAAACAAAAACTAGAAGAATGTGTGAATGAAGTCAGAACGTTTCTCATCCAAAACAAAATGAAAATAAATGATGGAAAAACAGAGATGTTAGCATGCTATGATGGTCATAGTAATACCCTAGATAGGGACTTAAATACAATAAAAGTTGGGGATTCACACATAACCCCCTCCCCAATTTTAACCGACCTGGGTGTCGTATTTGATGAAAAAATGGACATGAAAGCTCAAATAAAAAAAATATGTAAAAAAGGATATTATCATATTAGAAATCTGTCCTCTATCAGAAAATGTTTGGACGAGAAAACAGCCTTAACCTTGACTCATGCCTTTGTAGCCTCTGCTCTGGACTATGGAAACGGCTTACTGGCTGGCATACCAAATACTGAAGTTAAAAAACTGCAATACCTGCAAAACTCTGCAGCAAGGGTTGTAGGGAAAATAAGAAAATTTGATCACATATCTGAGAAGTTGAGAGAATTGCACTGGCTACCTTTATGTGCAAGAATTAAATTTAAAATTGTCCTAACAGTATGGAAATCATTAAATGGTAAGGCGCCGTCTTACATAAAGGACCTCCTATTGGTAAAAACGGGAGAAAGATGCTTACGCTCAAATGATGGAACTTACCTGCATGTACCCCACACACGGCTGAAGACAATTGGAGACCGTGCTTTTTCAGTAGTAGGTCCGAGATTGTGGAATGACCTTCCAAAGGACCTAAGGACCTGCATCTCAGTGGACCTCTTTAAGAGCAAGCTGAAAACACACCTTTACAAAACGCATGTTTTGAATGAAGCGCTTTGAACAGTTTATCTGATATCAGCGCTATACAAATTTTATTATTATTATTATTATTATAACTATTCAAAGATAAAGTTCATATGTAAATTGGACTTCATTAAAGACTTCATTTAAGCCTGATATCTGCCAATATGTGTTCATTCCATTCACAGAGAATTTGTCCACCAAGGCGATTTCACATTAATGCAAAATTTTTACCAAAAGAATATTTGATATTCTAACCAAATGATGAACTTTGTCTTGTGTTTTTTTGTAAAAAAAAACAATTCTTTTTTACAAAAATGATATATTGGGTTCGGAAAGTGTTGATTAAGGCAATTAAGGCATTTTTTTATAAATATACTATTCATACTGTGAAAATCCTATCTTTTTCTAACCTGATAATTGTATATATATATAATATCTTTATTCATACACACAATAAATCAATTGCTGTACACATTAAAAATAAGACATGGTAAAAAAAAAAAAAATTTAGTATACAAGTATGCACAAACATTATCACATTATCAGTATCACAGAGTAGATATGTCAGTTAGTATATCCCTGACCTCCTCAATTGTGAAACCAGTGACACCATGATTAAGTTCTACAATCATTGCTATTATTCTTTCATTTTCTAAAATTGCCTCTTTTTTAAAAACATGGCTATATCCTCCATTTAGTACAAATGACTTAGATGCACATATCTTTTCACATATAAAATCAACATTTCTAGACATTATACATCTTCTATCACTTTTTGCACAACAAGCTAGAAATGACACCTTTTGGTTGTTACTGTTTAACATACATTTGTACATATTCAATAATCTTTTAAAAATGTAATCATACACATGATTTCCATCATTCAGGCCACATAATAACACTCTATGGGAATGCCTCGTATATACTATAAGGCTTTGCATTTATTGAAAAATGCCAAATGCACATATCAGCTTTTTTGTTTGGGGGCTTACATCGCTTTCAATATTAATTTAGACATTTCATGATGAAACCTACTCGTAGCAGATATAGTGCTGTCTCACTGAATTGTCATATCGCAGGTCCTTGACATGACTTTACAGATTTACAAGGATAATGGGTTAACCGGTAAGGCACAGGCCTCAGCTCATGTGTGAAATTGTATCATGGTTTCAATCTCGGCATGTCTGGGGATCGAACCCATGACCTTTGGATCACCACAGAGGAACTGGTGCTAATAAGCTGGCACTCTAACCAAATGCGCCACAACCTGTGGTATCAGCTTGTAGGGAATAGCCTATTCATTTAAAAATGTCCAAAATGTTACCATTAGAATAGATAAGCAATTCATTATAAAAAAGATAATTAAAAAAAAATCTAAATCTCAATCTAAAAAGCTCAAAAATTGACAGTAACACACATTGGTTCAAGGGGAAACTATCCTGTTGTTTCAAACAATGGGTAGCTAAAAGGTCATGCATACAAGCTACAATGTCACAACTGTATTTATTATACTCCAAGGTTCCGCTTATGACTAATGTTATGCTTTGGTGTTAGCAACCAGCCATGATACCTCATGACATGTTTTTCCTTATAGCCAAAATACCTGACATAAAGAGGAAAGTCTCAGGTCAGTGTACCAGCGATAGATTAAAGATGTGAGTTGGCAACCTGCTGAGAACAATTGCTTTCTGAGATTAGTACTCAGATAACTGGGGTGTGGTCGCTTTCGCAGGTCTCGAAATATTGGGCAAATCGACACACAAACTGCATAACTACACATATTATCTCATTCAAATAGTGATTTTATTAAAAAAGATGATTGCAATATCTGATAAGTTTTTTAAATATAGAAATTCTAGTTCTAAATTGTTAATACATGCCTTTTTGGCTAATCTTGGATAGCACAACATAAACAAGATAAACCACAAGAAATGTTTTAAAGCATGGCATTTTCTCATGGCTGGAGCAATCCAGTCATAAGAAAATGTCAAAGCATATCATCAGACTTGGAACTATGCTAAAACTGATGCTAAAATAATTGGAACTTTTACATAGCACTGGATATATTCATTTATGCTCAATGGTGGCCTCATGACCAACCTACTCAAAATTTCAAATCTTGAAATTGCCTCCATGTTATTGCTTATTTGCTTGTCTGAGCTCAAATAAAATCCCAATATGAAGATTTCAAATATCTTTTCTGTACAAAGTTATTAGTTTTTTGCATTTTCTATGTTGGCAAAATCTATTCAATTTTATAGGTCACATACATATCACTCAAAAAGCCCAAATATGAAGATCTCATCTCTGTTTTTGCATGAAGTCATTTTCTTTCTCCGTTTACAAAATACAATTCAATTCTATATGTTCTGACATGCATATTGCTAAAATATGCATGAAAATAATATCAAGAAAATATATCATGAAAATAACACTTATCGCAATAGGGAATTCAACCTCGGAGACATGTCTTACCCACTGCACCACATTTGAGAGTATAATGTAACATTCTCATTGGTACATCACATAAATGGTCAAAACAAGCCCAAATATGAAGATCTCATCTCTGTTTTTGCATGAAGTCATTTTCTTTCTCCGTTTACAAAATACAATTCAATTCTATATGTTCTGACATGCATATTGCTAAAATATGCATGAAAATAATATCATGAAAATATATCATGAAAATAACACTTATCGCAATAGGGAATTCAACCTCGGAGACATGTCTTACCCACTGCACCACATTTGAGAGTATAATGTAACATTCTCATTGGTACATCACATAAATGGTCAAGATTGTCATCACTATATGAAGTTGAATGAAGGATAATTTCAGAGAACAGTCTAAGTTAAAATTGTTCTAATTATATGTTTGTCTAAGATGGTATTAAAGTTAATGCAAACAGATCAAAAGAAGAAGTAGATTTATAAATATGAAGTGTGTCATATAATGTTCAGACACATTTTATATATTTAACTTGAACTGCAGGATATAAGAGTGTTGTTTATTTTTCTGAAGTTTTCATCTGAAAAGTAGCCCGGTTTCATAGGGATCTAATATGTTAATATATACTCAATGAGGTCACTCATAACAGAAACCGAGATGGCCGAATATAGGTAGAAAATGTGCTGGATTTCTCTTACACAAGTACACATCATGTTGCACATCATTTCCATCATATTGCATCATAGGCTTGAAGATGATAACATGCTAAACACAACCTAGGCACTAACACGTTTTTGCTTCAATATCATAATGCATCATTTGAGATTGAACTGAACATTCAAGTAGATACAGTTCCTGCTGTTAGATTTTTTGTCCAGTGATGACACTTCATTGATGACACTTCAGAGAATAGTACCAAACAAAGACAGTACCTATTAAAGGGATTTCTGGCCTAATTAGCTTTGTTAGCAGTTTTTGTTCAATCTAATATTGGATGTTGGACATGCCTCACCATCTGTGATATGGCAGACCTTTATTCTTTTATTCTGTTTGAAAGTTTTAGAACTTATTTGGTTTAAAAGGTTTTGAAACACTTCTATCTCAGCATCTCTCAAACAAGGTTTTCCAAATGCAAAGTAGTACATGTTTTGTGCTTCCAACTTTTTGATTTGATTAATTCCAACCCTAAGAGCTAGTTCCTGTGTCTTTCTCAAAACATCCACTGTGAGAGGGATGGATGTATCACCAATCCCAATAATGGCTTTCTCCCTCTGTACACCATCGGTAAAAGACATCGATGTATCCTCTTGCACAATACTGCCTGTCTTCCCCTGTACATCCTCTGTGACAGAGACAGATGAACCTGCTGTCAGAACACTGGCTGTTTCCCACTGTACATCTTTTGTGAGACTGGGAGGTTTATCTCCAAGCCCAACACTTGCTGTCTCCCCCTGTACATCCTCTGAGAGAGATCTTGTTTTCACATGTTCTGAGCGTCTATATAAACAGGTCCATGCCCCTGGTGAAGGTTGATTGATCTGTGGCATTTCATCTGTATTACACTCATGCTCTGTATCATGAGAGAGAAATAATTGTGGGTTACTTTCCAGCTCATAGAATAGGGCATTCTTCAGATCATATGACTTGACCTTAAAACACTTGCCAACCCCTTTCAGGTGAGGGATGTTGTGTATGATCTTAAGAAGCATGTATGTCAGCCTGGGCACTGGTGGAAGACTTTTCATGATGTACTGCTCACGGGCATATGCTGAGATCTTCCAGCCATTTGGTAACAGCAGGGCATGGCAATCGCTCTGCATATTGTGCCCACATAGGAGGGCAGAGGACTTAATGCTCCCTTCAGGTACCCACCCTTCCAGGGATATGACAAAGGCAAGATCCAACTTAATCATCATGCCCGTTGGGCTCCAAATAAGGAATGTTTCAGTTATTTCACTATCAATATAATGCCAGAAGAAATTTAAACTATTATATAGTTGTCTATTGCTCAGTGATTCATATAATAATCTATAGCAGTGGCTATATAAGCTTTGTGGGTTAAGTTTCCCATCTGTAATGAATTCAGTCCAAGCACTAGCTTGTGCCCCATCTTTTATCAACATGAGCTTTTGTATCCCAGATTCCTGAGCTTGTACAATACCGCTGAGGCCTGTGATATGCATTTGCATGTCAAACTCATCAGGTAGACCCACTTTGGTTCGCTCAGCCACACTCCCAGCCAGCTCTAAGGTCAGTCCCAGCCTCGGGTCCTTCCTGTTCATCTCACATATTACTCTCCTAATCAACTCCTTTGTTTCATTCTCAATTGTCTTGTATTCAAGATCCTGTGAGATGATTCCAAGTCCTGGGGTAGTAAATAAGTCATAGATCAAGTGAAGTCCTTGTCTAAAATAGATAATTGTAAATTTACATTTTGAAATGTTATGAACATTAAGACCATGTAAAAATGTTCAACAACAAACTATCTGCAATTTTCAGCAAAACATATTTTAAAAAGGTAAAATTCTGTGAAACGTTTTCACATAATAACTTTAATATCTTGAATGAGTATTGCACATGTTGTATAAAAATAGGTTGATTATAATAAGGGGGAATGCCATCTGATTTCACTTTCAGCTCTGCAGGTTTCTTTGAAGCTGTAGAACTTTAGGAGTGGGGAAAATGTCTGACCGTCCATTTGTCAACATATTCTTTGAAAATTTCTTCTCCAAAACTAGCAGAAATACCTGCATATGTTTTAAATTTTAGAGGTGAACATTCAGATTCCTTCAAATCTTAGTGAAGTCACCATGACCATGAGGTCACAGATTTTGTACGGAGCATAACTCAACAACCACTTATAAGAGGAAATTAAAACTTGGTATACAGAAATGTCTTATGACACAGTTGTACCTCATCATAATGTTTTAGTCATGTGACCCTTGACGTTGACAGATTGACCTCGAAATCAAAATTTGTGTGCATGTAAAATCTCACAACCATTAAAAGTGAATAAACATATGTCAATGGCTTTCGAGCTATGCTTATCATTGGTTATTTGTAATGTTTGTATACATCTCTTCCTAAATGATCATTTAAATCCTTTTCAAAAGCAGACTTGTTCACAGTGACCTATCTAAAGGCCAAATAGATCTCAACATCCAAAATTTGTGGAAGCTGGACCTTTTAACATGGGGGATTAGAACTTGATACCATGAATATGTAAAGTATAAATAAAAATTACTTGTTTTGAAGAAGATTTTGTTGACTTTTTGGTTCAAGGTCAAGAACTGCAATATTATTACTTTGTTACTCTCCTGACTGTAGGAATATAACAATATCAATGTAACTTGCCAAATGTGACTGAACTGTGCTTGGCTAAGGGGAGTTGGAAATAAGATTTTCTAGATCTCTATTTTCAAGGTCACATATGTCAAATCATCAAAATCAGCAATATGTTATATTTCACAGATATAGCATTTATTGCCTATAAACCTATTGTACACTTTTTGAATAATCAATGTAACTAGGACACAGTGACCTATATTAAGGCTAAATAGGTAACAACCACCAAAATGGGGTATGCTGAACATTATATTTTATTATTATGTCATTGCCTGTGGCATCTATTGTAATTGTTTTTCAGATAAAGATGGTAAAAATGAATGGAATTATTTAATATGAACAGAAAGGTCATTCTGTATAAAGACTTGGATGAAGACTTGATGAAGTTTGATGAAGACTGATCTCCAATATCGTACATATCCATTCTGTTAAAACAATATGCATAGAATTACTAACTGCAATAAATGACTAAGGTTTGTTCAGGCTATGTCTCACTAACTGTAAATGGGTGGTATTTCAGGGGCAAATATGTGATGTCATACAACTTTGACTAGATCTTATCCCCCCCCCCCCTCCCTAAAAAAATGTCTGGGTTATTTTCCACGAATTTTAGATAGGAATTACAAATTTATATATATAATGTTTTTAAGTAAACAACAGCTGACTTGGATATCTAAAACTCATGGGCATTCTTGATTCATAAAATTGTATTTTATAGATTCATAAAAATTGAATTTTAAGTTAAACTTTATCAAAATTAATTATTGAAACAGATTTTTTCACAATTTGTTCTCATCAGATAGCTATTATATGGTTTACTAAGACCAATATTTCTGTGATGGCAATTATTTTGTATTAAACTCTTTTGAGATTTGATAGAGGAGTTACTTTACCTGTTATATTGCTTCTTCCTCAGTAATTGTATCATTTCTACTGTCCTTGGATATTTACAATGAGAAATTGCCTGAAGAGTCTGAACAATGTCAGCTTCTCCCTCAGGTAGATCTTTGTGTTTGAACCAGGCAATAGAGTGGTCAGTAAAAAGCCTTCCAAACTTGTCCCTGATGTCTGTCCTTGCTCTGTTGTCAATAAGTTTGTCAACTATGGATGTATTTTCCCATCTTTGAGCAACATGAAGTGGTGTAAAACCATTTATATCTGTAGAATCAATACTGTCTTCACAGTGCCCAATTATTATACTCATAATGTCAGAATAGTTTAATTGAGCAGCAATATGCAGAATACTGAAGCCCCAGAGATCTTTGAGATTGCAGTCCGCACCAGACTGGATCAGAGCCTCAACACTCTCAGGACTATTGAGATCTACAGCATAATGAAGAGCACTTTTACCTGCTAAGTCCTGAAAGTTTATTCCCACCTCAGGTGTAGTGATTATTTTTTGTATATCATGGCTATGATTTGCAGCTTCACAAAGTTTCATCAATGTTGAAACTCCATGAGGTGATACATAGGCCACATCAGCCCCATTCTGCACTAATGATTGAACCACATGGATATGACCATTTTTACATGCAAATTGTAATGGAGTTTCGCCATTCATACTTATCATGTTTACATGTGCTCCATGCTGTATAAGGAGATCTACCACATCTCTATGTCCATTTTTAGCAGCTATCATCATCACAGACCGAGTATCTTTGTCTACATGGTTCACCTGTGCTCCATGCTGTATGAGGAGATCCACAACATCTCTATGCCCATTACCAGCGGCAAACATTAAAACAGACCATGTTTCATTGTCCACATGGTTCACCTGTGCTCCACGTTGTATGAGTAGATCCACCACATCTACATGTCCATTACCAGCAGCAAATATTAACACAGACTTTGTATCTTTGTCTACCTGGTTCACCTGTGCTCCATGCTCTATGAGGAGATCCACCACATATTTATGCCCATTAGCAGCAGCCATCATCAATACGGAAAAAGCATCTTTGTCTACATGATTCACCTGTGCTCCACCCTGTATCAGGCAATCCACTACATTTCTATGCCCATTATCAGCAGCATACATCAACACAGACCATGTATCATTGTCCACATGGTTCACCTTTGCTCCACCCTGTATGAGGAGGTCCACCACATCTCTATGATCATTATCAGCAGCATACATCAACACAGACCAAGTATCATTGTCCACATGGTTCACCTGTGCTCCATGCTCTATGAGGAGATCCACCACATCTCTATGCCCATTACCAGCAGCATACATCAATACAGAACAAGCATCTTTGTCTGCATGATTTACATTTGATCCACACTTTATGAGGAGATCTACCTTACCTATGTTTCCTTCAGCAGAAGCAGTCATTAATTCAGATACCCCAGTATCCTCAACAGTTAACTTATCCTCCATGCTGCAGAATATGTGTTTACCTTTTCTTGACTATTGATCCCGACTCAGTTGAAAGGAAGACTGGATATTTTCACAATACATTTACATCTTCCTCTTAATGCTGCAAATACAACAAAAAGAAAGATTATTATTATTTATCCTCTGATTTGCACCACTGAGTAATGATGTGAAATGACCTGCAGTCATATATACAGGCATGGAAATTGTAGTAAATTGCAAATGCTAGTCAAGCTGAGTTTGAAGTGAACTTTTTGATTGATACGATTGATATTTAACTTTTTCCCAGTATCGAGGAAAAAATTATTGAGGAATGTAGTTTTATTTTCATTAAGAATAAAAATGTTATTGACAAAACAAATTCTCTAATCAGCATATTTGTCAATAGTAACAAAATGAAACACAAAATAACAGATCAGTTATGATATGTTAGGTATGGTAAATTAACTGATTTTTTTTTATTAAAACAAATATTGTCTTAAGAAGTGTGTCAAAGTTCATTGTAATTTATTCTATGGTCAGAAAGCTTTAAAGTTTAGCATCAACTTAAAGCCACATAAAGCCACAACTAGTTCTCTTACAGATCATTGACAAGGTAAAATGTGTGGTATGTGAGCCATTTTATACTATCCATTTTGAAGATTAAAGAATCTAAGATAAAAGTCTAGTGCATCTAATATTTTTTGCGAGGTATTTTCTCTTGATTTTAAGCATCAGATCCACCATAATCTTGAAAGCATCTGAATCTTTGTATGTATCATAGACCATAATTTCCCATAAGTTGCATGGTATGCTTCTCATGCAGCACACGTATGTGTTCAACCAAAAGAGAGGGCTTTGTAATAATACACTGTAATGCATAAATAAAGGGGAATTTTCTCACTCTTGTTATTACCAAGAAGAGTTCAGATGACCAATGGGCAATATTTATTTTGTTTCAGATTATGTTTTTACCCCACCAAGCTTTCAAAAAGCCAATTATAAATTATAAAATCCATATACAATCCTATGAGTGTATGAGATCTATCACATACTGCTGTTGATGAGAGTGCAAGGGGTCAACCTGGAGACACAGACAGCCAACATACCATGTGGGGCAAACAGAAATCAGACTACAGCATTTTTACCTTCAAGTGCTTAGACCTTTATGTCTCTTTTTAATAGAATCATAATTGTACTATTTAATGAACATAAAGGCTCAAATTATTATATTTAATAATTTTTTCAAAGCAACAGTTGAATGGGATGAGACATGTGTAAGGGTAATTAGTCACAAACCTATGCCCCAGCATCCATTAGCCTGACCTTAGCATACTTCCCTTATCACAGCTGATAATCATGAACCTTGTGGCAAGTTTGTTTGTTTGTTTGTTTGGGGTTTTACATCACTTTGAGGTTTTGGGGGTTTTACATCACATTATTTCATTTCAGTTATTTCGTGATGAGACCTACTTGTAGCAGATTTAGTGCTGCCTCACTGAATTGTCATGCGACATGACAACCCACCCGGTCACAGATTTACGAGGACAACGGGTTAACCCTCATGTGTGAAATTGTATCATGAAGTCAATCTCGGCATGGCCGGGGATCGAGCCCAAGACCTTTTGATCACCACAGAGGAACTGGTGTTGATAGCTGGCGCTCTAACCAACTGGGCCACGGCACATGGCCTCTTGTGGCAAGACTTAAAGCAAATATCAATTTATGCACAAACAGTAATATATGTTTCAGATTTTATACAGGGGTAGATACAGAGGTGACGATTCAGATTCCTTTAAATCTTTGTTATGTCACCATTGACCTTAGTGCAGTGACCTCGTGATCACAAATTTTGTACAGAGCATATCTCAGCAACTACTCATAAGAAAGAAGAAATTAAAACTTGGTACAGAATGTGTAAGGTGATAGCTGTTCCTTGGCATACTTTTATAATAATATGACCTTTAACCTTGCCACAATAACCTTGAGAATTCAAAATTGTGTACATGCAACATCTCAGCCATTAAATGTTAATAAAAAGTACTTTATAACATGTCCGTGAAGCTCGTCCCACATTCACTTTCGTCCCATATTCGTCCCACATTCGTCCCACATTCGTCCCACATTCGTCCCATATTCGGTTTGTCAATTTTTGGCCCGTATACCCATCAGACTATAACAGGAAGGTCAAGATCTTTCTCGGGGGACCCCTTTAAAGGTCAGAGGCCTTTAAAAAGGTCAGGGCCCTTTTACCCTCACAAACATATAAAATATAAGGTCGAAAACAAAGAGAAGACTAAAGTGACGAGATGCCGATTTTCGCCGTTAAATTCCCCCCTTTTTTCAATTGGAATATTAAGCTAGGGGGGTCTATGATTTTTCTGAACCAAAACCATTTTGGTGCGAGACCGGTTTTAATATGCTAGAGACCCGTAAATCGGGGAAAAACGGTGCACTTCATAAAAAAAATTTATGTTCAAGTACCTGGATGCCGATTTTCGCCGTTAAATTCCCCCCTTTTTTCAATTGGAATATTAAGCTAGTGGGGTCTATGATTTTTCTGAACCAAAACAATTTTGGTGCGAGACCGGTTTTAATATGCTAGAGACCCGTAAATCGGAGAAAACCTGGAATTTTACCCATTATTTTGTGTTTGGGTACCCGGATGCCGATTTTCGCCGTTAAATTCCCCCTTTTTTCAATTGGAATATTAAGCTAGGGGGGTCTATGATTTTTCTGAACCAAAACAATTTTGGTGCGAGACCGGTTTTAATATGCTAGAGACCCGAAAATCGGAGAAAACTTGGAATTTTACCCATTTTTTTGTGTTTGGGTACCCAGATGCCGATTTTCGCCGTTAAATTCCCCCCTTTTTTCAATTGGAATATTAAGCTAGGGGGGTCTATGATTTTTCTGAACCAAAACCATTTTGGTGCGAGACCGGTTTTGATGTGCTAGAGACCCGTAAAACAGAAAAAACGGTTAACTTCAAAAAAAAAAATTATATTTAGGTACCCGGATGCCGATTTTCGCCGTTAAATTCCCCCCTTTTTTCAATTGGAATATTAAACTAGGGGGGTCTATGACTTTTTGAACCAAAACCATTTTGGTGCGAGACCGGTTTTAATATGCTAGAGACCCGTAAATCGGAGAAAACCTGGAATTTTAACCATTATTTTGTGTTTGGGTACCCGGATGCCGATTTTCGCCGTTAAATTCCCCCTTTTTTCAATTGGAATATTAAGCTAGGGGGGTCTATGATTTTTCTGAACCAAAACAATTTTGGTGCGAGACCGGTTTTAATATGCTAGAGACCCGTAAATCGGAGAAAACTTGGAATTTTACCCATTTTTTTGTGTTTGGGTACCCGGATGCTGACCTTGCCGTTAAATTCCCCCCTTTTTTCAATTGGAATATTAAGCTAGGGGGGTCTATGATTTTTCTGAACCAAAACCATTTTGGTGCGAGACCGGTTTTGATGTGCTAGAGACCCGTAAAACGGAGAAAACGGTTAACTTCAAAAAAAAATTATATGTTTAGGTACCCGGATGCCGATTTTCGCCGTTAAATTCCCCCCTTTTTTCAATTGGAATATTAAGCTAGGGGGGTCTATGACTTTTTTTAACCAAAACCATTTTGGTGCGAGACCGGTTTTAATATGCTAGAGACCCGTAAATCGGAGAAAACCTGGAATTTTACCCATTATTTTGTGTTTGGGTACCCGGATGCCGATTTTCGCCGTTAAATTTCCCCCTTTTTTCAATTGGAATATTAAGCTAGGGGGGTCTATGATTTTTCTGAACCAAAACCATTTTGGTGCGAGACCGGTTTTAATATGCTAGAGACCCGTAAATCGGAGAAAACTTGGAATTTTACCCATTTTTTTGTGTTTGGGTACCCGGATGCCGATTTTTGCCGTTAAATTTCCCCCTTTTTTCAATTGGAATATATAGCTAGGGGGGTCTATGATTTTTCTGAACCAAAACCATTTTGGTGCGAGACCGGTTTTGATGTGCTAGAGACCCGTAAAACAGAGAAAACGGTTAACTTCAAAAAATATTTTTATGTTTAGGTACCCGGATGCCGATTTTCGCCGTTAAATTCCCCCCTTTTTTCAATTGGAATATTAAGCTAGGGGGGTCTATGACTTTTTTGAACTAAAACCATTTTGGTGCGAGACTGGTTTTAATATGCTAGAGACCCGTAAATCGGAGAAAACCTGGAATTTTACCCATTATTTTGTGTTTGGGTACCCGGATGCCGATTTTCGCCGTTAAATTCCCCCTTTTTTCAATTGGAATATTAAGCTAGGGGGGTCTATGATTTTTCTGAACCAAAACAATTTTGGTGCGAGACCGGTTTTAATATGCTAGAGACCCGAAAATCGGAGAAAACTTGGAATTTTACCCATTTTTTTGTGTTTGGGTACCCAGATGCCGATTTTCGCCGTTAAATTCCCCCCTTTTTTCAAGTGGAATATTAAGCTAGGAGGGTCTATGATTTTTCTGAACCAAAACCATTTTGATGCGAGACCGGTTTTGATGTCCGAAAAAAGGGGGGAATTTAACGGCGAAAAATCGGCATCCGGGTACCCAAACACAAAATAATGGGTAAAATTCCAGGTTTTCTCCGATTTACGGGTCTCTAGCATATTAAAACCGGTCTCGCACCAAAATGGTTTTGGTTCAAAAAAGTCATAGACCCCCCTAGCTTAATATTCCAATTGAAAAAAGGGGGGAATTTAACGGCGAAAATCGGCATCCGGGTACCTAAACATAAAATTTTTTTTTGAAGTCAACCGTTTTCTCCGTTTTACGGGTCTCTAGCACATCAAAACCGGTCTCGCACCAAAATGGTTTTGGTTCAGAAAAATCATAGACCCCCCTAGCTTAATATTCCAATTGAAAAAAAGGGGGAATTTAACGGCGAAAATCGGCATCCGGGTATCCAAACACAAAAAAATGGGTAAAATTCCAAGTTTTCTCTGATTTACGGGTCTCTAGCATATCAAAACCGGTCTCGCACCAAAATGGTTTTGGTTCAGAAAAATCATAGACCCCCCTAGCTTAATATTCCAATTGAAAAAAGGGGGGAATTTAACGGCGAAAATCGGCATCCAGGTACTTGAACATAAATTTTTTTTATGAAGTGCACCGTTTTTCCCCGATTTACGGGTCTCTAGCATATTAAAACCGGTCTCGCACCAAAATGGTTTTGGTTCAGAAAAATCATAGACCCCCCTAGCTTAATATTCCAATTGAAAAAAGGGGGGAATTTAACGGCGAAAATCGGCATCCGGGTATCCAAACACAAAAAAATGGGTAAAATTCCAAGTTTTCTCCGATTTACGGGTCTCTAGCATATTAAAACCGGTCTCGCACCAAAATGGTTTTGGTTCAGAAAAATCATAGACCCCCCTAGCTTAATATTCCAATTGAAAAAAGGGGGGAATTTAACGGCGAAAATCGGCATCCGGGTACCCAAACACAAAAAAATGGGTAAAATTCCAGGTTTTCTCCGATTTACGGGTCTCTAGCATATCAAAACCGGTCTCGCACCAAAATGGTTTTGGTTAAAAAAAATCATAGACCCCCCTAGCTTAATATTCCAATTGAAAAAAGGGGGGAATTTAACGGCGAAAATCGGCATTCAGGTACTTGAACATAAATTTTTTTTATGAAGTGCACCGTTTTTCCCCGATTTACGGGTCTCTAGCATATTAAAACCGGTCTCGCACCAAAATGGTTTTGGTTCAGAAAAATCATAGACCCCCCTAGCTTAATATTCCAATTGAAAAAAAAGGGGGAATTTAACGGCGAAAATCCGCATCCGGGTATCCAAACACAAAAAAATGGGTAAAATTCCAAGTTTTCTCCGATTTACGGGTCTCTAGCATATTAAAACCGGTCTCGCACCAAAATGGTTTTGGTTCAGAAAAATCATAGACCCCCCTAGCTTAATATTCCAATTGAAAAAAGGGGGGAATTTAACGGCGAAAATCGGCATCTCGTCACTTTAGTCTTCTCTTTCTTTTCGCGCTTATGTTTTATATGTTTGTCAGGGTAAAAGGGCCCTGACCTTTTTAAAGGCCTCTGACCTTTAAAGGGGTCCCCCCAGAAAGATCTTGACCTTCCTGTTATAGTCTGATGGGTATACGGGCCAAAAATTGACAAACCGAATATGGGACGAATGTGGGACGAATGTGGGACGAATATGGGACGAAAGTGAATGTGGGACGAGCTTCACGGACATCTTTATAACTGTTATACATTAACACTATATCGAGCATCATATACATTTTTTACAGATTTGACATTTGACCTCGTTACTGTGACCTTGACCCTAGAATTATTGTTCAGGCCATATCTCATGAATAATGAACTGGAGATACTAAATATTGGGCATACTTGGCAAACCACAAGGTGTAGTTGTCAGTGTTCACCAAAAGATTTTGACTCAAATTCATAGAAGGTGAGCGTTTAATGTGCATATCTTATTAATGGGACTGGATTGACCTGCAGAGCCCACAGAAAGAAAACATGGTGGATGGGCACAAAAGTATATCTGTAGCGATATTCGATATGAAAAACGTTGAAACGCCCCAGGTTTGACATGGTGGCAGACAAATAGACAGGTGGAATGTTATACTTGGCCGGACTTTATGATAAAACATCACGAATGTCTGACAGGCTAATGACTTTTGGTCAACACCAAGTTGTGCACTGTCAGTTTTGTTTTGCCCCTGCACCTGTTGACCTTAATGCAGTTTTGTTTTGCCCCTGCACCCGTTGACCTTAATGCAGTGACCTTGAGGTCACAAAGTTTGTGTGGAGCATTTCTCAGTAATCGCTTACAGGAGAAACTTCATGCTTGGTATGCAGAAATGTCAAGATTTTTTGAATGAGACAATGTAGTTTGGCAGAGGATCCTGCTGGATAACATGATGGCAACTGTATGTATCTTTGATAATAATGATTTGAAGATTTCTAGTGTTTTTGCATCTTTTACAGATAAAGGTAATCCATTCCATGTTTTGGGCGCATATACCGAAAAAGCCCTGTCCCCATAGGTCTTCATGTTGGTTTTTAGTATAATATATTCGTTTCTATCGGAAGATCTAAGGGATTTTTATTTTGACTTCAGATTAATCAAGTTTCATTGTTTTATTCTTATTAAATTTAGTCTGACATTTGTTTGTATCTCTAAATTTAAAAATAAAATGTATGTGTATTTCTGGGGGAAATTTTACCGATTTAAAATTTAGCAATTTCATTCTTGAAATAAAGCCACTTTAAGCAATTATAACAGCCACAAAAAAGGACAAAATTACTTCGCATTTTCAAAGTTGATAATATAATCAGACTTTTGGATTTACAGTGATAATTAGTTGAAGAGAGCCCATGTGCATTAATATACCCAATGACCTTGTAGAGATAAAGTGCCCAAATTTTGTAAATTACATAATAACAGAAATTGCACATAATTTTCAAAATGTTTTGGTTGATAAGGACAACACTCTTATTTTCCTCAACATTTAGTTTTTCATTATCATGGTGATAATTAAATTCCATGAAATCTCATTTTTGGGGTATTTAGATAGGACCTCACATTCTCTGAGGAAGGATGAAATGTATTCTTTTTAATATCCTTCTGTGAATTCTTGGGGTGAAATGCACTTAGTAAAGTCATAGTTAACATGCTGAATTTTTTTTGTGTGTTTTGTACTTCTGCACGTTATAAGCCTCCAGACATATAATAATGTACCATTATTCACAGGATACCCCCAAACTATTTTTTAAGCGCCTTTAAGTCTAACAAGATATTTGATTTACAATTCAGTCATAAGAGAGTTTATGAGGAATCTTGAATAAATTCAAACTCATATTTCAACCTATTTACGAATAGGTTGTCTATTCCCAGCATGACCAAAATAGACATGTCATATCACACATATTTTGGATCTGAAATTCAGTCATGTATATCAACTTCGTATTGCAATACATTGACATACTTAAAGTATGTGAAAGTATCGTTTTATACAAAATGGAATGACAACACCATGGAATCGGCATCCAGGTACTTGAACATAAATTTTTTTTATGAAGTGCACCGTTTTTCCCCGATTTACGGGTCTCTAGCATATTAAAACCGGTCTCGCACCAAAATGGTTTTGGTTCAGAAAAATCATAGACCCCCCTAGCTTAATATTCCAATTGAAAAAAAGGGGGAATTTAACGGCGAAAATCGGCATCCGGGTATCCAAACACAAAAAAATGGGTAAAATTCCAAGTTTTCTCCGATTTACGGGTCTCTAGCATATTAAAACCGGTCTCGCACCAAAATGGTTTTGGTTCAGAAAAATCATAGACCCCCCTAGCTTAATATTCCAATTGAAAAAAGGGGGGAATTTAACGGCGAAAATCGGCATCCGGGTACCCAAACACAAAAAAATGGGTAAAATTCCAGGTTTTCTCCGATTTACGGGTCTCTAGCATATTAAAACCGGTCTCGCACCAAAATGGTTTTGGTTAAAAAAAATCATAGACCCCCCTAGCTTAATATTCCAATTGAAAAAAGGGGGGAATTTAACGGCGAAAATCGGCATCCGGGTACCCAAACACAAAAAAATGGGTAAAATTCCAGGTTTTCTCCGATTTACGGGTCTCTAGCATATCAAAACCGGTCTCGCACCAAAATGGTTTTGGTTAAAAAAAATCATAGACCCCCCTAGCTTAATATTCCAATTGAAAAAAGGGGGGAATTTAACGGCGAAAATCGGCATCCGGGTACCCAAACATAAAAAAATGGGTAAAATTCCAGGTTTTCTCCGATTTACGGGTCTCTAGCATATCAAAACCGGTCTCGCACCAAAATGGTTTTGGTTAAAAAAAATCATAGACCCCCCTAGCTTAATATTCCAATTGAAAAAAGGGGGGAATTTAACGGCGAAAATCGGCATCCAGGTACTTGAACATAAATTTTTTTTATGAAGTGCACCGTTTTTCCCCGATTTACGGGTCTCTAGCATATTAAAACCGGTCTCGCACCAAAATGGTTTTGGTTCAGAAAAATCATAGACCCCCCTAGCTTAATATTCCAATTGAAAAAAAGGGGGAATTTAACGGCAAAAATCGGCATCCGGGTATCCAAACACAAAAAAATGGGTAAAATTCCAAGTTTTCTCCGATTTACGGGTCTCTAGCATATTAAAACCGGTCTCGCACCAAAATGGTTTTGGTTCAGAAAAATCATAGACCCCCCTAGCTTAATATTCCAATTGAAAAAAGGGGGGAATTTAACGGCGAAAATCGGCATCCGGGTACCCAAACACAAAAAAATGGGTAAAATTCCAGGTTTTCTCCGATTTACGGGTCTCTAGCATATTAAAACCGGTCTCGCACCAAAATGGTTTTGGTTAAAAAAAATCATAGACCCCCCTAGCTTAATATTCCAATTGAAAAAAGGGGGGAATTTAACGGCGAAAATCGGCATCCGGGTACCCAAACACAAAAAAATGGGTAAAATTCCAGGTTTTCTCCGATTTACGGGTCTCTAGCATATTAAAACCGGTCTCGCACCAAAATGGTTTTGGTTAAAAAAAATCATAGACCCCCCTAGCTTAATATTCCAATTGAAAAAAGGGGGGAATTTAACGGCGAAAATCGGCATCCGGGTACCCAAACATAAAAAAATGGGTAAAATTCCAGGTTTTCTCCGATTTACGGGTCTCTAGCATATCAAAACCGGTCTCGCACCAAAATGGTTTTGGTTAAAAAAAATCATAGACCCCCCTAGCTTAATATTCCAATTGAAAAAAGGGGGGAATTTAACGGCGAAAATCGGCATCCAGGTACTTGAACATAAATTTTTTTTATGAAGTGCACCGTTTTTCCCCGATTTACGGGTCTCTAGCATATTAAAACCGGTCTCGCACCAAAATGGTTTTGGTTCAGAAAAATCATAGACCCCCCTAGCTTAATATTCCAATTGATAAAAGGGGGGAATTTAACGGCGAAAATCAGCATCCGGGTACCCAAACACAAAAAAATGGGTAAAATTCCAGGTTTTCTCCGATTTACGGGTCTCTAGCATATCAAAACCGGTCTCGCACCAAAATGGTTTTGGTTAAAAAAAATCATAGACGCCCCTAGCTTAATATTCCAATTGAAAAAAGGGGGGAATTTAACGGCGAAAATCGGCATCTCGTCACTTTAGTCTTCTCTTTCTTTTCGCGCTTATATTTTATATGTTTGTCAGGGTAAAAGGGCCCTGACCTTTTTAAAGGCCTCTGACCTTTAAAGGGGTCCCCCCAGAAAGATCTTGACCTTCCTGTTATAGTCTGATGGGTATACGGGCCAAAAATTGACAAACCGAATATGGGACGAATGTGGGACGAATGTGGGACGAATGTGGGACGAATATGGGACGAAAGTGAATGTGGGACGAGCTTCACGGACATCTTTATAACTGTTTACATACATATATAAAAAAAGCATGAACGTGATCAGAGAGGAAGGGTGACGAGATTTGAAAAAAAAAGAAAAAAAGTTGCTATATGAGGTATTGGCCGCGACAAAATTCGCCACTGATAAGAGTGTGTTGATCTCGCTGTTCCGTCACCACGTTGCCTGCCCTCTGGTGGAAATGACACTAAACTAATCTCCACTTCACTTTTGTTTTGCAAGTTTATGTGAAGGGTTGCGCTTTTAGCATATTATGAATGGCACAATTATCAGTTATTTGTTGTCACAATTACATTAGAAATGAGAATTACCTCCAATATGCCTATATTTCTGTATTAGAGCTTTGTTTTCAACCATCGGTAAATTGACCTATTTATTGACCTACTTATTGAGGCCCTACAAGGTTTTGCACAAAGGGGTCTATATGGGTGAAATGCGGATATTTTTATAAGAGATAGCTGCATAACTGAGAGATAGCTGCACAAATAAGAGATAGCTGCATAAATCAGAGATAGCTGCATAAATAAGATATAGCTGCATAAATAAGAGATATCTGCATAATAAGAGATAGCTGCATGAATAAGATATAGCTGTATAAATAAGAGATAGCTGCATGAATAAGAGATAGCAAGTGATAGACTGCTACAATAGCAAGAGATAGCTGCATAAATAAGAGATAGCTGCATAAATAAGAGATAGCTGCATAACTGAGAGATAGCTGTATTGAGACATGAAAAATAGCTGCACAAATAAGAGATAGCTGCATAAATAAGAGATAGCTGCATAAATAAGAGATAACTGTATAAATAAGAGATAGCTGTATAAATAAGAGATAGCTGTATAAATAAAAGATAGCTGTGGGAGAGACAGCTGCACATGGTGAGACAGCTGCACATGGTGAGAGATAGCTGCACATGGGGAGAGATAGCTGCACATGGTGAGAGATAGCTGCACATGGTGAGAGATAGCTGCACATGGTAAGAGATAGCTGCACATGGTGAGAGATAGCTGCACATGGTGAGAGACAGCTGCACATGGTAAGAGATAGCTACACATTTTGAGATATAGCTGCACATGGTGAGAGATAGCTGCACATGGGGAGAGATAGCTGCACATAGGGAGAGATAGCTGCACACGGTGAGAGACAGCTGCACATGGGGAGAGATAGCTCCACATGAGGAGAGATAGCTGCACATGGTGAGAGATAGCTGCTCAGTTTGAGAGATAGCTGCACATGGGGAGAGATAGCTGCACATTGGGAGAGATAGCTGCACATGGTGAGAGATAGCTGCACATGGTGAGAGATAGCTGTACATGGGGAGAGATAGCTGCATACGGTGAGAGATAGCTGCACATAGGGAGAGATAGCTCCACATGGGGAGAGATAGCTGCACATGGTAAAAGATAGCTGCACATGGGGAGAGACAGCTTCACATACTGAGAGATAGCTGCACAGTTTGAGAGATAGCTGCACATGGGGAGAGATAGCTGCACATTGGGAGAGATAGCTGCACATGGTGAGAGATAGCTGCACATGGTGAGAGATAGCTGTACATGGGGAGAGATAGCTGCACAAGGTGAGAGATAGCTGCACATAGGGAGAGATAGCTCCACATGGGGAGAGATAGCTGCACATGGTGAGAGATAACTGCTCAGATTGAGAGATAGCAGCACATGGTAAGAGATAGCTGCATATGGTGAGAGATAGCTGCACATGGGGAGAGAAAGCTGCACATGGGGAGAGACAGCTGCACACGGTGAGAGATAGCTGCACATGGGGAGAGATAGCTCCACATGGGGAGAGATAGCTGCACATGGTGAGAGATAACTGCTCAGTTTGAGAGATAGCTGCACATGGTAAGAGATAGCTGCACATGGGGAGAGACAGCTCCACATACTGAGAGACAGCTCCACAGTTTGAGAGATAGCTGCACATGGTGAGAGATAGCTGCACATGGGGAGAGATAGCTTCACATGGGGAGAGATAGCTGCACATGGTGAGAGATAGCTGCACATGGTGAGAGATAGCTGTACATGGGGAGAGATAGCTGCACACGGTGAGAGATAGCTGCACATGGGGAGAGATAGCTCCACATGGAGAGAGATAGCTGCACATGGTGAGAGATAGCTGCTCAGTTTGAGAGATAGCTGCACATGGTAAGAGATAGCTGCACATGGTGAGAGATAGCTGCACATGGGGAGAGATAGCTGCACATGGGGAGAGATAGCTGCACATGGGGAGAGATAGCTGCACATGGGGAGAGACAGCTGCACATGGTGATAGATAGCTGCACATGGGGAGAGATAGCTGCACATGGTGAGAGATAGCTGCACATGGGGAGAGATAGCTGCACATGGGGAGAGATAGCTGCACATGGGGAGAGATAGCTGCACATGGGGAGAGACAGCTGCACATGGTGATAGATAGCTGCACATGGGGAGAGATAGCTGCACATGGGGAGAGATAGCTGCACATGGGGAGAGATAGCTGCACATGGGGAGAGATAAATGCACATGGTGAGAAATAGTTACAACAGTGAGAGATAACTGCACAACTGAATGACAGCTGCACACGTGGTAGTTGCACAAGTGAGAGACAGCTGCACATGTGAGGGATAGCTGCACATGGGGAGAGATAGCTGCACATGGTGAGAGATAGCTGCACATGGTGAGAGATAGTTACAACAGTGAGAGACAACTGCACAACTGAATGACAGCTGCACACGTGGTAGTTGCACAAGTGAGAGACAGCTGCACATGTGAGGGATAGCTGCACATAGGGAGAGATAGCTGCACATGGTGAGAGATAGCTGCACATGGTGAGAGATAGTTACAACAGTGAGAGACAACTGCACAACTGAATGACAGCTGCACACGTGGTAGTTGCACAAGTGAGAGACAGCTGCACATGTGAGAGATAGCTGTATAGGTGAGGGATGGCTGCATAGGTGAGATAGCTACACAATTGAGAGACAGCTGCACAGGTGAGGGACCCGGGGGGGGGGTACTCTCATGATTTTAACCCGCGGAGGCTGGGATGGAACTGAAAACCCCAGAGCCTGAATTAGGGAAATATTCTATCATTATTGGTACCCTGATTTAGGACTAGCTGAAATTTGGTACCCTGATTTAGGACTAGCTGAATTTTTGATACCCTCATTTAGGGATGATGCAGAAGGAGGAGATTTGGAAAAGGGGATTGTGATCCCTGTTTTAGGGAGAAATTTGAAAAACAGTACCCTGTTTTAGGGAAAATGATAAAATATCTCAACCCGGATGGAACTGAAAACCCCAGAGCCAGATTTAGGGAAATATTCTATCATTATTGGTACCCTGATTTAGGACTAGCTGAATTTTTTATACCCTCATTTAGGAATGATGCAGAAGGGGGAGATTTGGAAAGGGGGATTGTGATCCCTGTTTTAGGGAGAAATTTGAAAAAATAGTACCCTGTTTTAGGGAAAATGATGAAATATCTTAACCTGTTTTAGGGAAAATATCAGCGAAAAGGACCCTATTTAGCCCAGCTTCCCCGGTAACGCTGACTATGAGAGTACCCCCCCCGGGGTGAGGGATAGCTACAACAGTGAGGGACAGCATCACTTCCCAGCCGAAGGCACTTGTATACATTAACACTATATCGAGCATCATATACATTTTTTACAGATTTGACATTTGACCTCGTTACTGTGACCTTGACCCTAGAATTATTGTTCAGGCCATATCTCATGAATAATGAACTGGAGATACTAAATATTGGGCATACTTGGCAAACCACAAGGTGTAGTTGTCAGTGTTCACCAAAAGATTTTGACTCAAATTCATAGAAGGTGAGCGTTTAATGTGCATATCTTATTAATGGGACTGGATTGACCTGCAGAGCCCACAGAAAGAAAACATGGTGGATGGGCACAAAAGTATATCTGTAGCGATATTCGATATGAAAAACGTTGAAACGCCCCAGGTTTGACATGGTGGCAGACAAATAGACAGGTGGAATGTTATACTTGGCCGGACTTTATGATAAAACATCACGAATGTCTGACAGGCTAATGACTTTTGGTCAACACCAAGTTGTGCACTGTCAGTTTTGTTTTGCCCCTGCACCTGTTGACCTTAATGCAGTTTTGTTTTGCCCCTGCACCCGTTGACCTTAATGCAGTGACCTTGAGGTCACAAAGTTTGTGTGGAGCATTTCTCAGTAATCGCTTACAGGAGAAACTTCATGCTTGGTATGCAGAAATGTCAAGATTTTTTGAATGAGACAATGTAGTTTGGCAGAGGATCCTGCTGGATAACATGATGGCAACTGTATGTATCTTTGATAATAATGATTTGAAGATTTCTAGTGTTTTTGCATCTTTTACAGATAAAGGTAATCCATTCCATGTTTTGGGCGCATATACCGAAAAAGCCCTGTCCCCATAGGTCTTCATGTTGGTTTTTAGTATAATATATTCGTTTCTATCGGAAGATCTAAGGGATTTTTATTTTGACTTCAGATTAATCAAGTTTCATTGTTTTATTCTTATTAAATTTAGTCTGACATTTGTTTGTATCTCTAAATTTAAAAATAAAATGTATGTGTATTTCTGGGGGAAATTTTACCGATTTAAAATTTAGCAATTTCATTCTTGAAATAAAGCCACTTTAAGCAATTATAACAGCCACAAAAAAGGACAAAATTACTTCGCATTTTCAAAGTTGATAATATAATCAGACTTTTGGATTTACAGTGATAATTAGTTGAAGAGAGCCCATGTGCATTAATATACCCAATGACCTTGTAGAGATAAAGTGCCCAAATTTTGTAAATTACATAATAACAGAAATTGCACATAATTTTCAAAATGTTTTGGTTGATAAGGACAACACTCTTATTTTCCTCAACATTTAGTTTTTCATTATCATGGTGATAATTAAATTCCATGAAATCTCATTTTTGGGGTATTTAGATAGGACCTCACATTCTCTGAGGAAGGATGAAATGTATTCTTTTTAATATCCTTCTGTGAATTCTTGGGGTGAAATGCACTTAGTAAAGTCATAGTTAACATGCTGAATTTTTTTTGTGTGTTTTGTACTTCTGCACGTTATAAGCCTCCAGACATATAATAATGTACCATTATTCACAGGATACCCCCAAACTATTTTTTAAGCGCCTTTAAGTCTAACAAGATATTTGATTTATAATTCAGTCATAAGAGAGTTTATGAGGAATCTTGAATAAATTCAAACTCATATTTCAACCTATTTACGAATAGGTTGTCTATTCCCAGCATGACCAAAATAGACATGTCATATCACACATATTTTGGATCTGAAATTCAGTCATGTATATCAACTTCGTATTGCAATACATTGACATACTTAAAGTATGTGAAAGTATCGTTTTATACAAAATGGAATGACAACACCATGGAATCGGCATCCAGGTACTTGAACATAAATTTTTTTTATGAAGTGCACCGTTTTTCCCCGATTTACGGGTCTCTAGCATATTAAAACCGGTCTCGCACCAAAATGGTTTTGGTTCAGAAAAATCATAGACCCCCCTAGCTTAATATTCCAATTGAAAAAAAGGGGGAATTTAACGGCGAAAATCGGCATCCGGGTACCCAAACACAAAAAAATGGGTAAAATTCCAAGTTTTCTCCGATTTACGGGTCTCTAGCATATCAAAACCGGTCTCGCACCAAAATGGTTTTGGTTAAAAAAAATCATAGACCCCCCTAGCTTAATATTCCAATTGAAAAAAGGGGGGAATTTAACGGCGAAAATCGGCATCCGGGTACCCAAACACAAAAAAATGGGTAAAATTCCAGGTTTTCTCCGATTTACGGGTCTCTAGCATATCAAAACCGGTCTCGCACCAAAATGGTTTTGGTTAAAAAAAATCATAGACCCCCCTAGCTTAATATTCCAATTGAAAAAAGGGGGGAATTTAACGGCGAAAATCGGCATCCAGGTACTTGAACATAATTTTTTTTTATGAATTGCACCGTTTTTCCCCGATTTACGGGTCTCTAGCATATTAAAACCGGTCTCGCACCAAAATGGTTTTGGTTCAGAAAAATCATAGACCCCCCTAGCTTAATATTCCAATTGAAAAAAAGGGGGAATTTAACGGCGAAAATCAGCATCCGGGTATCCAAACACAAAAAAATGGGTAAAATTCCAAGTTTTCTCCGATTTACGGGTCTCTAGCATATTAAAACCGGTCTCGCACCAAAATGGTTTTGGTTCAGAAAAATCATAGACCCCCCTAGCTTAATATTCCAATTGAAAAAAGGGGGGAATTTAACGGCGAAAATCGGCATCCGGGTACCCAAACACAAAAAAATGGGTAAAATTCCAAGTTTTCTCCGATTTACGGGTCTCTAGCATATTAAAACCGGTCTCGCACCAAAATTGTTTTGGTTAAAAAAAATCATAGACCCCCCTAGCTTAATATTCCAATTGAAAAAAGGGGGGAATTTAACGGCGAAAATCAGCATCCGGGTACCCAAACACAAAAAAATGGGTAAAATTCCAGGTTTTCTCCGATTTACGGGTCTCTAGCATATCAAAACCGGTCTCGCACCAAAATGGTTTTGGTTAAAAAAAATCATAGACGCCCCTAGCTTAATATTCCAATTGAAAAAAGGGGGGAATTTAACGGCGAAAATCGGCATCTCGTCACTTTAGTCTTCTCTTTCTTTTCACGCTTATATTTTATATGTTTGTCAGGGTAAAAGGGCCCTGACCTTTTTAAAGGCCTCTGACCTTTAAAGGGGTCCCCCCAGAAAGATCTTGACCTTCCTGTTATAGTCTGATGGGTATACGGGCCAAAAATTGACAAACCGAATATGGGACGAATGTGGGACGAATGTGGGACGAATGTGGGACGAATATGGGACGAAAGTGAATGTGGGACGAGCTTCACGGACATCTTTATAACTGTTTACATACATATATAAAAAAAGCATGAACGTGATCAGAGAGGAAGGGTGACGAGATTTGAAAAAAAAAAAAAAAAAGTTGCTATATGAGGTATTGGCCGCGACAAAATTCGCCACTGATAAGAGTGTGTTGATCTCGCTGTTCCGTCACCACGTTGCCTGCCCTCTGGTGGAAATGACACTAAACTAATCTCCACTTCACTTTTGTTTTGCAAGTTTATGTGAAGGGTTGCGCTTTTAGCATATTATGAATGGCACAATTATCAGTTATTTGTTGTCACAATTACATTAGAAATGAGAATTACCTCCAATATGCCTATATTTCTGTATTAGAGCTTTGTTTTCAACCATCGGTAAATTGACCTATTTATTGACCTACTTATTGAGGCCCTACAAGGTTTTGCACAAAGGGGTCTATATGGGTGAAATGCGGATATTTTTATAAGAGATAGCTGCATAACTGAGAGATAGCTGCACAAATAAGAGATAGCTGCATAAATCAGAGATAGCTGCATAAATAAGATATAGCTGCATAAATAAGAGATATCTGCATAATAAGAGATAGCTGCATGAATAAGATATAGCTGTATAAATAAGAGATAGCTGCATGAATAAGAGATAGCAAGTGATAGACTGCTACAATAGCAAGAGATAGCTGCATAAATAAGAGATAGCTGCATAAATAAGAGATAGCTGCATAACTGAGAGATAGCTGTATTGAGACATGAAAAATAGCTGCACAAATAAGAGATAGCTGCATAAATAAGAGATAGCTGCATAAATAAGAGATAACTGTATAAATAAGAGATAGCTGTATAAATAAGAGATAGCTGTATAAATAAAAGATAGCTGTGGGAGAGACAGCTGCACATGGTGAGACAGCTGCACATGGTGAGAGATAGCTGCACATGGGGAGAGATAGCTGCACATGGTGAGAGATAGCTGCACATGGTGAGAGATAGCTGCACATGGTAAGAGATAGCTGCACATGGTGAGAGATAGCTGCACATGGTGAGAGACAGCTGCACATGGTAAGAGATAGCTACACATTTTGAGATATAGCTGCACATGGTGAGAGATAGCTGCACATGGGGAGAGATAGCTGCACATAGGGAGAGATAGCTGCACACGGTGAGAGACAGCTGCACATGGGGAGAGATAGCTCCACATGAGGAGAGATAGCTGCACATGGTGAGAGATAGCTGCTCAGTTTGAGAGATAGCTGCACATGGTAAAAGATAGCTGCACATGGGGAGAGACAGCTTCACATACTGAGAGATAGCTGCACAGTTTGAGAGATAGCTGCACATGGGGAGAGATAGCTGCACATTGGGAGAGATAGCTGCACATGGTGAGAGATAGCTGCACATGGTGAGAGATAGCTGTACATGGGGAGAGATAGCTGCACACGGTGAGAGATAGCTGCACATAGGGAGAGATAGCTCCACATGGGGGGAGATAGCTGCACATGGTAAAAGATAGCTGCACATGGGGAGAGACAGCTTCACATACTGAGAGATAGCTGCACAGTTTGAGAGATAGCTGCACATGGGGAGAGATAGCTGCACATTGGGAGAGATAGCTGCACATGGTGAGAGATAGCTGCACATGGTGAGAGATAGCTGTACATGGGGAGAGATAGCTGCACAAGATGAGAGATAGCTGCACATAGGGAGAGATAGCTCCACATGGGGAGAGATAGCTGCACATGGTGAGAGATAACTGCTCAGATTGAGAGATAGCAGCACATGGTAAGAGATAGCTGCATATGGTGAGAGATAGCTGCACATGGGGAGAGAAAGCTGCACATGGGGAGAGACAGCTGCACACGGTGAGAGATAGCTGCGCATGGGGAGAGATAGCTCCACATGGGGAGAGATAGCTGCACATGGTGAGAGATAACTGCTCAGTTTGAGAGATAGCTGCACATGGTAAGAGATAGCTGCACATGGGGAGAGACAGCTCCACATACTGAGAGACAGCTCCACAGTTTGAGAGATAGCTGCACATGGTGAGAGATAGCTGCACATGGGGAGAGATAGCTTCACATGGGGAGAGATAGCTGCACATGGTGAGAGATAGCTGCACATGGTGAGAGATAGCTGTACATGGGGAGAGATAGCTGCACACGGTGAGAGATAGCTGCACATGGGGAGAGATAGCTCCACATGGAGAGAGATAGCTGCACATGGTGAGAGATAGCTGCTCAGTTTGAGAGATAGCTGCACATGGTAAGAGATAGCTGCACATGGTGAGAGATAGCTGCACATGGGGAGAGATAGCTGCACATGGGGAGAGATAGCTGCACATGGGGAGAGATAGCTGCACATGGGGAGAGACAGCTGCACATGGTGATAGATAGCTGCACATGGGGAGAGATAGCTGCACATGGGGAGAGATAGCTGCACATGGGGAGAGATAGCTGCACATGGGGAGAGATAAATGCACATGGTGAGAGATAGTTACAACAGTGAGAGATAGCTGCACAACTGAATGACAGCTGCACACGTGGTAGTTGCACAAGTGAGAGAGCTGCACATGAGGAGAGATAGCTGCACATGGTGAGGGATAGCTGCATATGGTGAGAGATAGCTGCACATGGTGAGAGATAGCTGCACATGGGGAGAGATAGCTGCACATGGTGAGAGATAGTTACACCAGTGAGAGACAACTGCACAACTGAATGACAGCTGCACACGTGGTAGTTGCACAAGTGAGAGACAGCTGCACATGTGAGGGATAGCTGCACATGGGGAGAGATAGCTGCACATGGTGAGAGATAGCTGCACATGGTGAGAGATAGTTACAACAGTGAGAGACAACTGCACAACTGAATGACAGCTGCACACGTGGTAGTTGCACAAGTGAGAGACAGCTGCACATGTGAGGGATAGCTGCACATAGGGAGAGATAGCTGCACATGGTGAGAGATAGCTGCACATGGTGAGAGATAGTTACAACAGTGAGAGACAACTGCACAACTGAATGACAGCTGCACACGTGGTAGTTGCACAAGTGAGAGACAGCTGCACATGTGAGAGATAGCTGTATAGGTGAGGGATGGCTGCATAGGTGAGATAGCTACACAATTGAGAGACAGCTGCACAGGTGAGGGACCCGGGGGGGGGGGTACTCTCATGATTTTAACCCGCGGAGGCTGGGATGGAACTGAAAACCCCAGAGCCTGAATTAGGGAAATATTCTATCATTATTGGTACCCTGATTTAGGACTAGCTGAAATTTGGTACCCTGATTTAGGACTAGCTGAATTTTTGATACCCTCATTTAGGGATGATGCAGAAGGAGGAGATTTGGAAAAGGGGATTGTGATCCCTGTTTTAGGGAGAAATTTGAAAAACAGTACCCTGTTTTAGGGAAAATGATAAAATATCTCAACCCGGATGGAACTGAAAACCCCAGAGCCAGATTTAGGGAAATATTCTATCATTATTGGTACCCTGATTTAGGACTAGCTGAATTTTTTATACCCTCATTTAGGGATGATGCAGAAGGGGGAGATTTGGAAAGGGGGATTGTGATCCCTGTTTTAGGGAGAAATTTGAAAAAATAGTACCCTGTTTTAGGGAAAATGATGAAATATCTTAACCTGTTTTAGGGAAAATATCAGCGAAAAGGACCCTATTTAGCCCAGCTTCCCCGGTAACGCTGACTATGAGAGTACCCCCCCCGGGGTGAGGGATAGCTACAACAGTGAGGGACAGCATCACTTCCCAGCCGAAGGCACTTGTATACATTAACACTATATCGAGCATCATATACATTTTTTACAGATTTGACATTTGACCTCGTTACTGTGACCTTGACCCTAGAATTATTGTTCAGGCCATATCTCATGAATAATGAACTGGAGATACTAAATATTGGGCATACTTGGCAAACCACAAGGTGTAGTTGTCAGTGTTCACCAAAAGATTTTGACTCAAATTCATAGAAGGTGAGCATTTAATGTGCATATCTTATTAATGGGACTGGATTGACCTGCAGAGCCCACAGAAAGAAAACATGGTGGATGGGCACAAAAGTATATCTGTAGCGATATTCGATATGAAAAACGTTGAAACGCCCCAGGTTTGACATGGTGGCAGACAAATAGACAGGTGGAATGTTATACTTGGCCGGACTTTATGATAAAACATCACGAATGTCTGACAGGCTAATGACTTTTGGTCAACACCAAGTTGTGCACTGTCAGTTTTGTTTTGCCCCTGCACCTGTTGACCTTAATGCAGTTTTGTTTTGCCCCTGCACCCGTTGACCTTAATGCAGTGACCTTGAGGTCACAAAGTTTGTGTGGAGCATTTCTCAGTAATCGCTTACAGGAGAAACTTCATGCTTGGTATGCAGAAATGTCAAGATTTTTTGAATGAGACAATGTAGTTTGGCAGAGGATCCTGCTGGATAACATGATGGCAACTGTATGTATCTTTGATAATAATGATTTGAAGATTTCTAGTGTTTTTGCATCTTTTACAGATAAAGGTAATCCATTCCATGTTTTGGGCGCATATACCGAAAAAGCCCTGTCCCCATAGGTCTTCATGTTGGTTTTTAGTATAATATATTTGTTTCTATCGGAAGATCTAAGGGATTTTTATTTTGACTTCAGATTAATCAAGTTTCATTGTTTTATTCTTATTAAATTTAGTCTGACATTTGTTTGTATCTCTAAATTTAAAAATAAAATGTATGTGTATTTCTGGGGGAAATTTTACCGATTTAAAATTTAGCAATTTCATTCTTGAAATAAAGCCACTTTAAGCAATTATAACAGCCACAAAAAAGGACAAAATTACTTCGCATTTTCAAAGTTGATAATATAATCAGACTTTTGGATTTACAGTGATAATTAGTTGAAGAGAGCCCATGTGCATTAATATACCCAATGACCTTGTAGAGATAAAGTGCCCAAATTTTGTAAATTACATAATAACAGAAATTGCACATAATTTTCAAAATGTTTTGGTTGATAAGGACAACACTCTTATTTTCCTCAACATTTAGTTTTTCATTATCATGGTGATAATTAAATTCCATGAAATCTCATTTTTGGGGTATTTAGATAGGACCTCACATTCTCTGAGGAAGGATGAAATGTATTCTTTTTAATATCCTTCTGTGAATTCTTGGGGTGAAATGCACTTAGTAAAGTCATAGTTAACATGCTGAATTTTTTTTGTGTGTTTTGTACTTCTGCACGTTATAAGCCTCCAGACATATAATAATGTACCATTATTCACAGGATACCCCCAAACTATTTTTTAAGCGCCTTTAAGTCTAACAAGATATTTGATTTACAATTCAGTCATAAGAGAGTTTATGAGGAATCTTGAATAAATTCAAACTCATATTTCAACCTATTTACGAATAGGTTGTCTATTCCCAGCATGACCAAAATAGACATGTCATATCACACATATTTTGGATCTGAAATTCAGTCATGTATATCAACTTCGTATTGCAATACATTGACATACTTAAAGTATGTGAAAGTATCGTTTTATACAAAATGGAATGACAACACCATGGAATGGCATACAAATGTGACACTTAACAATTTAGTTGGGGATTCCCTGATAGAATTTCAAATAGAATGATGCTAAAACAGTGAAACCCAATTCATGTCCTTCATGTGACTAGAGATTTTTGATCCTGAGATTTTTTTATGTCTTGAAAACATGTTCCACATAAGAGGTTTGGCCAAGCCCTTCCCTCCTTGTTCAGCCATCATTGTCATTCTGCGTGTTGTTTGCTAATTATTTTGATGAAATGTTTATATAGATTTATAAAATATTTACACATTGCTGGCTATATATTAATGAAAAGATTACCTTCACTTTCATAGGTTTCTTGATGATTTAAACTTCCTGGAACACCACAAGGCACCAGAGCATGAAATGTAGTGGGAAGCACACTTCTTCTTGACACCTCTGACCTGACCCTGATAAGGGCACTGAAGGGATATAGCATATGGGAGCAAAAGGAAATAAAAACTATATTTCATATACTACTCCATACTTAATCATACAAAAATGAGTGACATAAGTCTTGATCTGTAACTGAGTTCAAATAATAGTACTGGAGAGAATTGCTTGTTTTCTTAAATATATGAGCAATTCTCAAATCCATTCTTGGGTTGAATCTCTTTATGAGAAATCTAATAACTAGATAAAAAATAACCCCGCAAACAGTACATACACAATCAAACTCTTTTTTTTCAGTTTTGTTATAGATTGCTATAAATTGAAAAAAGAAATGAATTTTGAGCAGTGAAATAAATGTTACTGAAGTGCGATCTTGGACAGCCATGTGTCTATTTTATTGCAATATGCATGATTAAGGAAAGTAGCTCACTAAATCATAACTAAAGGTTTCATATTTCCATAAAACTAAGCTGGCATAATCTTAGCCTGAAATAAATTGAATTTGTCAACTGAAAGCACATCTCCCCTATGAATGCCAAAACTCAGTAGTTTCAGAGAAGTTGGGGGGGGGGGGGGGGGGCAACACAGATAGAATGACCACCCAAACTTCAAAATACTCAAGTTACAAATTGCTGGGTTCTTTGCAAAAACAGATTTAACATAATGCTGTATACTTTTCATCCTTTATTACAAAAACTCCAATCTTTGATATTGCTGTATACTTCTTAACCATCTTTACAAAATCGCAGATTGTACATTTTGCTGTACACTTCTCAACCTTCTTTGCTAAACACAGATCTTGCATATTTCTGTATACTCCTTAAATTAATGTAAATTTTCATATAAAAAGGAAAACAATGTTAAGAAACTTCAATAGAATGGAAATTCCTCTGTACAATATATATAAAGCAGATCTTATGACAAAATGCATAAATTAAGTTACATGAAGCATATAAATATCCCATTAAATTATAAATATACAAATCTATAATCTTTAAAGCATTTAGCTTTATAAGCATTTCATTTAGATATTTAAGCTGCAATTCTCTTTCTTGTTTTACATCATAGTTTGTCAAATATCAACCAACTAGGAAACAATCAGATTGATGACAGTTATATTTGAACATTTGAGAATTCTTGCCAAATACATTTACATTCAAATATATTATTATATATATAAAACAACATATCATTTACTTTATAAGTAAAATAATATTACTACCGGTAAGTACAAATAAATTATGCATATTTCTAAAATAAATTTCTCTTGTAATATTACCACAGATGTACTGATTTCTTATTTTATTTGGTTGTTGAGACATTACTCGTCATTTCCACTGCAGGTATACCTGTGCAATTTTATGTTTGTTGTGATTATTTGCCTGGAATTACTGTGTAAATAATGCGTTGATACCAATGTCAGAATTAAAAACAATTTTAGTAAGAACATATTTTCTATCTATTTGGTCATATAAATACATAAAAGTAAGCATATAAGCTCACGCGGCTATCCTGAAACCACACACAGCCACACAACAGCTGACCACATGGAGAAATAGTTTGGCGACTTTATGCATGACCAAATAGATGTCTGGCTTCAAATGAATCGCGGGACATTACAATTAGGTGAAAAGTTGGTCAATTACATTCTATACGTAAAAATTCTAAGGCACTATTTCTGTAATGAACCACTTTAATGATGAAACAACAGATCCGGCACTGGTATCATGTCTGTGTATTTGTTTGTATCCCCTGGTTGATATGGGAATGGCATGGTTACATTTTACAAGAAGGGGAACAGGGACCATTCTTGTTCCACTTTAGTAGGCTTTATGTAAATGTGCAGAATTTGGTGTTTTTCCTTTGACAAGATAAAGAACAATATTGTATCATCTGTCTACCTTTTCAAATGTCTTGGCTCATTACCATGGCTTAGTGCCTTGTAAAATTGAATAAAAAATTCTACAATTGGAACAATGAAAAAGTTAATATCTTTTTTCTTTTGTCTTATTGAGACAAAAGTACATTACTTAAAAGATTTGTTACCGCAATGGACATTTGAGCAAATAACATGATAAAAATACATATGCCAATTTTGTAATGTTTGCAAACATTTTCTGGAAAATACTTCTTTAATGATCATTTTGTGTATTTAACACACTTTGCAGGTTGAGAACAAGTAAGAATAATATAACCAATATTGGGGCTGACTCCATCACCCCATCCCCAACATTGCATTAGACCACAGGTTTTAAAAATGAGTTTATATTTATTTTTGTGCAATGAGGCACTGGATGTTGCTGTTGTCACATGCATGTGCAAAACAATTCAGTTTGCCATTGTACAAAAAAAAATGAACCTTGAAAAAATCTTTTCCAGGCAATATTACATCTTATTTTTAAATATTTACAAACATCACTGCACATTTTAAGAGGTATAGGTAAAGTTTGATGGATGGACAGAATGGCATAAAAATGTCCCTCCTCATGCTTTTCTAACATGGTTGTGCACAGTTAACAAATTTTCTTTGGTGGATTCTGTCATCAACACTGAATTAAAAAAATTTCTTTGGTGGTTTCTGTCATCAATATTTGTATAGAGAGTGAGTGAGATTCTGAATGTTGAGTATTAAATAAAGAAATTTAATATTCAGACACCTTTACAAACCATCATTAACATTTCTCATATTTGGCTGACTGAGTTGTGATCTCCATGCTTAACCCCTAGTCATTAGATTTACGGATGTTTTTTACGCTTCTGAGCTACTTGCAAGGCTAGCTCCACCCTGGGGGGACCTGTAGGGAGGGGACAGTCTGTAAGGTGGCGGTGGCGTGACCTTTTCTGTTCTGGGGTCGTCACATACAAAATACTGCGGAGGCACATTATCCATGACGTCTAAGCCCGAGTTGTCAGCAGCAAAGTGGGGGTAAGGTGGCGGAGGACGTATCCCCCGCCTTGGTGGCGCCCCCACGCTGTTAACATGATCATTAACCATCATGATAGGCTTTTTAGGTTTCCTATTCACATCATTCAATTCCATCTCTTCTTCAAGTAAAACAGGTTTACGATTATTGCTAAAGATTGGTTTTTCATCTTCCAAGAGGAGTTGCCCTGCTTGTTGCTTGCGGCGATGTATAAACAAAAACAGAAGTGCCCCGAGTAGGAGGAGGATGGCTACGATCACTGCAGGGAGGACCGTTACCGTCCACCCCCTACTCCCTGCCAATGCTCCAACCACGACTACAGGGGGCGAGGTCGGAGGAAGAGCTGCCGTCGGCTGACACGCACCTAACCATGTCAGGTTGACAGAGACCAACGGGTAGGCCGGGTAAAGGGCGTGGCGGAAGGCAGGCTGGATGTGACTCCTGTTCCACATCTCACTGTATAATGCCTCGACGGTAGCATTGTCGCATTCTGTCTTAGACAGCGTGTTGTTGCTCCACTGTAACTCTACTGAACCCTCGACAAGTGCGAGAACCGTGACAGATTGCGGCGAGGCGTCTCCCATGTATTGACATATGGTGTGAATCAAGTGTATGGTACCCGCCACGGTCTGTGTGAATATACTGTAGTCTACATCCACTATAACTGTGAACATGTGAGATACGCCTTCTATGGAGGCAGTTTCTATATAGATCTGGAAGACATCTCTTGCTCTCTCGCCTCCTGTATCCATGGCAACCACCACCAGCTCCAGTGGCTGCATGGTGACATCCTTCTCAAGAGCCAAGCCGTATAATGTCTGGGTCTGCTCATCAAACTGGACCCACAGCTCCGGTATCAAGGCTTCAAGGGCAATGTCCTTCACCATCAGGTGGAGCTGCCGCGTGTCCCCATCCTCAATGTCGTAGAAGGTGTCTGCTGGGATCTGGTACTCAAAGTAAACGCCAAGCTTAATGGAGATCAAGTCGACTGGATTGCGCAGAATCGGCGACCGGTTGACAGTAACTGAAAATATATTTGATACATTTATATACTATTTTCCTCCTTTTTTCTTCCTGGAATCTTACACTTTACTTTACCTGGGGTAGCTTGGGATCAAGTTTTGTTTTCTGTTGTGGTAATAACTGGGCATTGTCAGCAGTTTTGTGCCCCAAAGGTTTTTTTCTTGGTGGTATTTTTTCTACCCAGAAATAGGTTTGGGAAAAAATGAGAAACAATACTTTGTTTTTGGCCTTATTTTGAATTCATCCTGCTGTTTAAAATGTGGGGAATTATATTCTCAGAAGTAAAGATTAATCAAATTCTAAATTAGTTTCACTAGAATATCACAAATCTCATCATCTTCGAATCAAAGCCATGCAAGTAATTAGTATTTAAGCACTTTATCATTATAGTATCTGGGAATCAGCCTACCTGCTGTGGTAAATTCAGCACTACTTGTTACCATGGCAACAGTGGAGGATGGCATCAAAGATGGCTGCAGGGAACTGCTTATCATTGGCATCACACTGGAAGATCCAACTATTGTATTTGTGGACTCTGCTGTGGTTGCTATCGAAACTGGTAAACTAAAAGCCATGCTGGTTGACATGCTTGCCCCAGATAAGGACACAACTGAGATTGATTGTTCTGGCAATTGTTCTGGGATCACAGATGTGGTATGGAATGCCATTGTCTGACTGGTAGTTGGAGACAAAATATTATCTGTTGTTATGACAACTGATGAGCTTGTTATCACAAAAAGACTATTTGTCTCAGACACATATGTATTGCTCATAAAAGATGGGCTAGTCACCGTGGATACATCTGATATGGAAGACGTCACTCTGCCTGGTATGTTTGACATGGTAGAGTCCACTCTGTCTGGTATGTGTGACATGGTAGACTCCACTCTGTCTGGTATGTGTGACATGGTAGACTCCACTCTGTCTGGTATGTATGACATGGTAGAGTCCACTATGTCTGGTATATGTGACATGGTAGACTCCACTCTGTCTGGTATGTGTGACATGGTAGACTCCACTCTGTCTGGTATGTGTGACATGGTAGACTCCACTCTGTCTGGTATGTATGACATGGTAGACTCCACTATGTCTGGTATATGTGACATGGTAGAGTCCACTCTGTCTGGTATGTGTGACATGGTAGACTCCACTCTGTCTGGTATGTATGACATGGTAGAGTCCATTTTGTCTGGTATGTGTGACATGGTAGACTCCACTCTGTCTGGTATGTGTGACATGGTAGACTCCACTCTGTCTGGTATGTGTGACATGGTAGAGTCCATTTTGTCTGGTATGTGTGACATGGTAGAGTCCACTCTGTCTGGTATGTACGACATGGTAGAGTCCATTGTGTCTGGTATGTGTGACATGGTAGAGTCCATTTTGTCTGGTATGTGTGACATGGTAGAGTCCACTCTGTCTGGTATGTGTGACATGGTAGACTCCACTCTGTCTGGTATGTATGACATGGTAGAGTCCACTCTGTCTGGTATGTGTGACATGGTAGAGTCCATTTTGTCTGGTATGTGTGACATGGTAGAGTCCACTCTGTCTGGTATGTGTGACATGGTAGACTCCACTCTGTCTGGTATGTACGACATGGTAGAGTCCATTGTGTCTGGCATGTGTGACATGGTATTAGTCAGACTGTCTGGTATGTGTGATATGGTAGATAATGTCTGGAAATATAGGAATGTGCTAGAATCTGGAATCTGAGAATGGAATGCAGTGTCAAAATCCATGGACTTTGTGGCATGTATATTTGGAATGATTATTTCTGTGGCATCTGCAGTAGACATGAATATATCTGTGACATCTTTTGTAGACATTATATCTTCATTGGCATCTACAGTAGACATAAATATTTCTGTGGTATCTAAAGTAGACATGACAATCTCTGCTTTATCTGCAGATGTCATTGCCTCAATGCCATCTAATGTAGTCTTCATTTCTGTTGAGTTTGTTGAAAGCCTAAGTTTTATATCTTGAGTAGAATTAATTATCTCGGTGGCATCCACAGTAGACATGATTATCTCGGTGGCATCCACAGTAGACATGATTATCTCGGTGGCATCCACAGTAGACATGATTATCTCGGTGGCATCCAGAGAAGATATCACCTCTGTTGCATCTACTGAAGATATCATTTCTGTTGAATTGATAAACATCATAATTTTCATATCTGTTGAATCTGGGGTAGAGTTAATTATCTCAGTGGCATCTGGTGTAGACATCATTATATCTTTGTCAACAAAAGTAGAGATGATATTTTGATTTAGGTCTGGTGTGTCAACAGACTGTATCACAGTTTCATAATTGGTCACTTTTGGAAACATTGAGCTGTCTTTTGACATTGTACTGATTTTAATGATTGAGTCATTTGGAAGAGCCCTTGAATGTTCCTGAGTATATGTTGAATAATATTGTGAGGCCCTAGATGGGTGAAACTCTTTGGACAGTGTTGGGGTATGCAATGCAGCAGAGGATATCACCAAAGACTGAGAGTTTGCACCAGAACTACTGGAAGACAAACCTGAAAAGGCACTGATGGGGTCTGCAGAGAGATGTGAAGAAGGGGTACTGGTGGGGACTGCAGGGTGATGGGATGTAGGGGTACTGGTGGGGGGTGCAGGGTGATGTGAGGTTGGGGTACTGATGGGAACAGTAGGAGGTGATGTCAGCTCAGTGCTATTGTAACCACTTTCCCTCGGATCATTGTTGACAACTGAGGTGGGGATATTTGATGAGGACCATACCACTGACGCAGAATCACTGAATGACAACTGTGGCGTCCTGGTCTCGCTCCAATCCCAACTATCCACGATATCCAAAGTGCTGAGGATAAAAGGCTCCCTGAAATCACTTGAATCAATGGTGGTATAGGCAGGTCCATAAGCATTAGATGGGACGAACTGTGACATGTAAGGGGTTAATGTGGCACTCGAAACCATGCTGGCAGGATCACTTGGAAACATGCGGACAAAATCACTCGGGAGCATGCTTACAGAATCACTTGGGGGCACTCTGAGAAAATCAGTTACACCCGTGATCTCACCGCTGCTGTCGACGGCCATCACTGACGTAGAAACTTCACTGGAAGGCTCTGGGTGTGAAAACTGTGAACTGATAGTAGGTTTGGGGATAACTATATCAGATCTGGACGGCCCAAAGTGTTTGATTATATCAGATGATGATGATGATGATGATGATGATGATGATGATGATGATGATGATGATGATGAGACTATATTAGTTAGACTAGAGTCAAGGAGTGAATATGTGGGGTATACTATGGTGTATGACGGACGGACGGATGTCAATGATGGGGTCAGCATGGGTGTTCCTCTGACAGCTGCACGGCGTTGCCGGGCAAGTTTCCTTAACTGAGCAGGCGGTAGAGTCTCTGTTACTGTCCATCCAATGACATTATAACCCAGCTCCTGACTGAAGCGCCCCCCTGCGATGTTATGCTGCAGCACTGTGGCCAGATCCGTGATGACGACAGCGTCTCGGCACCCGACCACCCAGGTGAGTTCTACTCCCTCATGCTCGGAGACAACATTCCCCGGCCCTGCTGCTACCGTCTCTGTGTCCAGCAGATGAGATATGACGTCACTGCGACGCCCGCTTAGCGATACAGAAGGCACGCTGCGAGACAGGAAGGTGGCCATCTTATACACCAGAGCAACATGGCCCTGGGGTGAGAGGTGAGAGACAGATGTGTCCAAAATGACAGACGCACGCACAATACTCTCATCCCACGCGCACCCTCCATCCTGCTTCACTGGTGTGCCTCCTTCCACTTCTTGCCACATCTTGATGGCGCCACCTGTTTCGCTCCCATGTGACCATAATCCATGCTGCTGATTGGCTGCTTGTACCTGCAGGATGAAATGTGTAGTGGCACTAGTGGTGACGTTGCTAAAGGCAGTGACATCGATCGCCAGTGCCCCCTGGTGGATGGGTAGAGGCAGGCCATAGAACGTGTGTGTTGTGTGGTTGAAGTACAGCCATGATGGCAGATGCTGACTCCCGCTCTCCCTCACCTGAAATAACCAGATCTGACACTAAATTCTTCACATACAAATAATTAGAAGTATATAAAACTTAGAACTATGATGATCATTGCATTTATGTAATGTTTATGAACATTTTCTTAATGGCTGTAAATTGCTTAAATGATCATTTAAAATATTTTCCCAGAGAATATTGAATTTCACCCAAAATTTGTTTGTTATCTTGGTTCTCACTGGCTGATCTTATTCATGTTATTCAAAATGGCAGTCTCTTTGAAAACTTAGTAATAGCTATCAATATTTTTTTCAAAAATCATAAAAAATGGGAAAATTACTTGGTCTAATGGAAAATACATAGTACTGATTCTCTGGAAATACATCTTATTTTCTAACAGCTAAAAACTTTGACAAGTAGTTTCAAAGGAGAAGTTGACGGACAAAGGAGAAGTTGACGGACAGACAGAATGACAGAAAATTTCTTTCCCATCACTGCAAAAGCTAATCTGACACAGTCAACATTGGAAAAAATCTCATCAATATTAATAAGTCTTGTGCTAGCCTTCCATTTTCCTACTGAATTATTTGGTGATAACTGAATAATATTTTGGCCCTTAATGCCCCTTACAACATTTTCATTTTTTAAATGAAAAAATCACTTTTATTCCTCTTTTCTACCACAGGTTAAACGGTGATGATCTCAGATAAAATAATATGAAAGAGTAATAGATATATTCACACTGCATACATAAAATGACTGAAACCAAAGTCAAAGAAAAGAAATTTATTTACAAAATACTTATAAAAATATTTCTGATTATCACAAATGTTAGGGAAATCCTTCAGTTGAGAGGTACAAATGTTCTGTTAGTGGAACCAAGTTAATCAATTTGTCAGGTAGAAAAATAGAAACACGAAAAACCATAAAACTGCATCAGCAGCAAAATGAGTAATAAAAAGCCTGCTCTTTAACCTTGAAATACGGTTAAAGGTCACTCATCCTGGCACTTATAGGGTTCTTCTTGAGATACGTGTAGGATTCATTTAATAAATGTAGAGATAAAAAATAACAGATGCGGAAAAATGATTATCTCAAGAAAAAGTGCATCATACAAAAGTTATGAGTACACAATACTCTAACAGTGGGAATTTTGTTGATGGAAAAAAAGAGCAAAATGTATCATTACATACAAAGGAGATCTGTGAATTTAAAGTGTAAAACCAAACTTTCCCAGTTCTTGAACCAAATAAAACAACACAAACTGTCACATTAAAATAGAGCAGATGAGTTAAAAATAAGTGATGTGAACAAAATTATTTATATTTTTGTGACATGAATTTGCTTACCATTTCTCTTCTGGCATTCTACCCTTTCAAAAATAAACATAATGATAATAATAAAGTTGGTTGAATATTCTTAGTCAACATTATCTAATCATCCATGCCTATGTGGTTAGACACAACACTCTTAATAATAAACTTATTCTATCTGCTGGGGCCAAACATCTCTACCAAAACACACAAACGTAAATAAGATCATGCATTGCAATTGTGCAACTTTATCGGGTCATGCATTGCTCTTATGTGGCACTACATGGTCATGCACAGCGCAGCTTTACCTAACTGATCACATTTATGTGTGACCACATATATGTTTGGCATTAACTGATCGTTTAATTCTTCAAAGGCATTTTTACCTGGAAGTGGTTAAGTTTTCCCTGGAAGGCATTGTGGGGGATGCTATACTGGAACACATGACTCACAATCGCGGTGGCATCTGGAACACCCCAAAACACTGCCACCCCCTCCTCACCGTTGACTTGTGGCTGTTGTTGCGTTGAGATCACTCGTTGCTGTCTGGAGGGTTTACCGCCCCATAACAAGTGTGTGAGTTTGGTGAACCATGAGGAAGATGCAGTGGTTTCTCCTGGAAGCAGCATGAGAGGTAGCAGCACCAAGCATAGCAGCACTGTAGCAGCACTGTAGCATGTCATCATCTCTCTGGTCTATCCCTGACATGCTACGGACAAAACGGTTCCCATTAAATCTTTTCCCAATGGTGATCTCTCATCTATGCTGACTTCCACTTATCTCATTAGTCACATCCTGCAAGCAACAACAAAAAATATTTAAGGAACAGTTCCAACCTGATTTTTCCTCCATTTTTAAATTAAATATAAACAGAAATAGCAATCTCACCTCCAATAACCACAATATCACCAGCTAATTTCATAAATTCACTCATTCACATGATGAGATTACCTGGTTAATGTGTATAAAAGACACTGAATATATCATATACAGATATAGTAGCAGTCTTTGCAAAGACACCCTGGCAGTCAATATTAAGAACTTCACACAGAGTTGTATGCATCAGACAGTAGTTTTTTTCTTTATCCACAGTTAAAGCAAACTCCCATCAAAACTAGCTGGAGGGAGTCTACTGTTGAGCTTGAATCAAACACGCCAAAAGTTCAACTTCCCTTTTTCGATAAAATGTATAATAAGTATAGAGAAAATAAATCACCACCCACAAGGGTAAATTTGATATTACAACATATTTATATCACCATGATAAATTCTGTCTTTTACCTGAGCGACCAAACATTAAAGTGTTGGGGTTGAAAGTGCAGAGTAATTTGATGAGTGGTGGTAGTCGTGTGCTGACTGTGAAGGATACATGTGGCACTGAGTGTTCCCGCCCTGTCAATGCTGTGCACAATGCCGAGCCCAGAGGGGAAGAATGACAAGGAGCAGATGGTCCAGAGTCACTCAACCGTAACTCTACGCTTAAACACCCTGACTCTATGCTCACACACCGTGTAAAGGCCCTCTATCAACATGGCCACAATTCCTCAAGCATGTTTTAATTATTGCATATTATTTTTTTCCAGTACAGAATACATGTGCAATGCATAATAATAATCAGACCTATGAAAGAGACAATGCAAAGGTATAAACTTGAAAATAAGAAAATGCAAAGACTTTTGAAAACAAGGTAAACAGACAAACTTTTTTCTGTTGTTATGACTAAACATTGTCTGCGGTATCAGCTTATTTAGTCTTTTGTGGCCATAAGCCCTGACAGGCAAATTGACAAGCCAACACTGCCTCTGGTAGGCACACATTTTTAAATGGTTGTCATGGGCAACATAGTACCCCTGGAGAAATATGCAACTCATGCCTCAGGTAGGCGCTTAAATGGTTGTTATGGGCAACACAGTAGCAGGAATCTCATCATTACCATCAGTGAAATTATTGACCTGTATTTAACAATAGCTATTATAGCAAACACAACTAGAAACACCACCAGAATCAAATGAAAACATTGGCATCAGAGACGCATCAACCCTCAGGCCTGGTAACTTACTGTACAACATTCACTCCGCACAATATTTGTGAACAAAACATCACTGCACCAAGACAAATTGCTTATGTGTGTCAAGTCTCATAAAGCTGCCATCATTTGTTCTCGATTTATCACAATGATGGGAATTTCACATAATTGTCTGTGACTTTGAAAAGTGAAGGTCACCACTCATCAAACTCGTCCGGGGTTTTCACCCGATGCTTATGTGTGTCAAATTTCATGAAGCTGCCATCATTTGTACTCGAGTTATCGCAATGATGGGGATTTTATGATAATAATGATAATAATAATAATAATAAAATTTATATAGCGCTGATACCAGACAAGTCTGTTCATAGCGCTGTGTTCAGGACGTGCGTCCTGAAGAGGTGAGTTTTCAGTCTATTCTTGAATGAGGAGACTGAAGTACATGTCCTAATTTCAGTAGGCAGGGAATTCCACAGTCTAGGGCCGACAGATGAAAAGGCCCTGCCACCTACCGTCCTTAGCCTGGTATTAGGTACCTGGATCTTAGACAGCATTCCCCTTGTTTGATTAGGAGTAGATCTCTTAAGTAAGGCGGAGCCATTCCATTCAGAGACTTCCAGGTTAAGAGAAGGATTTTAAAATCTATTCTCGCGTGAACCGGGAGCCAGTGCAATTCCCGTAGTTTTCCTGAAATGTGATCGAATTTCCTAATTTTTCCTACGACACGTGCCGCAGAGTTTTGGAGGTATTGAAGTTTCCTGATGTCCGTTTTAGGAAGACCAGCCAACAGGCCATTGCCATAGTCCAAAGTAGATGTAACAAAAGCATGGGTAAGTGTTACAGCAGTCTTTTCGTCCAGACAATGTCTGATGGCCGCCAAGTTCCTAATGTGATAATAGCCCTTCCGGCACATTTTCCTGATCTGGGCTTTCATGTCCATGTTGGAGTCAAATGTGATGCCAAGGTCCACCACTGATTCACTAGGAGCTATATCAGAGCTGCCCACTCTGATTGTGTCTGAGATACTACCGCTAGCGGCAGTACTGTACCTGTCAGTACATATCTCTGTCTTTCCATCATTTATCTTCATCTTATTTGATATAAGGAAATTTCTGACTTCACAGACACACTCCTCAAGTTTGTGTCTGCTTATATCAGCTTGATGGGGGGAATTATGGTCTACAGGGATGTAGATCTGAGTATCATCTGCATAAATATGGTAGCTTAGACCATATTTGGCCAGGATATCAGAAAGGGGTGTCATATAAATGGTGAATAGTATGGGACCCAGGACTGAGCCCTGTGGCACTCCATGTTTTATGGAGTTGAGACAGGACCTATGGGTCCCAACCTTCACACATTGTTGCCTGTTCATTAGGTATGACCGAATCCAGGAGAGGGCGTGACCCTTGACATTACATCTTGCGGCATTCTTGCCTCTAGCCTATCAAGTAGGATTTGATGTTCAATCGTGTCAAAGGCAGCAGAGAGGTCAAGCAATAGCAAGATGACTGACTTTTTATTGTCAAGAGCACACAAGATATCATTTTGCACCCTTAACAAAGCAGTTTCAGTGCTATGATATTCTTTGTAAGCTGACTGAAACTTGTCAGTAAGGCCATTCCTTACAAGATGAGGGACTAATTGGTCCGCTATTGCCCTCTCAGTTAGTTTAGAGATAAATGTCAGGTTGGAAACAGGCCTGTAGTTACTCTCAGTTGCATCGGTTAGGGATTTGATGTCATTCTTTAGGGACTGAAGATTCAATCCCTTGAAGTTCCTGTACTTTATGGATTTTTTAGGGGGTTTTGGGGGTGAGATACCCAGGTAGAGCTTAATCATCTTATGATCCGATATGTACTCATCCACCAGGTGGCTCTTGAGAAACTTGTTCCCTTTGAAGGTGATGATAAGATCAAGGGTATTCCCCAACTTATGGGTCAGTTCATGTACCCATTGGTTCATGTCAAAGGTAGATAGAATGTCATTGAACTTTATGACGTCAGGTTTATTTGGTTTATTGACATGAAAATTGTAGTCGCCCAGGAAGATGACCTCGTGCATGTATGACCCATAGTGTGCCACTAGTTGAGTGAATTCATCGTAAAATTCAGTGTAAGTGTATCTATTTCTGTCAGATGGTATGTATGTATAGTTATCCATGACCTTGAAAAGTAGGTGAAGGTCATGTCCCATAGAAAAAAGTCTGAGGACTTCACCAGATACTTTTGTGTGTCAAGTCTCACAAAGCTGCCATTTGTTCTTGAGTTATCGGTCATCTCCGTCAAAAAAGAAGTCTGAGGTCTTCCTCAGATGCTTCTGTGTCAGATCTCATAATGCTGCCATCATTTGTTTTTGAGTTATCGCGATTCTTCGGATTTCACATAATTGTCCCTGTGACCTTGAAAAGTAGGCGAAGGTCATGTTTCATAAATAAAAGTCTGTGTCATGAAGCTGCCATCATTTGTTCTCAAGATTAAAAGGATGTTCAATACATACATACATACAAACACATACATACACACACATACACACACACACAGACATACATACACACATTGACATACACACTCGGCCTGATTACATCTGGGGCTGAGGGTAAAACTGAGTTTTGTGATTTAAGCATCATTTTGTCATTCTTTACTAGTTTGTTCAACAAGATGAAAATGGGTCTGTCTATTCATAGGAGTGACAACAACATTCTAAAACTCCAAAATGGTGCCTCTGACATCATGTGACATTTCCCCCTTTGTGTAGTCATGACGTGATTACTTGGACTTGTCTAAATGGCAGGGAAAAAAACAAAGAAAAGGCATAACTGAAAACACAGATCTATATTTATTTAGAGACATTATGAATGTGGAAAATGGTGAAATTGGTGAAGATTGCAACAGTCAATTGCCAAAGATCGAGTTCTCTTATTCTTATGTCTTTGGCTTATAAATAAAACATTGTTTTCCACCACCCCCACCAACCCTTGTCTACAGTGACCGGCAGCCAAATCCGGACACTTTCATGTTTTTCACTCCTGATTTTCACAAAATCTTTCAAAACTGAGTAAAAACTACTCACATCGATAGTAGATCGTTAACTACATATGCGCGTATAATAAAATTGATACATGTTCAATATGTACAGAATTATCGGGAAATTCACGCATTCAGGAAACCTGCAGATTGTCCGAGTTTCTATTGAGTTATACGATGATGTTGGTCACGTCACTACTTCTGACGTCATTTGACAGTGACAACATCACTCATGCCGTGAAAACAAATAAACACTTGTAACGTTTTGAAAGGAACTGGAATTAAAAGGTGACATGTGAGACACAACATTCAGCTCAATTGCAATTAGTACAGCAAGGTATGCTAGATGTCTGACCGAGTTAAAAATGTCCGAGTTTTATCTGCCGGTTTCGGACAGTTGCCGGTCACTGTAGTTACATGCATAACTTAATATCTGGTGTTGTTGTCTAGCTTCCAAATACAACATAAGTCTACTTGGTCCCCTGTAGATCATGTATGATTGCTGAATGCCTACAGTATAATTTACTATAAACAGTTGCAGACATGTCAGAACAGAGATTAAGATTACTAAGAAAGCAAAGATGTAATCATGTCAATCATTGGTCTTTCATCTGTCTGCAAACTGTCATGTCAAATTCTTTATGCAAAAAAATACCACTGTTCAAAACCTTTTTTTTATTATCAATATGTATTGTGGTGAGTTTATTCTAAGTTTTGCTCACTGACAGTGACACTGACAGATGAAGACATTTTCTCACAAAGCCACAAGTAAACAGAACATCTGATTGGTTGACAGGTCGGAGGAGTTCTCTTAAATTCCGCGCCTCTTTCATCTGGCATTTTTCTCTGTCAAAGTCTATTTTCCTGGTACTTATACATTCTAGTTATTTGCGGCATTATATTGCTGATGATTTCAGAAGTGGGAATAAAGTTTGTGCGTATTTACCTGTGTTTATCCACTTTTTCTCTCCACTCTTCTTTTATACCTCAGTGATGCGCGTATTGATGCGATTTCGAATGAATACGCGCATGCCGATTATTTGTAAAATATTGATTAGTTTGCGTCGGCCATCTTTAGACTGGTCCCCCATCGAGTGTCAAGAACATCGTGTTTATACACAGATGGCGGCAACCAGTCTATGGCTGTACGCGCCATTTTCGGGTCACGTGACGGGGTCAAATGAGGTGCGCTTTGTTTACAAATGTTTGTAACGATAAATATCTTGTTTCATGTTTCATTTTTTAAAAATACAGTAGTTGTCTGAGGTATAAAAACAAAACATACACTCGTCGGTCAGCTGTGACCGCGGATTCAGTTCGTTGGTGATGGCGGACGGATACCCTTCGCCTTCGGCTCAGGGTATCCGTCCGCAATCACCAACTCAGACCTGAGTCTACTATTTGATATGTGGGACCAGGGCATACGAAAGTAGTGCTTGATAATTTCCTACTCCCCCTTATTATACATGATAATAACGAGATGCAGATCACATTAGACATAAAATGAATAGTGATATTTAATAGCACAATAATGGCTTGTTTTGTCAAAGTTATTAGAAAAATAATGAGAATAATTGAAGGGACTATATATTGATCTTTGCTATCAGGGGCTCATTTCTATATTGCCATGTTCTGTTCTTTGTTTTCAAGGTAGGTGGCGCTTTAACAGATGCTAGCAAAAAATTTCAATGGTCAACCTCACTTCATACTCTGCTTTTAGAAAGATGAATATTTTTGCCATCTGATAAATATTGTTCAAAATACCCTAGGTCGATACATATATTTTTTATGAATTTTTGAAGGTGAGGCATTTACTATGGTTTTCAATGGGACATAGTAATAGTGGTCCGAGGCCTAATAGGCAAACAGCATGGAGTTTAACTTTCAACTGTGAATCTTTTGAGCAGTGATTTGTCAATTAATTTAGTAAATTTATGTAAATAGGAAATAGATCCAGTGTAGTTTAATCCATATCAGGTCCCTTTTTGCCTGATATAATGTATGACAATGCCAACAACCCCTATAAACCTCTATATTGAAGTGCATGCTCTATTGGCACCTGGACCACATGCTGCACAAGTCAACAGGTGTATTTTATATAATAAATATACACAGCAGAGAGAGTTTACAATGTGAAGATGTATAAGAAAAAACTGTATAAAATGTCCATTGTGAACTTCATGCTCATCAGTTAGGCAAAATGCATGCTCTAAGACTCTCTGTTTTCTGTGTAACATCCTAATATATTGCTCTTAGAGGGATCTCTATTTTTAATATTTCATAAATTATGCATGAAATCAGAAGGTAACATTCAAATTTAAATAATTTGCATAATAAAGTATCATTTTGTACTCTTTATCCTATAATATCGACTCAAAACAACATTTTACAGCACAAAATAGCATTTTTTCATGATTTCTTAAAAAGTTTTTGATTTTTTTTGGCGTTAAAAAATTCTTTTGCGTAGTTATTTAAAATTTATACATGTGCATCCCTACTTTACAGTTTGATTCTGAAAGTTTGAAGTCAATATAAAATGAAATACTAGTTTTAATCATCCCTTATTGTGTGGCACCAAAATGCCCTGAATGGTACTCTAATCTGGTAAGACCAGGGGAGCCAATAGGTGGCACTATGGTATATAGGTAAGCATGCATGCTTGTTTTAACACCTGCACTTAATTAGGGTAATATCATAGATGACTATAATTGGCATAAAGTTGCATTTAGGTCTATATTTGATCTCTATTAGACCTGAGTCTACTATTTGATATGTGGGACCAGGGCATACGAAAGTAGTGCTTGATAATTTCCTACTCCCCCTTATTATACATGATAATAACGAGATGCAGATCACATTAGACATAAAATGAATAGTGATATTTAATAGCACAATAATGGCTTGTTTTGTCAAAGTTATTAGAAAAATAATGAGAATAATTGAAGGGACTATATATTGATCTTTGCTATCAGGGGCTCATTTCTATATTGCCATGTTCTGTTCTTTGTTTTCAAGGTAGGTGGCGCTTTAACAGATGCTAGCAAAAAATTTCAATGGTCAACCTCACTTCATACTCTGCTTTTAGAAAGATGAATATTTTTGCCATCTGATAAATATTGTTCAAAATACCCTAGGTCGATACATATATTTTTTATGAATTTTTGAAGGTGAGGCATTTACTATGGTTTTCAATGGGACATAGTAATAGTGGTCCGAGGCCCAATCACTGAATCCGCTCACCCAGCTTCCCGACTCGGTATGTTTTGTTATATGCACGCTTGCGTCCTTTTCTTGAAATTTCCCAGCATGCATCTGTTCATAATATTTTCACTTCCGGGTTGGTTTATTTCCGCGTGTGGGAGACTGCAAAGGTGTTGGCTTTTGAGGACAATTTCCATGCTTACGTGCGCTCACAAGAGTTTTAAATGAATGATAAAAGTGACATACATGTGATATACCATGGAGAGCATCCTCAACTCAGATGACATCAGCCGGGGAGTGGAGAAAACTCCGATATCCCTCCATGAAAGCTGCTCTGTGGGAGAGATACTCGATTTTGTGGTAAGTGATGCTGCTGTCAACTGGGTTACTTGTACGGGTGCCAGAGTGGTTTACGCTCGCAAGTTGATGCGCTCATTCCACTCTCAGGCTCAGCTTTATACAGAAAATGTTTATGAAACAATTTTACATCAGGGTTGGACTTTTTATAGCAAATATATTTATCCTGTACCATAACTTGGCAGAAGATTAATATTTTATATCATTTTGTTCTGAACTTGAGCGCATCAACAGGTCCATATATTCTTCCACTTTCTTTTTGCCAGGCCATGCTAAACATGCATTAGGGAAAGATATTTGCATATTTTGTAGATTTTGCAGATGATAAAACATGATTTATTCTATACACGGGTGATATTGAAGTGATGTGAGATGAATAAGGAATATATCATATATATATATATATATGGCAGTGTAATGCAAGTATCAAATTATATCTTTGATTATATCCATTTAATTTCACTCATGCCATCATGGCAAGATTACTCACTCAAAAATCCACATTTGAGCACAAGCATGGACTGTACTCATGCTACATATTGAATTCATCAATCCTGACTGCATACCTGTTGACATCACTGGGTGTAACATACAATCCATCATATCATCATGTTACTGATTATTCCAGAACAATGTTATTTCACATTTTTGGATGTGCAGGTGTCTTGCAACCAGTATTAGTAAGAATCATGGTGCAATAGGAAACCTACAATGCACATTTGCCCTTAGTAGGAATTCCTAATTTCGCAAATATTCTAAAGAATATTTCAATAACTGAGAAGACTGGATGCAGCCAATATGGACACTTACTCTTGCTTAATTGGACATTATTGGCATTAAAGGATCTGAACATTGGCTTATTCGTGTGAATTATATTATCTTTCATTTTTTTCTGATATATTCTCAAAAGATATGACCTCAGCACTACTCTGTAAATGATTGAATTATGCTTAAAGCAAACTTAATTGGTCTCACACAGGGTGGCAAGCATTTGTCTTAATGGAGGTCTCCCTGGCCCATAAAAGATATCTTTTCAAGTGTAAAAAAAATGAAAAGTACTATTGACAAGTTATTTAAATGTGGGGTCAATTGAATTGATTTCTGAGTTCTGAGTTCTGAATACAAATGTTGATTGACTTGTACTTTGTAATGGAAATGTGACATCTATGGAAATGGAAATGTTGATTGTCACTTTTTTCTGACAAAAATGTACAAAAAATTATTGTTTTGGAGTAGTATCATAATAATACACTTACAGGCTCACACCCATTTATCTTCTTAACTGCCAATTCAGAAATGTACATATGTAACTTCAACTGTTTTTAATATGAACAATAATAATATGAGCAATAATAATATGAGCATGCACATCAATGCAAGCTCATATTATTATTATAACAGTCCTACATTAAGTCCAATGTTCATATACCCTAAACCTCCTCATCCAGGTTCCTGACATTTGGATTCATCACTCAAATATTCCTACTTATTTGCACAATGTAGGAATTCCCACTTTGTCTTGCACAATGTAGGAATTATTCCTACAGTCCCCATCCAAACAGTCCCCATCCAAACAGTCCCCATCCAAACAGTCCCCATCCAAACAGTCCCCATCCAACTGATGAGATCACAACTGATCGAAACCTTTTTTGGTATTGGCCTGGGACTGCGAACGTTGTCGACCTCGTCTACAGGATTCTAGCCTTTTTCACTTGTAGGAATTATTCCTAAATTATCCCTAAATTATAATTTAGGGAATTCAAAATTTCAAGTGGTATCAAATATAGGGCAATGACAGCAGAGGTAGTGACTGAATATTACCTTTGTAATGCAGCGTAAATCATACCTGGAAAACAACAGAAAATTGAGGTGTCAGAGAGAGCCTTGCCAGAATGTCGGGAAATTTCTGAAACTTGGTATGTTGCCAAGAGAAAGAAAGAATATACACAGTTTTGAGACAACATCCTTTGTTGTTATGTGAGACAATTAGCTGCTTAATTTATATGCTCGACTGCCAGATAAATGTGTACATACATAATGGGTTGCCTTGGGAACACAAGATTGACAGATAATCAGTGTAAATTTTGTTTCAGGGTGCTAATTACGTGTAAGGCAGGAAAAGAAAACACATTAGTTTCATATAAATTGTCAAATCATAAAAAGGGACATTCAAGATTTTTCAACTTCCAAATTGTATATAATTTGTGGCTTTTAAGTGATAAAAGAGATTAATCCAGCTACGCCAATCCTCCCCATTCCGAACATTGTAGATATTGATTGAGTAGATATTGACTTTACCTTATCTCATAGACCAGACTGAGATTTCATCCTTAAAATTTCACAGGGCTATTATGAATCAAATACTCCCAAAACCCTGAATTAACAGCATGATCTTGTGATACAGTATTTTTTTTTTTTGGGGGGGGGGGGGGTCATGAATAGCTGAGATTGGCAAAGGTTATGCATGATGAATTAGATAAGAGATCCTGATTGAAACATATCATCATGCAAAACTTACACAATCGCTCACACATTGGCTCACTCACTCATTCACTGGTTAAAGCCATTCTTGTTGTGTGAGCAGTGTTAGAGCAACTTGTGATTGGCTGGAAGGTGTTGCCATGGCAACCATTGATGCAGGTGGCACAGGCCCAGGTATAGTGATGATGACTGCGCAATGACAAGCATAACCAGTGCCCGGGTGACGAGTGGCATGATGTGCTGACATGGCAACCATAATACAACACTCATGTAAGTAAACACGGCTCGACTCCATATACACACTTTAACATGCCAAACCCTTCTCTCATACTGAGCTTTGAAAGATCACAAGGAAAGTGAATGTCAACTTCAGCCGATCACAAAAGAAGTAAATAAGAACAGTCACGTGAAGTTCAACTTAATCTTGGAGTCTCAGAAGAAAAAAACGGCGCAGTGATGTTCAACATTGAGTGAGAGGAAGGAAGTGAGAAGTTGAACTTGGTAGGGATGACCAAAGCTAATGCAGTATAGTAACAAGGAAGGTGAATAATGTTGAAGAACCAAGCATTGTCTTCCTTCTACCTGGATCCCAGCGATGTCAGCCAGGGCAAGGAAAAAGTGGCTGTCTCCCTGCATGACCCAGAGGATATAGATAGTGTTGTCGACTTTGTGGTGAGTAGGAAGTGATTATTGCTGGATTCCTGATATATATATATAGATCTGGTATCAATAGTTACAATTAGGCTTAGAATAGGTATTCAAAATGATTACAATGTTCATAATAGGAGCAGTTTACCTTCAAGTTTTCTCTTCAATGCCCAAAGATGTCAGCTGTTTAATCAGATATATCTCATTAGCTTCCTAGATTTGTGCTGAGATATATTCCATTATTTCCCATGATGTATGTTCAGATATATCCCATTATTTCCCATGATGTATGTTCAGATATATCCCATTATTTCCCTTGATGTCAGATGTCATTATTTCCCTTGATGTATGTTCAGATATATCCCATTATTTCCCATGATGTATGTTCAGATATATCCCATTATTTCCCATGATGTATGTTCAGATATATCACATTATTCCCCTTGATATATGTTCAGATATATCCCATTATTTCCCATGATGTATGTTCAGATATATACCATTATTCCCCTTGATATATGTTCAGATATATCCCATTATTTCCCATGATGTATGTTCAGGTATATCCCATTATTTCCCATGATGTATGTTCAGGTATATCCCATTATTTCCCATGATGTATGTTCAGATATATCCCATTATTTCCCATGATGTATGTTCACATATATCCCATTATTTCCCTTGATGTATGTTCAGATATATCCCATAAGGGCCCCCTAGATATGTGCTGTTTGATCAGGTAGTATCCCATCAGTTCCCCTAGATATACACTCAGATATATCCCGTCAGTTCCCCTTGATATGTGCTGTTTGATCAGGTAATATCCCATCAGTTCCTCCAGACTTGTGCTGTTTGATCAGGTAATATCCCATCAGTTCCCCTAGATATACACTCAGATATATCCCATCAGGGCCCCCTGATATGTGCTGTTTGATCAGGCAATATCCCATCAGTTCCCCTAGATATACACTCAGATATATCCCATCAGGGCCCCCTGATATGTGCTGTTTGATCAGGCAATATCCCATCAGTTCCCCTAGATATACACTCAGATATATCCCATCAGGGCCCCCTGATATGTGCTGTTTGATCAGGCAATATCCCATCAGTTCCCCTAGATATACACTCAGATATATCCCATCAGGGCCCCCTGATATGTGCTGTTTGATCAGGCAATATCCCATCAGTTCCACTTTGCCCTGTGGTGATACCGGGCTACACAGGCTCTCCATTAGTGTTTGGTTTGATCTCCAGCAGTCAACACTTCCTCATCACAGTGGTAAATGTATACCTACATGAAGATCTTGTGTTGTCATGTAATTTGCTGGTAACTATATCCCTCAGAGTAAGATATTCAATACTCAAGGCCAAAATAATCTCTGCGTCAACTCAGGTTCTCCTGCCCCACCAAGATAATGTTACCAGATGTCCAGCTGTGCTGCCCCTAGATCTAAATGCTGTCCTCAGGTGTACATCCCTAGATCTAATGATACTATGTCCCCAGCTGTGCTGCCCCTAGATCTAAATGCTGTCCTCAGGTGAACGTCTCTAGATGTAATGATACTATGTCCCCAGCTGTGCTGCCCCTAGATCTAAATGCTGTCCTCAGGTGAACGTCTCTAGATCTAATGATACTATGGCCCCAGCTGTGCTGCCCCTAGATCTAAATGCTGTCCTCAGGTGAACGTCTCTAGATCTAATGATACTATGGCCCCAGCTGTGCTGCCCCTAGATCTAAATTCGGTCCTCAGGTGAACGTCCCTAGATCTAATGATACTATGGCCCCAGCTGTGCTGCCCCTAGATCTAAATGCTGTCCTCAGGTGTACATCCCTAGATCTAATGATACTATGTCCCCAGCTGTGCTGCCCCTAGATCTAAATGCTGTCCTCAGGTGAACGTCTCTAGATCTAATGATACTATGGCCCCAGCTGTGCTGCCCCTAGATCTAAATTCGGTCCTCAGGTGAACGTCCCTAGATCTAATGATACTATGGCCCCAGCTGTGCTGCCCCTAGATCTAAATGCTGTCCTCAGGTGAACATCTCTAGATCTAATGATACTATGGCCCCAGCTGTGCTGCCCCTAGATCTAAATGCTGTCCTCAAGTGAACGTCTCTAGATCTAATGATACTATGTCCCCAGCTGTGCTGCCCCTAGATCTAAATGCTGTCCTCAGGTGAACGTCTCTAGATCTAATGATTCTATGGCCCCAGCAGTGCTGCCCCTAGATCTAAATGCTGTCCTCAGGTGAATGTCCCTAGATCTAATGATACTCTGTCCCGAGCTGTGCTGCCCCTAGATCTAAATGCTGTGCTCAGGTGAACGTCCCTAGATCTAATGATACTATGGCCCCAGCTGTGCTGCCCCTAGATCTAAATGCTGTCCTCAGGTGAACATCTCCAAATTACGAATAACATTAAAAACAGGGCAATGATGGAAGAGGTAGTGAGCAGATTGAATGATAAGCAATATTACCAATCAATGGTGAGCAATATTACCAATCAATGGTGAGCAATATTACCAATATGTAATGTTGGTATGTTGGATTGTTACTTCTTGACCACAAACCCCAATAAGTATAAGCTATGATTATATACCAAGCAGATAATGGCCATTCATTAGCTCATTACCCACTTAGGTCTGTTTGACAGCATGGTATTAAATCCTTATCTTTTGTATAATCATAATTATAATTTCCATGCAAAGACATGATTAAGGCCGGGAAAGTATACCCAGGAAACCTGAAGCATGGATGTCGTCGCTCAGCCAATCACAACTCAGTATTTTGTTGAGTTATTTATCATAATGAGTGAGCATGCCATTATGAAGTATTTCTGGTCCGTGTTGTAGCGAACCCCATCATAATCTCTCTTGTGCTTTATAAATGAGATAAAAAATGGTCATGTGACATAACACATCAACTGTCCATAGATCTCATAGTTGTGATACTACATGAGAGTATGATAATATGGGAATACAATTGTTATAATATGAAATAGACCAAACATATCACATACTACATCGTTAGAAACCATATTTAGAAGGACAATTAGAAAATTTTGTGTGAAAATTGAATATGATTCAAGTGTTAACTCTCTGGATTGAGTTATTAAGAAATTCATTTTGTTTCGTTTCCAATGAAACTATAAACAATGTTAGAATATTTATCTTTGTTCAGGGAAAATGACATATATTCAGTGTTAATTGGGCACAATGATGTCAGTGAAGTTTTAAGAATAGTTCCACCACTAAATATTTCTTAGAACTTAACAAGAAAAAATATAATTGTTTGCAGGACAATATCAATAATCACTATTTACTTCCAGAACTGAATTGACACAAGCTCACCCCTATTCAACTTACTCAACTGACCATGTCTTATGCAAGATCTCAATACCTGTTTGCTCAGTAAACATCATTAATTTTTTGTTCGACCAATATGTGGCCAAATTCTAAAGCTTTTTCTTTTAAATATAGATAAGGGTCCACTCAAGCTTAGCCACTGTAATCGGCAGTTATTGGTAGCGACAAAAAGCTGGTCCATCAGGGGACAATGTAGTGTACATATCTGCATTACATTTGTAGAATTACATCATTCAATCTTCTCACTTCTTCTGCTGTCATTGATCTGTATTGGATTTATTTTAAAATTTGGAATTCCCCAATTTATAAATACTCAATAAATGTCATCCAATCAGAATTGACCACCATGAGGTCATAAACTGTGATCAGGTGTCTGACCCAGAAACTGACCAATCAGAACAACTCTTCATCTATTCTTTCACCAATCAGAACAACTCTTCATCTATTCTTTCACCAATCAGTCCACAGCCTGATTTTGGAGTGGATATGATGAGCCTGAATGCCTTCACCATTGATGTCACTTTGATGTGTGAAAAAGGAGAAGGGTGCCTTATGTAAATTATAAATGATTGTGATAACTGCCAGGAAATATGGGTATTGATGGCAGAGCACTTAAACCTGCTCTAGAATTACATTTATTCTCTTTATGGGTTTGGCAAAGAACCTACAGTAGAAATCCCAGTCTGGGTTTTGGCATCTATAAAGTCACCATCATTGGTGACTACACAATGTCTTTTGTTTGACATTTGGAACTCTGCCAGAATATTATTCAAATCAAACGTTTCCATTTAGTCATGCAATAAAGTGAGGACTGCTAGGGTTAAGCATGGAGATGGTGTGAATGCATATGGTCACACTCAGCTGTTGCATGGCTTATCCATCAGGTATGTCACAATATAATCATCTTATTGCCTGGTTTGTCCTAATAAGGTCATTTTTTTGCATGACCAATTTGATCTTTGTTTCATATACTTGTCCTCATCATATTGCATGACCAAATGTTTGATATTAGTCATTATGTTTGATATTAGTCATTATTTAGTTTGAGATAAACTATTTGGTCATGCATATACAGGAACAAATTAGGTCACGCATGACTGTTGTCTCATTTCATCTGGTCAGCTGTCATTAGTGAGTCAAACATACTTTGTTCACAGCACATTGTGGTCAGGTTATAATCCCACGTGACCTGATTTGGTCATGGCCACACATAATCAAATAGAGGATTATTAATGCTTTAATTAGCCAGGTCTATGTATCATTTTGGCTCCTAGTACCCCCTGCTAAGACCACCAGGACAGTATTATATAGGCACATAAAACTATACACCATCAAACAACTAATCAATCTGTTGCCATGACAACCCAGGTATGTGCCCATACTTGCCAGTCATTATATATCAGACAGGTTACTATTAATGAAGGGCAAGTAATATGATATCAAAGGATGCAATATTTCTTGTCTGAAATAATTCAAACAGGCAATATTTTACAAGCTCATATATATATATATATATATATATATAGGGGTATCTGTTATGAGATAGGAGTGTTTACTATGAGATAGGGGCTGCTACAGGATTGTACATCTGATATAGAATAAGAGGACATCTGATTTCATGAAATAGAAGTGCAACTCATTTGAGATAGGAGTGCATCTCATCAGAGATAGGAGTGCATCATGTGAGAAAGGAGTGCATCTCATCAGAGATAAGAGTGCATCATGTGAGATAGGAGTGCATATCATCAGAGATAAGAGTGCATCATGTGAGATAGGAGTGCATCTCCTATGAGATATAAATGCATTTGATATGGGATACGGAGACATTACAGTGCATTTAGTATGAGGTACAGGAGTCTACCCCCAGCTGTGCCCACCTCATTATTGCCATATTGATGCCGTGTCGGGTGGCCCAGTCTTTCATTTAAAGATACTGTGGAGGGTGTATTGGGTGTCAGCAAAATAAATCATTAATCACTCATCTTGTAAACATGAAGCTCTGTCTATTCTTAAGTTAAATAATGTTCTCCTTGAGATGATGATCTCCATTGAAATGATGATTAGATCATTTATGATGATCAAAGTGAGATATGCATTGAAATCTTTTTCTGTCTCGTCATCAACAGCCTTTTATTAGGAATGCCAAGTCATTGATGTGTGTGGGTGAGGTCACTATTAAATGCCCCCTAGTGGCCAAAGATTATGATATGATCAAAGGTTGGACACATGGTCCTGTATTGTCCCCTTGTTGTGGCTTTTAAACAGATATTAAGTTATATATTCCATTGAGTCACGTTTGTGAGGAAAGGGTTCAAATAAAATGCTCCCATTTTGTCTCTTCTCTGGGTCCAAACAGTCAAAGCCTCAAGCTGTTATTAACCATAGCTACGCTGTGTGTTTGTTTGCTTGTCAATTAATTTGATCAGATTCTTCTCAGAATCTACCAGCTACATTAATAACACACATAGCAGCTGAGGATCCTTGCCATTTCCACTGATACATTGCGAGAGGAAGGTTGCCGTAGCAACTGTGCACATTAGGCCAATATTGACATCTTGAATGCTTCCCCCATCTTGTCATGTGACCCTGTCATGTGACCGTGAGTGACATCATAGAATCTTGAGCATTCTGGGTATTGCAAACATGGAAAATACCACAAAATACAAGAAAAGAATTAGTCTTTTTTATGAAACAAGATTTTTGTGCAGTTTATCCCACATGTCTATATTACTTTATGCCAAGGTGAAAAGCTTGCTGTATTGTTTGTCAAATTGAAGCTTCGACACACAATTTTCACATACCTGCTCATGATTTTTATGACCTTTGCCTTGCGAAACAGTGTTAAGCAGTAATTAGTGCATAGTGTCTGGTAGTTCTTGACCAAATATATAACAATGTTAGGTCCATATAACCTTTTGAGCTGATGATATTTCATGCGTTAGCTTGTGGTGAGTGTAATATGAATGTAATCCTTTTTTTTCAGCACTTTACCAAAGAATGTTCATCAGCTACCTTGTCTGATTAAAGCTTGAATGGTTGCAGCAAAGATACAACCATTTTGTGTGACAAATACACATGACTATTTTGTATGACAAATTACTTGACCATTTTGTATGACAAATTACTTGACCATTTTGTATGACAAACTACTTGACCATTTTGCATGACAAACTACTTGACCATTTTGTATGACAAACTTCTTCACCATTTTGTTTGATAAACTACTTTGCCATTTTGCATGACAAACTACTTCACCAAACTACACAATTGTTATACACAAGATAAGATAAGATAAGATATACGTTCTTTATGCAGGGGAACCCATTCAGTACTGATGTACTGGTCTCCCATGGGACCCTGCTTTTACGTATACCATTTATTCATATAACATAATTCAATGATGGTACATTAACATTTCAACAAAGTAGTATAGCTATTATGAGTTAACATTATTTGAAATATTATTTAAATTTTACATAATTGGTTTCCCACATAGAGATATGCAGATTACATTGTAGAATATTTAGAACAAATATACAAATTGTTACATTTGGTTTGTGACAGATTGAGTGAGCCAAGATCTGTATGCCCACTTGAATGATTCTTTTGAAGGTTTTTGCTTGATTTCATTTGGTATTGCATTCCACAGTAGGCTGGATCTATATCCAAAGGTTCTTTTACCAAATTCCCTATTATTTCCTCTGATAAAAATATTACCTGAGGTTACACCCCGTGTTTGGTATTGGTGTATATCTGTTGCTGGTCTGAACATTGTCTGTAGGTATGCTGGTACTGAACTAACCAGTGACCGCAGAAACAAGTAAGCATGTGTTTTTTTTCTGTTCCAGTATGTGTTGTGTAACATCCCGGGACCTTGCATGCCCCATCACAAATTCAAGGAACAGATTGTTGGATGCGGCTGCGAGGGAGTGACCAGCTGCGGCAAACAGTGCAGCTGTATGGCCAGCTACGGTCCAGCCTACAACCACCAGGGGGTGCTGATCACACAGAACGCACAACAGGCGTACCACAATCCAATCCTGGAGTGTAATCGGCAGTGTAAGTGCTCCGCCAAGTGCCACAATCGTGTGGTTCAGAAAGGCATCAGGTATAAACTACAGGTGTTCAAAACAGACCGCAAAGGCTATGGGCTGAGGACTCTGGAAGATATTCCGAAAAACAAATTTGTATGCGAGTACGCAGGAGAAATCTTGCCCTATGAGACTGCCTGTCTGCGCTCAAAGACGTTATCGGAAGCGGGCAGCGCTAATTACTATGTGCTCGTCCTGAAGGAGCACATAGGCTCCGGGGAGACCCTGAACACGTATGTAGACCCCATGTACGTGGGCAATGTGGGGCGGTTCGTCAACCACGCTTGTGATCCCAACCTCTACATGGTTCCGGTACGCATAAACAACAGCATCCCACACCTCGCACTCTTCACCGGACGCGACATCTCATCCGGGGAGGAGCTCACGTTTAACTACTCTGGAATCACGCCGGGGCAGAAGACCGATTCCGAGAGCGAGGACCAGGAGGAGGCGCTGCCTATCCTGGCTGTGGATGGAAACGAGGCTGATCTGACTCGCAGGGTCTGCCACTGTGGCACCGCCAAGTGTCAAGGCTACCTGCCCTTTGATAGGACTCTGTTCAAGGACATCTAGTTATCTATATACTTGAATAACAGCTTTATGATATATTTTCCTTAAGCAAGCTGTGAAAATATCAGTATATCTGCAGGGCATAGTGCAGTAAATAAAATGCAGATATACCAATAATTTCTAGTTCTGTTTCTGAGTGATTAGAATGAAGTAAGTAGAAATAGAGCTGAGGTTTATGATCTGTTATGTATGATGAAATAGAAAGAAACAGGGTTGCTTTCAACATGGCCATAATATACTGTACATATATATATTCTCCACATATTATAGGGTGGATTTTTCATAGTGCAATTGCGGGTTACCATATTGTTTCTTTAAATGATTGGATTTTTAAGAATCTGTTGTGCACTTCAGATTTTGTTTGTGCAGTTCTGGTGTGTTGTTTTCAATCGGGCAGTATGGCAACATAGTTTCTATTAGTTAACACCAAAGATCTATATTAGTATAATAAGCCAAACATCTGTAAAGCATTACAAGCGATCAGAGGAAATCTCCATCCACTTACCATCACATAACTTGATAAGGTCACACACTTTATTGTGTGGTGCTTAATGTGTGATATACTATCACATGGCATTATGCTGTCTGATGTGGCACAACATTGTGTGACACAACATTGTGTGACACGACATTGTGTGACATGACATTGTGTGACACAACATTGTGTGACACGACATTGTGACACGACATTGTGTGACACGACAATGTGTGACATGACATTGTGTGACACAGCATTGTGTGGCATGATATTGTGTGCCACAGCATTGTGTGACAGCATTGTGTGACATGATATTGTGTGACATGACATTGTGTGACACGACATTGTGTGACATGACATTGTGTGACACAACCTTGTGTGACATGACATTATGTGACACAACATTGTGTGACATGACATTGTGTGAAACAATATTGTGTGGCACGATATTGTGTGACACAACATTGTGTGACGCAGCATTGTGTGGCACGACATTGTGTGACACAGCACTGTGTCACACAACATTGTGGGACACAGCACTGTGTCACACAACATTGTGGGACACGATATTGTGGGACACGATATTGTGGGACACGATATTGTGTGACACGACATTGTGTGACATGACATTGTGTGACACGACATTGTGTGACACGGCATTGTGTGACATGACATTGTGTGACACAACCTTGTATGACATGACATTGTGTGCCACAGCATTGTGTGCCACAGCATTGTGTGACACGAGAAGATAATTCTAAAGCATGTAAAAGAATAACAAAAGTACCTTTTATCAAGTATATAATGTATAAATAATCAAATCTAGAATATTACGCAATATCTGTACGATACTCTTCTTCGTTGGTCTATACTTTTATACAAAAAAAGCTACAATAGAACAATGCTTTTTTCCAAAGGAGTATTGATATATTTTTAGAGCACATTTTATCACAAAATCACCCAAGATACAAATATTGCAATTGTTTTCTACACCGGATGGCCTTCAGGATAGAAGTAAGTAAAGTTGCCTTCATGGAGGTCTCCTTGGCCCATATAGAACCTATGTTGTTATTTATTTGTGTCTTGTTTATGATAATCTTGTTATTGTTCAATATTAGACAAATAAAAAAAATTAATTTTGAGTTTGAATTTGCATACAATTTATTCAAAAGACATTGTTATATTAAAATTAGAATGTGAAAAATCTTTGACATTTGGATTTGCCAATGTACCAAAAGAGTACCAAGGGAGTTTTACTGAAAACACAGCAGACCAGGGTCTCTTAAGATTCAATGAGGGCCCTTGAATGGTCCCTTAAGGCCCATGTCATATCCCATAAAAGCCCTTCTAAGGTCCAATGAAGGGCCTTACCAGGACGAAAATGTAATTCCGCATTGGTCATCAACCTTGAGCCACAGATTTATATAATTAAACATGGGATCGCAATGAACTGAATTTGACTTTGTAGAGAAGTGTCAATGATTTTAGAATCTAACATGTAACATGAGTACATTTGATCAGCTAATATATGTTATTATTTTAAATGTTACTCAAGTGCAATCAACAAGTTCATATAAGAACTTTTTAAGATATCTGGTCACCAAAAACTTTGGCATTTTGCTATATGTTATCAATGTGACCTGAAATTCACCAAAAGAGAGAACAAGGATAAAATATGACATTAAGAACAAGATGTGTGCACAAAAATGGAAAATTGTCTTGACTCTCAAGTTAACTCCTGAAATGATCAAGGATGTTGTACTAGCGTATCGTTCATCAGTATTTATATCCAACACTTGAAAACCAAATAACAAGTGATACAAGTTTACCCAGTCACACATTGTTGATGAGGAAAATAGCTGTAACCATCCAAGGAAAAAGGGGTATACTCTAAACTCTGGGATGGTGTACATGAATGTGGTATTAAACATTTTTCATTGTCACATATGGATATATGCCAGTTGTTTCTTTTGTCATCTCTCAAGAAAGCAAGTCCCATCTTGTTGATACTCTTGTTGTAATATCCATTTAACAAAAACAGATGTAAGTCCTTGGGGCTGGCACTATAACCTTCTGACTGCTAGCTCTGTTGTGCCTAGCAGGCAGAAGGATGGCAATATGGGGACTAGCAGGCAGAAGGATGGCAATATGGGGACTAGCAGGCAGAAGGATGGCAATATGGGGACTAGCAGGCAGAAGGATGGCATTATGGGATCTAGCAGGCAGAAGGATGGCAATATGGGATCTAGCAGGCAGAAGGATGGCAATATGGGGACTAGCAGGCAGAAGGATGGCAATGTGGGGACTAGCAGGCAGAATAATGGCAATATAGGATCTAGCAGGCAGAAGGATGGCAATATGGGATCTAGCAGGCAAAATGATGGCAATATGGGGACTAGTAGGCAGAAGGTTAATGGATGGCAATATGGGAATTAACATCCCAGAGCTGACAATATGGGGACTAGCAGGCAGAAGGATGGCAATATGGGAACAAGCCATCCTTGTCAATGTGTTAAAGGATGGCAATATGGGAATTGGCAGACTAGAGCTGGCTATATAGGAACTAGCAGGCACAAGGATGGCAATATGGGGACTAGCAGGCACAAGGATGGCAATATGCGGACTAGCAGGCACAAGGATGGCAATATGCGGACTAGCACACTGAAGGATGGCAATATGGGAATTAGCAGACTAGAGCTGGCTATATAGGAACTAGCAGGCACAAGGATGGCAATATGGGGACTAGCAGGCACAAGGATGGCAATATGCGGACTAGCAGGCACAAGGATGGCAATATGCGGACTAGCACACTGAAGGATGGCAATATGGGAATTAGCAGACTAGAGCTGGCTATATAGGAACAAGCAGGCACAAGGATGACAATATGGGGACTAGCAGGCAGAAATCTGTCTGTTTAGAAACCAGGCTGATAATGGATATCTTATTCCAACACACAATAATCATGAAAAGCATTGTTGTAAGACATTTATTGTTTTCCACAGGTGCAGGAATAATGCCAGGTTATTAGTAACCATGGCAATTCATGAGAAGGTATTGTTTGAGGTAGATGTGATGTACACATTAAACCTGGCCCTGGAAATGTGATATATTTTGTAGCAATCCCTGGGCATTGGCTAACATATTGGCTCAAGGGACCTCTACTTTTGTTCCGAGACTGACACACCTAAGATAAAATTACACGGAGAACAAATGTGCCTTGTAAATCAAAACACTGTTTTTATTACCTTATTTACACTTTGTAGATTAAATATTATAAATACCAACAATATTGACACACTCAGTAGTAGAAAATGCAAGAATCGCAAGAAAGAGGTGGACGACGATCAGTCCCGACCAAATATTGACAGACTCAGATTGACATGACTTGCGGTGACCATGGGAATATGAGCTGGCACCTCCAAGTAGAGTGGAAAGCCAACTGACCAAAACAACGTTCCGTCAAGATGCCACTTCACTACAGACACAATGGTCAGTGGTCATTGTGACTGGGAGTCGTTGTCAACCAAATCTGTAAAAGGGGTACCTACGGGGAGTCACCACAAAACATAATCAGTATGACCATTTTCCTACAAATATATAAAATATATATATATATATGACACCATTTAAGGTCATACATGACATGGAAATTGTATTTTTCTTAGTGTATATAAATCCATGTGCGCCATATCAGTTTTATATGGTTTAAACTTGACTCCCAGCAATTACCTGTTGTATTTCAAAACTGTGTTATCCAGTCATAATATCTGCCAATAATAACCTGTGTATTTTGTAGTGCCCTTTCATACGTTTTTCTGCAGACATATAGCTTCGGAGTTGTGATATGTTGGTTAGTTTGTGTACGACCAAATGGACGCATGACCAATGTTTATTACGGTATATACACACAGGGTCACTGTATATTTAGGCCTGAAGTATGCCTCAGGTATGTGTGAAAGATATACTGTGATGTCTTTTTAATTTGAGAAACTTTTTCTTGTTATCTTAGACATAAATTATTCATTATCAGTACAAAGTGTACAGGAATTACTAGATTAGTTTTCTGAAAGATAAATGCATTTTCTTAATAAGTTGGTGCCAAACGTCTATTTGGTCACTCAAATATGACCAATGAAGTCACATAGGGCCATGCTGTGACTTCATCTGCACTATATAGTCATACATATACCACGTGTGGCACAATATGGTCATGCATACCACATGTGTGGCACTATATGGTCATGCATACCACATGTGTGGAACAATATGGTCATGCATTCCACATGTGTGGAACAATATGGTCATGCATACCACATGTGTGGAACAATATGGTCATGCATACCACATGTGTGGAACAATATGGCCATGCATACCACATGTGTGGAACAATATGGTCATGCATACCACATGTGTGGAACAATATGGTCATGCATACCACATGTGTGGAACAATATGGTCATGCATACCACATGTGTGGAACAATATGGCCATGCATACCACATGTGTGGAACAATATGGTCATGCATACCACATGTGTGGAACAATATGGTCATGCATACCACATGTGTGGCACAATATGGTCATGCATACCACATGTGTGGAACAATATGGCCATGCATACCACATGTGTGGAACAATATGGTCATGCATACCACATGTGTGGAACAATATGGTCATGCATACCACATGTGTGGCACAATATGGTCATGCATACCACATGTGTGGAACAATATGGTCATGCATTCCACATGTGTGGAACAATATGGTCATGCATACCACATGTGTGGAACAATATGGTCATGCATTCCACATGTGTGGAACAATATGGTCATGCATACCACATGTGTGGCACAATATGGTCATGCATACCACATGTGTGGAACAATATGGTCATGCATACCACATGTGTGGAACAATATGGTCATGCATACCACATGTGTGGAACAAAATGGTCATGCATACCACATGTGTGGCACAATATGGTCATGCATACCACATGTGTGGCACAATATGGTCATGCAGTTACCCTATGTCACCTCATTTGGTCATTTTTATGCATGAAAAAATGGATGTTTTGTGTCAGCAGTTGATGCACTATTTTTTCCCAGCATCAGAAATACTAAGGATTGTTGTATGACTGGATTGTGATCAGTTCTATGATCAGTGGATTGAAATATGATATCATTTAAGTCTTGTATATCATTCAGTCTATTATAATACACTTCAGATATGACATAGTTTAAGTGTTATATATCATCCAATCCATTACAATGCATGCACTACACATGACATCATTTACATATTCTATATCATACTATCCAGACATCATGTAAGTGTTATATATCATTCATTCCATTATAATACACTCCAGATATGACATCATTTAAGTGCTATATATCCTTCAATCCATTGTAATACACTCCAGATATGACAAAATTTAATACAGATATTCTAAAAATAGCCATACTGGCATTATGTAACCTTTGAAATAATGGAAAGATATCTTGAATATGAATATGAATAAATATTAAGAAACAAATAATTGTATTAATTTTATATATTGCAAGATAATATAATAGCAGATGAAATGTTTTGTTCTGTGTGGGCTCAACCTAGGATCACATTTTTATTGTCAGGCCAATAAAAAATTTATGCTCACAAAATCTTTAAGGACTTCCATATGGATTTAACAGGATGGCCACTGACCCAAACTCGCTCTACTGTTTATTGATGAACATATCTATTTTGTATATTTGAATAAATGTAGTAACATTGGAAATGGAGATATGTTCCCATTTTTCAACAGATTTTTAGCAAACTTTTTCTGTGAGCCAATCACAAGGCAGATACAGGCTTCGGTGGCTAATATTAGGTCATTTTAGCTCTGCAGCCTGAGCAGTTCAGGAGCTATGGAATGGGGCTCTGTCTGTCTATACATTTCGCTATATCTTATCAGGGTTTTAGATACAGGCTCCAAATTTTGACAATACATATATTTAATGAAGGCCTAAATAAGGTCATAACTTCAGTTATGACCTTCACTTATTTTTCAAATCACAGACTTCAACTTTGACATTTTGCTATGTTACCATCTTTTATAGTCTGACTCAAGTTTTCTACCACACATTCAGCTCATGAAAGCCCACAATTTTTATTCTCAAACATGATTTGACCTTGGTTTCCAGAGTCACATAATTTAAATGTCATCAACTACTGTAAGCTGCCAACTGTCTGACCTACTGACCTACTTTTGAATCTTGAATGCTAAAAATAGCAACTGACTAAGCAAGCCGATGTTGGTTGAGTCAGCTGTGGTCATTGTAGAGGCATTATTTAAGCATGCTGAAATAGGGATCTTATTTTAAAGGAAGTAAAGGTTCAAAACAAAGAAATTCAATTTAAAATTTTTAGCTTCCAGTGATGGAGGAAATTTTCTGTCATTCTTAATAGCGTGACAAATATTAACCAATGAGAATCGAGAACACAAGTTGGGGTCGAATTCAATATGTAACATGCATTTTAATCGGTCAAAATTATCATCTGCTCAAGTCTGCTCAGGGAGATGATTTATATGATCATTTATGAAGCACTTTCTAAAAGATGTTCACAAACATTACAAAAAAGCATGATCAGCTTAGTTCTAAGGCCACTGGCCTATGTTTTGAATCACCTGTGCAAATTCTAAGTAAATGAAAGCTCTCCTTTGAGAATTAAAGGCTGATGCCCCTGATATAAGCAAAATAGTCCACAAATCACATATTGAACAATAGGTCTTTTTTATTGAACAGTATCTCATAAATCTATAAAAAATTACCAAAACTCATCACGTACATTTCACATTAATTCAGTGTCATTACTTACAATGCAATGAACAGAGGGCCATTAATTCCATGTCATTATGAAAATGCATTGAACAGAGGGCCATTAATTCCATGTCATTAATTACAATGCGCTGAACAGAGGGCCATTAATTTCATGTCATTAATTAAAATGTATTGAACAGAGGGCCATTAATTCCATGTCATTAATTACAATGCGCTGAACAGAGGGCCATTAATTTCATGTCATTAATTAAAATGCATTGGACAGAGGGCCATTAATTCCATGTCATTAATTACAATGCATTGAACAGAGGGCCATTAATTCCATGTCATTAATTACAATGCATTGAACAGAGGGCCATTAATTCCCAGTCATTAATTACAATGCATTGAACAGAGGGCCATTAATTCCATGTCATTAATTACAATGCATTGAACAGAGGGCCATTAATTCCATGTCATTAATTACAATGCATTGAACAGAGGGCCATTAATACCTATCTGAGAGCCGGACTCTCCGGATATCAGTTAGGTCTCCCACACCATATTAAAGTATTCTGAAGGATATCTATAGAAGCCAGACGTGTTCCAATCACCTCCATATTATGTTAAGTTCAATCTTTCTCCTTAGCTGGCATTTTACACACTTCAGATCTCAGCTTTCATTATCTTTTCAGGATCTCGTTGGATATTTAGATAAATCACAAAATTTAGAGAAATAATAACATTAGCCAATTTAACCAACGTCACTGCTCTTTTATTGTGCTCTTACAATGTGCAGTACAAAAAAGTATTTTTTTTTTACTCAAACTAAGAGCAAGGATGTTTAGACCTTAATTGTCTGTTCAAGCTTTTATATTGAGATTTGATAATGTGCATTGCAAAAATGTATTTTTTTTAACTAATTAAATAAGAGCAAGGGTTTTTAGACCTTAATGGTCTTTTCAAGCATAATTTTGAAAAAGCAGAGCTGAAATTGATACCAGTGTCATATCCACTCCATAAAAGCTATAACCAGTAATAAATGTTAAATCAATTACCAGGGATTTTGTTGTTGTCAACAGTATCACTGAGGTAGAGTTATTTAAGTTCTCTGACTGAAGAGTCCATTATGATATCGTCAGTCCAACCTTTTCAGCAGAGAGAATCAAATATATCAAAAGGCTTTGGCTTTTTTGCTCTTCTGGACCTGGTTCAAATTACACACAGTTGGCTGACAATGGACGAAAAAGGAAGATATCTCCTCAGAAGCACGCATATATATTGACTGTTTCAAGTCTCTGGCAAATGACCACATGACAAGTAAGTCAAAAAAAAAAAAAAACATGCCGAGCCCCATGTGTCTCTTTGAATGCATTTCCTTGATCTGATGTATCAAGTAGTCACATAGAGATTGCATGAGATCTAATCGTCTACGTAAACAGGTCCAACCGATCCATACCATTGTCTGACTCCCACGTGATAATACATTAATCGCAAGAAATAAACTCTTATTTCATTATTTAAGTTCCTGACATCAGCAATATATTTCATGTTTGCTAGGTGTCTAAATTTATCTTAAAATTTGTTCATTAAAGATAATAATCTTCATATGCTCAGTGCTTTATTCAATCAAATCTATTTCGATGTTTACGAAGAACTTGTAGCAGTTTAATATATCATCAATGCCGCACATCAAAATGAACAAGACTTCATTAAGATACTTGAAATGGTAATTAGATATTGCATAAATACAGCCCCATTTATAATAAGACAATAACAAATCACACAGGAATGTATCACATATTTTGCCGCAGTATTTATATTCATATATCAAAGGAAATAAGTATTAATTTCAATCTTTTACATTTAACAATATTTTCCATCATATCAGATAAAAATAGGGAGTTTACACGTGCAAATGAGTGTTTGACATTAAAGGTTATGTTTTTTTGTGGTCATCGATTAAACACAGGCATCAGTTTAATGCTTTTCATGATGCACAGATGGTGTTATTTTGACAGAGAATTATTTATTTACCTGGATCTTTTATCCCAGCATATGCATATTTATATTATCAAACAGTATCAAACTGCATCAGATATTATGTAATATTATAAAAAAAAATGCAACTCAATAAGATAATGTTCAAATCATTTATACATATTTTGCCCTCACAGAAATCTTACATACCTAATGTACACATATGACCTTTTTTGTGTATACTGTACACATGACCTTTTAATATGCATATGGCCGTTCATTCCTTTTCACAATATATCACATGTAACAACATTAAATGGAAGACTTGGAATTGTGTGATAAACTATACAATCAAATAACAAACAAATGTGTATATGATAATCATTGACTGTTTTTAATATCTTTCCTTAAAAAGTTTCTTATATTTGGATGATGATCTCGTTTTTTCAGCAATTTATTTTGTCTGAAAATTTGGTCCAAATTTCTTTTTAATCAGATGTGCCTCTCTGAACTTGTGAATTTAAATGCAAATTTTTTCAGATTTTGGCAACGTTGACATTTCACTGTGTGGAATTATTTTGGAGGTTTGTTATGTTTGCGTAGGTATTCTGGCAGACTGTTTGCAGCGCATCTTATGCCGAGGTTGGAGGCTGAACTGTCTGGAGTGTTCTGACTGCGGGCTGAACAGCGGTACCGGTAACAATATTCCTGAAACGATCACAGTTTGATCACAGTTAGATCACAGTTCATTTATAAGAAATGACAGGATGTAATAATAAATGATCAAATGGAAATACATCTTCACATAGTTAAAAGACCTAAAGTGGAATTTATTATTATTATTATTATTATTATTATTATTATTATTATTATTATTATTATTATTATTATTATTATTATCATTATTATTATTATATGTTATTATATATTATTATTATTATTATTATTATTATTGTTATATTAATTATTATTATTATAACTCATTACTCAAATGCTCTGAGAGTATGGCTAATACTTAAAGGATTCACACACTCATAACATTAGCTGATATTAAGAAAATTGTTTTATATACATACCACTTATATAATAATCAATTGTTTTGGCATAGAAAATTTTAAATGAACAGTAAAAATGAATTTTTGTGAAAATTGCGTTTATTTGAGTAATGAGTATAAAGCTCAAATATAATTATCTGTCCATGTTTTGTTGAATGATATAATGATTGTCAAACACCAAAGTGTGTGAAATTGACAAGCCTTAGCTCTACCTAACCATTACCATATTTACTCGAATATAAGACAAATCATGTATAAGACGACCCCCCAAAACATTAACTGAAGGTTTGGGTACAAAAGCCTCATCTTATATTTGAGTAAATACCGTAGTTTGAACTAATGGACTGAGAGAGAGAGAGAGAGTATTATTAACTGGATGATTGGGATGATTTAAACCACTACCTTTGTGCACATGTAGGAACCTCCTTTCTTCACTTTCTCAGTTCCTGATTTGGGACCAGTCTGAAAATGAATTTCACCTATCTTAATAAAATGATTATAGTCAAAAGAAAAATATGTTCCTTTTACATAAAAAAATAAGATTAACTCTTGTTGTTTTTTCAAACAGTAAAATCAGCTGTGTAAATGTAATATGAAGAATGGACAGACTGGAGGGCCAATTTCATAATTGAAATTTTTTCTTCCAAAATATAAAACTTTAATGTTTGTACAAATTAATACAACTATATATGTATTATAAGACATATCTTATTTGATTCTTTCAAAATAAAGTATTCCATAAGAGATATACATACCGGATTAAAGAGTCGGCCCTTGCTGTGTCTGACAGTCCACCAGTCACTCACCCACTCCCATACATTACCGATCAGATTCTTCAGACCGTGGGGGGTCTGCGCCGGATACTCTGTCACCTGAATGCAAAATTGATATTTAAAAATTGAAATGTTCAAACAATGGTCAATCTTACATGTTATCATAGATTTGCATGTGCTACTTTTTATAAATTTCATACCCTTCCTTTTATGAGCACCATGCCCCTCCTTTATGAGCACTATACCCTTCCCTTTATGAGCACTATACCCCTCCCATTATGAGCAATATACCCCTCCCATTATGAGCAATATACCCCTCCCTTTATGAGCACCATACCTCTCCCATTATGAGCACCATACCCCTCCCGTTATGAGCACCATACCCCTCCCGTTATGAGCACCATACCCCTCCCTTTATGAGCACCATACCCCTCCCTTTATGAGCACCATGCCCCTCCCGTTATGAGCACCATACCCCTCCCTTTATGAGCACCATGCCCCTCCCTTTATGAGCACTATATCCCTCCCATTATGAGCACCATACCCCTCCTGTTATGAGCAATATACCCCTCCCTTTATGAGCACCATACCCCTCCCTTTATGAGCACCATGCCCCTCCCATTATGAGCACCATACTTCTCCTATTATGAGCACTATACCCTCCCTTTATGAGCACCACACCCCTCCCTTTATGAGCACCATGCCCCTCCCATTATGAGCACCATACTTCTCCTATTATGAGCACCACACCCCTCCCTTTATGAGCACCATGCCCCTCCCATTATGAGCACCATACTTCTCCTATTATGAGCACTATACCCTCCCTTTATGAGCACTATGCCCCTCCCACTATGAGCACCACAATCCTTCATAAACAATTTCTCAAATTTGGGTGGCATTTTGAGAGAAGACATCTTCAGATTGAGCAATAATATAGATACTGAGAGTTTGGGATGCATGCACTTACTGGGGATGTTGTTGTGTATCCATCTTCAGCTGTATTTTCTTCTGGGAATTTCCCCTGCCAGATATTCATGCGATGTTTATTCTTGGGAACCTCTGCATTACCCCAAGGGTGTAACCTGCATTATATACACAGATCAAAAATTCTGTTTTATGTACTATTGTTTGAACTTGCTTGAGAGAAATCCAAGGGAGTTGAAATTCCCTGATTAAGTAAGTCATTGAGGATAAAAATAAACAAGAGTAAGACATAACCAAGAACGACCTTAGTAAGCAATGCAAAAAAAATAGCAATATTTACAAATAAGCTCATAACAAGTTAAGAGTAAGAAAGGCAGTGCAAATAACAATATTTGAGAATAAGCCCATATAATAATACTATTGCTTATAACAATTTGAGAGTAAGCAAGGTAAAGTAAAAGTAATAAGAGCTTCAAAATAAAAGCGCCAAAAATAAGAGCTTCTCCCCATCACTTCTGCTTTTAAAAATTGCGAACTCGTGTTGCGTATGCATATTTATACATTGGTAAACTGACATTTTCTCGGACTTGTCGATAATTTTCACTTATTAAATGAAGGCGGACTACTGTTTACATGTGGTAGAATATTTCTATGTCTATTAAAAGACACAGATTTTAATTATATCGCCATTGGGGGAATTTGTATCTGGATAGTATGAGTGAAGTTTATTATGCCCGGTAAATCACCATCCACAGGTCATCCTCGTGTATAAAAGCTCTTGTTGCATATGCATATTTATGTTTCACTTTTAAAATGAATGCCAAACTTGAATGGTAGCAGTGCTCGACTTATTTTGCTTGAAAAGACCAATTTCAAAATATAACATCAATTTGGTGGGGTGGTCTTATACACAAATTGTCTTATATTCAAGTAAATACGCTAGTTACATAATTTTTTCTAAAAATTATGAACAAAGATATTATTTAAGATAAGTGTAGTGAGAATAGATACGATTTGTAGTGTTTTGCAAAATATCACAACTAGCCGATTTTGAAAATGGGCTCCTGTGACCTTGAAAATAGCTCAAGTGCGGCAGCAGTGAACGCAGTGGTAAAGGAGCAAGTACATAAAGTCTTGATTTAATAAGCTGAGAACAATTATTTCTTGTCAAGACATTAGAATAATCTGAAAAAATATCATTATAAATATCGTCATGACAAATTTGTACATAGATATCAAACTAGTATTCCTACATTAAATTCATATGATTTAAGTGCATTAGATCTGAGAATTGAGGTGTTTTCTTACCTATCATTTTTCCCAGACTTGCAGGCATATTCGAACTCGGCCTCAGTAGGGAGACGTTTGCCTGACCAGTTGCAATATTCCACTGCGTCATTCCAGGACACATGTACCACTGGGTGACTCATGCTGAAATACGTATCATACTCATAAATGGAAAGATGAGTTTGCCTTAAAGTTCATTTTTCATCGTTTCAGCCCAGAAAAAAAATTCTTATCAATTAATTTTCTTAAAAATAGGTAGGGAGGGAGGTCTGCTTTTTTGTTTGGAACAATTAAGTGTATCAGTATTTTATACTTTTATTCTGTTTGCTGAATGATACTGCATTCTGTTGCAATAATCAAGCATTATCAGGGTCAAAACTGCACCTGTTTTTTTTTAGACCTTATGGATTTGTTTCTTTTATAATGAGAATTGGTAGAACAGGAAGGCTATGGGAATCAACTATTTTTTCGCTTGTTTAATTTGTCTTATTCTACAACAGCTATATGTAGATATTTAAAAAAATTCTGTTTGAGTGCAATAAATTATTTTTGTCCTACAAATCTTGACATGGTGAGGTCAAGCCCAGTGCCCAGATGGACTCTGTTTGGTCAGAGACTACCCCCTTAGGTCTTTATTGCTTTTGTTTTTTTAATACCTGACTAAATGCCAAAGATCCTACATTTATACGAATATGAGAGTGTGGAACACTGTGATCACAATTTGATCTTGTCCTATTGCCCTAGGCAAGTAACTTTTGACCAAGGCCAGCAACATTTGTGGTCTTGTTCTACAATTTTCCACCACTTGACTGAATAAAATAATTTAATGGCAGTCAACATGTCTCTCACTCACGTGTCTGTGATGTCTGTGTCAGGGCCAAATGGATGTCTCCAGTCTGAACCATCCACTGGCAGCCACCAGGGGGCAGCAGCAACCTGCATAATACAATATAATTATTAATGATGAACACCAGGGTGCAGCAGCAACAAGCATAATACATTATCATTATTAAAACCAAGGGGCAGCATTAACCTGTGTACAACAATATAATTTTTATCAACCATAATTTTTTCAACCATGCCCTTTCTTCAACATGGTTCCAATCAGGATTTTTATCACATAACTTATGACAAAATGGAAATATTTCATACAGAATATAGATTAATCTGAAGGGGGGGGTGGGGGTGCTCAGATGAATTCTATTTCTTGGTCAAAACCTAATATTATAAAATGGCCTGGGGAATTTAATGCTTTGTATATTTTAGTTTAACAAAAATCCCTTATCATGGTCAACTTATCATCAAGCAGTGTTTAAGGCTAATCAGGCTGATATTTATTAAGATGTTCTTACCATCTGTGTGATGCCCTTTTTAATTTCTTCACTGATGAACATCTCCAATACAAAAGAGTTTCCAAACTTTTCTGCCTGAAGAAAAAGCAAATAAATAACAATTGCAATTAACACTGACATCTGAAGCAATTTAAGAGACAAAAAACAAAATGGGGAATGTATATTTATATAAAAGAAACAGAAAAAAAACCCAGAAAATATATATATGTTACACAAAAGATTAACACAAAATACATGAAATTTCATGTTTTATTTAAAAAATAAATATTTTTAATGGCATGAAAATGAAAATATTTTTATTTTGTCTACTGGATGTCCATGGTCCTAAGTCTCTGTAAGGTACAGTCTAGTGTAATACCAATAAGTAGACTGGGTTCTGTCTCAATCCCCCATTTCAGAATAGAGACTGGTAGGTGTCCCTACCAAAATGTAAATATAATCTTGATTTCTCTGCTCATTAAATGTTATCATCATTGTCAAGTGTTTAAATTTATTTTGGTTACCAGAAAATCATTGATCAGTTGATGCCAATCATTTTTTATGCCCCTTGTAAATGTGACCAAATAAGTTCACGCATGGTCATGGCTTAGCACTATCTGGGTGCACGCAGCGGCTGTATGGCAATATGTGGTAATCTCACATTTGACCCCACATGATCACATGATCACCATACGTGACCTCACATGATCACCATGATCACATGATCACCATACGTGACCTCACATGATCATCATGCGTGACCTCAACTGGCCTTTCATATCAGCCATGTGTGACCTTATTTAGTCATATTCTTGCATGACCAAACAGGTGTTTGCCTGTAACTGTTGATGAATGGTGGGAAACTTGTCTTGTATCATACAGGCTATCATAATGTACCAGTACGTACATCATTTTATCATGATTATGATAAGATAAATCTAAATCTAAAAGAAATTAAAACATAACACACATTATTTCATTCATTCCCACCAAAAATTGATCAATTTTCACAATATTTGTAATTCTAAACATTTTCTTTTTAAACCATAATCTAAAATAGGCAACATTGTTTCATACAATATGTGTTACCATTTAAGATCTGAAACTAATCAAAACAGTGTGCATAATAATTTTTTTCTTATTCCTCCTTCATTTTCTAATGAAGGAGGAATTTCATGACAACATCTTCAGATGAAAAAAAATAGATTTTTTCTGAAGACATTCTAATTTGGGATATATATAGTAATTTAAGTTTCCTAAATGGGATAAGGCACAGTTAGTTATCAAACAATCTAATCTAAAAATAAAAATTGTCTTACTGCTATGAGAGCCATTTGACAAATATTTAATTTACAAGCTTTACAATATACATTTCTAATAGAAAATAATCTTTGCTTCTTTGTGAAGTCATCCTTAACCTGTTTCCAAATCAAAATCCAAAACTAATTCAAATATGCAAATTAATACTGGGACATATAATGTGAGATAATGTTTTTTTTCTAATCGTGCATAAATAATTATGGTCTGGCAAAGTGTATTTTGGGACTATTGATGCAGTTTCAAGGTTGCATCTGGGTGGCTACAAAATGACAGCCAAACAGATACAAATACGTGGCATTCGCATTCAGTCAAGGATGAAGTATCTACAGGTCCAATTGATGACCTCCCTCATTATATAACATGATCTGGACAAAAGCTGTTGGATGTTTAAGATCTAACCTGGAGGTTATTTATCATGCCTGGAAAGAGGCACAAGAAATTTGGTTTAATATGGAGGCAAAAACCATAAAGATACCACTTTAGTTTTCTATTAAAAACGTTTATATTGTTCAATGAACATTTAAAAGTTATAAAAAGAAAATGCAGAATGAAAATTAAGATAGTCATTTAAGTTTATTTTCTGTATTCATTCAATATTTGTCATCAAGTCAATAAAAACACCCTCACTATAAACAGTTTCAGAAAGATAAATTATTTTTGGCCAATGATTGTAACAATTATGAGAGCCTATAAAACATGGTAAAGTTTATTTTTTGGGATGCAGATTGATTGCATGAGCCTCTGTCAGCTGCTCATTCAAATAATTCACCACAATACAGCACTCACAGCTTGATCCACTCTTGGTGGGATGGCAATTGGTTTTGCCGAGGGGTTTCTTGCTGATTATACTTATAGTTGTAGATAGGGATTCAGCAACATTGCCTATTTGTTTTTGCGTGGTTGAATTACATTGCATAATTTCACTTCAATTCTGTTTGAGACAAATTCTTACCTCTGTGACATATCCTGTACTGTTAACAAACAGCTCAAATTCAGCATTGCTGACCTCATGAATATCCAGCCAGAAATCATCGACATCAGTTCTGCGAGCTGGTGATTCCCCGTCAGCCATGATTATTGGATTATTGGTTCCCAAATTGAATGTTCCGCCTTCGATTAGAACCATTTGATTGGTACGTTGATAGTCAGTCTTGGCATTAGCTGCCGCTGTGTATTTCTGCGCTGGTTTCTCCTCATCCTCTTCATTGTATTCTTCCACTGTTGCATCCTCTTCATCATCATTTTTACCCTGTACAACTGTTTCTCCTTCTTCTTCAGAATTTTTCTCTGGTTCGCTCTCTTCTTTGTCTTTTGGTTCTAAGTTTGCTCTGTTGGCTGCAGCACAACCACAGTCAGACTCTTCACCCTTCTCCCCTTCCCCTTCCGGGGGAGTGTCCCCCACGGTGTCCGCCTCTTCCCCGTCCCCCACGGAGGCCTCTTCCCCGACCCTTCCCGGGGCCTCCCCCACCTGTTCGCCGGCCACAGGAGCCTCAGAGTCCGCCTCTCCTGAGCAACACGGAGAGTTCCAGTGCCACAGCAGTGCGCACACAACCAGTGTCAACATCCCCCAGCGATTCATCTTCACTCTCAATCTTGTGCTGAGCAATTTTTGACTTTGCTTTTATTTCATACAGCGTTCTGAGAGCTTGTCAACCTGTTCGCTTGACCACTCCCAACTGTTTGAGTTCATACACACGCAATCAGCCGTCAAAAGCTTCCCCGGTTCTTAACCTACCGGAGTATGGTATTGCAGGTCTCAGACGTATATTTATGATATTTTCTGATATACATTTATTTGGATAAAAATAAATTAGGCATGTATTACCTTTGATTTGATTATTAGTAAGGGTTTTAACCATGTTATAATAATTTCATAAGATTTAAAATGTTATTTAGTTGCAGTAATTTCGTCTGCTAGTTTAAAGTTCTGTTTAAGAGGTGTTCATATTTGACTGGTATTATATCGTGTATACAACAGATATGGAGTCATTGGAAGATGTTATACCAGTCGAATCAAGGTTGTGTTGACAGCAGACAGGTTTGTTGATGGAATGATACAAAATTATATCATTCTCGTTTATTCTTGATGTAGGACAATTTCTACAAATACGATTACAATGGCAATATCTCCATGTTTGCGTCCACGGAATAGTCTAATCATTTTCTGAAAACTGAGGGAAATTTTATAGACCAAGAGAACCGCTTTTATTCAAAATGTTTCATTCATTCATTGCCATATTGGCATTGCAGTGAAATTATGGGAAAGTTGATTCATCACTTGAAATATAGATAGTTTTGCGCAATGTGGTTGCCACATGACACTTTGGCCCACGTGCTGAGAGGCTGGAAGCTGATGCGGTTCTCAATGCTCTCAGGGATGTCCATAGGCCGATTGCGGGTTACCATCTTGTTTTTTTTAATGATTAGATTTTAGAGAGTTTTTTGTGCACTTCCGATTGTAATTGTGCAGTTCCGGCGTGTTGTTTTCAATGGGGCAGTATGGCGACCCGTAATCGGCCTATTGGCTTTGAGTTTGACTTTGCTTTTTTTGTACAAGTACATGCATTTAGATGTTGCAATGTTGAGAAGTTATTATTATTATATTAGTGTCAGTGATTAAGCTTAAGAATCTCTAGCAGTGAATTTTGCCTTTTGTTTTTTGGGACCCGGCGGCCATTTGACTGCCTCAAACTGCCCTAAAATGTGTAAAATGCATATAAAACAAGCAGAAAAATCCTTTGGAAACTGAAGGGTTAGATATTTAGCCCGGGATACTTAGGAAATGCTGGTGGATTCTATGACTATCAGCGATACTTTATATGGTGATGGTATGCACAACTTCCCCAAGTCTTTTTAATGAGGATTATATTTACATCAATCACATCAATCATCAACAGTCGATCAATAACTTGAATAAGTGATGAACATAAGTTTACATGCATCTCCCCCCTTCTCCTTATTAGACATAAAACGGATAAGGGGACCCAAATTATAATAGGTCTGAAATCCTGTAAATTCCCCAATCCAAGTTTGTGAAAATTCATATGAAATCTCCCAACCCTGGGGCACTTTTGATATGAAATGGTGTATCAATATGACAGCTTTCCTTGGGAAAAATCTCAGTGATACTGCCATTGTCATATCGGTTCCCCTTTATGTTCAAGAAGGAATCAAGGTAAGGTTGGGAGATGGTATGTGAATACAACTAGTGCTTTCAGGAGCACAAGTCATAGCAATAATAGTAATAGGTACATTTTTATTTACATTGAAATATACAAATATGGGTCGAAAAACTATGACCCACATTTACACTTTATCCCCATGTTACACTGTTCAGCAGCTGAAAATGCTATGTTTAATGTGTAACAATTTTTGATCAGCAAAAATCCAGTGGATATTGTATTGTAAATGATAACTAAAAAAGTCACTTTTTTCTTGAACATACCAAATAGGCAAGTATAAAACTCATTTTTAGGTAAACATACTTCTAAGATTGTCCAAAGGTTTTTTTTTATTTCCAACACATGCATTGGATCTTGCTTTTGTCATTTTAGATTATTTCACATTTCTCTTATTTAGTGCTATACTCTATCTTGATGCATTGGTAGTCATATCTGTTAACCTTATGGCATCCCAGATGATGGGACCTGAAATTTGAGATGAATTACCGGTAGCTTTCAAGAATAACAGTAAACATTTTTTTTAACCACTCTAGAAATATTCTTATCTGAACATGATTTTTGTTAAGTTGATATAGGTTAACCAAATATTCAGTTTTGTATTCCTATGACAGGTGTCCCTGAACTGCTGAACCATGAATTTGTTTTACATTGTTCTGATGTTTAATTTCTCCTGCCCTGTCAGGTCCTATCAGGTTTCCCTTGTGAAGTCATGAGGCTATCTGCACTGAAAAATTACCAAGGAATACACAGTTTGGGTCACACCATCCATTTTTAGTCTTTGAGGAAGAAGGTAGTTTTCTTCTTTGAAAACTCACATAAAGCTGCTCATTAATATTTATTTTATTATTGTTCATTTTGAATCTCTAGCGATGGGGAGTGAAAATGTTGACTGGGCCACTATCATTCAGAAGGAACATAACACAGTGTCAGATGAGGATCTGTCAGTGTACCAGTCTATATCCTATGAGCAGAGTCGCAGCAATTATCATCACTACCAGCAGGTGGCACATGCCATGATCTATGCCAGGGATGACACTGTACTTTGGCCAAAGGAACACAAACTGAAAAGACATGCTGCCATTCTAGTATGACACTTTATTTGACTTGGAAGTTCATGATAAATTACTTCATTCAACTTTAAGTGATATTATTTAAGTACCATAAACAACATTTATATACCTGTTACTTATATATCTCATCATATCAGGTAATAATTTTCTAAGTTAATTGGTCACTTTTGTGAGTCTTGCTGCTCAGAAAGTACAAAATCTTATCCTTTTCTCCATTCATTTAACAACTTTATAGTTGAATGAAGAAAAAAATTCAATTACAAAATGCAAAGTTTTCCTAAGATTACTAATAATAACAGATGCAGATGAGATTTGACGGAACCCTGGGCTTTCCTGGAGGGCATATGGACAAAGATCCCAACGAACAACCAGTAGATGCTCTAAACCGGGAACTTGTGGAGGAGATTAACCTAGATAAAGAGGTCAGTATTGCTTGGATTTAAAAGATTATCCCAGATAAACAAGGAAGTATCATTCAGTTCAAAGATAAATTTGGATAAGTTCTGAGATAAATCTAGATAAGAAGGTCAGTATCAATCAGTTCTGAGATAAATCTAGATAAAAAGGTCAGTATCATTCAGTTCGGAGATAAATCGAGATAAGAAGGTCAGTATCATTCAGTTCGGAGATAAATCTAGATAAGAAGGTCAGTATCATTCAGTTCGGAGATAAATCTAGATAAGAAGGTCAGTATCATTCAGTTCGGAGATAAATCTAGATAAGAAGGTCAGTATCATTCAGTTTGGAGATAAATCGAGATAAGAAGGTCAGTATCATTCAGTTTGGAGATAAATCAAGATAAGAAGGTCAGTATCATTCAGTTCCGAGATAAATCTAGATAAGAAGGTCAGTATCATTCAGTTCGGAGATAAATCTAAATAAGAAGGTCAGTATCATTCAGTTCTGAGATAAATCTATATAAGAAGCTCAGAATCATTCAGTTCCAAGATAAATCTATATAAGAAGCTCAGTATCATTCAGTTCCGAGATAAATCGAGATAATAAGGTCAGTATTATTCAGTTATGAGATAAATCAAGAAAATAAGGTCAGTATCATTCAGTTCTGAGATAAATCGAGATAAGAAGGTCAGTATCATTCAGTTCTGAGATAAATCTATATAAGAAGCTCAGAATCATTCAGTTCCAAGATAAATCTATATAAGAAGCTCAGTATCATTCAGTTCCGAGATAAATCGAGATAATAAGGTCAGTATTATTCAGTTATGAGATAAATCAAGAAAATAAGGTCAGTATCATTCAGTTCTGAGATAAATCGAGATAATAAGGTCAGTATCATTCAGTTCCAAGATAAATCTATATAAGAAGCTCAGTATCATTCAGTTCCGAGATAAATCTATATAAGAAGCTCAGTATCATTCAGTTCCGAGATAAATCTAGATAATAAGATCAGTATCATTCAGTTCCGAGATAAATCTATATAAGAAGCTCAGTATCATTCAGTTCCGAGATAAATCTAGATAATAAGATCAGTATCATTAAGGAGATTAATCTAGATAATAAGGTTAGTATGGCTCAGTTTACTTTTATGCTTATTGCCTTTGAGAAAAATACTCTGAGTAAGATTGAAAAGTTCATTAAAAGCACCGCTACCTGCAGCTGATTAAAGTTCTTACAATATGAGAGGATCATATTTTTGCCCTCGCACCCTTTTGTTGTCGATGTATTGTGGCAAGGCTGTTGATGCCCTGTTTATATTTTATCATTGTTTACTATTTGTGTTATTTCAGTTCCATCTGCAGCAGAGTGAGCACTTGATGACCAGCATTCACCATAAGAAGCAGCTCGTACTGCACTTCTACACCAAGGAGGTGAGCAGGGAACAGTTTGCCCAGATTGAGAAGTGTCAAATGGCAGCCGAGGAGTGGGGAGTTGAGGTGAGTGTCCGGCAGCTGAGAGCAGCCTGGGGAGTGCCTTTGTTCTGCGAAGATTGTGTTGATCTTAATATTGTGGTGCCTGTGATGTAAATATAGATCATGATGCCTTTGATATGTGTAGATGATAATGCATGTGATGAGTGTAGATTGAGGCACTTGTAATGTGTCTAGATTGTGGTGCCTGTGATGTTTATAGATTGTTGTGCTTGTGATGTAAATATAGATCATGATGCCTTTGACGTGTGTAAATGATAATGCCTGTGATGAGTGTAGATTGAGGCACTTGCAATGTGTCTAGATTGTGGTGCCTGTGATGTTTATAGATTGTGGTGCCTGTGAAGTGTATACATGTAGATTGAGGTCCCTGTGATATGTATTTGAAGTGCTGTGATGTTATTGTCATGCCTGTGATGTGCTTTATGTGACAAGTGTAAATTTTGTATATAAATATCAAAGGCTAAGATTAAAATTTTGGTTTGTTTTTGCAGACCTATGGCAGCATGCAGGTACCGTTGTACCTATTTGAAGGGGGACCTCGAGGTTTTCCTGCATTTTTAGGACACAGTTTTGCTGGGAACGCAAAGATCCAGTTGATATGTGGAATAACAAAAAGAGGTATTGTACCCGAAGAGGACTTCAACGATCTCATGCATGCATACCAGGAATATTCTCATAAACTCTAGAAAATTGCTAACAATTTATAGTTATATTCTGTTGAGCACCAAACTTTTTCCTCCTCAAAATACTGGACCCCCAGGACATTGAATGAGAATGAAAAAGGGATGTTACCATTCTCGGTAGGTACAGAATGGGTCCATATCAGGGTACCGGAATCAGGATAGATTTATGGGTAATAAGGAAAACATGATACCAAAGTCTAATATGAAAATGTATGGCGATGGGGCTTTTGAAGTATATACCACCAAAATTTGGAATGCCCTGCCCTCTAAATTTAAAAGAAAAAACATATCTCTTGTCATTTTCTAAAAGAAATTAAAAACATACCTTTTCAAAAAGCATTACATACAAGAGTCCCATGAGCAGACATAGTCTGATTTAATGCTATATAAATAATTTATTACTATTATTATATAAACAGTTTATTCACATACAATGATGTGATCAGATTGATCTCATATCATGACATTTAGTCACTCCTTTGTTCAGATATATTATATTTTATAAGTTGATGATTTATCAGGAGAAATGGGTCCAAATTCGACTGACTATTTGAAAATTTCTCATTTTAAACATAAGCCATTGTTTATATAATTTATTCAAATCCTATGGTAGACTGTTCTATTTTTATTCTGATGAAATGTTTGTAAGAAAAATATGTTTAAAAGAATTTAAGGATACAAAACATAACATGTTCATGATTTTAAAATTTTCATATTTAGATATGCTGGCTTTTCCAGCATAATTTTTGAAGTGAGAGAGGGGAAATTCAATGGCATTTTCTCTGTCGGTCAATCTTGATCTTCTTCTCTAAAACTTGGCAGCCATTTTGGATTTTTTATCAAAAAGATATAAAATTATTAACCTTGCTAGTCCTCTGATGTGATGGAACACATATAGAGACATTATTTAGTCAACTATACATACATTTGATTTTATTAGTGATGATTTAAATGGACTTAAACTTACAACTTTTATGCCTTTGCCCATGTCAATGACTAAATCAGTTCTCAAAAATATCAAACCCATAGTTTGTATCCTTCGACTGACCTTGTTTACAAAGTTTTGTTGGCCATCTTGGATTTTTGGCAGCCATTTTGTATTTTGTTCAAAAAGGTATCAAAATTATTAACCTTGCTAGGCCTCTAACAAGATGGGACACATATGGAAACATTGTTTAGTTCACTGTAGATACAATTAATTTTAGTAGTTGATGATCATGATTTCCATGAAATGAGAACTTCCAATTCCAAAGAATGATGTAAATATTTTAAAATTGATATCAAACATTAGCAGAGATATTTTGGTTTGAAAAATTATGAGATCTAATACTAGATCCAAGTAAATCCAATACATTATTAATGATTGTATAAATATATTTATTACCATGAATCATGATCGATATATATTTTACTGACATGAGTCATTATTCAATTTATATTTTATTGAAAAGAGTCATGATTATGTACATTGTCCTGAGTCATGATTGAATTTTCCTTTTTCTTACTGACATCAGATAGGATTGTATACACATACGTAATTGACATGAGTCACAAGTCAATATATATATATATATATATATATATATATATATATATATATATATATATATATATATATATATATATATATATATATATATATGTATATGATAGACATCAGTCACAGTTGTGTAAATATTTATTTATATGAATCATGATAACATATTAACATATATATATATATATATATATATATATATATATATATATATATATATATATATATATATATATATATATATATATATATATATATATATATATATATATATATATATATATATTTATATATATATATTGCAAGAGATGTGACTGTGAACATAAATTTATTGATAAAAGTCATAAATGTGTACAAAAAGCTCTTGGCAAAGATCATGATTGCACATATATTTTTGTGTTACAATTATGCACCAATATTGGTGTGATGCATGTTTGGACATCATCGGGTCATTTGAATATCATGACCTATTCATTTGGTTCACGTGACCTAATCATTTTAATAAATTAATATATCATTTGATATTCACAGCATGACCTGATCACTTCACTATTTAACTATTAAGACCTTGTCCTTTTACAAGAATGACCTTCATTTTGATACTGAAGTGTATAAGAGTGGATGAATGTACTTGGTTCAATCTTATTGTGTCACAAATGTTTTTTAAAAAATAAAGCTGAGATGCATAAATATGTTATCCCCAAGTGTGTTTTTTTATCTCAAAAATACAAGACAAATATGATCATGCTGATCAAGACACTGTACTGAATATTTATATTTAAAAAATGTTAAAAGGAAATAGATGATAAAATGTATACAGTGCTGTGTATAGTTTGGGCCCTTTTTCAGTTTGGGAGATACTCAATAGAAAAGGTAGTGCTCATAACACATCATATTTTTCATATCATAACCACAGATATAATGAAGATTGTGATAAATTGAAAGATAATCTAATCTAGAACATATAAAACAAATTTTAAACATCTATAAATTCATGATACCTTATACCCATAACTGTCTTTTTTAATATGTCTATCAAATATCCACACTACCCCAAGAGGTCCTCCTGCAAAAAGGTCCTTCAAATAGTTGATCAGAACTAGTTTCTATTTCGTCTATTTTGTATATTGAGCCCCGTTATGCCAGCTACAGGTCCATCATGAAAAGGCCCTTCCCAGACTTGACCAGAACATGTTTCTACTTTGTCTATTTTGTATATTGAGCCCCATTAATGAAAGGTCCTCCCAAGACTTGTGCTCCACAGTACCAACAAGATGACCTGTTTCAAAAGATCTTAGCCAGGGTTGACTAGAACATGTTTCTACTTTGTCTATTTTGTATACTTTGTATATTGTGCCCCATTAACAAAAGTTCCTCCCAAGACTTGTGCTTGAAAAATATGATGTGTTATGAGCACTCCGTTTTCTGTGGAGTATCTCCCCAATTTTTAATGAGGTTTTCATGCCTCATCCCAATATTGCCTTTACGGTAGTTTTTTACTTTTGGATAAAAACAATTTGGGGTGATGGTGTCTTCCACCATATTGTATACATAATTTTTGCAATGACTGTTTTTGACTTGTAAGGCTGGTTTAATACAACAAGAGCATTGACTCTTAAGTTCCCCACACTTTGGGCACAATAGATGTTTATGGTTGGACGGTCGCTATGGCAACAAACACCAAGCACAGCCATTAACTAATAAGATCAGAGGAAAGTCCCCGGGAGTGAATGTGTGCAATATCGAATGTAAATGTTAAACCGTTGTGGCTGTATCGTGCACACCAGTAATTTAACACAGAATCACACACGCATGTACACATGGACACAGCTTTAATGTCCCCCACTTTGCAAGTTTCGAAGAATGCAGGGGACAAAAATTAGTTATGAAGCAGTTTGCAGGCATTTCCAACATAACAAAAAGTCATTGGAAGGCCTGACAGGGAAACCTTTAATTCGGGCAAGGAGCAGTGCCCAAAATCACACGATTTAATAAGTAGAATGCTGTGGTCAAGAGGGACAAAGGCCTATGAAAAAAAATGCAAAACTAACTTAAATATCTAGGAAATAGAACTTCTGATTATGTTCAACTGTAGGAATGAGAAACGTCAATTAACAAGGTCATTGCAATGAATAAGACGAATAAGGTGAATATAGTGAAAACAGAAAATAAAGGTGATATCAAATGGACATCATGTCTTCAAAAATAATATGATATGATATCCATTTATATTTCACCAATAATCAGAGTTCTAAAGGACTTTATTTGGCTTTTGTTGAAATCATAAATATCTTACAAAATTACTATCTTACAAATTATCATTAATATACTAGTATACTTTATCAAACTAGCAATGAGCATTTTAATTGAGAATACCTTTTCCTATTGTTTTGGGCATAATAAAAACTTGGTATTTTAGAATTGTTAATACATCACATGCAAACAATGAAATTACTCAAATCTTATATATCTTCACTCAATTATCATTAATTTTATGTACAAGATGTTATATGGGAGGCCATACAAAGTGTATTTCTTTATGAACACTCAATTATGTAAATCCATCTGTTTTATTGATTAAAGGCACAGAATGTCTGAATAAGAACTGAATACACATGCAGATATTTGCCTTAGCTTTGAATTGATCCCTCCCCGGAGCAAACCCAGCTGGAAACCAGTTTTTGGTTATAATTTCTTTAAAGGTCAATGAACGGATTTCCCAATCAGGCAATGTAATATGTATTTCCTCAAGAGAAACCATTCTATACTCTATTGACTGTACCCCAATCCAAAGTCAACCATTTTACAGATTTTACATTTATTCATAGAGGCAATGTAATTAATGCTAACACCAGGAATGGCTAAATATCATTATGCATTCCTGGTGCAAGCAATGTGTGTAAAAATGCACCACTTATAAAGACCTTTCTATGAAGCTAAATCTATGAAGTTATAATATCAAATAACTGACATATTGAGGTTTTATAATTCCTCTTTAGTTTCATTTTTCAATTTATTTTCTTAATAATATAGATACTATCGACACTTCTAATAAATTATATTATAATCTGTACATATTCCACATACCGGTAGTATTGCATAAAAACATTGTTTACCAATGGGATAGATACTATATATATATTTAATATCTCTCCCTAACTTGCAGAACATCAAAGTGATGATCTACAGGCCAATTTTCGTATAATAGACCTTTAATTATATTTAACACACAAAACAAGGTTATTTTTTTTTACAAATTTAACAATTGAGCAAAGTTCCCTGAAGCTTTCAGAAATTCTACATTCTGTCAATTTTAAGGCCTCAGTATTTCCTTTCAGCATTTACTCCAGGCTCAAGTCAGTGAACACTTCATGTGATCCCTACAATCCAGCTGAAAAAAACCCAACTTTTCAGTGGAATACCTTGTGATGTTTTCATTTGTTGAAAAAAACATATGGATTTTTTGCTCTCAATGTTAGGTATGATATATATAAATATATATATATATATATATATATATATATATATATATATATATATATATATATATATATATATATATATATATATATATATATATATATATATATATATATATATATATATATATATATATATATATATGTGTGTGTGTGTGTGTGTGTGCATATGTTTATATTGTTGACATTATTGAAATATATTTAGCAGAAAAACAAAATATCAAATTTTATCAAAAGTTTACTTTTAGATTGAAGCAAAGATTTGATTAACTTTATGTTATATCATACCTTATTTCTCTTTTGACTCCTCATATTTGTCTTCTGGGAGTTTCCCAGAAGTTTTACCATACCAGAATTCAACACCCTTCGCTCCACGACCATACTGTCGTTCGCTTTATAAGATAACGACAAGCATTTCTTTAAAATTATTCAAATAACAGAACAAACAGTAAAACGGACTGAAACCCACATTGGGAATAGGTTTATGGAAGGAAAATGTCTCACCCTGTTCCGTGGGAGGGACCAGTATGAGAATGGTCGGCCTCTTTATCTTTAGCCTTCTCACCATACCATCTTTTGTAACCCTCGTGACCACGCTGATATTTCTCTTCTTTGGACCTACAGAGACAAATACAGTAAGGGCCCAAACAGAACTGATGAGGGTTTAAAAACCACAGTCTTGTTTCAATGCAATGTCAAATTTTCCTTCTGACAAATCAGAGATATTTAAAGGTTTAAATGTCTCTGTTCATAAACAACTAAAAGGAAATGAAAGCTAAAATAACAACCTTGGATGAGAATATTTTTAATCCATATAAAAAGTTGTTAATTTTGTTCACTATATATGTACACATGACTAATGTCAAACCTACTCTAAATCATTTGGTGTGCGGATAGCTCGTGCTCATGTTAAGAAGCATTATTTAAGGTGGCTGAGGAGTGATGATTCACACACCAGGTGGCAGCTCATGTTAAGAAGCATTATTTAAGGTGGCTAGGGAGTGATGATTCATACACCAGGTGGCAGCTCATATTAAGAAGCATTATCTAAGGTGGCTGGGGAGTGATGATTTACACACCAGGTGGCAGCTCATGTTAAGAAGCATTATTTAAGGTGGCTGAGGAGTGATGATTCACACACCAGGTGGCAGCTCATGTTAAGAAGCATTATTTAAGGTGGCTAGGGAGTGATGATTCACACACCAGGTGGCAGCTCATGTTAAGAAGCATTATTTAAGGTGGCTGGGGAGTGATGATTCACACACCAGGTGGTAGCTCATGTTAAGAAGCATTATCTAAGGTGGCTGGGGAGTGATGATTCATACACCAGGTGGCAGCTCATATTAAGAAGCATTATTTAAAGCATTCATGAAACCACAGAAGTCACAGGCTATTTCACATAGGTTTGGAGTGTGCTTAAGTGATTTGTGGTCCCAAAACTGTGATACTAGCAAGCTATCTCCCTAAAAAATCAAACAAAATACACTGACCATGGGTATTGTGTTTTGCTGAAAATGCCAGGTACTGGCTGTACTCTTTTAACCACCAAATCACTCCATTGTCCCAATCTGATATTGCCCCATTGTTAACAAAACTTTACTAAGCAGGTGTTTGCACTAGATCACTGCTCAGCTAAACAAAGCTTGTTGACAAAGTGTCCAATGGGTGATTTGGATTTTAGCAGAAGACTCATCTACGCAGTAACATTTGATCGCAAAGGTTGGGGTATAAACATTTATATTATGCAAGGAAAAAGTGCTTGAAAACCTCATTTCATGAATGCTTTAAGGTGGTAGTGGAGTGATCATTTATACACCAGGTGGCAGCTCTTGTTAAGAAGTATCTAAATCAGTCTGAAGACATTAACTCACATTACTTGATTAGTACACGATTATCAAATATCTAAGATGTATACCTAATAACAGGATTATGAAATGAAACATGTTATTTTGCATGGACCAGATCGCCGTTGGTACTGGTTGTATTATTCTTGATTGCCACAGTTGGATATCAACGCTAGAAACTGTTAAAGTCACGTGGCCATATTTGAATATCAATTAGGAAAAAATCCAGAAATATCAATGATATAGACCCAAAAATGGTATCACTGTATTCACAGGGTGTTAGCTCTTACATAAAATTAGCTCCCAAATTGGCATAAACCGCCCATGATGATGGGGGAAATAATAATGATAAAAAATATTTTTCTTCCTTAAGAGATAATTTCTTGTCATTGGGTACTGATGTCTAATTATGTTTATGTTACATATTATAAATCACCAGAGTTTGAGATGCGTAAATCTGGTCACAAACCGATCTGGTGGGATTGAACTTATGCGCTCCTATGTTTGAGTAAAAGTGTCATTATGGCTGAATGCAAGTTGAAATTTTTTAGTTGAATTGTCATTATGAAATACGGCGTCATGAGAATGATAGCCTTTGACTCGCCCAGTGGTAGATCCATGGTTCCAATTATGGAGATAATTCACCATCTACTGATTGCTATGTAGGCCAGGCTTAAGTGGGTGTGGTGCTCAAAACTGGTTCATAAAATAACATACTTCAGCTTGACATAAATGCATTTCAGTAAAATATATAATGCACTTATAATGCAGATATAGACAAAGGATGACTATAAACATTAATGTTTTGGCTTGCAATCGAATCATATTAGACTGATGATAGTTATGTATAAATCATAACCGTATACATTATAAAACTCATCACATCGCAATAATCTGAGTTCATCTGTAATATCGGTCATTGTGATAGAAACCCATCCTGTAGTGTGAACTTTGTGGATGTTATGCTCTCCTATATTCAAATAAAATGTATTGTTGAATACTTAACACTTACTTGTTTCCATCGGTGTCAGATTTCTTACTCTCACTGTCCGACATTGTAGATCTCAAACTGGCTGGATATGAAATGTAATAACAATACTATTATAGGTAATGCAGAGTTGTCCCTAATGGCAGCAGATAACATCCATAATGTAGCAATTATCTCTCTGTGAATCTGGCATCATTAAAATTGTATATTATTTTAATTTGTCAACTGCACCATTGCACCATTGCAACTTTCTGACACGTCAATTTGTCTGACAACCATATTTTCCTTTCTGACAACCATATCAACCTTTCTGATAACCATTTCTTCCTTTCCGACAACCATATCAACCTTTTTCACACTTGCATTCACCTTCTGACAAACATATTCACATTCTGAGAACAACATCACCCTTTCTGAAAACCATATTAAACATCTGACAACCATATCAACCTTTCTGACAACCATATTCACTCTTCTCCCAACCATCTACGTTATGTTATTATAAACGTACTCCCATCTTTCTGTTAGCCATAAAACATAGTGAATAGAATCGCTCAGTTCAAAAGAACTAAAGTTTCCAAGCCCCTTTATATATAAAACATGTCTTTTTATGTGACCTGATTCTAACACCAATAATGTACCACATATGACCTGGTGTACGTGTATACAGAACCAAATGGACATATTATATGCACAACACAAAATAATGTGCTAATGTTCATACTACATATGTGAATGATATAAATGTATTGTTATATTACCTGTTGTTTGGGTTTGCTATCTTGCTGCCAGCTGGTATCTGTCTGTTAGTCAGCAGGAAGTGACCAGGTGTGAGAGCTCTCCCCTCCTGTATAACTGATGTATATGGGTATGCAGTACTTTAGGGGCGTTGTCTCTGCCACACGCAGTCACCATTACCATAACACAATCATCACCAATGAAAATTGTGTTTGTTAAACGTTGCCATATTAGTGGTGATATACCTAATTGCTAAGAGTTGTGTTTTAAAAGTGGTGATGTTTCTGGAGTGTATTGCATTTTGGCAACTCTCATGATGGTTGTCAGAGAGTAGTTGTTCCATTGTAGTTCCAAAGTAGCTAGCCTTATAGAGTGTCTTAAAAGCTAGCCTAATACATTGACTTAGTAGCTAGCTTGATAGCACAATAGTAATTAGCATAATAAAGTGTATTAGTTGATAGCCTCATAAAGTGTCTTAATAGCTAGCCCAATACAGTGCCTTAGTAACTTACCTAATGCAGTGTGTGAGTAGTTAGCATAAGAGATTACCTTAGCTAGTCTAATATAGGGGCCTTAACAGCTAACCTGATACAGTGCCTTATATAGTGCCTTTGCAACTAGCATAATCAAATAGTTGAAAAGCCAGCTCAATACATTGGCTTAGTATCTAGCCTAACAGTGCCGTAATAACCAGCCTGATATGATAGATTAATAGAAGACTGATAGAGTTCCTCAGTAGCTAGTCTAATCAACTTGCTTAATCTCAAGCCAACTACACTGGCTTGTTAGCTAGCCTAATACAGTACCTTAATAGTTAGCCTATTATACTGTCTCAATAACTTTGCCTAATGCATTGCCTCAGGAGTCATTCTAGTACAGTAGCTTAGTAGTGAGCATAATACACTGTCTCAGTAACATAATAGATTGCCTTACTTCCTTACCCAATACAGTGCCTTAATAGCTAGCCGGATATAGTGCCTTAGTTTCTGGCCTAATACAGTGCCTTAGTAGCTAGCACAATAGTGAATCCCTTAGTATCTAGCCCAACTCAATGTCTTAGTAGCTATCCTACTACAGTGCCTTAGTAGCAAGCATAATATACTGGCATAGCTATTGTTTCACGAGATATGAAGGTTGGTCCTATGTGAACCCACCAATGACACTCTACTACTAACCTCTGTAAACCCACCAATGACACTCTACTACTAACCTCTGTAAACCCATCAATGACACTTTATTACTAACCTCTGTAAACCCATCAATGACACTCTACTACTAACCTCTGTGAACCCACCAATGACACTCTACTACTAACCTCTGTAAACCCACCAATGACACTCCACTACTAACCTCTGTAAACCCACCAATGACACTCTACTACTAACCACTGTAAACCCACCAATGACACTCTACTACTAACCTCTGTGAACCCACCAATGACACTCTACTACTAACCTCTGTAAACCCACCAATGACACTCTACTACTAACCTCTGTGAACCCACCAATGACACTCTACTACTAACCTCTGTGAACCTACCAATGACACTCCACTACTCACCTCTGTAAATCCACCAATGACTTTCCATTACGAACAATACAGATAAGGACTTTCTCAATTTATGTAGTGTTGCAGACTTTATATTTGACATATTTTATTATTTATACTTACATGAGTGTACAAACTGATGTAATTATAGTTGATATCTTAAAACTTTATACATACAGACCAATGCTAAATTGTAAGGAGTTTTAAAAGATAAGTTCCATTAAAGGGGAATGAAACCTTTGCTAAGTTTGAATCGGCATTGTAAATATCATTCACATGAAGAAATGTGAGACATGACAACAAGATCTTTATACTGTTACACATTTTTTTATTGCAAATTACAGCGTAAAATGGTTAATTAAGTCCAAAAATATCTGTAAGAGTAGCAATGCTTACCACAAACAAAGTACATACTAAAGGTCATCTGGCTATTACGAAATGAAGTTACGAAAGGTGAAGATGTCTTCACACCTGTGTCAAAAGATGGCCATTTTAACAGGACCTGCACTGCCCGAAAAATAAGATTTACAAAAATAAACATGTATTGTTTTTCCATTGTAAAGACCAATGAAGATCTTTCAGCTATTAAACAATTTTGGAAATACCATTTACTTATTTACAATGCTTAAATATGTTGTATTTTACCAAATATATCAAATTGCACATATCAGTTCATAAACAATGTTGTAAAGATTGTTGAATGTCTTTACAATATTGTATTTATGTTGTTAATATCAGTATACATTCATATCACCTTTAATCAATAGCTCTTGGAATTGCATATATCCACATATACATACAACATTGGAAAATGTGCATTTGAGGACTTTATTTGAGGACTTAAAAATTGATAAATTACTACATCAGGATATTATATATTGCATTGTAAGTGACAAGATATCTCTATTTGCATGTTCCTCAGGTTGTTCAGATACTGGTAGGGCTTTTCAAAGTGAAAATATGTTCACTACAAGCCAAGATATTAGCTTGGATGGGAAGTGACAAGAATGGTATAAAACATTAAAATCGCGCCTGCCGTTTTTTACACCTTTATGGTACTATTTATCATACAGATCTCTTAGATGTCTCTATTTCCATGATCCTGAGGTTGTTTAGATACTGTTAGAACTTTTCAGAGTGAAAATATGTTCACTACAAGCCAAGATATTAGCAAATCTTGGATGGAAAGTGACAAGAAAGGTATATAACATTAAAATCGCGCCTGCCGTTTTTTACACCTTTATGGTACTATTCAATATTCAGATCTCTTATATATCTCTATTTCCATGATCTTGGGGTTGTCTAGATACTGTTAGGACTTTTGTGAAAATATGTTCACTGCAAACTAAGATATAAGCAAATCTTGGATGGGAAGTGACAAGAGAGGGTATAAAATGTCAAAAAATTGTGTAAATTGCGCCTGCCGTTTTTTATACTTTTATGGTACTATTCAACATTCAGATCTCTTAGATATCTATATTTCCATGATCCCGAGGTTGTTTAGATACTGTAAGGACTTTCCAGAGTGAAAATATGTTCACTACAAGCCAAGATATTAACAAATCATGGATGGGAAGTGACAAGAAATGTATAAAACATTAAAATCGCGCCTGCCGTTTTTTACACCTTTATGGTACTATTTTTCATACAGATATCTTAGATGTCTCTATTTTCATGATAGTGAGGTCCTTTAGATACTATTAGGACTTTTCAGAGTGAAAATATGTTCACTACAAGCCAAAATATTAGCAAATCTTGGATTTGAAGTGCCAAGAAAGATAAAACATTAAAATCGCGCCTGCCGTTTTTTACACCTTTATGGTACTATTTAACATTCAGATCTCTTAGATATCTATATTTCCATGATCCTGAGGTTGTTTAGATACTGTTAGGACTTTTCAGAGTGAAAATATGTTCACTACAAGCCAAGATATTAGCAAATCTTGGATGGGAAGTGACAAGAAAGGTATATAACATTAAAATCGCGCCTGCCGTTTTTTTACACCTTTATGGTACTATTTAACATTCAGATCTCTTAGATATCTATATTTCCATGATCCTGAGGTTGTTTAGATACTGTTAGGACTTTTCAGAGTGAAAATATGTTCACTACAAGCCAAGATATTAGCAAATCTTGGATGGGAAGTGACAAGAAATGTATAAAACATTAAAATCTCGCCTGCCGTTAACAAATCATGGATGGGAAGTGACAAGAAATGTATAAAACATTAAAATCGCGCCTGCCGTTTTTTACACCTTTATGGTACTATTTTTCATACAGATATCTTAGATGTCTCTATTTTCATGATAGTGAGGTCCTTTAGATACTATTAGGACTTTTCAGAGTGAAAATATGTTCACTACAAGCCAAAATATTAGCAAATCTTGGATTTGAAGTGCCAAGAAAGATAAAACATTAAAATCGCGCCTGCCGTTTTTTACACCTTTATGGTACTATTTAACATTCAGATCTCTTAGATATCTATATTTCCATGATCCTGAGGTTGTTTAGATACTGTTAGGACTTTTCAGAGTGAAAATATGTTCACTACAAGCCAAGATATTAGCAAATCTTGGATGGGAAGTGACAAGAAACACTGAGAATGGAAGGTAGTCAAAGGGTAATCAACCTGCCTAGTGAAGGTAGTCATCCATTGTTTTATGTAGTCAATATTATAATCATTTTGATGGCAAGGTAGTCAGATTGACTACCTAGGTAGTCGGAAGTGGTTTCTACACATGCCCAGTGAAGCACGTCCTCTGTGGCAGCCATTTTGTCAAAGAAACAAGAACCCAAAACAGAAGAAGAAAATCCATGTATATCTAAGGTAAGTCTGTGCAATCCAACATTATGTTATAGCTCACAAGATCCAAGAACCGTTAGCAATAATTATTGTTGTCATGTATAGTCTATTTTATATATATATTGAGGACAAATTTGTAACAAACATTTTGAACGATCCTGGTAGATCACTTTGATCACCATGTAATCACATTGACTACTAGGTAGTCAATCTGACTATTGCATAAAATTGTCAGAATATAAGTAGTCAATGGGATAAAAATCTGGTCATGTTGATGATTACTGCTAGTCAATGTTACTAGCCATAGGAACTACACATTTAATCAATTTGACTAACAGTATTAATCCTTACTTTGCCACATTATATCTACAATAAGAATAATATATGACAGATCTTATCAGAAATTAATCAATTTGCCTATTATCTAAACTGATATACCTGTTACCTACTTTTGAAAACAATGGAAATTGGTTGCCCCATATGAACCCTGTATTCTTATTCTAGACAATGGCTCTCCCTAGCAACGCATAGCAACTGATCACAGTTTCATATTATAAACTTTCCATCCTATGGACACATAATACAATCCCTTTATGAAATCTTTATATTCATTATGATTTTAATTGCCCCAATTATGCAAAATAGAGTATACCCCTAGCAACCATATATTCTGTGGATAGACATAGACAATGCCTCTCCCTGGCAACACCTAGCAACTGGTTATAAATATATGTTTTAGATGTTCCATTCAGAGAGAACACAATACAATTCTTACATAAATATTTCAAATTCAGTGTTTAGACAGATATATTGATAGGACAAAAAATAATAATTTCTTGTTTTTCATTAGCTCAAACACAATATAGTATTCGTGGAAGGGGTGTAGCCAGGGGGATCCTCACCAACACCACCAAACATAAAAAAGAAGATAATTTAAGCGATATTTAGTTGGGGATTGTGGGGAATAGAGATTAACTGGTGTCTAAGGGAGCAGGGCTGAGGTTTCCCAAGGGCTGTAGTATGACTTAGAGGTTATAAGATTGAGGCTGAGGTTGACAAGGGCGCTGGGGGTGACCTGAGATCTATGGGGGAGGGGACTAAGTATGAACAGGGGGCTGTAATAGTATGGGCTGAAGATGGCAAGTGGACCATAGGGATGGGGATAGAGGCATAGAGGGTGTAGAAATGAGGGCTGACCTGGGGGTGGGGTTGTAGGGAGGGGGCTGAAGATGAACTGGGGCTATAGGAAGAGGGCTTAAAATAATGTGGGGCCTACAGGGTGGTGGTTGGGGCTTGAGAAGAACTGGAGGCTATAGGCAGGGGGTCTGAAAAAGATCTGGGGCTCCAGGGAGGAGGTACGAAGATGACATAATAAGGGAATGATTAAGAGGGAATGATTAAGAGGAAGATCAAGAAAAGCAAAAAGTAAGGATAGCTGGTAAACAGAGGTGAAAGGTTCAAAGTGTGTAGATCACTTTTATTGCATACATCTGAAAACCAGTGGTGTGCATTCAGATATTTACTGACTCTGATCATGAGTAACAATTAATGACTGACTATTGTGCTGTTAATGCCATATTCTTTTAGTTTTGATCATATGTGGTCTCATGGTTGATAGCGATACATGTTGATAGCTACATGTTACCATAATTGTGTAATGGAATTGTGCTCAAATCTGTTAGCTGCTATATGGTGTAATATTGTATGTTAGTGTTACAAATGTAGTGTTTAATTGTGTGAAGTTGACAATGATTGAATTTAGAGGAAAACCAAGAGCATTATTGTAAAACTAAATATTCCTCAGCAGATATTAACATTGACACAGAGTAAATCTTTTTTTCATTCTGTAGATCAAGTGATACACACAGTTGTAATCTAATTTTTGCTATATAATTAATTTCATAATAAACATTGATTTAGTGATTCAAGTAAAATTGTAGACTAGTTTATTATGTTCTAATGGTATTCATCAGGACTACTTATTGATTACTACAGACTGTTCAATTTGACTACATTATTACTAATCACATTAACCACCTGTTTTAACCAGAGTGACTATGAAGAAATAGTGGAGCAGGTATCATCAATGTGACTACCCAGGTATCATCAATGTGACTACCCATTTAATCAGACTGACTATGAAGAATAAGTGGAGCAGGTATCATCAATGTGACTACCCATTTACTACCACCTAGTCACCATGACCATCCCATATTACCACCCTTGTAGTCAATAAGACTACCTATGTAGTCAGAGTGACCTCCTAAATCCCTGACTAGTATGTAGTCATGCCATTTTCAATGACTACCCCATAGTCAATTTTGGACCCAAATTGACTACCTTAATTTGAGTCAACCTGACTACCTTCCATTCTCAGTGAAGGTATATAACATTAAAATCGCGCCTGCCGTTTTTTTACACCTTTATGGTACTATTTAACATTCAGATCTCTTAGATATCTATATTTCCATGATCCTGAGGTTGTTTAGATACTGTTAGGACTTTTCAGAGTGAAAATATGTTCACTACAAGCCAAAATATTAGCAAATCTTGGATTTGAAGGGCCAAGAAAGATATAAAACATTAAAATCGCGCCTGCCGTTTTTTACACCTTTATGGTATTATTTATCACACAGATGTCTTAGATATCTCTATTTCCATGATCCTGAGGTTGTTTAGATACTGTTTGGTCTTTCCAGAGTGAAAATATGTTCACTACAAGCCAAGATATTAGCAAATCTTGGATGGGAAGTGACAAGAAAGGTATAAAACATTAAAATCGCGCCTGCCGTTTTTTACACCTTTATGGTACAATTTATCATACAGATCTCTTAGATATCTCTATTTCCATGATCCTGAGGTTGTTTAGATACTGATAGGACTTTTCAGAGTGAAAATATGTTTACTACAAGCCAAGATATTAGCAAATCTTGGATGGGAAGTGACAAGAAAGGTATAAAACATTAAAATCGCGCCTGCCGTTTTTTACACCTTAATGGTACAATTTATCATACAGATCTCTTAGATATCTCTATTTCCATGATCCTGAGGTTGTTTAGATACTGTTTGGTCTTTCCAGAGTGAAAATATGTTCACTACAAGCCAAGATATTAGCAAATCTTGGATGGGAAGTGACAAGAATGGTATAAAACATTAAAATTGCGCCTGCCGTTTTTTACACCTTTATGGTACTATTTATCATACAGATCTCTTAGATGTCTCTATTTTCATGATCCCGAGGTCGTTTAGATACTATTAGGACTTTTCAGAGTGAAAATATGTTCACTACAAGCCAAAATATTAGCAAATCTTGGATGGGAAGTGACAAGAAAGGTATAAAACATTAAAATCGCGCCTGCCGTTTTTTACACCTTTATGGTACAATTTATCATACAGATCTCTTAGATATCTCTATTTCCATGATCCTGAGGTTGTTTAAATACTGTTTGGTCTTTCCAGAGTGAAAATATGTTCACTACAAGCCAAGATATTAGCAAATATTGGATGGGAAGTGACAAGAAATGTATAAAACATTAAAATCGCGCCTGCCATTTCTTACACCTTTATGGTACTATTCAACATTCAGATCTCTTAGATATCTATATTTCCATGATCCTGAGGTTGTCTAGATACTGTTAGGACTTTTCAGAGTGAAAATATGTTCACTGCAAACTAAGATATAAGCAAATCTTGGATGGGAAGTGACAAGAGAGGGTATAAAATGTCAAAAAATTGTGTAAATTGCGCCTGCCGTTTTTTATACTTTTATGGTACTATTCAACATTCAGATCTCTTAGATATCTATATTACTATGATCCTGACATTGTTTAGATACTGTTAGGACTTTTCAGAGTGAAAATATGTTCACTACAAGCCAAGATATTAGCAAATCTTGGATGGGAAGTGACAAGAAATGTATAAAACATTAAAATTGTGCCTGCCGTTTTTTACACCTTTATGGTACTATTCAATACTCAGATCTCTTAGATATCTCTATTGTCATGATCCTGAGGTTGTTTAGATACTATTAGGACTTTTCAGAGTGAAAATATGTTCACTACAAGCCAAGATATCAGCCAATGTTGGTTTGTAAGTTACATTGGGGAAGAGATCCATTTCTTGACAATTCTTGACAAATTCTGGTTGACATTTTTATTTGCTGAGTTATAAATTAGATACTGATAGAAATTCAGTTGGTGTTTGGTTTTACACTGCAGACAGCATGTGAGACATGAACACATTATCCTTGTCAATAGTTCTCCCTTTTTTCCCACTCTTGCAAATGTCCAGATGTTTTGGGGTTAATCAGTCTGGGTCATCCGGTCATATAATTTATCTTCTTTCATCTGGGACAAGGGGCATTCATTCACCCCCTCATTACATCAATGGTGACCTATAAATCTTGTTTAACTTCCTGGAAAATTACCATTTGGCAGAAAACACTCACACAGCAGATGAGCAGGCAGGACTAGGATACTTGTGTGCCTCACAAAACATTATTTTAACAGACTTGTAACACATTGAATGTCCATTTCCATACAGGAGCAGTGACAGGCTGAAACCTCCACATGCCATTTACATATCATGATTCATTTAACAGTATGAATTTAGACGATAGAAAAAGAAATATTATTTTGCAGGGCATTTTCTTCCAGAAAACACTACCTCCAAGGATATACTTTTTACTGTAACAATATAATTTGATTTTACTCTGTTTCAGGACTGCATATCTCCAGGCAAGGTCAATGAGCTTTTATGAGTTTATACACTGTTTTGACAAGGGAGCTGATTGAAAAGATCAAACCATCAAGGTCAAATATAATATATAACATACATTGTCTTTTGTTTTGTTTCAGAGGTGCTAGTTTTCAGACAGGGTCAATGACAAGTCCACATACTGTTCTCACAAGGGCCTTGATTTGAATGGTTATTCAATGACAACCATACATTACACAACCTTTCCTTTGTTTTGTTTCATATCTACTTATTTTGATGCAAGGTCATTGACAAGAAACATACTTTGATGTACAGTTTGTTTTGTTTCAGGATTGCTGGTTTCAAATAAAGGTCAATGACCTTCCAACAGTTTATGCAATGTTCGTACAAGGACTCAGTTAAAAGGTTCACATATATCAAGGATTGATATACATTGCATTTTGTCTTCTTCCAGGACTGCTTGTTCTGATGCAAGGTCAATGACCTTTTTCTGTTTTGTGCACTGTTCTATCATGGGCCTTAATCGAGAGAGTCACACATTATTCAATCTCTTATAAACTGTCATTTTGTTTCACTTTTTTTATTTTATTTTTTTTTGACATGAAAGGTCAATGACCTATCACTATTCTCTGCACTAACAAAGACCTTGATTGACAAGGTCTTATAAAATTCAATGATGCCAACTACTGAAAAAGGTCCTTGATTGAAAAGATGACACACAATTCAATATTATGATGTGCCTTGTCCTGTTTCACTATTGATTATTCCCATGTTAGGGCATTGACCTTTTCTATGTTAATAAACTTTTGCTGTTTGTGCATTATTATAATAAGGGCCCTGGTTGAAAAGGTCACAACCTATCCAAGGATAAATATCTTGATTTTAATTATGTTTCAGGGCTGCTTATTTTCAGGCAAGGTCATTGACCTTTAACAAGTAATGATACAGCTCTAACAAGGGACTTGATTGAGAAGGTCACATATAGTTTCAGGATATTTATGTTTTGTAGTTAGGCTCCTTGTTTCCTTTCAAGGACAATGAATCTGTATTTTAGAAAACTTTTGTGCAGAAATGGTCAATGACCTTTTGCCATTTTTGGAAATGTCTTTCAAATGTGTATGTTATTCTTATTTCTATAAATTATTTTCATTTCAGACAGATTGTTTCAGCAATTTTATTTCAATGACCTTTTTAATTGTTATTTTCCTAACAATGGCCATCAGTGCAAAAATCCAAATGCCCTTTATTATCAATTATCCAAATGCCCTGAGGTATAACCTTCAAATAAAGATCTCTCTTGTAAATATGCTGTCTTTATATATAAGCATCTTAGCTGAATATTGTAAATGTCAAAATAATACATTTAAGCATATTTTGTGTCCAAGTAAAGATCATATTTGACAAGCTTTTCACATGCATCTTGTTCATCTTTACAAGCATATAGTATCTTGTATTTGTCTTGTTTATTTGAAATTTAACATCTTTTCTGATTTTGTAAAGGCTTGCAAATTCCGGTCTTTACTGTCTTTGATGCATACATTAAAGGTCTTGTAAATTGCCAATTTACAGTTTGTAAATATGTCTGAAAGGTCATGTTAATTTCAAATTTACTTCAACAATATATACATATTGGGCTCTTGTAAATCTAATTTTTCACGCAGTGCTGGTAGAAATTGATCCCAATTGGCCTTTAGGTATGCAATAACATGAGGCTAAAATGTTAAATGTATATACTCTTGTATGGAAAAACACGATACCATATAAAGTTACTTAAATCAATATTTTCAAAGCCGATATTCTCAAGTCACTCCTAATATGCTAAAAATAGTTCTAATGCTTTAATAATTCAATTAATGTCTTAAGATTTGTCAATCAATCTGGCAAGTTATGGGCAAATACTTGCATATCAGGAGAGATGTGTCTTTGACATTGGCACGCCATGGTGACATCATACAGAAAAGTGACATAAGTCAAGATCAGACTGCCAAGAAAGGTAAAACCCATCCTTTCCTATTCAATAAAGTCATATTTGCACTTCTTCCATTAAAGCATTCATGAAACCACAAACCTTTCAAGCAATTTTACAGAGTTGGGGGTATGCTTAAATGACAAGAAACAGTAGGTCAAAAAGCCAAAAAGAAAGTACCAACTGGTCATGAAATTGTTTAGCCAGACATTATTTCCATCACTCTTGATTTAAATGTAGGTCAGATTCTTGGTCATCTAATCTTCGCTACCACAAGCAATGGATCTGAGATGGTTTTTTTTGTTGTAAAATAGCCCTTTCTTTCAATGGACTGTCAATTAGGCAGTGGATACTATGACTATATACGACACAGTATTCCATGTCTGTTTTACAATGATTGTTTATTATTCTAGCAAAGTACTTAAAAGAAAAAGCTAAGCATTGTTGTGAAATGTTTGCAAGTGTCAAGTTATCTGAGAGTTTGTGATTTATTTTCAAGAAATAAAATGCTCCTGCAAATATTGACCTTTGTTTCTCTCATAAGGAATAAATAATTCTGGATGGGTTTGGGAAAGTAGAAAACAAATATATCACGGAGGCCTTTTGATGAGAAGGTAAACTTTTGAGAGCACCAACACAGATAAAAATTGTACGAAGAGCAGGGGAAAATGTTTTAAAGCATTCATGAAATGAGGTTTTCAAGCACTTTTTCCTTGCACAAGATAAATGTTTATACCACAAACTTTGCAATCAAACGTTATAACCCATCATATTTCCCCTACATCAATTTCTGTGCCATTTGAAAGTAGATTTGACTGTTACCATCCCTTTATGAACCTGTTTATGTTGTGAGGGTCCATACGCGATATGCCACTGCTCTACAATCCCCTGGCTAGGTCAGCCCCTGACATGTGGAGGGGGATAGAAACTCAGTCACAAGTGGATGAGTTTTCTGCTAAAATCCATTCATCCATTGGAAGCTTTTTCAACAAACTTTGTTTATCTGACCAGTGATCTTGTGCAAGCACCTGTTTATAAGTCTTGCGAATAGTGGGGCACCTTTAGATTGGGGCAGTGGAGTGATTTGGTTTACAGAGCCCTGCTTGTCCATTAATGTTTGTCCAGTGGAACATACCTAACTTCCTGACAGACCACAATAGAGGTCACATGATTGTATACATGTGGCCACCTGGTGGTCAAAAAAGTACAGGCATTACTTTGCACTTTCAGCATAACACAATAACCATGGTGTATTTTGGTTGATTTTAGTGAGATAGCTTGCTTGTAGCACAGTTTCTTGGCCACATATCATTAAGCATACCATAACCCTCTGTAAAAAAAGTCTGTGACCTCTGTTGTTTCATGAATGATTTAAGTTTGTAGAAGTAAATGTTAGAAAGTCAATTTACATAATTACCATTTGGACATGAGACAAAATTCAATTTTCTCAACGCACTTACTGACTGTCCATGAACTTCATCATTTTAATTCGGCATTAAATGCTTTATTTTTCAATGTTAAATGGCGGATGGGATCTACTATCTAAAAGTAAAGAGCAGTATGAATTTTAAATCTAAATAAATGCTCAACCTTTTCATGTATTATGTGTTAATCATTAAATAAACTTCCATAACATACAGTTGATAATATGTGTGTTGTCCTGGGGAGTAATAAGAAAAATCAAGATATTTGTATGTTGTTTTTTCTCAAGATTGTAAATTATAAAGTCAATGCACACTCATTCAAATCATTTGCGCACTTTCTCTCCTCAGCCTTTATTGAAAAATATTATTTGAACATCAGACACACATGACTGGGATGAAGGACCAAAGAGCTAAATCTTAAATTGCCAATGCTAATGGTGTAATGCTGGTTCTAATGTACTTGCGCATTTGTAATGTTGGCACGTTAAATGGGAGCAAAAACCCATTGATACCATGCACATCAACATTTTTATGCCAAAATATCCACGGTTTTATTTTTGTCTGTATAAAATTTCATAATTAACAGCCATTGAATGTTATAAATGCCCAAATCCAATGAGTGTTAGCCTTTTCTTGGCTCTATGATTTGCCCAGAATTTGAATGACGTCACTTTTCTCAGGACATGACATCACCTTAACATTGTAACGTTTTCAACATTAAAGCTTGGTTAAGATTTTGTGTTTATATATGGAATAACATGAAAAATTATGAAATTTATTACAAAAGTTGGGTGGTGACGAATTTCAAGATCGGACCAATTACATGGTCAGTACCTGTTCTCTACCTCAATCAACCATGGCATCATTATCGCGTGACTTTCAGCTCTAACCATGGACCATGGAATAGACATGGAATCACAACAGATTGAGATCAATAAAGTGTATGATGCATGTTAATGATAAACAATGCTAGATGTTCTCCTCATACCCTCAAAGTCCTGGCCTGTGACCATAACCTGCGAACCCCTCTCTTCACCATCTTATGGCATTTATTGGACTGATGTATACTCTTGCATGCAAATTGCATAAAAGTGGTAAAAACCTTGAAGAACAGTCCTTCCTTTTCTTGGAGTTTTTTTAATACCAGTGTGAATAATTAACAAGCTCTTCCTTGATGATGTTGACCTCATTTCAGGGCCAAAGTTAACCAAAGTGCCACCAATATGAAATATAGGTACATAATCACCAACTTCTCCACTTTCAGCTGCAAAGGTTTAGGTTTAGCACCTTTGAGGAACTGAGGTTATTGGATATCATCAAAACCTCATCGTATGAGGTATTGATATTATATCACAGTGTGTCCAGTTGTATTAAAATATTTTGTTTCCTTTAATTCTGCTTTTAAGAGGATTATGGTCATCACATGCCAAGTTCTCCTAAGAGGGTTAGAATCACATTAAAGCATTCATGAAACCTGGAAGGTTCCAGGCAATTTTACAGTGGTTTAAGGTATCTGAAAACAATATATGATCTTAAAATTGACATACATACAGGCTATCTGTCTGAAATCCACAAAAGAACATCTGCCCTGAGAATTATGATTTTTTGTGACACCAAGTACTGCCAGTACTAAACAGGAAGTGTGTTGGGTGACCTTGACCTTTGAACTGTCAGGGGGCTCCGTAAGTCACAGGAGGTGTTGTTTACCAATTATCAAAATTGGAGCAACACATTTTGGGCCATTTTTTTCCACTATTTAGAGAATGAATTGGAAGATAACACTTATCATGATGAAAGTGCCTTTTCTTGGCTTTCTTTTGGTGGTAAAATTATTAAAAACGGATGAATATTTATGAAGTTATAAATGAAGAAAAATCATTATTTTTTATATTATATATGTTCTATACAGCCCAGCTTTTAAGGTGGAATCCATGCAGCCTTTGATGTCTTCCCATTCAGTGGTGTGAAAAACCCCAAATTTCATCAAAGAGGGTCAAATCATAAATTTTACTGATACCAATTATCAGCATTCACAGTTTTGCCATTCAAAGTCCTTGTGATTTAAGGCCAAACCAGTGATCAAAGGGTTTAATGTCACTTTTTCAATATTACGGCCTTTAAGTTAAGGGGGATTCCATGCAGCCTTTGAGTCATGTCTTCCCTTTTTGACAGAAAAGTTTTCAAATGCATAAGATACTTTTCAAATAAATGGTATACTTTTTCCATAAATGATATATCTTTCACAACCATAAGATATTTGTCACAACCATAAAATAGTTGTCACAACCATGAGTTATTTCAAATAATATTAAAATAATCTTATGTTGTTCTGAAGTATACTCCTGGCAATACATTGATAAATTGTACAAAACATCTCCACTCTGTTTCCCAAGCTGGACAGGTGCCCAACTGGTAACTCATTAGGTGTTTACATGAGATCACAGACCAGCTAAACAAAGCTTGTTGACAAAGTGTTCAATTGCTGGTGTAGGTTTCAGCAGACAACTGATCAACTTTCAAATGCCACAGAAAGTTGTTAACAGGGAATATTTTGGGTAATACTACATAAAAGCACTGTTTAGGGTATAAACATTCATGTTATGTAAAGAAAATGTGTCTGAAAGTCAGGTTTCATGAATGCTTTAAGTCAAAAATGATCACAGAGATATTAAATGTCTGATGATCATCACAACATGCAGTTCTCCTATTTTCACAAGTGAAATGAGTCCCACATATAGGTTAAATGGTTTAGTTTTGTTGTTCGTTCAAATTGAAGAAAGTAAACAAGAGAAGCAGCTGTTTTGGTCAGACAGCATTTAAACAAGCATCCTCATCAAAGTTCACACCAAAATATGAGAGGGGCAAACTACAGGCAGACATAATCTATCGCTAATTGGTTTAAATTCTTGTTGTATATCCATTTCTATTTTATCCAGCCATGGAATAGATTTAGCCAGACATATATCTCTGATATATCCATGGAAGGCAACATTTAAACAAGCATCCTCATCAAAAATATGCCCCACCCATCTTGGCTTTATTTAATTTGGGGGAAAATAAACAATAACAAACAACACTACATATTTGGGTAAGGTTCGCTTTTATTTCCTGATTTGGAAAACCATTGTTGCTAAAATTATGGGATGTGTGGAGTTGCCAAAGTGAACATGAAGGTGTCACCACTGTAGGTGTTATCACGTGACTAGATACAAAGTTTCTGATTGATGCGCACCTACAGTTGTGCTGCCTGCAGTTTCACAATTAGAAGCCAGCAAATAAGACTCGCTCATGTCTACTCAATAAAGAAGATGACGTCACGTCACAACAGCAGATAACGAAATAACAAGAGGCAGTTGGCATACGTGTCAGCTGTCCAAAACCCGAACAGTCCAACATGTTTGCCAACCCAGAGGGTGGTCAACTACCACATCATCCCACAAATAAAAAACAAGAACTGAGGATACACCACGTCAGCAGATGCAGCCAGCGGTGCTCCTTGCCCTTACAGGCTTATAACTTGTATTTCAGCATCCAAGGACCTGCTACACGACTGTTTGGTAACATATACAAACATAGTACTGCCACTACTGACTGCACATGTTGCAACATCCACCAAGATTGAATCGTTTTGTGCACATTTACAAGGAGGCAGCACCAGTACTTGCATGCTGCCCCCTGGAGGCTGTTCTGGTGCCCCCTTGTGGTAGCTACATCAGTCAGTTATAAACACTAACACGAGACACAGTACATAAAGCATAATTACATGTATTTATATGTATATATGTATATATTTATATATATATTTATAAATTGATTTTAACACCAATTTTCTCCATTCTGTACAGTGTCCTTTGTCAAATATCAAGTCCTTGAATGATGAATTATACAACAAAATTTACAAACAGCAGAACGCATGTTTTCCTATAAAATGTCAGAAAGAAAACATCAAAACCTCTGTATGAACAACAAGATATGGCTACTGTATTCTCACTACTTGGTATGAAGGTCTAGCGGAAGCCAAGTGCTCCCAAAAGCTCTAACGATTATAATCATCATATTGCTACCTATGTTCTTGTCGGGATTCACAATTATGACACGCACACTTGTACAACATAATATGGAAAAATTGCATACCTCTTTGTATACTAGTCTTTATACAAAAACACCCCAAGAACCCAATGATATTTGGAAATAGAATTCAATAAGTTCAACTACATACAACAAGATGGTTTCATACAGTAATCAACAGTGCACAGATATTGTCATGTCTTGTTATCTGCTACAACTAGAGGGCGCCACCAATACAGGGCTCACTTCCCGGGATTCTCCACCATGTTATATAAAGTTACACATACAATTCAAAAAATATTTCCTGGGGTTATTTGGCAAACTCATAAGACGTACCAGACCAGGGTGGAAAACTTGCTACAGTGAAGTTTACCTAACTTCATGCAGAAGCCTGTGGAGGAGGTATATTGGTCACAACCAGACATCAGATTTACACCAGCCATGTCCCAAATATATGGCTTGGGTGTGAACACCAGTAATAATAATAATAATACCAATGATAAAATGTATGTATATGAATATATATTTGAAGAAATATGTGTGTTTGCAGGATGAAGTGATGCGACTCAAGCCTGAAATGGTGGAGCGCCCTCTAGCGCTTAGCACAGCGATGGACAATGTATTAACGGTGCCTAACTACTGCATTCTACTTCTAGCTTACCACAGCCATAACTTATTTGGTTTAACCTGCATACCCACAAATTGAAGCTTCTCCCCTCTTATTCTCTCAGTGATCATCTGTTTTAAGTGTTCAGCTATACAAGACCGCTGCCACAATTATCTCCAAACATGCCCACACTACTCTGGTTCTCATTTCCACACAAACCAGGATGATTCCCATGAAATTGTCAAATTACACTGGAATACTACCCCCAACCTGTATTGACTAAATGAGACGTGAATAGGTTAAAGGCATCTTTGGTTACATTTGTGGCCCCGTTCTTAGGAGTCTCCTATTATATAATTACAAATGCTTTCTACGTTATTCTCAACATACATGTATAATACATTAGTGGCCCTTGAAGACCTTATGAAAATGAGTACATATTAGTGTTGTGTGACCCGCCCCACACTATCTACTATAGTTGCCCGAGTCTACATAAAGTATAACATTAGAATTGAGAACTTCACAGAATGAGATTCTTATGACATTTCCATGGTACGTAGAGTGCATAAATGCTGTGACTGCAGAGATTCTATTCCTGTTGAGAACTGTATAACTATACAATGTATTTTATATGTATATATATATATTTATATATTTATATATTATGTGCACCCCATATTACAATGCTGAAACAACTCAACATATTACAATGGCCTCATTTGACCATGTATACATGAATCAAAAGGAAATAACATTCAGTGTGTATCTACACAGGGTCATTACAAGTGTCACTACAGCACAGTGTATGTATATGTATATTACAGTGGTATATAAGTACTACAGTGGGTATTTCACAATGGTTGACAGGTATGTGCTATAAAATGCTGGAAGTCCTACATAGTCCACACGTCTCTAGATGCCTGACCTACTTATACCTAGTCTCGGTTTAGTAACACTCCTTTCTGTACAAAGAATATTAGAACATCAAAATTTACATAACAAGGATGATAAACTGAGTACAATAATGTACATTGTATAACTGAGAGTCCAAAGTGGCCTCTCATCATTGGAGAGCAATATACACGTATATAATATGCAACACAAACATGTGTAGTGATTTTTTCTTTTCTTCTAATATACATCTCTCCTTTGGCTGTCTCGCATCCTCTGGGTAGACACAAATCATCAACGTGCATCAGCATGGGTACATCTAACATTTAAAGTTGGACAAAAGTTGGTGCTACTATTGTTATATCGTCATCAGTGAGACTTTGCTTCTGGTGCCCTGACCTGGAGCACACGCTTGCCTGCTTTCACCGCTTCCGGTTCCTGTGGTTCGTTTACCTTCAATTCAGGTCACGGCACCAGTGTCTGCTGCACCACCAATTCTTGAATGTTTCAGCACACACACACTGTGCTAAGAGAATGCTCCTAAGTACATATTTCTATATACTCACACATAAATTGAATGAAAAAAGTTATGTTGTATGAAGAAAAAATCCCTACCTACTTTTAATTACTGACGATCAGAATTACACTAGATATACTTGGTGAACATAAATGTGTGGGGAGGTACCATGCTCCAGCTCTCCCCATCATCTCTGCTTCTCACATACACGTATGCAGCCACTAAACAGCTACTTTATCCAGTTCACATTTACAGAATTGCTTTTTTGCATGACATATTTAACAGCCTTTGTCTATAGTTTTTATGTTGAGATCTGGAAATATGATGTTAGTCTCCAATATAAACAAACATCTGCTAGTTCCCCTCCTTATTTACTTCATCACATTTTACTGGTTATTTACATGGCATATAACTAGCATGTATTCTCTAAACACTTTGTAGTTATTCTACTGACACCTGCAGTTGCCTTACCAAACTACATACCACAAGTCTGGGTTATAGCAATTCTTGGATCACCATCAAGAAATGCTATACATTCTTTGCACAAATTTTGTATACGACATGATCTGCAGTAAATGATATCTGTATTGCATTAGTTGCTTACAGTGACAATAGTGAAGCCTTTCATCCTTGTGTTAGGGGGCTCTATTTTAGCACTATATAATGTCAGTGGCCCCATTGTCTGTTAGTGTCATATTACACAACCTTGTTGGAGTTAAGAGAAAGACTGTAACCTCTGACAGCTGCCGCTAGGTAAAACATGGTCATCTTCTGCAGTAGTTCTTCTAGTATGTTAATCTATACAAAAGCATCATGGAATGACCTATGTATATGATAATAGCACCATGTCGTGTTGGGTTGCCTCACGCGTGCCTGCCTGCCTGTCTGTCTCTGCCTGCGTGGTGGTGTGGACGCACATGGCTATCGCTCAGTCCGTCTGTTTGTTTGTGCTCCACGGCCATCCACGGTGTCGTATATTTGGTACTGCGCAGCCTGTCCCAGCACAGACGATGCAAGATGCATACATTGAGCATTTTTGCATAGTTGTCTTTTTGTGGAAACTTTAGGAATGAGGTTTAGCCCGTATACGCCATCTTCCACCATCGCGTTGGTAGTAGGGCTACCTTGCAGTTCTCCTCAACCCAACATAGAACTTGCTGCTCGCTGCAGCTTGGTCCATCGGTTTATCCCGCTCACAACCCACATGAGGACAAATTATCACATAATACATTGTCCTCAACAACACTACTCCAGCTTTATTAACAGGTGGCAAACAACTATCATCCAGTTATTCTCTGCTCGTTTGGTTCACCCAAATCACCAAAATAAATAATACCTTGCAATGTCTGTAGTGTCCACAGAAAATGTTAATCACATAAAATTACCAAGAGAGTTGAAGCAGTCAAGCAATGTAATGGTTTTGTTATTAGAAATGTGTTAATGTGTTAAAATTATTGGAAATAGTGATGGGCATATCAGACACTACAGCATTGACCTCCACTATGTGCATGCGTTCTATGCTGCCACCTTCAAGGCAGCTCAAGGTCACGCTCAAGGTCATTGAGCATGCCTTTGTGCGATCAAAACTGAAAAAGTGACAATTTACATTTGAGAAAAACATGTCATCAAATTGTTTTGTTTCATTCAAATGATCAAAAAGTATTTTTTTGTGGCAATGTGTGATGTTTTTTGTGTTTGTGACAAATGCCTTGTTTGGGGGTAGGTTGGGGGTAGCTTTCATGGGCAATTATAATAATAATGGGGTAATAATATTCATATCCATATGGTGGTGGATTGTTAAGTCATCCAAAAGCTGTATATATAATATATATAAATATATATATATTTATAAAATGGCAGTAGGAGGAAAAGTCCAAAACAGATCAAAATTCAGAGCAACCAACTAGACGAACCGCAAAACTTCAATGAATGGAGAAGCATGCAAACAGAGACGAAACAAACAATTTAGTGTGAGAACAAGCTGTCACTCGTAGTGTGCACACACAACATTAGAGGGCAGCACAAAACAAGACAATAGATGGTGCTGCAATTTGGATTAGGAATGCAGCATAACAAGTGCATGTCTGTTAGATCAAACACAATACAAATAAGAGGACATCACCACAACATATAATTCATCATGCACAAACAGGAAGGGAACATGCAACTGAACCAAACACAACCAAAAAATAGGTATAAACATAGTTAATGGGATGAAAGGACTAAACAAGAACAAGACAAAGGAGAAACTCTCCTCCCAACCCCCATCAATGTCCAAATAAGCCAAAAATATAGTTCATCACAAAATACCTTTTTGATTCTTATTTTGGTGGCCTCAAGGACAAATACATTTAACACAGAATATGTATTGAGGCAGCACTTATAAGAAACAGTTTTTGAGAATATGACATGTGCCTCTAGGCCGGCGTGCTGCATTCTCTCTAGCTGTGCAGTGGAGATCACACGACTGAGTGCTTCCAAACAAAACAGGCAGAAACGTGACAATGCTGTGCCACACTGTCAATACAGGAGAACACTAGATATACTATATATATATAGAGAGGTTACCAAGCCCTTCATTCCCACCAGGGGGCAGGCTGCTTGCAGCCCATCACTTAAAATATCATTCAATATAATAACAACCGTGCACGTTGGCCAAAACTTTACGATGTCCTGTGCATACAGTGAGATACATAGTCTGCCTGCCTGTGTCCTAGTTAAAATAGTGAAGAAGAGAAGGAAATAGTCAGAGCAAAACTGCAGCAAGCTTTGCGGTTCGACTGTTCCCCATGACTCATCCAAGGTTGGTTGCTCTGGGTGTGTGTGCATCTTGCTTTCGCTACTAGTCCTTGGTGCCATTTACACACATGTCTCGCCTTTTTCGTCCTTTGCTGGTTTTTCATCATTGTTTTCCTCGTTTTCGCTCAGGGCTTCATTTTCACCCGAGGGTGCTTCGTCTATGGGAGGTGCAGTATTGGTTTCAGCACCTTTGCTTTCCCCTTTGACGTCACAGACTTTTGGTTCGCTTTTGGAGGACTCAAGTTTGGCAGCAACGGAGGCTAGAGAAGCCAAGGAAGTTCTTCCCCTAAAAGGCATTTGTGCAGGGGTAGCAGCGGGTTCTTGGAAAGCGTTAACTACACGAATCTGAAAACAGAAAGAAAACGAGATGAGAGAATGCAGTCACATCCACTGCTTCAGTGGCACTTGTGTGAAAGGATAGAGAGGACTCTTCTTCCCTCTTATAAGAGAATGAACAAGTTCAGTGATAGGTAGCAGCTCACACCACACAAAAAAACACTTCATTCAACAAGTGACAAGTGCCAAACAAAACAGTTGAGAGTGTGATGAGAAGTGTCACAGACATGCAGGATGACACAGGAGCAGACAGGTCAAGTATAAACAGATAGGACCACCAGTGCCATTCATCTCATCAAGGTGAAATTATGCCATACCCCAAACCAGGCATTTGATATTTGAAAAAAAAAAAGAAAAAAAAAAAAAGTAAAAAAAAATTCTAAGGAAGCGCTTTGATTTGATGGCAGTCTCATGTAGGGTAGGTATGTGTGGTTGGATCTAATACAGGTAAGAAGGTATGTCAGGTGTTTGTATGAAAGCAATGCATAAGAGGTATATTTGAAGCGTAAAGCAATTTGGTTGTGCTCCTTGGAAGTGTAAATTGTCGAAATGTGTTTCTTTTCTTCCAACTTGTAGCTTAGCCATGCATAAGGTAAATTGGCTGCTGAACTCAGGTCAATTGGGTTGGATAATTCAACAAGCCTAAATCAAACACTCCAAAACTTACCAATTGAAAAATCTGGATCAAAATTTACAACACAAATCTGACAACAAAAAATGTGTACAATATAGGTTATGTCAAACGGCAGCCTACTTAAATATGTGTGGCAAGATACATTGGATATCAAAAAAAAAGGTACATGTAATGGTAAGAATAAAAGAATGGGACCACCAGGGGTGCCCACCCTGTCTGCTCCACCTGCGTGCACTATCATGGTTTCAACAACAATTACAGTAAAATTGTTCAGTATATGACTGGCAAATAATTATAAAAGAACATATGTATCCAATCTGTGTATTGTACCATATAAATATATAAAAAAAAAACAAGATTTACTCTGAAATAAAAACAAACAAGGTTCATTTGGCATTACAAATTTTATTTCATAAAAACCATCGATGGCATTAACAGTTGTTTGAACAAAACCTTAGTAAATTAAGGTAAAAAACCTAGAAGAAGTCCCTTGTTTGTAGATGCATTCGGAGAGTCTTATACAATGTGTACATCACTCTAAAACTCTAACAACTAGGCGGCCATCTTGGCACACTAATTAACCATCGGGCGGTACTATTTCATAAGAATTTTTAATTAACCTAAGTTTAGTAATTATAACTGCCTCATACTACACTGTCATCTTGAGAGCTTTAATCTAGTGAATTATCATGAAGGCTTCATATGCTAAATTTTAGTCTGTCATGATCGCTTATAACCTATATTAACACTGGTTGTATTGATCTATTGCTGAGAACTTTGGTGTGGTGAGTTGCCACCAGGTGGACACACTTTCTATGTATATACCAGTATTTACATCTTCCTCTCCATCTGATCACTTGAGCGATAATAACACTCACTAATAGTACTCCTAGTCATGTTAAATCCCAGGTATATTGTAGTATCTGTTGAGAGTTTATATTACAAGTTGACTAGCTTAGAGTATACAAAAGCCAAATTGAAGTTGTGTTTTAGCTATAAAAAAAATACAACTGGGTGTAGAGCTTTGTGTTTTATATAACATATGAAGAGTGCCAGATTGTACACAACATTCCGCTCTACCTGTCAGCATCAAAGTAGCATTAAAATATTCAATAATAACATTTACATTAACAGCATCACTATCTTACACTTCCTCTCTCAAACCTTGTACAAGTATGTTACTCTATAAACTACTAGCACGGCTACTCCGTACCCATGAAGGAAAAAAATCACTTATCCATTCTGGTTACAATGCTAGAATGCAAATATGAAATAAAAAGCTGGTGTACTTATTTACAGTGTTTAGGTCTACTGGCTGAAGAAACAATTTGTATGTGATGGCATAGTTGGTTAGATATCTACTAGATGGCGTACTGCGTGCATTCATGTGGCACCAGGTAGCCACCATGGAGGGCAGGCAGAGGTTAGGGTCATGTGTGTGCGTGACACACAGCCACTGTCCACAACACCAGTGGCGACCCCTGGTAGACTCGTCTGCATGTCACGTGCAGGAGGGAGAGTGTCTGCGTGCAGCCTCTCCTCTAACTAGCAGCCGAAGTTTCTACTCTTGGATTGTTTCAGAATCAGGTAATTACAAGTTTACGCTTATACAATCATGTTGGCATGCAGGCGATGCTCAGAGTCAGCTGTCAGACTTCACTGGATGCAGACACCAAATGCACACTTCAGCAAGCACAACATGAGGTGCAGGACAAACCACTCATCACCATCAACATGCAACAAAATTACCACCAGGGGCACTGTTTTGCACACATCTACGATATATCAGATCATACTTTGAAAATCATACTTTACTTTCAAACCAAATAAAGCTGCTCAACAGTCTATATGTATATATAGGTACATGCAATACATTTTTATTCCATATATAGATATAGTCTATATATAGATACACGCAGTACATTATTGCTTTGGTAGTGTCTTTGGAAGATGGTACAACAGCTAAAATTATCTGCGATTCCAATCAAACTTAAAACTGAAGCATTCTAAGATCTAGTGTAAAACACAGGCTAATGTGATATACTGCAAAGACACAAAGAATATAAATGTGTTTGCATCCAGATTAGTTTACCAGCTGGTTACATCAACTTAAAAACGATTAAGATATTAAAAAAAAGGTAAAATCAGATGTGCTAACTCTGCACTTGCATGGCTATAACAATTGAAGTCTAAATCAACTAAATTTAGTCTACATGATGGTTTTTTTTGGCAATTTTCCTATCTTTGTAATTAATGTGACGAGTGGAATGCACCAGCATTGCTCATGGTTGTGGGGGAGGAAGGGAGGGGTGGAGGGGCCCTTGCAACCCCTCCTCTCAGCCTATATATGCTTATGATGCATATGACACAGCCTAGAAGGTTTCAAATCACCAGTGATACTTAGTCCGTTTTATAAGATAATGTGCCCGAGCTGCGGGCTGGCTTAGTTAGCTCAGCATTCATACAAATGCTGCCCTCACATGAAGATGCTCCACTGTTGTCGCTCACAATCTGGCCTCCGAGTCATTGTACCCCCTATACTCTGCGTCATAGGAGGTGGACTTTTTAAGCACTTGCATTCGGAGGTTTTGGAGCGAATGCTGACTGTGTAGCGAGGAAAGACTACGCTTATCAAAGCTGTCAGCATCTAAGCCCATGCGGAAAGCATTAACTACACGAATCTGAAAAATGAGAAAACAGAAAAGAAATAAGATTCACCACACAAAATGACAAAAGTACAACAACATGTAGAACAAATAATGACACAATTTGAGGGTTAGTGAGTTGGGCAACGTAATCCACGGCTCCGTCTCCTGGCATGGCGTGGTGGGGTGCAAAGGTGTGTGGGGACGGTGAAGATTCAGCAGTGACCATGTAGCCTGCATCCACCACAACCTCAAGTTTTCATCTTGTAAAAATTAAAATAAAAAATAAACACGAACTAGCTTTTTTTAAGGCTCAAAACCCTTTTTAAGATTAAAAAATACTGAAGAATTGTCTTTTAAGATTTCAACATACAAATTTCAAACTATTTTTCATTTGATATTTTTTACCAAAATATTTACGTTGGTACAAATTCACAATCAAAATAAGATGAAAACTTGGGTTTTCCTTGTGTTAAATCAGCAGGGTTTCACGGCGAAGCTTGGTGTCAGCAGGTAAAAAAGGGTGGAGGAGTAAAAAGGGGGTTAGGGTGGCGTGTAAAATGATGGCAAAACTTAACTCCATTATACACACACATAATATATAGATATATAGTTATATATGATATTTTATCATCCACCACACAGACACACGGTAGCACATTCATGCGCACTGCTGTCTCTCCTCCAACGCTGACAAAGTATCCTCCTCGTTAACCCTTCAATATGCCAATGTCGACCTGCATTCTAACATTAACCCTTGTAGCGAGTGTTAACCCCTGTTGCAAGTGTTAACCCTTGTTGCAAGTGTTTGAACCTCTCTGGTTTACTAGTTCAATCTGTCTGTGATTAAACTCTTTATGTTGAAGCCACTATAAGCTACAATGAATATCTAATTCTCCAAGTCAGTGTGATTGAATCCATTGTGGTAAGAATAACCCCCTTTGGTGGGGGGTCATATTCAACCTGCATATTGTTCATGAAGATCCATCTCCTAGCCCATTATCCACAATACAGCATTAATTGATTCAGTGGCCAAGCAATCACAGGTAGAAAAACAATACTGATTAAAGATTCTTTACGAAATTGCATGTTAATTAAAGATTCCTACATACATTTTATCATAATTACTCATCACTTATCAACAGTCTTTTACAACAAGTCTATCACATTGTAACTGTCATCACAATATTCCTAATTTCAACTTTTAACACACACAAAAATAAACAATTTAAATTTATCTTTCAATAATGTACATTTTGGAAAATATTTATGTACAGAAATTTTAACGATAGTTCAAACTCTAGATATGCCTAATACCTTACGGTGTGAACATGTTCCCTCAGTTTCCCAATTCTATCAAATAAATGCCCCTCCTGAGCTAGTCACATTCAAAACAGTACACAATCTCATGATGCCTCTGCCAGCAAAAAGCATGTAAGTATTATTAAAATATATTGTCAACCTATTATTGGCTGTCCATCATCACAAGTAGATGCTTTCAATTGTTTCTAAATTTTCATAGCAAGTGAGAAATTTGTCCTCAAGTAGGTTAAATTGATGAAAGTCAGAGGCACATGTTGTACTTTACAGATTCCTCCATCATGCTTCACACACCGGGACATTTACCATCAAGATTGTGACATATCAAATGATACAATAGCTGCTACATGTAGTTCTCCTACAGCTATTGTTTTCACTTGCCACTACCAAGCCGTTACATGCTCAAATTGGCCCCGACCTAAGTTGCCTCTTGTGCAGACATTTGAGTCCTTCTAAACCGTACCGTACGATGTCCCGGTATCCATTAATGTGAACACCACGACGTCGTCCACGTAAACAGCTTTGGAGAACTCAAAATCCTGCACAAGATGGTGTCTACTGTGAGCAAGCATTCTCACCAAACTATGTGTTCACTGAATATGTACAAATAGAACTTTTAATATTTACAGCAAAATACTTTGCCAACACACTGTGTTGATTCTTTACTGCTTGATCTACAGGGTGTTGCTCACTATTTGTCTAGGTCTATTTCTAATTCACAGTAGCTCGGAATCTGTTCCTGCTACCACATTCAAGATCATTGAAAAACATATTTGGTTTTAAGTCACAGTTTTGCACATGATAAAGTTTACTTTAAGAGTTTTGGGATCACATAGTTGAGGCAAGAAGATGCATAAGAGAGAGGCTGGTGAGTCTCTTGCAAGGGTTAGATGGAGGTTTCGTGAGTGATGAGTTTTATGCAGAGGTCCGAGGAGCTGAGCGTACGAGGAGATGGGGTCTTGGATGCGCCATGGAGCAGGACAGCGGGGGTTGTGGCCGTCGAGTCCATCAGCGCCACATTTTCCGCTGACCGGCTCTTACTGCCGAGGCGCAGGTGGTTCTCGTACATGACCATGCCCATGTTTGTATAGGAACCATTTTGTTCCGGAGAAGGCGCCTTACAGCGTTGATCAGGGATGTGAAACTCTTCAGCTAGTGGCCTATGGCCCTGATGACTACGCGAACTACGTATACTGTGTAAACTTTGAAAACTGTGAATGCTACGCTTTTCTTCAAGGTCTTCCAATGTACTCTTAAATGCTTGCACTACTCGCAGCTGTTAAACAGAAAAGCACAAGCAATACCATTAGGGAACTCTGGTTGACTGACTGACAAACCATGTGGCTGCCCTCCCTCTGTCATGCATGGCCGTCGCTATGGTGATAAGTCACATGGTTTGCCTATCAGTTTGGGACACACGATCATGCTCGCTCAGAGACATCTGGTGGAGGATGGTCCAACCAACCAACCAGATGGCCTGGCGATACTACTTTGGTGTGAGCAAGGCTGTACTACATTCTACACAGGCATAGCGCCACCTTGTGTTAAGTGGTGACACCAGGACTATGGCCAGGAGGTGGCGCTACATGTTGTCACATATATCATCCACAAAAGAGAGCTTCCGCTTGGAAACTCCCTTAACAGAATACAGGCACAAACACGCAACCAAAAAAACACAAGACAAAATAACAACAAGATCCCTACACAAAAATACCAACTTGGGGACCATACTAACTGAGAAATACACATCCCAAAGAAAGGTCGGCTATAAATACCAGCACATCATTATATTTTCTGATTATATAACCATGCGTCTCTATCTACGGTAAGCTTTCAGATAATATATTAATTATGCAAAATGACTGTTAACTTGCCAAAAGACATACCATGGTGGCCTGAAATTATGCAACAAGGTCAGGTTAATAGATACCATCAGACTGGATTCTCAGCAGAGACACATAAAGAAAAAACACCTCCTGGGATTCCCACTGTAAGAGCCAAGTTCAAATTCTGAAATTGACCATCTCATTTTCTTGGTGTATTTCTTGTATGATCCCCAAGATTTGTTACCTCAAAAACAACTTTATATAGATATATGTTCTTTTAACTTTATTTTTAGCATAATGAATAAATTATCTTAATTGTAAATATTCATGTAAGTGTTATAGTAAATAAGCTATTATTAGGTTTATCTTAAATCTTGATAATTTAATTTTCCATGGAAAAAGGCATAAATTTCATAAACAGATTCTTTATTTGAGCTTCCTGTTTAATACCTCAATTGGATAAAAAAAAACATTCTTGAAGAAAACATTATATGAACTTAATTGATAAGGTAGTTTGTTGAGTGTCAATGAGGTAACATTGGTAGAATGGACCTAAACTGTTTGAAAGAAACATACAGAAAAGAGATAATATAAAGATCCAAATAAAGACAACATTTTAAATATACCAATATTGACTGTAGAAATGTAAAAAATGTATATCAACATCAAAGATCATAATGTTCAACTCATTGCTTTCGTTAATGAATCAATGTTGAACCCCTGTTTATTCAATATCTCATCTTTTCTTTACCCCCCCCATTCTCGAGGCTTTAAATCTGCTAAACTGGATCTGTGGTCACTTTGTCAATGTGAGAACAGTTTGCGTTGGTGCTAAACTTACCCTATGATATGTTGACTGTGGGAGTGTGCTGGTTAGTCACGGTGGGGAGTGTGCTGCCTCTTACCCAACTGTAGAAAGGGTGCTGCTTACCCTAGCTCAGCATGAACTATGGATCTGCCACCAGGGGGAGTGTGTTATACCACTAACTTACCCAACAACACCAATTAGTTTGAGAGTACGACATTGTGTATAGATTCATATATACGTATATAATACAACGGCCTGCAGGCTGGGGCTTGTTAGTAAAGGAATGATGGAGGGCGCCACCTACCTGATGTTGTAGTCGAGTGAGGCCACGGATCCACAGAATCTGACCGCGGCGGCCCATCTCATCAGTGCCTGTATCGCCCAGCGAGTCAGGCTCATCGTAGGCACGATCCATCTGTTCTATTTCCTGTGGTGTGCTCGCACCCCAGCTAAACAGATGGGGAAGTGTGGCTGTCGGTACTGACGTCACAACCTACAAACGCACATCATTGTCAAAATCCTTCATCCCACACACACATATATAACTACATACTGTTATTCCATACACCTTGTAACATGATGCCTGATCATTATTATTGTGTTTTTTTTTAATATTTAGAAAGTAATTTAAAGTGTAGATGTGCCTCACCTGTCCCCATATTAACTCTCCAGCACCAAACAGTAGGCACCACATCCACTGATGTAAACTAAGTGCTGACGTAGCAAATGCCATGCCTCCAAGCTGAATTATCACAACCTGCAGCAATCAAGGAAACGCGTCAACATAATTCACATAACAGTCATCTCAACAACCTTCCACTTGCTTGGAGATTACTTTTTTCCATCTACTCGTTCTAACCTATTTTAGATCTTGTAGCAACTTTAGTCAGAGGGAGTTTTGTCATCTTAACTTCATCAAAAGTCAAACAGACAACAAAATTTTCTACATTGCAGCTTTACTGAAGGTGGTATAAGGGGTGATAGTTACCCGAGCTACCATTGTATGGATATATGGACAGTTACTTGAGCTACCATTGTATGGATATATGGACAGTTACTTGAGCTACCATTGTATGGATATATGGACAGTTACTTGAGCTACCATTGTATGGATATATGGACAGTTACTTGAGCTACCATTGTATGGATATATGGACAGTTACTTGAGCTACCATTGTGAGAAATATGGAAGAGCGACAGTTACCTGAGCTACCAGTATGGAGATATGGAAGGATCACAGTTACCTGAGCTACCATTGTGCGAGATATGGAAGGGTGCCAGTTACCTGAGCTACCATTGTGTGAGATATGGAAGGGTGCCAGTTACCTGAGCTACCATTGTATGGAGATGAAAGGATCACAGTTACCTGAGCTACCATTGTATGAGATATCGGAGGGCAACAGTTACCTGAGCTACCATTGTATGAGATATCGGAGGGTGCCAGTTACCTGAGCTACCATTGTGTGAGATATGGAAGGGTGCCAGTTACCTGAGCTGCCATTGTATGGAGATGAAAGGATGACAGTTACCTGAGCTGCCATTTTATTGAAATATGGAAGGCAAACAGTTTCCTGAGCTACCATTATATGGAGATCTTAAAGGACAATAGTTACCTGAGCTACCATTGTGAGAAATATGGAAGGGCGACAGTTACCTGAGCTACCAGTATGGAGATATGGAAGGATCACAGTTACCTGAGCTACCATTGTGCGAGATATGGAAGGGTGCCAGTTACCTGAGCTACCATTGTGTGAGATATGGAAGGGTGCCAGTTACCTGAGCTACCATTGTATGGAGATGAAAGGATCACAGTTACCTGAGCTACCATTGTATGAGATATCGGAGGGCAACAGTTACCTGAGCTACCATTGTATGAGATATCGGAGGGTGCCAGTTACCTGAGCTACCATTGTGTGAGATATGGAAGGGTGCCAGTTACCTGAGCTGCCATTGTATGGAGATGAAAGGATGACAGTTACCTGAGCTGCCATTTTATTGAAATATGGAAGGCAAACAGTTTCCTGAGCTACCATTATATGGAGATCTTAAAGGACAATAGTTACCTGAGCTACCATTGTGCCTATCCAGATGCCTATGAAGACAGGGTTGCGATGTAAACCATCAAATACATTACGATGACCATGAATTTTACGAGCATTGATCTCATTGAAGAGAGTCATCATGACGAATGTGTTGAATATGATTGTGAAGTGTTGTGAGGGGGGTGCATGCAGGTCTGCCCCTCGTCCATTGTCTATGTCAAATATTTTCTCTCCTGAAACAAAAAAAAAACAAGAAAAATCTTTACATCATCTGATCTGTTTTTGTCTCCTGTAGTTTAACTTCAATTTCTTTTGTTTTTATGGTGTACACTGCAATGATATTCAAAGGTATAAAAATGCTATTTTCCTCAAATATTTCCCGATGTTTTTAAAGGCGGATATAACATTACACCCTTTTATAACATAATTGTGGCTTCACAAAAACCCAAAACCTTTTAAAGCTTTGTCTGGAGAGCACTGAACAGTTGAAAAAATTAAAAATAAATAAATAAAAAAGAGCGAAAAAAAAAAGGTTCTCACCAGCAAAGAGAAGTGTGAATATGATGGTGAGCTGGTACACTGCATGTCCTAAGATGTTTTTCATCATAGTTCGTGAGATGAGGGGTTTGGTACGACCGTACGGTTTACGTTCAAGCAGCTCTATAGATGGCAGCTCTGTAGCTAATGCTAGTGACGCCAATGTATCCATAATCAAGTTCACCCATAACATCTGAATGGCCTTCAATGGACTATCCTGTAAAGAAACATAGCGTATGTTTTTTTTCCAACTAAGTTAACTGCCAAGATAGGCTTTTGGAAGCTACAGAGATTTTTTCTCCCTATAAAGCATTCCAAAGTGAAGCGGGTTACACGATCACGTCAACAGAGAGTTGTCATGACAATACGTAACAGGACGATAGGAGGAAGACGTACCTTGATGGCGCAAGCTCCGAGGAAGGCCACAATCACAGCCACGATATTCACAGTGAGCTGGAACTGTAGAAACTTGGCGATACTGTCATATACATTGCGTCCCCACATGACAGCCTTGACGATACTGGTGAAGTTGTCATCCGTCAGGATGATGTCTGATGCTTCCTTAGCCACGTCTGTACCTGCTATTCCCTACAATTTAAAGAAAAAATGCTATCAATTTCTTTTAATAAAAGTTTTTTCTCAAATATTCACTAATATATTTCCTATGTTAACACAGTTCAACTTTTAGAGAGATGTTTGATTTGTGATTTTGTCATCAACCGACTGTTTATGATTCCAAGTAAAAATGTCTCAAATATTCACTGATAAATTTTCTCTATTATTCCACTTTTGGAGAGATGTGATGATTTGTGAAAACCTACCATAGCAAATCCCACATCTGCCTTTTTGAGTGCAGGCCCGTCGTTGGTACCATCTCCTGTCACGGCGACTACCTCCCTGTTGGCTGTCAGCCGACTGTCTATGATTCCCTTCACTAAAGTGTACTTATCTGTCGGTGATGAGCGTGCCAACACTCGCAATTTGGGCCACACTGCATCTAAATGGGACTGTGACACCTGCAAAACACATAACAAATATACTCCAATGTTAAAAGTCTGATAAAAAAAACAACAAAAAACCACTTAATGAATTTTCTTATTTCTAGTGCAGTGGATCTGAAGCCTTGCCAAGCACGCACACACTCAATTTTCGCCAATTTATATGTGCAACTGATCATGAAGGATTTGTAATCTTGCTTCGATCACTCTTAGTTTTTCTGTAATATTCTGGGAATGATTAAAGTAGGAAAGCTCGTTTCTTAGAAGCTAAAAGCAATGGAAACAAGTGTTAAAATCCTACGTGATCAGAGAGTCCTCGGCTACAAAGAGACAAAACAGGTCGGTAAAATGAATGGCCAGGCATCTATCTGGTGCGTGGCATAAGATCTGATATCATTTAATCAAAATTAGAAATAAACACCTGGCAAGAGTGATATGCAAGCTACTAGTATCACAAAACAAGCATGCTCCAACCCCCCTTTCCCTCCCCCCATGGATATTTGCCCCAATGCACACACAATGAAGCCAGTGACAATCTGGGAAGATACATGACTCAAGCAAAGGTCAGTAGGTCGCCCAGCTGTGGCATGATTGCTTATCGTTTTATGGCAGGCTGCAAAAATGGCCAGCAGCAGCTCATGCTTGTTGAGTCAGATGCTATTTTGATCACTCATGATTTAGAAGTAGGTCAGTAGGTCAGTCATCTGATGCATGGCAGACTGAATTGCCTAAGGCAGCTGTACAAAATAAACATATCAGGATGGATGTGACCCTTTTAAAATCCTCCACAGACTTTCTTGCTCAGGGGACAAAAAAGATTTATTCACAAAACTCAATTTTCACTTTGTTCTTTTTTGTAGGGGAGAAATAAAAGGATTGTTCTTTTTTTGTTGGGGAGGGAAGGGGAAATAAAAGGAAATAAAAATATTTGAGGATGGTGATATGTGCAACTTACTTGACCATTGCTATCGTGAATTCTCCTATTGAATTCTTTGCCCTCTATAACGAGGAAATCTTCTGATGGTTTGATGATCCCACATTTGGTGGCTATGGAGCGTGCTGTGTTGATATTGTCTCCAGTCACCATACGCACTGTGATGCCGGCCTTCTGGCATTGCCTGATGGCTGCAGGCACCTGTGTTCAAATTTATAAATGGTTATTTGAATAAGTAAAATTGAACAATATTATAAAGTATTCTACTTTCCATAAATTTTATTTTGACAAAAAGGGAACATGAATCATACAGGGAAAGCACTTTGTACAGTACACACAAGGAGATTCTATACAGTTTAAACAGAACATGTTGGGAGAATGTATTATACAGTATAGACAGGGAGAGTGCATTATACAGTATGTACAGGGAGATTATATCATACATAACAAACAGGGAGTGGGCATTATACAGGTTATACAGGGAGAATGTATTATACAGTATAGTCAGGGAGAGTGCATTATACAGTATGTACAGGGAGATTATATCACACATAACAGACAGGGAGTGGGCATTATACAGGTTATACAGGGAGAATGTATTATACAGTATATACAGGGAGAGTGCATTATAAATCCCAGGCAAGGAGAGCACGTACCTCGTTTCTGACGGGATCCTCAATTCCTACCACACACAGGGCAGTGAGGTTTGACACTATGTAATCCTCATCATCCCAGTTTGGCTCCACATCCATGCGCTCTCCATTTTCTGCACACTCCCCTAAAACATCAAGGTTACACGAACATCAGATATATGCAAGAAATTTTTTCAAACAATCGCTTTTTATTTGCGTAAATTTTATGAAAATTATATTTCAGTGGATGAATTGGGCATTCAGGATATGGAGCTGAAATAGTCTAAAAGTGACTGACCTGGTATGAAGTCCTTGTATGCCACGCATATTGTCCTCAGTCCGTCGCAGGCCATGGGCTCGATTATGTTGGTCACCATCGCCTCCTGGTCCCGGGAAGAGAATGGCCGGGGTTTGTCATCTTTGCCAACGATCCACGCGCACTTCTTGAGGACGATCTCCGATGCTCCTTTGGTGAAGAGCCTGTAGCCTCCCTCGGGTCTGCGGACCACGGTTGACATTGACTTTCTCACCGAGTTGAATGTGTACACCTTATAGAGCTTGTCCTCCGGCATCTCCTCGCGAATTGTCTCGTAATCCTTGCCCAACTCTAACACGAAGCCCAGCAGAGCACACTCCGTCTTGTTGCCAATCTGCCGCGGGAGACCGCCTTGTTCCTCTGGTGACTGAAACATCAAGGTCAAATCAAATAAAGGTCAAATCAAATAAAGGTCAAGTAATATAACGTATACATGGGAAAAACGTCCTTGATCCTAGCATGCAAAACTCCACCTACCATGAGCCGTGAAGTGTAGCCACTGTTGATGGATATTGACTTGATGATCAAATCACCAAGCATTGCAGGGAGCTCACTAAATCTTGGCGCCTGCTTGTAATGAGTACCTGCAAACAAGCAATAAATTTACTTTACCAGCTCTAGTGCAAGTATCTAAAAATACCTTTTATACAAAATCATCAAAATATATTCAGCAATAAAATTATAATACAGGTGTACAATTATTTTATGAAAAGCCTGAAGTCTTTGCATTCAGTTTTTGTCCTGAACCAAAACTTTTCAACGATCTCCATATTAGCTGGCATTAGAGGATGCTGAATGGTAAATGATAAGTTGGACTCGTACCTCCTACGTAACTTTGTACAACGGTCATTCTGTTGGTGGTGAGGGTACCCGTTTTATCCGAGCAGATGGCAGTTGCATTACCCATCGTCTCACAGGCATCTAAATGTCGCACTAAGTTGTTGTCGTGCATCATTTTCTGTTTGCAAGAAAAGTACATTTTTAATCTACATGTGAAATAATCTGACTTGTTATGGGGTAATTGCATATGTTGTGTTTAACATAGTAGAACATGAGAATGTGAGTGCCAGTGTTATGTGTAACATAATAAAACCTGGAGCATTTACTCAAAGTATGCTATTACCAGTGTTATGTTTAACATATTAAAACAGGAGTATGTATTCTGAGTATTCAAGGGTTAGTCAGTACTTACTCTAACTGAGTATGCGAGCGCCAGTGTTACAGCCAATGGAAGACCTTCGGGTACAGCAACGACCAGCACGGTCACACCAATGATGAAGAACTTAACAAAGTGCTGGAAATACTTCATCTTCCAGGGATGGCCATATATAACAAACTCCTCCACGCAGAAGCGAATGATGAGGATGACCACAGTTAACACAGCTACTGCTGTACCTAAAATCAAACATGTCCCAAATGTCAAGGTCAAATTATTAACTAGACCGCCTCCAAAGAGAGTGATAGAACAAGCCTGAAGTCAGGCAGCCGCTTTTAAAGTTTTCTATAAAGTTTTCCTATATGAGTGCAGTGGCTAGATTTAAGTGAATTTTTCCCTTCAAAAATACCTTCAAAGCCAATTTGGATAGTGAACAAATTGGCTTTGAGTTAAGTTTTTAGAACCTATAAACATTATAACTTTGGATTGTGAATTAAGCCTTTTGAACCTTTTAAACACAGCCACTTTGGATTGTGAGTTAGTGTATCCTTTGGGCCCTACCTGCATAGCCAATTTGGATGGCAAGTTTGGTGAGTTTGGCCTGTAGAACAGACTTCTCCTTGCGCCCAGATCCCCCTGATTGCGGCTTCTTCTCTTCCTCTTCCTCCGGCTGCCCCGTCTTCACCTTGACGTCGTCCGAGCACAGCGGCTGGGTTGCACCGTCAGCGTTGGAAGAATTAGGGTTGCCTTTGTAGATGGGACCAGCTCCTACTTCTGTTTCTGTAAACATAGATAACAGCAATATAACAAAGGAGAAAAAACCCAAAATAAATTAAGCACATCAAAATAAGTGTCCAGATTTTTTTGCTTATTTCCTTATGTTCTTCCAAATACTGTCCAACTGGAATTGTATTTTAAAATTATATTATTTCGACCGTAGTTATTTAACCAAAAGTAGATTTTTAAATGGATAACATAAATGCAAAGATCTGTAGAATAAAATTGGATGTGTTTGAATTAAATAATGCAAGAAAAAAATTGACCAAATGGAGTTGGTTCATTTTAATGTAAAAGAGAATGTTAGAAGAGAATTATTCAGATCAAATCATATTATATCAAACTTTAGTAATTTAACCGAAAAAATATTATAAAATAGAATATATTGATGCAAATATTTGAAGAATAAAATTTGATGTGTTTGAAATATATTATGCAAGAAAAAAATTTGACCAAATTTTAATATAAAAAAGAATGGCAGAAGAGAATTATTCAGATCAAATACATAACACTCATTGCCTACAATGGCTTAATTTAATAATTTATCACTCACGTATAACAAATGTTCTCTTCTTTAGCAGGCAAAAGCCATTTGGTATCAGATCAGATATTTAGAATATGAGTGACAAAAATTATCAAAGTTGCATAAATTGGAATATCTTGTCAACGTGTGCATCTTGCAAAGATATATGGAATGTTGTTTGTTCTAAAATTTATCAGTGTAAAATGAGCATTACTCAAAAACCAAAAAAACATGTTAGCTACTTTAGGAGACTATCAGCTGTGTAACATGACGGCCACTAGAGGACTCTACCAGCTGTGTAACATGACGGCCACTAGAGGACTCTACCAGCCATGCGACATGACGGCCACTAGAGGACTCTACCAGCTGTGTAACATGACGGCCACTAGAGGACTCTACCAGCTGTGCGACATGCTGGCCACCAGAGGACTCTACCAGCTGTGTAACATGACAGCCACTAGAGGACTCTACCAGCTGTGTAACATACTGGCCACCAGAGGACTCTACCAGCAACAAAATCTATATGAAGCATTACAAGATTTATTTCAGAGGTAGAATTATGCTAAAAGTAAACTAACCCTGGCAACATTACCACAGATAATAGTACATAAAGTGAGCGACAAGAAAGCTATGGGCCACATGAAAATTTTGATTCCATTTGTCAATTGATTGGCGATGCTTGTCACACTATGAGGCCTTCTTGACAAGTTCATGCGTCAGATATGACACTTAATAATATTTTTGAAAGTGCGTGCAGAAAAAGGGATCTGAAAATGGAATCATATCTCTCATGTCTTCTCCAGCCCCCTTGCTGCTCACTGAACAGGAAAATATAACACTTATTTTCTTTGTTAAATTTAATCAGTTAAATGTAGAGCTGTGTTTCTCGCACTAATTGAGAATGAAGGCAAAATAATGTCCCATCAAAACTGCTTGTATACATTAAAGCAAAAAAACAGGCATACTATACACAATAATCCAACTGGTAGAACAATAGTCAACAATAAAATAAAAAAATATAAATCTACAACATTAATATTACATACAACTTTAATGATGACAACAAAGAAGGTCCAGATCCAATTGTGTTTCAAATTGTTGGATTTTGATATTGTCCAATCAAAGCAAATCCAACTTGACTATTCCTATTACTTATGAATCTTTTTATGCTATGAGGTGCCATACAAGGGCTGCAATAGCTTTCAAAAATATGCCATTTTTTGCACACATCTCAATCCTAAATTTCCCAAGATATTCATCTGCTGGGGCTGCCAGGTTAGTGCTTAACCCCTCTCAGCAAAGGTGTGATAATCCAGCTGTCTGTTGTCACACTCATTGCACATGAACGCATTTGTGTAGATTTTATTTTACACATATGAATATTAATGAGGAGCTGGAATTGCTTGGGAAAAAGAGGTCACTATATCAGTCCCTTTCCACAAGAGGCCAGAGAGGCTCAATCAAAAATCTGACCATTTGTGGTTTTTTTCTCTTTCTCTTCATCAACTGGTTATAGTTACCGGGGCAATATATAGCCCTCACTATGTGTCAGGTAAATATAATTCTTGACTGAGACATACTTGAAGAGGACAACCAAAAAGAAAGGAAAAATAAAACAATCCATGAAGGAAGACATCAAACCACAGAAGCAATGTACACTGCTTAGATGCCAACACCACCTAGTGGTCAGTTATAACACTAGTTTTCCACAGACCAGACAATACGCATTGTACAGGAATTCCATGACCTTGGTTACCAAACCAGGTCACTCAGCATCAATGCTTGGCACTTGAGGAACACAGAAGAGATTCAAAATATTGAGACTTCGAGAAAGCCATAAATTTATGAATGTGAATACATATATATACACATGTGTGAAAAATACCACGAACAGGAAAACATGCAAAATAATAAGCGGGGTACAACAGCTAGCAATCAGGCTCTGTTTGGAAAGAAACCCACCACGTTTTGCATCAACCTCGCTAGGAAGAACTACAGAGAAAGTAAAAGTAAAAACTGGGCTAATATTACTAATATCATTGTAAGCTGAAGTTTATAGTGGGTATTCATGATTGTAATAAGGTTTAATCTCAGCTTTGTTCTGTAGTTTATATAAACCTTTGTTCATACAAATAATGTCTTGTGTGCTGAAAGGAACATATGACCTTTAGGACATTTTTTTCTTTTTATAGTGTTTAAAATATGTTGATTTAAAGTGAGTTATTTTTCAGATACTTCATAACATACATATATTTAAGATACAATAAAGAATCAATTGTGTGGTGCTTAATCTCTTAATAAATTGTCCTTTATCATTATCAAAATACATTTTCCTAACCTGTCATGAGAAAGAGACACACAGGTAGGTGCTCAATGTCAAACTGTGCAGAAATTGAAAAATCGGAATGAAGTACTCAATGGAATTGATAAAAATATGTAGAAAAAAAGATTTTCAAGTGTAAATCTGTGTCGGTTGATCACATTGTGATGGTGCTGGGATGACATCCAATGTATTACATATAACATTCATGATTTCTTGTGATAAATCTACATTTATTCTATGTTGTTCAATCACTGGAATTTGTTAATTTATCAAAATGATGTAAGAATACAAGTTTTTGTTGTTGTTGTTTGTTTATTTTATCTCTTTTCTTTTTTTTCATAAACATGAGTAATTTTCAGCATTTCTGATCACTTCTTTTGCAGGACTGTTTCAGTATAAGTTGAATATACTAAAATGATAATTTTGTCTCTTAATGATTATCAACTAAATAAACAATGAGTTGGCTCAATTCAGCATTGCCAAAACTACAAATTATATTTTCGCCCTCAATAATTCAAACAAGCACAATACCAAACAAGTAAATAGGTAAAATGTTAGACCTAAATGATTATGCAAATCAAGTCTACAAATCTGACAGGATGACATCCTAACATATACTGCGCAGCCTGACACTACACTAAGACTTCATCCAAATAAAGATCATTTCTAAGTAGAAACTAATTGATTACAAGATGATTTGTTGGTAAATGCCACCAGGTGGCACTAGTTAATAGAACACTTACGTGGAGTGGTAGGCTGTTGCCCTGCTAGCATAAATTCACACAAGAAAATGTCAGGTTAGAAAGAGAAGTCATCTTCATGCAAAGGTACTGTTAATATGATGATGTATTAAATTAAAATCTTATTTATTTCTATGAGATAAATATCTTATCAAATAAATAACTACTGTGATATAAGTCCTGGAGTGGCATTAATCAAAACTTGGGGATTCATAAGAGAAAAGGCCTGCAGTAGTATTCACTTGGGAGTCAAACCTGGAAGATCATGTCCAGAGGGTTAATAACGACATGGAAAAGTGCACAGAGGGTTAATATAGCAAGGCACGGAGAAGTAGACAAAGGGTTAAAATAGAAACTGAAGAGAACAAAAAGGGATAAAATAGATAGATATGGAAAAGTACATAGAGGGTTAATATAGATAGATATGGAAGGTTAGCAAAGACAGATAGGGAAGAATGTGTAGAGAGTATAGATAGATGAGCATTGAAGAGTGCACAGAGGGTTAACAAAGATAAACATAAAAGAATGTATGACCAGAGAGACGTAGAAGGGAATCTAGGGTTAACATACAGATGGATATGATACTATTGTCACTATAAAGGTTTTTTTTCAGATTGGCCCATCACAGGATAAAAAATATTACAGATTGGACTTTTAGGAGGGTAAAAGGTTAAGAAAAATGGATCTGTGGGGTTGTAAATGATTGAATAAAAGATTGGATAAAGGAATAATTTTATTCAACTTTTTTACTTTCTGCAGTTCATAGGCAATAAATATATAAATTGAGATTATTAAACACCGAGTCTTCTTGCCAGAGGAGACATATTTCATGCTAATGCAGATTTCAAATTGTGCCCCCATAAAAGCTTGGCCGATCTCAAAGTGTAAAGGGTTAGTAAAAATTAACATGTGGAGGTATAATAATGGGTTAATGGACATGGATATGAATGTTCAAAATGTTAAAATAAACGGGCAAAGGTATTATGGGTCAATATAGATGGGAAGGTGGAAGTATCAAGGGTTAATATAGATGGACATGTAAATGGTTAACAGAAATGGACATATGGGAGTATAATGGGTTAATATAGATGGGCATATGGAACTGTGTGTAAATGGTTAACAGAAATGGACATATGGGAGTATAATGGGTTAATATAGATGGAACTGCTGGAATGGATGTAAAAAAGTAAAACAAACAGACATGTTGGAATATTTCATGGGTTAATACAGATGGGCAACAGAGGGTTAATATCACCGAGGGGAAGACACCTACCATCATTGCCATCATTGTTCTTGACATCATTCTTCTCCTTGGCTGTATCAGCAGCTCCGAGCAGAGCGAAGATGATGCCAGCCTGGGAGTTGACACCCACTGCTGTAACAACAATCTTGCCACTCCCCTCCATAACATGGGTCCCTGCAAAACACCACCATGCCACATCATTAGCAAATTATCCTCACCTATACCTGTGCAGGAGTGCACATCATTTTTTTGGCAGATTTATTATTCTATACTAAACTAGATTGGTCACCATGTTCCCCCATAAGGACCAGTTGTTAATCCGTCTCCCAGGAACCAGGTGATATCCCATGTCCCCCCACAAGGACCAGTTTTTAACCCATGTCCCCCCACAAGGACCAGTTGTTAATCCCTCTCCCAGGAACCAGGTGATAACCCATGTCCCCCCCCCCCCCCACAAGGACCAGTTGTTAACCCATCTCCCCTCTCCCAGGAACCAGGTGATAACCCATGTCCCCCCACAAGGACCAGTTGTTAACCCTCTCCCAGGAACCAGGTGATAACCCATGTCCCCCCACAAGGACCAGTTGTTAACCCATCTCCCCCTCCCCAAGAACCAGGTGATAACCCATGCCCCCCCACAAGGACCAGTTGTTAACCCTCTCCCCCTCCCCCAAGAACCAGGTGATAACCCATGTCCCCCCCCCCCCACAAGGACCAGTTGTTAACCCATCTCCCCCTCCCCCAAGAACCAGGTGATAACCCATGTCCCCCCCCCCACAAGGACCAGTTGTTAACCCTCTCCCCCTCCCCCAAGAACCAGGTGATAACCCATGCCCCCCCCACAAGGACCAGTTGTTAACCCTCTCCCCCTCCCCAAGAACCAGGTGATAACCCATGTCCCCCCCACAAGGACCAGTTGTTAACCCATCTCCCCCTCCCCCAAGAACCAGGTGATAACCCATGTCCCCCCCCCCCCCACAAGGACCAGTTGTTAACCCTCTCCCCCTCCCCCAAGAACCAGGTGATAACCCATGTCCCCCCCCCCCCACAAGGACCAGTTGTTAACCCTCTCCCCCTCCCCAAGAACCAGGTGATAACCCATGTTCCCCCACAAGGACCAGTTGTTAACCCTCTCCCCATCCCCCTCCCCCTAAGAACCAGGCAATAACCCTTGTCCCCCCCCCACAAAGACCAGTTTTTAACCCTCTCCCCCTCCCCCAAGAACCAGGCAATAATAACCCTTGTCCCCCCACAAAGACCAGTTTTTAACCCCTCTCCCAAGAACCAGGTGATTGCCGATGTCCCCCCACAAGGACCAGTTGTTAACCTTCTCCCCCTCCCCCAAGAACCAGGCAATAACCCTTGTCCCCCTCACAAAGACCAGTTTTTAACCCCTCTCCCAAGAACCAGGTGATAACCCACAACCCTTTCCCTACCAGAATCCCTGACGGCATTTATGGCATTAACCCCTCCCTCACATGTCTCTATTTTGATCCAGATTGGACATTAAATATGTTTTTTAAATATGTTTTTTTATTCTCTGACCTTAAAAATGTAGGTGAAGGCTGGGGTTGGAAGTTTATTAGTCTAAGTGAATCTGATTCTTGCATTAACACATTTTACTTCTTGCGCTAACCGATCACTCAGAGATAAAATATGATTTATTCCTTTATTTCATGTTAAAATTTAACAAAATATTTTACCTGAGAGGACCATGGGGTCAATAACTTCTCCTTTCTTGACATGGTCAGATTCTCCCGTCAGCGAACTCTCATCTACTTTAAGGTCATTACTCTGTATAATTACTCCATCTGCAGGTAATAAATCACCTGAAACAAAACAAACAAATGTGAGACTTTGCTGTCCATTAGCCATTGATACATGTCACAAGGTGTACAATCCTGCTATCTGTTGGCACAGTTCAAGCAACAAACCCTCCTGCTCCTTAATAACACAGCCCAGAGTGTACCCTCCTGCTCCTTAATAACACAGCCCAAAGTGTACCCTCCTGCTCCTTAATAACACAGCCCAAAGTGTACCCTCCTTCTCCTTAATAATACAGCCCAAAGTGTACCCTCCTGCTCCTTAATAACACAGCCCACAAAGTGTACCCTCCTGCTCCTTAATAATACAGACCACAAAGTGTACCCTCCTGCTCCTTAATAACATAGCCCAAAGTGTACCCTTCTTATTAATGCCACATGCCACAAGGTGTACCCTCCTGCTCTCCATTAACACAGGCCACAAAGTGTACCCTTCTTATTAATGCCACATGCCACAAGGTGTACCCTCCTGCTCTCCATTAACACAGGCCACAAAGTGTACCCTCCTGCTCTCCATTAACACAGCCCACAAAGTCAGTGATGAAAGTCAGCATTCGGGAAAAAACTGAAACCCTTAAAAAATTAACCTGAAGATACCCCTACCTCCTTTCAGAAATGTCATTTTTGGATGGAGTTCAGACCATTTTGAATTTCACATTTGAAGAAAAAACCTGAATTCAGGTTATTTCCTGAAGACTTTCATCACTGACAAAGTGTATCCTCCTGCTCTCCATTAGCACAGCCCATGAAGTGTACCCTCCTGCTTTCCATTAACACAGCCCATGAAGTGTACCCTCCTGCTCTCCATTAGCACAGCCCATGAAGTGTACCCTCCTGCTCTCCATTAACACAGCCCATGAAGTGTACCCTCCTGCTCGCCATTAACACAGCCCATGAAGTGTAAGGGCTGAACTAGAGTGGTTGTTTTATATGGTTTTCAAGGCTGAAATAGAGTGGTTATTTTATATGGGTTTCGGGACTGAACTAGAGTGGTTGTTTTATACTGGTTTCAGAGTGAACTAGAGTGGTTATATATAAAGGTTTCAGGGCTGAACTAGAGTGGTTGTTTTATATCAGTTTCAGGGCTGAACTAGAGTGGTTGTTTTATATCAGTTTCAAGGCAGAACTAGAGTGGTTGTTTTATATCAGTTTCAGGGCAGAACTAGAGTGGTTGTTTTATATCAGTTTCAGGGCAGAACTAGAGTGGTTGTTTTATATCAGTTTCAGGGCTGAACTAGAGTGGTTGTTTTATATCAGTTTCAGAGCAGAACTAGAGTGGTTGTTTTATATCGGTTTCAGAGTGAACTAGAGTGGTTGTTTTATATCAGTTTCAGGGCTGAACTAGAGTGGTTGTTTTATATCAGTTTCAGGGCAGAACTAGAGTGGTTGTTTTATATCGGTTTCAGAGTGAACTAGAGTGGTTGTTTTATATCAGTTTCAGGGCAGAACTAGAGTGGTTGTTTTATATCAGTTTCAGGGCTTAACTAGAGTGGTTGTTTTATATCGGTTTCAGGGCTGAACTAGAGTGGTTAGTTTTATATCAGTTTCAGGGCTGAACTAGAGTGGTTGTTTTATATCAGTTTCAGGGCAGAACTAGAGTGGTTGTTTTATACTGGTTTCAGAGTGAACTAAAGTGGTTATTTATAAAGGTTTCAGGGCTGAACCAGAGTGATTATACTGCCCAGGTTTCTCAGCTGACATGAGTCTGCGGTGGCATACAGTGGCAGGCCTAGCTGGGGAGTGGGAGGCTGGCGGCAGCGATCGTGGCTGAGACTGGGATCAATAACGGAGGATGTGATGCCAGTCATTCTCACGATACACGACCAAGGCATTCCATTGTGGCATAACCATTTCTAGGTGAACCACATTTATGACAAAAAAACGTCCTTGATTTGGAATCTTGAAAAACACAACATAGGTTTCGGGTCATTTGTGTCAAATAATTATGACACAATTCTGTTGAATATAGTGTACTTTTCGTCTCCCCATGTACTAGAGTTTGTCATGGCTTACGATTAGGCTATCATGTCTCAAGCTGTTCTGTAAGCTTGTGAATTTGCCGTCATGCACGGAAAACCTGTGAATAGACTGAGTTGTCTTATACCTGTGCTTGTAATAGTTTGTGAATATACTATCATGTCTTATTCCTGTGCTTGTAATAGTTTGTGAATATACTATCATGTCTTATTCCTGTGCTCTGATAGGCTACCATGTCTTATACCTGTGCTCTGAAAGGCTATCATGTCTTATTCCTGTGCTCTGATAGGCTATCATGTCTTATTCCTGTGCTCTGATAGGCTATCATGTCTTATTCCTGTGCTCTGATAGGCTATCATGTCTTATTCCTGTGCTCTGATAGGCTATCATGTCTTATTCCTGTGCTCTGATAGGCTATCATGTCTTATTCCTGTGCTCTGATAGGCTACCATGTCTTATACCTGTACTCTGAAAGGCTACCATGTCTTATACCTGTGCTCTGATATACTACCATGTCTTATACCTGTGCTCTGATATACTACCATGTCTTATACCTGTGCTCTGATAGGCTACCATGTCTTATACCTGTGCTCTGATAGGCTACCATGTCTTATACCTGTGCTCTGATATACTACCATGTCTTATACCTGTGCTCTGATGGGCTACCATGTATTATACCTGTGCTCTGATATACTACCATGTCTTATACCTGTGCTCTGATATACTACCATGTCTTATACCTGTGCTCTGATATACTACAATGTCTTATACCTGTGCTCTGATAGGCTACCATGTCTTATACCTGTGCTCTGATAGGCTACCAAGTATTATACCTGTGCTCTGATAGGCTACCATGTAATATACCTGTGTTCTGATAGGCTACCATGTAATATACCTGTGCTCTGATGGGCTACCATGTATTATACCTGTGCTCTGATATACTATCATGTCTTATACCTGTGCTCTGATATACTATCATGTCTTATACCTGTGCTCTGATATACTATCATGTCTCATACCTGTGCTCTGATATACTACCATGTCTTATACCTGTGCTCTGATATACTACCATGTCTTATACCTGTGCTCTGATTGTTCTAGTCTACTGCTATGATATAAGGCTTAAATATTAATGCAACTTATGACGACTCTCCTCATAATATGGTTAATTCCTCATCACCTGTCTGGTAATGATGTTCCCGACACAGGAAGGCTGCCCATTTTGGGTGTCCCGATCCCGAGGGAGCTCTTATTATATTTGTACAGGAATATGTAGCATGTTTGACCTCTTTCTGAGACGGCCTTGGGTTGCCATATAAATATCCACCTTCTCTTGCTTCACCGCCTCCAATTTCCTAGCAAAATCTATAGCTCTATATTTGTCTTGGCATACATATTGAATTTGCCTAACAGGAGAGTTATTCTGGCACTTTGCCAACTTCCTCCTTGCTTCCGTTAATAAGAATTTCACACCTTGACCTCAGCTTGCATAACTTGAACATCTCCAAGACAGGGGTATCAATTGTTGTTTTATTCAAAATGTTTGCACCTGCTGTAAATTTCAACTTTGAATGTATTCATATAAATTGATTTGGAGCATGGCACTTGTCCAGCTCAGTGAGATATCTAAACATAAGCAAAAGAGCCACAGTTAGGGCCACCTGTCATAGAGAACGACTGAGAAGGGTGCCAAGAGTACAATAATAGGAGGCCTATCATAGAGAGTATGTGAGCAGTGCCAAGAGTACAATAGTAGGAGGCCTATCATAGAGAGTGTGTGAGCAGTGCCAAGAGGACAATAGCAGGCGGCCTATCATAGAGAGTATGTGAGCAGTGCCAAGAGTACAATAGTAGGAGGTCTATCATAGAGAGTATGCGAGCAGTGCCAAGAGTACAATAGTAGGAGGCCTATCATAGAGAGTGTGTGAGTAGTGCCAAGAGTACAATAATAGGAGGCCTATCAGAGAGTATGCGAGCAGTGCCAAGAGTACAATAGTAGGAGGCCTATCATAGAGAGTGTGTGAGCAGTGCCAAGAGTACAATAATAGGAGGCCTATCATAGAGAGTATGCGAGCAGTGCCAAGAGTACAATAGTAGGAGGCCTATCATAGAGAGTGTGTGAGCAGTGCCAAGAGTACAATAATAGGAGGCCTATCATAGAGAGTATGCGAGCAGTGCCAAGAGTACAATAGTAGGAGGCCTATCATAGAGAGTATGCGAGCAGTGCCAAGAGTACAATAGTAGGAGGCCTATCATAGAGTGTGTGAGCAGTGCCAAGAGTACAATAGTAGGAGGCCTATCATAGAGAGTATGTGAGCAGTGCCAAGAGTACAATAGTAGGAGGCCTATCATAGAGAGTATGCGAGCAGTGCCAAGAGTACAATAGTAGGAGGCCTATCATAGAGAGTATGTGAGCAGTGCCAAGAGTACAATAGTAGGAGGCCTATCATAGAGAGTATGCGAGCAGTGTCAAGAGTACAATAGTAGGAGGCCTATCATTGGGAGTGTGTGAGCAGTGCCAAGAGTACAATAGTAGGAGGCCTATCATAGAAAGTGTGTGAGCAGTGCCAAGAGTACAATAATAGGAGGCCTATCATAGAAAGTGTGTGAGCAGTGCCAAGAGTACAATAATAGGAGGCCTATCATAGAGAGTGTGTGAGCAGTGCCAAGAGTACAATAGTAGGAGGCCTATCATAGAGAGTGTGTGAGCAGTGCCAATAGTAAAATAGTAGGAGGCCTATCATAGAGAGTATGCGAGCAGTGCCAAGAGTACAATAGTAGGAGGCCTATCATAGAGAGTGTGTGAGCAGTGCCAAGAGTATAATAGTAGGAGGCCTATCATAGAGAGTGTGTGAGCAGTGCCAAGAGTACAATAGTAGGAGGCCTATCATAGAGAGTATGCGAGCAGTGCCAAGAGTACAATAGTAGGAGGCCTATCATTGGGAGTGTGTGAGCAGTGCCAAGAGTATAATAGTAGGAGGCCTATCATAGAGAGTATGTGAGCAGTGCCAAGAGTACAATAATAGGAGGCATATTATAGAGTGTTAGCAGTGCCAAGAGTACAATAGTAGGAGGCCTATCATAGAGAGTATGCGAGCAGTGCCAAGAGTACAATAGTAGGAGGCCTATCATAGAAAGTGTGTGAGCAGTGCCAAGAGTACAATAATAGGAGGCCTATCATAGAAAGTGTGAGCAGTGCCAAGAGTACAATAGTAGGAGGCCTATCATTGGGAGTGTGTGAGCAGTGCCAAGAGTACAATAGTAGGAGGCCTATCATAGAGAGTGTGTGAGCAGTGCCAAGAGTACAATAGTAGGAGGCCTATCATAGAAAGTATGCGAGCAGTGCCAAGAGTACAATAGTAGGAGGCCTATCATAGAGAGTGTGTGAGCAGTGCCAAGAGTATAATAGTAGGAGGCCTATCATAGAGAGTGTGTGAGCAGTGCCAAGAGTACAATAGTAGGAGGCCTATCATAGAGAGTATGCGAGCAGTGCCAAGAGTACAATAGTAGGAGGCCTATCATTGGGAGTGTGTGAGCAGTGCCAAGAGTATAATAGTAGGAGGCCTATCATAGAGAGTATGCGAGCAGTGCCAAGAGTACAATAGTAGGAGGCCTATCATTGGGAGTGTGTTAGCAGTGCCAAGAGTACAATAGTAGGAGGCCTATCATAGAGAGTGTGTGAGCAGTGCCAAGAGTACAATAGTAGGAGGCCTATCATAGAGAGTGTGTGAGCAGTGCCAAGAGTACAATAGTAGGAGGCCTATCATAGAGAGTGTGTGAGCAGTGCCAAGAGTACAATAATAGGAGGCCTATCATAGAGAGTGTGTGAGCAGTGCCAAGAGTACAATAGTAGGAGGCCTATCATAGAGTGTTAGCAGTGCCAAGAGTACAATAGTAGGAGGCCTATCATAGAGTGTGTGAGCAGTGCCAAGAGTACAATAGTAGGAAGCCTATCATAAAGAGTATGTGAGCAATGCCAAGAGTACAATAGTAGGAGGCCTATCATAAAGAGTGTGTGAGCAGTGCCAAGAGTACAATAGTAGGAGGCCTATCATAAAGAGTGTGTGAGCAGTGCCAAGAGTACAATAGTAGGAAGCCTATCATAAAGAGTATGTGAGCAATGCCAAGAGTGTCTCTTTGTTAAGCAATCCTGATGTCTCTCTTTCATCTTATGCCTGACTAACATCTAAATGTCTCTTTGTTTGGCAATCTTAATATCTCTCTACCATCTTGTCCCCTACGAACATCTCACTGCTTCTCTTTGTTTGGCAATTTTGCTGTCTCTCTTTCATCTTGTCCCCTACTAACATCTCACTGCTTCTCTTTGTTTGGCAATTTTGCTGTCTCTCTTTCATCTTGTCCCCTACTAACATCTCACTGCTTCTCTTTGTTTGGCAGCAATTTTGCTGTCTCTCTTTCATCTTGTCCCCTACTAACATCTCACTGCTTCTCTTTGTTTGGCAATTTTGCTGTCTCTCTTTCATCTTGTCCCCTACTAACATCTCACTGCTTCTCTTTGTTTGGCAATTTTGCTGTCTCTCTCCAAGCGAATTCTCTGAATATATATACAATGGAAAAAAAGGAAAAGAATCAATTGGTAACTTACCATATTTAATTTGACATATATCTCCTACTATTATGTCTCCAACGGGTAATTGTATAACTTCTCCTCCTCGAATTGTAGAAAATTTGTGTTCACACTCTATTTTGTTTTGCAGTCCTCTGAACTGTTTTTCTTTCCTCCAGTCATTAAAAGCAGTTACAAAAACTACAACAAATACAGCTACTAAAATGGCGACTCCTTCTATCCAGCCTGCCTCAGATTCTGTGTCATCTCCACCTCCAGTGTAACCTGACAACAAAAACACAGAATTCTAACATTACTCTACATAAATCTAGAAACATGCTGTTATTTGATGAAAGTATATCAGACAATTGACCCATTTCAAGGGTTATAATTATACACATGCCTGCCACAAATCAAATACACTTGTTAAGTACTTTATATGAATATTTGTCTCCATACTTTGGGCTTAACAAACTATAAAAAAGAAGAAATACTGGTCATAGATTGCAGACCCCTGAGCTTATACCAACAATTGAAGGAATAGAAATTTAGGGCCGTTATGCACCAATGGTTTGAGTTTAGTAATGCTATGTTACTTTCTTGTCAAATTATCCTGTTGTGAAGATTTTCAGAGATCGGGTCACATGACCTTGAAGTGTAAGTCAGGGTCACCATTTCGAAACATTGATAAGAGGCATTCATGGTTTAATTCAGGTGTTATCTTTATGTTGACATAGAACATTGACAAGATTTTCAGATTGGGTCAAATGACCTTAAATGTAGGTCAAGGTCATCGATAAACACACCATGATTTTCACATGATATACCATTGGTTGAGAATCAGAACCAAACATTTGACCTCAAATTGCTACATTAACAAGATATTTTAGAAATTAAGTAAAAAAAATAATGCCCCAACACAGAATACCCCTTCAGAATAAATTGCCATGGGGTAAAAAATTTATATATGAGATGTAAGAATTTAAATTTAAGATGTTGTACCTTCTTCCTCTTCTTCCTCTCCTACGGGGTAGAATGACAGTCCCAATGAGATGATGGCGGCGACTATGAGGATGATTAGAGTGACGTCTTGTAAGGCTTCCCATACTAACTGTAGGAAAGACTTTGGTGGTTTGGGAGGTATTACATTCGAACTATATACTTTCACTCGTGCTTCAACATCAGCAGGATTCCCACTTAGACCTGAAATGACAAAAAAACATCCACAAATATAGTCTAGTGTTTGTTATCATAGGCAAGTATCATCATTTAAGCATTCACCTGCTTAGTAAAGTCTCGCTAACAGTGGGACACCTTTAGATTGACAATGGAGTGACAATGGAGTGATTTGGCTTACAGAGCCCTATTTGTCCATTAATGTGTGTCCAATAGTACAACTCTAACACCCTGACAGACCACAATAGAGGTCACCTGGGGGTCAAAAGAGTACAGGCAGTACCAATAACCATGGTCAGTGTGTTTTGGTTGATTTTAGTGAGATAGCTTGCGTGTATCACAGTTTCTTGGCCACATTTCATTGAAGCATACCCCAAACCCCCGTAAAATTGCCTGTGACCTCTGTGATCTCATGAATGCTTTAAGACTCCCTTTCAAAATTGGATAAGAGCTACCTACCATTTGGATCTGTCTAATTGGTGCTCTGGGTAAAATAGCTTAAAATTTGTAAGATTTTTCAGGAGAAAACAAGGTCTAAGGTTTCTTTCACATTCTAACTTGTTATGTTGTGGCTGATATATGAAAGAGGTTGTTTCAATGCCCCCAGTTTGTTGCCCCCTGACATTTACCATAAGGCCCAGCGCCTTCATAAAATTTCTTCAAGGCTACTCCTGATTACAATTTAACATATTTCAGGGTATATCCATGCATAATTTGACATGAGCTAACAATCACATGGTTAAATTTATCAACAACTTTTCCTTATAAAATAACAAAATATAATGAATCATGCACAAAGTACTGTAGAATGTAAACATGTTTTGACATTTCAATCTCTCTGAACTGAGCTAACTGAGTGACTTGGCTGCTGTATAATGTTATCCAAGGAGAGCACTTGTATTTGTTATGGTGTAATAACCTCAAGTTCACCCTGTTTGTTTTCTCAGCTAACAGAAAAACCATCTCAACTGCTGAAGAGTTATTAGCAACAGGGGGGGGGGTCTGTAGGAAGCTATGAACAATAGGAGGGTATGACCAGTGATGTAAACAATAGGAGGGTATGACCAGTACTGTGAACAATAGGAGGGTATGACCAGTGATGTAAACAATAGGAGGGCATGACCAGTGATGTAAACAATAGGAGGGTATGACCAGTACTGTGAACAATAGGAGGGTATGGCCAGTGATGGAAACAATAGGAGGGTATGGCCAGTGATGGAAACAATAGGAGGGTATGACCAGTGATGTAAACAATAGGAGGTATGACCAGTGATGTAAACAACAGGACACATTCTGGATTCCGGACTGGTTGAAATGGACACATTCTGGATTCCAGACTGGTTGAAATGGACACATTCTGTTTTCCAGCCTGGTTGATATGGACACATTCTGTTTTCCAGACTGGTTGATATGGACATTTTCTGGTGTTGATAGAAAAGCCCACTTAGCTTCATTATGATAAACAATGTGATGTAACCAGACTGTCTGTCATGGTCAACCAGGTCTGGACCATCCAGCCACTGCCAATTGTGAGCAGGGGCAGGATTACAATGCAGGCTTGGAAAGGATTGGGCTGGGCTGCAGAGTGGATATTGATTGTATAATTGGATGGTTAATGTGTTGAATGGAGGGCAGGCTGGAGTGTCACCTCCTTGTGTCTGTCACACCACAGTGTCTGTCACACCAGTGTCTGTCACATCTGCATATCTGTCACACCACTGTGTCACATCTTTATCTCTGTCACACCTCTATCTCTATCACCCTTTCGTCTCTGTCAAATCAATGTCATGCTATCACATCTGTTCCTTTACTTATGCATGTGTTTAACAAAATCACGAGATAACAATGTTCTAAAGGGTAAATACACTAAAACAACCTGGGATCTTTGATCCCAAGAAGCCAGTTAACATTAAGAATTCCAGACCCCAAATCTCTGGGATTAAAGGATCATGGTATCACTATTTTTCGTCAGGTGCTAAGACCTGAGGATGAAATGATTTTAGTATTATCAGTGTCTGTTGCTATCCTGGGTTCATCTGTTCTAATTCCTCTGATTCATAACCTGCAATGCATACAGAGTTCTGTTGATCCTGTTTAGGTTTCGGAGCTGTGCTGATTGTTGCTGATGTTATCACTGTCAGCAGACTCAGGTGAGGGAGGGGGGAATCCTGCGGGCACCAATCTACATAATCAGCAAAACACTTTGTTCTTATACCTGAATCATTTGACATCATGGAAAGCAATGGACTTCACTGCTAATTATTTTACTCCACTTGAACTAAACAGGTAATCTTGTTTGCCCTTCTGATAATTTTGGCAAGTGTACTTGTTTATCTACTCCTATGCAGATCAGGATTAGCACTGCCACCTGGTGGTTGTCAGAAGAGGGCATTCTTTTAGTGTTGCCACCTGGTGGGCAAAACTGTAACAATAATCATAGTATTCTAAATATATACCACATGACAGACTAATCAAGACAAACATTTCAAATAACTGTTATATTTGCCTCAGCCAGGCCTCAACACTCACTGATATGAACAAATTTGAACTCAATCTTTGTGTACTTTAACCTTAAGAAAATAATCCTGGGCTTGGCTTTCTGTGTATTTTCATAAAATGTATGATTGTCTACATAAGCCTGGTCTATTTCCTTGTTATACTGCAAGCTAATCATGATACCTATTAACATGTTCAGCAAATAAACTACTAGATTTATTGCATATTCAGTGAACTCTATCTATGTTCCTGTTTGACCACCTACTGGTGGCTCTCCCTGTTGGCCAGATGTAGTGACCTCTATCTGTGTTAATGTCCTGCCACCAACTGGTAACTCTCCGTGGCAAACATTGTGACTGACCTTCATCTGTCGTCAGTTATGTCCTGCCACCAACTGGTAACTCCGTGGTAAACATTTTGACTGACCTTCATCTGTGGTCAGTTATGTTCAGCCACCTACTGGTAACTCTCCGTGGTAAACATTTTGACTGACCTTCATCTGTGGTCAGTTATGTTCTGCCACCTACTGGTGGCTCTCCCTGCTGGGAATACAGTGACCTTTATCTAGGTTGATGTGCAGCCAGACAGATCTTCTCATAAAGCAAACCCCTTCAGGGAGCAGCTTCTTCAACCATTTCCTATTTCCAGATTTATCACTACTCTTTGAAGAACCATCTGGATCAATACTTTCCTCCTTGAAGTTGCTCTGACCACACTTCTCATCCTTTCTGTTAATCATATTGTCTCATCCTGTAGAGTTCCCCCTGACCCTGCCTTGATGACAGATGTTCCCCCTGACCCTGCCTTGTTGACAGATGTTCCCCCTGACCCTGCCCTGATGAGATGTTCCCCCTGACCCTGCCTTGATGAGATGCCCTGTCTTGATGGTAGTTACCCTGCCTTGGTGACAAGATACCCTGCCTTGGTGACAAGATGCCCTGCCTTGATGACGACTGTCCTGCCTTGATCACAGATGCCCTGCCTTGATCACAGATGCCCTGCCTTGATGACAGTTACCCTGCCTTGTAAATGCTTTCCCTGCCTTGATGGCAGTTGCCCTGCCTTGATGGCAGTTGCCCTGCCTTGATGGCAGATGCTCTGCCTTGATGACAGTTGCTCTGCCTTGATGACAGATGTCCTGCCTTGATAATATGCTCTGCCTTGATGATGGTTACCCTGCCTTGATGGCAGTTGCCCTGCCTTGATAAGATGCCCTGCCTTGGTGACGGTTGACCTGCCTTGATGATGGTTGCCCTGCCTTGATGACAGTTTCCCTGCCTTGATGACGGTTGCCCTGCCTTGGTGACACTGCTCTGCCATGTAGCAATGTGCAGCACCAGCGGGATGCGGTCATGATTGATGTCCATTGAGTAGTCCACACAACCCTGGATCTGACCACACGCAAGACAAGAGCCCCACATTAAGGCACTGGCCTTGGTAACACAAAACACACCATTCTGAGGTGGTCACATGAGGCAATATCTCACTCTCACATGGCGTCACACCACCTCAATTGCCATGCGCAACAATTAGTTGCTATCTAGCAGTGAGAAGACAAAATACTTGCTTCTGTGAAAGCAATCAAAAGAGCAAAAAATTGTTTCCTGTATTGCAAGATTACCATAAAACACTGAAAAGCATCATTAGCTCTTATGGAATAATGCTCCAGATCTTGTGGACAAACATCAGTTACAATAGGTAGTGTGTGTTGGGTACAATGATGTTTATAACATGAATTTGATGTATATGACTGTTGATATGGTATAATGAAACATGAAAGGGTGAAATAAATCTCACTGTGTAACATCTCCATAATTGAAGAGAGCAGACACCAAGGTCGTCTTATCTGAAAGTATCCCATACCATATCTTTAACAGTAAAATTTATAAAGCTGTGCAAGACAGTACAGAAAACCTTGACATTTATAGGGTTAGTCACATTTTCGTCCAAGCTGTCAACAAAAAGTAAGAGTTTCAAGGATGCAGCAGACAACCTTGGCCTCAACCTTCGAAGCAAAATAGCCGCTAACTTCCAAAATCACATTCACAGTTTTCCAATTAAAATATTTGCCAGCAACAAACAACTGATTGTGAAGTGTAAGGAGACATGATAAAGGGACTATGGACCTATGCTTGAAGCACACAACCTTGGCATCAACCTTCAAAATAAAATAGCTGCTAACTTCAAAAATCACATTCACAGTTTTTTCAACAAGAGTATTGACTCTAAGTCCCCTGCACTTTGGGCACAATATAAGTTTATGGTCGGCCGGTCGCCATGGCAACAAAAACCAACCAATCACTGCCATACCCTAATCAGATTGGGTAAAGGTCCCCAGGAGTGTATGTGTGCAATATCTAAGCTAAATGTCAAACCATTTTGGCTGTATCATGCACACACGCCAAGTTAGTGATATGGTAACAGACCAATCACAGCCAAAATCTAATCAAATCAGAGGAAGGTCCCCAGGAGAGCATGTGTGCAATATCTGAGAACTCTTGGGGCAAAAGACATTGCACAAGTAATTTGGCACAGAATCACGGACGGGCGCACCTCAACTGGATGTCCCAGCTTTTTTCGTTACAAAGAATGCAGGGGGACAATAAAAAGTCTTGGCCAGCAATGCATGGTTGATAGCAGAAGTGTGAGGAGTTTTATAGAGGGCACTGTAGAACTATGCCATGGATGTATGGTCCAGACTGGAAGTGTGAAGAGATTTATGCAGGGTAATGTCAATCTTGAGATCAAAGTTGGCACACCAGCAAGTGGTGATTCATCTCATGTGGGGTAATAATGTACCTGATGTATCTGCCAGTATTTGCCAGTATCTGTCAGTATTTGCCAGTATCTGCCAGTATCATCTATGAATGTGCTACTGCAGTCAGGAAGCATGGTAAGTTTACTTAGGCTCTGTGAGATGCTGGTCAAGGGAACCTGTTTGTTTCACTTCAGGAGTCCAGGCTTACTACCCATTATGTACTGATCAAGCCATCCCTAGAGGTTACTAGAGGGTGATTAGAAATGAAGAGAAATCCTTGTTTGCCTCTCAGCCTCTCTTCTAATCCTCTTATTATGTCTTGCCAGTTTGAGAATCACTTCAAAAACACTTTATTGTGACTGGTTGCAATAGGAACATTAAATTAAAATCAATAATGCCGTCATGATTATTTTGAAAAAGTTGAAGAAATATCAAAAAAAAAATCACACAAAAGCTCTTCGTTTGATGGAGGACGTGATACGAAGACAGCTTGAGGGCGACCTTTTTGCGAGCGAGCAATTTGGGGAAATGGGAAGAAAGCGAGATATCGGGCAGGGAGCAATGAAAGGAAATAGGCGGAGCATTGATCAACGCTTGCTGCTTGAAAAGATCAATCTGACTCAAGTCACTATATAGAGGTCAAACAGAACCAAATAAGGTGAATCCGACCCATGTTACTGTGGAGAAGTTATAAACTGGATAAACAGTCTGCAATTATGATATCAGAAACCCCTTATAATTCCATGTATATGAACATATTTCTGCTATGATAACCACTGCATCAAACCTATAGACTATAAATGGGATCAAAATGATTTTTTTAAAGACATGGGTTAAAAACATACACTGCAGATTTGGGTTGCGTATTCACCAGTAATATGGCATCATCATAGCCTCCACTTCTCCTGAAATGAACCGCCTGACAAATCAATACATATTGGTGAAGCTCGGCCAGATTTCAATCATATAAATGTATCTGTCCAAGCTGAATAGACCCTAGTGTGTCTGCATGATGGAAGGCCCGGTGATGAGAGATACCAACCTCTCACTGCCGCCCAACTTTATTCCCCTCGACCAATATTAGGGACATTCATCACACGGGGGTCAGCGGCTTATCCAGGAAAAGTAAGTAAAGGAGAGAAGAGGGGGGAGGTGTCATAGTCTATTAAGCTTAATTAAAACAGAGCTTAATTTAACCTGTAGGGTTGCAGAAATCATGCAATCTTTGCAATTATTATGCATTTCAATTGACCCTAGGGTGGGTGAGGAATGCTGCATTTTAATTGACCTTAGGGTGGGTTAGGAATGCTGCATTTTAATTGACCTTAGGGTGGGTGAGGAATGCTGCATTTTAATTGACCTTAGGGTGGGTGAGGAATGCTGCATTTTAATTGACCTTAGGGTGGGTTAGGAATGCTGCATTTTAATTGACCTTAGGGTGGGTGAGGAATGCTGCATTTTAATTGACCTTAGGGTGGGTTAGGAATGCTGCATTTTAATTGACCTTAGGGTGGGTTAGGAATGCTGCTGGTCAGCAACATCTTAACTCAAATAAAAATTCAAAATTACTATCTGCGATTTTTATTCCCTCATCTTCAATGTGTGAACCCAAAGCATTAATGAAAGGCAAGCTCTCATTGATTAATTTTCTCTCACTGGTTAAAAGTCTGTAATGTTAAATGATACTGTATACCTATTTAGTGCTTTATTTTGGGTAATTCAACACAACGTGGCACTACAAGGTATCAGTTGGGGTCAGGGTTCGAGTTTCCAGGGTGCATTGATTCACGATGGAGCCATCCCATCCCCATACCCCAAATAAATAGAAATTCCCTTATTGTTTTAAATGTAAATAGGAGCATTTGCTTGTCACTCGGATGCTAAGTAAACAAAAACAAAAAAACAAAAATATGAAAACATATTAAATATTATTGGGCCCAGGACGACAAAGTCGGATTTCAGCAGGACGCCTCCAACATCCAGACCATTGAGACAAACTAGGAATGTGAAAGCGGAGTAGCAAAGTCTTCCAGATTTAAACCAACAAAATAGATGCATTGAATTGAAAATGTTCAGCAAATCCAGTATGGAGGCATCATGAGTTGCAAATTTATGAGCTTGTTTTACAGATGATCTCTGTTTGTTTTACAGACAATTTATGTATTTTTTTTCTCTCACAAATTTCATGAAATTATCAATTATACTGAGATTACAGTTTCATATATATATCTCTACATCATGTTTGCTGTTGAGGTGTAAACCCAAAGCAAAAATGAAAGGCAAGCTCTCATTGGTCAATTTTCTCCCATTGGCCACAATTCTGCAATGTTCAATAATACTGCATACATGTTTACTGGTTTGTATATGGTGATTCAGTAAATGAATAAGCTATCTCACTATTGTGTCCTACTGAAAATGATCCGTGTCTCCATCATTAATGTGGTGGGAGTTACATGCATCTCGCCTTCTTTATATATGTATATACGGTGTGATAGGGTCGGGTGGCTTGAGAACGATGGCGTCATCAGAACTCTTTTTATCAACATGATGTCAAACCTTATAGGTTAATGTGAAAAATATGTAAAGCTAGAAACCATTAATGTTCTCCTTTAATACATACTGAATCCATACCTGAAAAAAAGTATATCTCTCTGTTTTGTGTTATATTTCTTAATGACCCAAGGCATTGCTGATAAATCTGAACATTGCATGATGGGTAGGTTTCCATGCCATTCTTCATGTCTTACACAATAACCTGTTTTCCAATAAACTGAATACACAAACACCTCAGTCAGCATATTTTCAATCAGAGTATAGAATGACTATTTCCTGCCCCGCATTTTCTATTCTAGGCTTTTAATTCTTGTCCAGAAAAGAAACAAACTTGTTGAATGCGGCTTATGCTACACAGTCAATCAATAGAGTGGGGACAGTGTGACTGCCTGTGTTTGTTATTTGTGTCCAGTACTTGCATACACATAGAGATGAAAGATAAAAGTACCAAAGTTAATTGTGTATCATGTTGTGAACACAAATAAACTTCTGAATACAAATAGATTTGGCTACAGAGAGAATTAAATAGCAATCGGGAGATCGCGAGATGTCCCACCCTGTGCTGAACTCTCAGGGCAAAAGACATTGTTACCATTCCAGAAAACTATTACTGCCAAAAAAAAAAATAATTCTGAAATTTATCATTCTTCTGCAAATATTCTCCCATGTTCATAATAGCCCTCCTTCTCTTGACAAATGTAAACTAACCATAATTCGAAGAAAATTATCATTTAACAAAGGCAAACCATTAAAGTTTTGTTTTGGCAAGATAAATGTTAGTGGACCAGGCTGATGTGACATCATTGTTACCTATCTCAGGCAATCTGAGGGCTATGAATATATGGCAGAGCACCAGTTGGGGACAAAGTAATATTCTTGAAAGAGTACTGCTCATTTCAGCATGTCCTGGAAAGATTTTCAAAACAAAATACCATGATGAACACATATGAGACTTTCACAGAAGCTGGGTCTGGCCAATATTTGTACCAGCTCAACTGCCTGAATCAATATATATGTAATCCTTGCAGAAAATGCATTAACTGATTAACAGTTCAGAAGGCTGAACACTGAATGTCATATCATTCAATAAAAGGGGCAAAGTTGTGAAGTTACTTAGCTTTGTTGCCTGGCAACATAGATCATGTGTGCCCCACACTGGGTATCTTTGACTTGGGCAGAGGGCATCTGGCAAGCACAGCTCATCCATATGTCAAGACTTAGCTAATATTGGAATGATCTTTTGCATGATCTTTAATTACCTTTTGTACTCTCAGACACTCATACATATAACTGTCAACATCTCCCTTCAGGCTGTGCTTGGTTTCTGCCAGTAGGTGGCAGCAGGGCTCAAGCTGTTTGTATCCCTCCCCCTCCTCCTGCCACCCACTGCAGCAACATGACAGGCTTGCCTTACGCTTCCCACAAAGAAAAACAAACTACAATCGAACTGGATATTTTCAAAGTGTCTCTATCTGTTTAGCAACAAAGATAAAAGCTGACTTGAGAACCCTCTCACTAGAGTCACATACTGATGACAAACATAGGAATCACAGTCAAAGTACAAAAAACAAAGTCTCCCCAACTTTCTGTGATAAGAAGCACCCACTTTAAAGCATGACAATGTGTGTTGGTTCCAAAAGGTCAATGAATCAAGAGAGAAATTCACAACTAATAAAATAGACCTAGCTTACAAAAATAGGATGCTGCGACAAACTACATGTCTATATGTATCAGTTGTGGATTAACCAGGCACCGATATGATTAACAACTCGATATTCATCCTCTATTAATGCCGGATTTATCCGTGATCTCCACACCGACCCCTTCATCTAAGTCTCTCGCTCAAGCCAATACTTTCCATGATAGTTACATCGACAAGCATTGCAAATCATGGCTGGGATGTTTAGAGGAATACTGCTCATCATATTTACATTTGATGTATACTTTATCAGTATGATGGAATACAATAATGCTAGTTATTCCCACATATCTTTTGGGGGAGAGTATTTCATGACAAAGAAACCTTTTCATATTGATTTCTCTCCACCCCTGTCTAGTAATGTGACATGTTACACCTCACACCGCACAGTAATAATTGATAATAATATGTCAAACTATAATGGAAGAACAGTAAGGTTTTACACGCAGTCACTGATGTTCTACACTTTTGGAAAATGGGTTGTTGCAACAAAACCAATAGATTTCCCAATTCAATATGATTTTTGATCTTACAGAAAAAAAAGAAAAAAAAAAAGAGTAAAATCCTGACTGACAGTCCTGTCAAATGATTACAAACATAGCTCGGCTGATGATGTACAAACAGGTCACATTTGGTTGAAAGTTAATCCTGCACCAATAAACAATCTTTTTTTTCAGCTACAGAATCACAAAATCATTGAAAGTGGAACTGATTGAGATTTGGCAAGTCAATCTGCGTGTCAAACCTGCCTAGCATTGTTGGTGACACATCACACCTGTCTAGCATTGTTGGTGGCATGTCACACCTGTCTAGCATTGTTGGTGGCACGTCACACCTGTCTAGCATTGTTGGTGGCATGTCACACCTGTCTAGCATTGTTGGTGGCATGTCACACCTGTCTAGCATTGTTGGTGGCATGTCTCACCTGTCTAGCATTGTTGGTGGCATGTCACACCTGTCTAGCATTGTTGGTGGCATGTCACACCTGTCTAGCATTGTTGGTGGCATGTCACACCTGTCTAGCATTGTTGGTGGCATGTCTCACCTGTCTAGCATTGTTGGTGGCATGTCTCACCTGTCTAGCATTGTTGGTGGCATGTCACACCTGTCTAGCATTGTTGGTGGCATGTCACACCTGTCTAGCATTTCATGGAAAAAACTATTAGTTACCTGCAGTATTTCATGTGTATTATGTATGTAACCAATATTTCTAATTAGAATTTACACATTATCTTCTGTAAATAATGGTGTATTAACTTAAAATGGTAATAATAATCTGCAATTTCTTCCATATATATATATGTAAGAAGCAATGCCACTGTATTTTAATCAATTTAAGGCAGCCAGTCTTTATAGGCTTCTCTACTTTTCTGGCTATCTATTATACCTATTGTAATTGTATATTATGAAATAATAGAAATAAACTTCATATCATATGATATTGCCATTGCGAATCTATTTGGAATGCAAGCAATCATCTGACTGGCATGCTCATTTGGGCAAATGAGTCTAAATAAGGATAAAGTAATTTAGCTTATTTGCTTGCATTGCACTCGGGCGGCATTCAGACAATACCATTCAGAACTGTTATGTTATCACTGTTTGGCAGCATACACAAGGGCCAAGGCCTACACTCATATAACCTGAGCTTGCTGGGGCTGAAAAGGGGTTGGTGAGCAAAACTACTGCTTTATTCTGACATATCCATTTCTTATGCAGTGAAGCTAAAACAAGAAAAGTGTGACGAGGGAAATCAAACTTTTCATCCCCTCATGTTATTTTTTTGATGGATTGACTGGATTAAAGCATATGTGAATTGCTATTGATGAACAAAACCTATTATTTGAGAATAATATGACAGGAAAAGGCAATCTAGATGACATAGTGGATACTGCTGGATGCTATACCTGGACGTGGGATGTGGATGTCTCGTCTCGTTATAAACAGACCATCCCTACTCCATAATTACTGCTAAGGTGAGATGATACAAGCAATATATAATTCTTCAAGAATGTACAAGACCCTTTGATGCAACCACTAAACTTTTGAGTACTTTATGATTCAAATGTTTGTCAGGTAAATAGACCCATGAAACTGACTTTATTGAGCAAAGAAAGATAAAAATCACAAAATGTAAACATGAGTTACAATAAATACACTTGTCTACAAACATGCACACTTTTTATTAGTTATACAAATATTTAGAAACAGTTACCAATAAATAAGGTAGACCCAGTCATTCACTCACTCCACTATGGATTTAGAAGCTGTGCAAAATGCAAGGAACTTAAATCTCACCTCAAACTATCCTGTTTCCACATCACATGCAACTATTCCGTTGCTACACTTTAATCTTACATCAAACTTTTCTGTTGATAGATTTTAATCTTAGATCAAACTTTTCTGTTATAGCATCTTTATCTCACATCAAACTTTTCTGTTGATAGATTTTATCTCACATCAAACTATTCTGTTCTAACACTTTTATCTCACATCAAACTATTCTGTTCTAACACTTTTATCTCACATCAAACTATTCTGTTATAACACTTTTATCTTACATCAAACTTTTCTGTTGATAGATTTTATCTCACATCAAACTTTTCTGTTGATAGATTTTTATCTCGCATCAAACTATTCTGTTGATAGATTTTATCTCACATCAAACTATTCTGTTATAACACTTTTATCTCACATCAAACTTTTCAGTTGATAGATTTTTATCTCGCATCAAACTATTCTGTTATAACACTTTTATCTCACATCAAACTTTTCTGTTGATAGATTTTATCTCACATCAAACTATTCTGTTGATAGATGTTTATCTCACATCAAACTATTCTGTTGATAGATTTTTATCTCACATCAAACTATTCTGTTATAACACTTTTATCTCACATCAAACTTTTCAGTTGATAGATTTTTATCTCGCATCAAACTATTCTGTTATAACACTTTTATCTCACATCAAACTGTTCAGTTGATAGATTTTATCTCGCATCAATCTATTCTGTTATAATACTTTTATCTTACACAAGACTATTTTGCTATAGCAGACTTTTATCTGCCACCAGACCTCATCTCCTCTTTATCAGACCTCATCTCCTCTTTATCAGACCTCATCTCCTCTTTATCAGACCTCATCTCCTCTTTACCAGACCTCATCTCCTCTTTATCAGAGCGTTCCTCCAGCTGTTTACATTGTGGCATTTCAGCAACCATATCTCCTGTTTATATTCTTCTCTGTGTTTCGCTTTCCCTAATGAAGCAGTATTTCCACCGTTCATTAATGCTATATGATTCATAGTTCTTCCATCACAGATATCCAAGTCATATCAACAAAGTTTTAATAAAAATCTGTGATAAACATGGTGACCAAGCTTATAATCAGCTTAAAAACTTTGACAATTACGATCACTTTTCTTAAAAAACAAAGACTATACAGTATATATCAGCATATATACCTTGATAAATCACCTTGATATATATTGCTGACACTAAATAATGTAGAGAACTGCCACATGTTCATGCCATTCACCTTTAGGAATAGCTTCAGTGGTTTTAGATGTGGCAAAGTTAGTAAGATATGTCTGTCCAGGCTTCTGTCTCATATGATAGAGTCTAAATAGTAAACACAAACAGTTAATACAAACAAATCAAAATGTACCAAATGGCAACATAATAAATATCTGACCACAGTGACCAGGGACCAGGGACAAGGGACCAGGGACAAGGGACCAGGGAAGGGATTAAAACAGCTGAGCAGAAAGACACTTTGGGTTGGTCTAAGTCCACTAGACATCACTCTCAGAGCCCTGTCAGGTCTGATTAAGGTACTCCCAAACAAAAGTGCATGGCCACCCTTGATAAATCTAGAAATAGGTGGATGTGTATCATGTTTATTTACCCTTAGAGAGCGCCCATTCATCACAGCTTGGACCCTGGAGCCTGGGCTGATATAAGCCAAGCTGTATACATAATACTGGTGTTTATTTATCATTTGCCAGGAATGCCCTTCTCCACAACCTATAACACTAACGTTCTTGTATATTATAACACTCAGAGGCCTCCACTTGCCTTCTGCTATATCATAACATGTAGAATCTGTCACTTATATCACTGACCATCCAGTATATTATATCATGAAGAGTCTGTCATTCATATCACTGACCATTCAGTATATTATATCATGAAGAGTCTGTCATTCATATCACTGACCATCCAGTATATTATATCATGAAGAGTCTGTCATTCATATCACTGACCATCCAGTATATTATATCATGAAGAGTCTGTCACTCATATCACTGACCATCCAGTATATTATATCATGTAGAGTCTGTCACTCATAACGCTAACCTTCTGGTAGAGTATATCATGAAGAGTCTGTCACTCATAACACTAACCTTCTGGTACAGTATATCTCGAAGAGTCTGTCACTCATAACACTAACCTTCTGGTACAGTATATCATGAAGAATCTGTCACTCATAACACCAACCTTCTGGTACCTTATATCATGAAGAGTCTGTCACTAATAATACTAACCTGCTGGTACAGTATATCATGAAGAGTCTGTCACTCATAACACTAACCTTCTGATATATTACATTATGTTGAACCTGCCACTCATAACACTAACCTTCTTGTATATTATATTATGTTGAGCCTGATCAATATTTTCACTGGATTTTGATCCAAGAACAAATGTGAATGTGAAAGCTAAAATTTTATGGCAACTGTTTTACCTGTTAGCTGCGCTATCGTGTGAATAAACCAAGTTCACTTGAGCTGGTTTGTTCTTTAAAAGGCAACATATCTATACATGCATTATCACCAAAGCATATGTTGAAGAGAAAGGATTGCACAAAATTCAAATGTCACATCCAAAAGGTTACGCACTCATATAATATGCACAGTAAGTAAAATCTCTGTTTAACAAAGCCAAAGTATAAACTGAATATCAAAGAATATTGCAAAGGTCAAATGTGCATCAATATGGCTCAGTTGTATATCACACAAACATGAATATTGTTCAATGAGAAAGAAGGTGAGTATTAAACAATAAAACAGTGTGAATATCATACAATAAGATGCAAGCTGAACATCACACAATAAGGTAAAGGCTGAATATCGCACAATAAGATACAAGTTAAATATCATGCAATAAGGAGCAAGTTGAATATCAAACAACTCGGTGTGAAATCAAAATTGCATAACTTCCCATTTGCCAAATATAATATGAGTTGCCAATAGAAATTTTGCAATGAGAAGTAATGTCGTAAGGTAATTAGTACCATCATAAAGAGTACTATATTGGGATCTTTGTCACTACAGAGTGGCTGGCAAATTACATGAATTGTCTGCATATCCTTAGCATTACCCACAATACATATCTTATTTACATTATCAGCCGTGTATTATCATTAATATTTATACTTCAACAAATAAAAGATTTGAAATATTCCTTCCTCCCTTTGTTATTTCTTATGAGTGCAAATGTTGCATCCTATGATGTTGAAAGAATGAGCCGCCAGTGATGTGTCTACTTCCTGCGTGTGACATCCGATATCACCTGTAGCGTAAGGGTTGTACGAGAGGGGCATGTAGCGTACCCACTATCCACAAGTAGGCCAGTAGGTCGGCAGGGTACAAACTCAACCCAAAACATCTCTCCGCAACACCTCTGATAGCATCCCCAGTTGTCATAGTTACAGCCCAGTTGTCATAGTAACAGCACATTTGGCCTAGTTCTCGTTCCCTCTGGATGCTGTATATCCAGACTAATCTCCAGATTTATCTCCCTGTGGGGTCTGCCTGGAAGTGTGTTCATCACATCTGGTACCTGAGATGGCCTGGACACAGGTCTATAATGTATGACCACTGTAAAACCACTTCTGGTTGTCGTTTTTATTACTTTAGTGTATGCAGTTAAGAGTATTTACTTAGAACCCCATGCACCAAATATCACTGATAGCAACCATGACAGAAGTAGGAAATCATTTCTTGAATGAATGAGTGGCTTCAAATAGTGCTCACAGGCTTGACTATCAAAGCAATAATATTGCTGAATCATATCTTTTGATGCTTTATTATGATGAGTGATGAAATTAGACAAATTTTCTGAACACTTACACACAGACTTGATACTACGATAATTATAGTTCACTTAAATAACAGAAATGAAAATCATATCAATATTGTTATTGTATCAATTTTGTGAGGAATATCACTGTATTGTATCAATTCTGATGGAACTCACATTATGCAATACAAAATCAATTGTCTCAGACAAATAGCTACTCTTCTCCTTACACAACAAAAATCAAACATCAAAATAAAACATAACCCCGGGGTTGATAGCTCTGCTGACTTAAATGAAAACACATGAACTGTGTATTTAGACTTTTATTTCTCTGGTTGCCTACCTTTTTCTTTGCCATTACAAAATCACACCTACGATAGGGTTCCAGTCTAGCCATAGCTTGTGACAATTGGCTCAAGGGCATACGCTTTGAAATGTTGATGTTGAAGATAAATTTCTGACGTTGGCTGGCTGAATGTCGGACATATTGTCTGATGTGGGTCAAAAACTGTTGTGGTTACCACAATAATATAAAGTTCAAGGTTACAGCATCAAGGTCAAAGGTCAGATCTGTAAAAATATATTTGATGCTTAACATAGAGTTGATATATATCAGATAGGAAATATTTTATATCCACTTTTAATGTACACAAATTTTGAATTCAAGGTCAATGTGTCATGGTAAAAGGTCTAATGACTAAAAAAAGAATGACGCAGCAAAACTATGACCTAAGAAAGTTCTGTATACTAAGTTTTAATTTCCTGTTATAAGTGGTTGCTGAGAAATGCTCCATGCAAAATTTGTGACCTCAAGGTCATTACACTAAGGTCTCTGGTGTCATCACTAAGATTTAAAGGAATCTGAATCTTCACCTCTGTATCTACCTCTGAATAAAATTTGAAACATATATTACCCGTAGTTTTGGAGAAGATTTTTAAAGAAAATGTTGACAGACAGACAGACATTTTCCCCACTCCTGTGATTTCAAAGATGTCAGCAGAGCTAAAAGGGCCAAACTGAACAGAGAAGAAAGCTGCTTGGTTGGTGAGATTGATCAGTCTGGGTGGATTATCCTCTGTGGATTATCTCTTATATAATGCGGCACCACGAGGACCACCGATGCATCCAGACCTTGTCCACCAGGGAGCACTGCAAAATACAACTTTTGTGGGAACAATAAATGGCATTAATTCTCTGCCAAATGTTACCCACCGTGGCTTCCCTGGGACTTCCTTGCCATATCAGCTGTTACCTATCTAATAATTCCACCAGATAATATTACGCAATGTCTTATTATGAATCAAACACAAAATGTATTTTCTTCAATATGTTAAACTGGCACCTAGATAGGTTTGGAATCATTGCAATGTGTTTGTCCTAATGTACTTTGTCAATCAACTTGTTTCATCCAGCTGTTCTGCCAAATAAGAAATTCCTGCAAAATTGTTCACTTTAACCTGAGATTTGCCATTTTCATAACTATCTCCTTCTCCTATAAGGTATATACAAAAAGACAGCAATAATTTCTTTTTATGAAACTTATGTGTAAAATATCTTCATAAATGTAATATGTACCCTGAAAGCTAAACCCTGGCAGAGCCGGAAAGGTCAGAGATTACTGATTAAGATGGAACGGTGAAGGGAGGCTATGGACTGGTTGAGCTTCACTGCAAGCCCACACCTGGCCCTATTCCATATTAACTTTGAAAAACATGTGCCTATCAGAAAGAAGTTCTTTCAAATGTGTCAATTTATAGCAAAAAAGAGAAGTTAGCATTTTTTGCTCTGCCATTATTGTGCCATCAATCTGAGTGAGCTAGGACCTGTTCTAACCTTGTTTAACTACATGCTTTTACAAGCCAAGGGCTTCTGATTGTTATATGCTCATACACTTCCATACACTAAATGATGATGTAGTGATTAACAACTCGGCAATGATAACATGGACAGTAACTATAGGATCTAACATAGATGTTTGTACTAAGTCATAATCATCACGATATGATATTGTTAAACAAAAAGGTGAGATCAACAAGTTAACTGTGATGGTGGTGAATGTAAGATGTAGGTGAGATATACCTGGGACAAGTGATAACAACCTAACATATACTGGAAGGGCAGATCAGAATGGGTAGGATAAAGCGAGAAAGAGGCGGGTGGGGTGGTTAGTCACGAGCAAGATTTCTAGCATCTTGGTGGAGGTAAAACCGAGAGCAAATTCTATCTGACTAAGACTAAGGATGTGAGTATAAAGTGAGGATAGGGAGGCTGGTGTCTACAGACTGACTGCAGTGGCTACGGTCTCAGCTGCTCTGAGCCTACATCTCTGCCCGCCTGCTTCACCAGCTAGACCCGCATAAATTATGTCCAATACATCATTGCCACCGTCCCTTCCCACTGTGATTGAGCCGTGGCCACCACCACCACCACTACACGGTCTGTGGTTGCCTTGCTTGGAGTGGTTGATACGCGGGTGTAGGGTGCTACCTGGTACCCTCCCCCCTCTCCAAACGCATGCCTCTACCCCTTTCCCCCAACCCTGCCCTGCATCCCTTGCATACATAAAAGCTCTCATTGAATAAGGCACCGGCATCACCACCAATGTACTCCTCACGTCTAATGTAATGCACTAAAAAGTGAAAAAGGATATAAAAAAACAGTGTGCTTACCTTCATTGGGCGAGGTATACAGTCTCTTGCAGAGCTCGTGCACACCTCCATAATCGTTCTGGATCTTCTGGTAACCCTCATGGCCTCTCACGTCCATAAGAGACCTCAGCTCAGCCAGAGTGCACTTAAACTTGGCGGGATGACCATCTATTTCCTCCCCCATGTTGGGTGTCATGCGTCGTTTCTCCTACAAGAGAAGAGGGGAGACAACATGGTAAGATCCGTTAGCGAGACTGAGTGCGGGGTGGAGTGCTACTACGAGAGAGAGGAGCGGTACTGGCATCCTTCAAGGTCATTGCTTGGTGGTGGTGGTGGTGGTGGCAGCATGGGCAGGATAGGCTGCCTGCCTGACTAGGCTGCCTACTGGCACAGAGCACATACCACCCATCCAGCAGTGGCTAAATATAACTCCTCCGTTGTCACTGCTGTGCGCACTCCTGCAAGCAAGTGGTGGTCTCCCGACATATACACGTTCTAATCATCCAAACCAAAAAACGCTACTTAATGATGCACAAGTTATGCTTAAACACTGCAAACACCCCGGTGCAGTTATAATGTCATGGAAGCTGGCAGACATTGCTATTTTACTCTCTAGCCCCCATTGATCTGAGCGGCTACTTGCAGCTGGCAGCCCTGCAGTGATAGACCCCACTTACATGTGCCTCACGTGCCAGCGTGCAGCCGAGCGTGGCTACCTCTACACACCTGTGACTGATGCAGGCAGAACCTCAACATGTGGTGTTCTCTTCACCACCCTCTTCCCTCCATCCTCTTCTCTAACACATGATGTCATTCACAGTCAAGCCCAGCCTCTTTCTGGGCATGCTCCGTGACCTTTCACCTCACAGCCATGTTGCTATTCCGAGTGTTTGTCTTGTCATGGTCTATCTTTTGGCAATCATCGATATCTCATTATTTGTCTACTTGCTTGTAATCGGCAATTATCATCCAATGCGTGTGCTACCAACTATGATAAGAAGCTGATAAATCCATTCTTGTCGACATAAATAGGCGTAGTAAGCTGCACCATGGCCTTGCTACTAGTGTGATAAGACAGGACTGCTGGTTGCAGACTCCTTCAGCCGGCTCACATCATACTAATATTATATACATCATGTATTGTTACATTATAATAACCACATTAGTATCATATGTTTCATATGTTTATTCTGAAAAAAATTAACATCATGTTCTTGTGCTTGAACTATAAACATGTGTTACGAGATTTATATATATACATATATGTTTATATATATTATATATATATATATATATATATATATATATATATATATATATATATATATATATATATATATATATATATATATATATATATATATATATATATATATATATATATATATATATATATATATATATATATATATATATATATATATATACACAATACATTTGTGTGTTTATATATATATATATATATATGTAATTTGATAATATGTTCTCATTGTGCGCATAACATTGAAAAACTTTAAATTACCAACCTGTTCAATATATCAATGTATAGATACTTGATACATATTGCCAATTTTATACCCAATAGATTAACCATTATAACCAATCCAATTATTCTGCCAACATATTAACATCATATTCAACACAACACATTACCTGAAATATGGGGTGCCTAACACAGATGATGTGAGTGACTTAGATCTGTTATTAAACTTCACACATGGATAATACAGATTGCATGAATCTTGTGGGTTACTGTACATGGATAATACAGGTGGCATGGATCTTGTGGGTCACTGTACATGGATAATACAGGTTGTATGGATCTTGTGGGTTACTGTACATGGCTAATACAGGGAGCATGGATCTTGTGGGTCACTGTACATGTATAATACAGGGAGCATGGATCTTGTGGGTCACTGTACATGTATAATGCAGGTGGCATGGATCTTGTGGGTCACTGTACATGGATAATACAGGTGGCATGGATCTTGTGGGTCACTGTACATGGATAATACAGGGAGCATGGATCTTGTGGGTCACTGTACATGGATAATACAGGGAGCATGGATCTTGTGGGTCACTGTACATGGATAATACAGGGAGCATGAATCTTGTGGGTCACTGTACATGGATAATACAGGGAGCATGGATCTTGTGGGTCACTGTACATGGATAATACAGGGAGCATGGATCTTGTGGGTCACTGTACATGGATAATACAGGGAGCATGGATCTTGTGGGTCACTGTATATGTATAATGTGAGCAATGTGGATCTTATGTAATGGAGTCATTAAAAAAAGCATTTTAATAAGAACTTCACGATAATCAGTTTGTAACTCTCTCTTTCGTGACCAATGAGGTCAGCCAGCATAACAATCTGACAGTGTACTGCACCAGATCCATGTCACCCCCTGCACTATAATGTCATCCTCTGTATTTTAACATTAATACCCTTCATAATATGCTGTTGCCATACAAGAAACATGATGTATACATCGTATCCAATATAATATTACATCTATTGTCTATTGTATTAAATATGAAATGGGCTCGTCCACAAGTTTAATTGAACAAGACATAAAAACTCTATATAAATATAAATAAACCTCTTATTACAACCCAATCAATATCATAATAATATTGGAAATAGTATGGTGATAACAATAACAATGATAAAAGGACAAAAATATCCTTTGACAATGACGGAACAATGATGGCTTACAATATACAGCGCTATGAATAGACCTGTCTGGTATCAGCGCTATACAAGCTTTTATTATTATTATTATTATTATTATTATTATTACTGGCTGGAGCAGTGATCAGAGCCTGATGTTGGTCTGGTGTGCATGAAGCCGTGCATGAATGCAATCACTCTCACTAGACAGCTGCAGTAATGTTGATAAGAATGCATTGCATGACAGGGTCATGTGGGGTGGATGACGGGGGTGAGGCATGGATGACAGGGGTATGTGGGGTGGATGACGGGGTGAGGCATGGATGACAGGGGTATGTGGGGTGGATGACCGGGTCATGAAGGGTGGATGATGGGGGTATGAAGGGTGGATGATGGGGGTATGAAGGGTGGATGATAGGGGCATGAGGTGTGGATGGCAAGAACATGACAGGGGTGAGGAATGGATGACAGGGGCATGAGGGGTGGATGGCGGGGGTGAGGCATGGATGACAGGGGTATGTGGGGTGGATGACGGGGGTGAGGCATGGATGACAGGGGTATGTGGGGTGGATGACGGGGGTGAGGCATGGATGACAGGGGTATGTGGGGTGGATGACGGGGTGAGGCATGGATGACAGGGGTATGTGGGGTGGATGACCGGGTCATGAAGGGTGGATGATGGGGGTATGAAGGGTGGATGATGGGGGTATGAAGGGTGGATGATAGGGGCATGAGGTGTGGATGGCGGGAACATGACAGGGGTGATGAATGGATGACAGGGGCATGAGGGGTGGATGGCGGGAACATGACAGGGGTGAGGAATGGTTGAAAGGGGCATGAGGGGTGGATGATGGGGGCACAAAGGATGGAAATGTGAGCAAATTAACCCAAGTCTGCCTTACCCAAGTCTGCCTTTCCTAAGTCTTTCTTCTTTCCTCCCAAGATACTGTCTACCATTTTAGGCCATGTGGCCTCTGAGGGAGAGGCGCTAATTTAGAAACCAGGAAACTGCCAGTAATAGTGTGTGCTTCACCACAGCATTTCACTCTTAATCTATATCCCAAGGGGCATGTGACCAGTCCCTGCCCTTTTCATAACTTGACCCATATCAAAATCATCAAAAGGTTACAGTGCCCTCTGTTGGTGACCTATATCTTTTTGATTCATTTCACACCTGAACAATCGGATGCTTTTGAATCCCTAGACACTTATTTTAAGAAATGTGGTTTTCTTCATTAAGAAAAAATTAAGTGAGATATTGACCTCCATTTTGTTCTATGCAATCATTAAAAGCCTAAAAAAACTGAATATGCTGCAACGTGGAACAACTCTGGTTATCTTACCACAGCACTAGACATCAATGGTATCATTTAATTGAAGTGACAACTAAATATACACTTGGCTCCATCTGAAGTAACTACATCACTGCCTTTCATATTTTCTAATGGGACACATGTCTTATTTGGATATCATCAATTTGAGCTCTTGGAAGAGAACGGTGTGAAACATGTACACCAGAAAACTCAGTAAAATAATCTAAAATATGAGAGCTGTTTTTCCATGTCAATTTGTTACTAAGGGAAATTTTGAAATGCAAGGATCAAGAAGTCATAATTGGCACATGATATGAACACATCATTACATATTTTCAATGATGATTTTTTTTTCTCTGAGATAAAGAGTTTTTTTTCTCTATATTTACTGCATATATCAGGTCACGCCGCTTATGCTGTGAATAATTGCACTTCGCTCTCTTGACCTTCGAAACAAAATCACTGCATGATAATTTCTGTAAACACACCAGTGTGCCAATATGACACCAATTAAATACAATGCCAATATATGTGTACAAATCAGTGCTTAAATAGTGACTGGGAAAATAAATCATCCTATACCAAAATCTTGAATCTCAAGCGTTTATCGGAGCTGGATAAATGTGCTTAGTTTGGCTTTTTCATAATAGCTTTCAGGTGCTTTGTATGCTTGTCATATCTGGGCTAGCTTTCCACTGCAGCAAAGTTTGTAATGGTTCTGTTTACAGTGTGGAACATGGTTTCATACTTAGGTTGGAAATACATTACCCCCGAGCCAAGGGGGTTCTTCAAAGTTAGGGAAGTTCTGCAGGATTGTTGCAGGGTTGTTCCAAGATGTTGAAAATGGTTTCAAATTCAAGACTTTTTAATCATAAATTTTGATTATAAAGGAAATGGTATGATATTATTGAAAGAATTAAATTTTAAATGTTTTAATCAGAAACTTCAGATATGAGCCATTTATTTTCATAAATGAGATATCATCTAAAGGAAATAGGTCCCCCTCTGCATGATTCTGTAAATGCTACTTAAAAAGTCTCCTTCCTCTTCTGAAAGATTCTGTTTATGCTACCAAGGAGAGTCCCCTTTCCTACAACATTTAATATACACTACCAAGAAGAGATCCAAGCCCCTCCTCCCCCCTCCTGCCTCCCCCCTCCTGCCAGAGTCTGTATAAGCTAGCAGATGTTGCTGATGGTGGTGATGACCTTCATAGCAGAGATAATACACATGCCACATTAGCTGTCTGCTGAATGTATAGGGTGAACTGGCGAAGAGCGATCTCAAATCAAAGCCCAACAGAGATCCATTTCAGACCATTGATATCATTAAGTCATGTCTTTATGTAGCTATACTGGACTGACATGCACATTTTGACATGTTTTTATATTTTTAACTAAGATGCCTGTCAAGGAAAAAAAACGTAAAATGATCACTGTTTTGAGATTACTGGTGTGCTGATTAGAAAAGAACATACACTGAGCTCCCATTTGAAATTCATTTTTACATTTTCAGAAACTAAGAAGGAGGGGAGGGGGCAATTTGTTTGGGATGTGCAGGAACCAGGCTGCCAGTGTTCTCATAACAGTTCCAATATGCCAGATGTTACATATACAATGTGTATATTTTGGGAGGCTGATTAATATAAGCAGACTAGGATGGGGTGATTGGAGCATATCAGGAAGGGATAAATGAGGCAAACCAGAAAGCACTACAGGAAGGGATAAACTGAACAGATACATGGATGAACCTGACTGATATATCCTGCCATAGACTGGTGTGACCAGATACAGAGAGGAACCTGACTGATATATCCTGCCACAGACTGGTGTGACCAGATACATGGGGGAACCTGACTGATATATCCTGCCACAGACTGGTGTGACCAGATACATAGAGGAACCTGACTGATATATCCTGCCACAGACTGGTGTGACCAGATACATGGATGAACCTGACTGATATATCCTGCCACAGACTGGTGTGACCAGATACATGGGGGAACCTGAGTGATATATCCTGCCACAGACTGGTGTGACCAGATACATAGAGGAACCTGACTGATATATCCTGCCACAGACTGGTGTGACCAGATACATGGATGAACCAGACTGATATATCCTGCCAGACTGGTGTGACCAGATATATGGGGGAACCTGACTGATATATCCTGCCACAGACTGGTGTGACCAGATACATGGGGGAACCTGACTGATATATCCTGCCACAGACTGGTGTGACCAGATACATGGGTGAACCTGACTGATATATCCTGCCACAGACCGGTGTGATCAGATACATGGGGGAACCTGACTGATATATCCTGCCACAGACTGGTGTGACCAGATACATAGAGGAACCTGACTGATATATCCTGCCACAGACTGGTGTGACCAGATACATGGGGGAACCAGACTGATATATCCTGCCACAGACTGGTGTGACCAGATACAGAGAGGAACCTGACTGATATATCCTGCCACAGACCAGTGTGATCAGATACATGGGGGAACCTGAGTGATATATCCTGCCACAGACTGGTGTGACCAGATACATGGGGGAACCAGACTGATATATCCTGCCACAGACTGGTGTGACCAGATACATGGGGGAACCAGACTGATATATCCTGCCACAGACTGGTGTGACCAGATACAGAGAGGAACCTGACTGATATATCCTGCCACAGACCAGTGTGATCAGATACATGGGGGAACCTGAGTGATATATCCTGCCACAGACTGGTGTGACCAGATACAGAGAGGAACCTGACTGATATATCCTGCCACAGACCAGTGTGATCAGATACATGGGGGAACCTGAGTGATATATCCTGCCACAGACTGGTGTGACCAGATACATGGGGGAACCTGATAAATCATGCTTATTAGAACAAATTCAATATTAATCCCAACAGTCAATAAGACAGGCTATTTTTAGAACATAGGCATCAGAGATGCATCAACCCTCAGCCCTGGTAACTCATTGCACAACATTCGCTCCACACAATATTTGTGAACAAAACGTCACTGCACCAAGGCAAATTGATGCAGGGGTAAAAAACGCATAAAATCTACTTCCTTTGATAGCTTAGGTGTGTCAAGTATCATGAAACTGTCATCATTTACTCTAGAATTATTGATATGGGCCTGTGACCTTGAAAAGCAGGTTAAGGTCACCGTCCATCAAACTCATGTGGAGTCTTCCCAGATTCTTATGTGTGTCAATTTTCATGAAGCTGCCATCATTTGTTCTTAAGTTATCACGATGACAAGGATGATTTCACATAATTGTCCCTGTGACCTTGAAATCAGGTGAAGGTCATGTTCCATCAAGAGAAGTCTGAGGTCTTCACCAGATGCTTACAAGTGTGTGTCAAATCTCATAAAGCTGCCATCATTCGTTCTTGAGTTATTGCGATTCTTGGGATTTCACATAATTGTCCCTGTGACCTTGAAAAATAGGTCAAGGTTGCCGTCCACCGAACTAGTCCGAGGTTTTCACCAGATGCTTATGCGTGTAAAGTTTCATGAAGCTGCCATCATTTGTTCTTGAGTTATCACGATGACAAGGATGATTTCACATAATTATCCCTGTGACCTTGAAAAGTAGGTGAAGGTCATGTTTCAAAGAAAAAATTCTGAGGTCTTCACCAGATGCTTGTGTGTGTCAAATCTCATAAAGCTGCCATTATTCGTTCTTGAGTTATTGCGATTCTTGGGATTTCACGTAATTGTCCCTGTGACCTTGAAAAATAGGTCAAGGTCGCTGTCCACCAAACTAGTCTGAGGTTTTCACCAGATGCTTATGCGTGTAAAGTTTCATGAAGCTGCCATCATTTGTTCTTAAGTTATCACGATGACAAGGATGATTTCACATAATTGTCCCTGTGACCTTGAAATCAGGTGAAAGTCATGTTCCATCAAGAGAAGTCTGAGGTCTTCACCAGATGCTTGTGTGTGTCAAATCTCATAAAGCTGCCATCATTCGTTCTTGAGTTATTGCGATTCTTGGGATTTCACATAATTGTCCCTGTGACCTTGAAAAATAGGTCAAGGTCGCCGTCCACCGAACTAGTCCGAGGTTTTCACCAGATGCTTATGCGTGTAAAGTTTCATGAAGCTGCCATCATTTGTTCTTGAGTTATCATGATGACAAGGATGATTTCACATATTTATCCCTGTGACCTTGAAAAGTAGGTAAAGGTCATGTTTCAAAGAACCAGATGCTTATGCGTGTGAAGGTCATGAAGCTGCCATCATTTGTTCTTAAGTTATCACGATGACAAGGATGATTTCACATAATTGTCCCTGTGACCTTGAAATCAGGTGAAAGTCATGTTCCATCAAGAGAAGTCTGAGGTCTTCACCAGATGCTTGTGTGTGTCAAATCTCATAAAGCTGCCATCATTCGTTCTTGAGTTATTGCGATTCTTGGGATTTCACATAATTGTCCCTGTGACCTTGAAAAATAGGTCAAGGTCGCCGTCCACCGAACTAGTCCGAGGTTTTCACCAGATGCTTATGCGTGTAAAGTTTCATGAAGCTGCCATCATTTGTTCTTGAGTTATCATGATGACAAGGATGATTTCACATATTTATCCCTGTGACCTTGAAAAGTAGGTAAAGGTCATGTTTCAAAGAAAAAATTCTGAGGTCTTCACCAGATGCTTGTGTGTGTCAAATCTCATAAAGCTGCCATCATTCGTTCTTGAGTTATTGCGATTCTTGGGATTTCACATAATTGTCCGTGACCTTGAAAAATAGGTCAAGGTCGCCATCCATCGAACTCATTCGAGGTTTTCACCAGATGCATATGTGTGTCAAGTTTCATGAAGCTGCCATCATTTGTTCTCGAGTTATCGCGATGACAAGATAATTTCACATAATTGTCCCTGTGACCTTGAAAAGTAGGTGAAGGTCATGTTTCATAGAAAAAATTCTGAGGTCTTCACCAGATACTTATGTGTGTCAAATCTAATAAAGCTACCATTATTCGTTCTTGAGTTATTGTGATTCTAGGGATTTCACATAATTGTCCCTGTGACCTTGAAAAATAAGTCAAGGTCGCCGTCCATCGAACTCGTCTGAGGTTTTCACCAGATGCATATGTGTGTCAAGTTTCATGAAGCTGCCATCATTTGTTCTCGAGTTATCGCGATGACAAGATGATTTCACATAATTGTCCCTGTGACCTTGAAAAGTAGGTGAAGGTCATGTTTCATAGAAAAAATTCTGAGGTCTTCACCAGATACTTATGTGTGTCAAATCTCATAAAGCTACCATTATTCGTTCTTGAGTTATTGTGATTCTTGGGATTTCACATAATTGTTCCCGTGACCTTGAAAAATAGGTCAAGGTCGCTGTCCATCGAACTCGTCCGAGGTTTTCACCAGATGCATATGCGTGTAAAGTTTCATGAAGCTGCCATCATTTGTTCTTGAGTTATCGCGATGACAAGGATGTTCGCTACAGACATACATACATACATACATACAGACATACATACATACATACATACATACCCACGCCAGGAGTACTACAATACCCTCAGCCTGATTACATCAGGGGCTGAGGGTAAAAAGGCATTTTAATTTCTATTGATTTTATACACCTATATAGCATATGATATTTGCTTTCTTTTGACTGCCACATTAGATCATTATAGCACAGTACTAGTGTTCCCACCACATCACACCAAGCTTACTATGAACAAACCATTTCAGGACTTTTAGTAATATTCCAACATTGGACCTCAAAATAAATGTTAGCCTGATCACCATGCTAAAATAAGTCAACAATCAAATCTTCATGGACTCTCTCCTTTGCTAGCTTTTGCATCAAAAATAAATAATATGCAAATCAATAAACAACACATTCATTCCTGAACTGAGAGGTGTTAAGAAATTTCTGACATTAAAAGACAGGTGAAAAGTGTTCATCAAATCATTAACTCCTGTAAACCTTTCATTGCACACAAAATATGTATTAGAAATATTAGGTCTTTCCCTTATGAAAACGAACAGACAAAATTCATTGATAAATGACAAAGTTATACAAAGATCTTCTGTCTGTGTCCATTTTAAGTGAGTATTTAAAATATACCTGTAAGGACCAAAAACTGGGCGAAGTACAACAGTTTGGGGAATAGGTTATTGAGTTCAGTAAAACTGAGTGAGGACCTGACAATGGATGCAATAATGAGAAAGCGTTTGGAAATTTATGAGGTACAGTAGGACAGACCAGGGACAATCCCAGGTAGACAGGATATTGGGTTCAATAAGACAAGATAATGGGTTCTGTAGGACAGGGTGGGGACAAGATATTGGATTCAATAAGACAAGATAATGGGTTCTGTAGAAAAGGGTGAGGGCAAGATATTGGATTCTATAAGACAAGATAATGGGTTCTGTAGGACAGGGTGGGGACAAGATACTGGGTTCAATAAAACAATATAATGGGTTCTGTAGAAAAGGGTGGGGGCAAGATATTGGATTCTATAAGACAAGATAATGGGTTCTGGAGGACAGGGTGGGGACAAGATATTGGGTTCAATAAGACAAGATAATGGGTTCTGTAGGACAGGGTGGGGACAAGATATTGGGTTCAATAAGACAAGATAATGGGTTCTGTAGGACAGGGTGGGGACAAGATAATGGGTTCTGTAGGACAGGGTGGGGACAAGATATTGGGTTCAATAAGACAAGATAATGGGTTCTGTAGGACAGGGTGGGGACAATATATTGGGTTCAATAAGACAAGATAATGGGTTCTGTAGGACAGGGTGGGGGCAAGATATTGGATTCTATAAGACAAGATAATGGGTTCTGGAGGACAGGGTGGGGACAAGATACTGGGTTCAATATGACAAGATAATGGGTTCTGTAGGACAGGGTGGGGGCAAGATATTGGATTCTATAAGACAAGATAATGGGTTCTGTAGGACAGGGTGGGGACAATATATTGGGTTCAATAAGACAATATAATGGGTTCTGTAGAAAAGGGTGGGGGCAAGATATTGGATTCTATAAGACAAGATAATGGGTTCTGAAGGACAGGGTTGGGACAAGATATTGGGTTCAATAAGACAAGATAATGAGTTCTGTTGGACAGGGTGGGGACAAGATATTGGATTCAATAAGACAAGATAATGGGTTCTGTAGGACAGGGTAGGGACAAGATATTGGATTCAATAAGTCAAGATAATGGGTTCTGTAGGACAGGGTGGGGACAAGATAATGGGTTCAATATGACAAGATAATGGGTTCTGTAGGACAGGGTGGGGACAAGATATTGGATTCAATAAGACAAGATAATGGGTTCTGTAGGACAGGGTGGGGACAAAATATTGGATTCAATAAGACAAGATAATGGGTTCTGTAGGACAGGGTGGGGACACGATATTGGATTCTATAAGAGAAGATAATGGGTTCTGGAGGACAGGGTGGGGACAAGATATTGGATTCAATAAGACAAGATAATGGGTTCTGTAGAAAAGGGTGGGGGCAAGATATTGGATTCTATAAGACAAGATAATGGGTTCTGAAGGACAGGGTTGGGACAAGATATTGGGTTCAATAAGACAAGATAATGAGTTCTGTAGAAAAGGGTGGGGGCAAGATATTGGATTCAATAAGACAAGATAATGGGTTCTGTAGGACAGGGTGGGGACAAGATATTGGATTCTATAAGACAAGATAATGGGTTCTGGAGGACAGGGTGGGGACAAGATATTGGATTCAATAAGACAAGATAATGGGTTCTGTAGAAAAGGGTGGGGGCAAGATATTGGATTCTATAAAACAAGATAATGGGTTCTGAAGGACAGGGTTGGGACAAGATATTGGGTTCAATAAGACAAGATAATGAGTTCTGTTGGACAGGGTGGGGACAAGATATTGGATTCTATATGACAAGATAATGGGTTCTGTAGGACAGAGTGGGGGCAAGATATTGGGTTCAATAAGACAAGATAATGGGTTCTGTAGGACAGGGTGGGGACAAGATATTGGGTTCAATATGACAAGATAATGGGTTCTGGTAGAGAGGGTGGGGAAACGATATTAGGTTCCAAGAGACAATAACAGGGCTAAGATATGGGGTTCTATAAGACAGTACATGGATATTGGGTTCTAAACATCATAAAAGTGGGGATGATGCTGATGCTGGTGGTGGGGATGGTGACAGGGATGGCAGTGACGATGACGATGATGATGAGGATGATGATGATGATGTTGCTACTACCGGTACCCTAACATACAATGCAGCTCCTACCTTGGTGGGCCTGATACTTGCAGGTAGAGATGCTGGTCTCCGTAGAGATGATAAGAGTAATCCGTCCACTGCAGGCAAGGTATTAAGCCATGATGTGGCCAGGTAGGTGAGCTTACAGACGACTGCTGCTCCTCTTTCTACATGCTGCCTTTGCTCCAGCACAGAGTGGCTGCCATCTTTGCTGGTTTTGTCAGGAGCCAGTCACCAGACACACCTGCCACCTAGTGGCTGTATTGTGCACAATGTATCTGTCGGTTGTGTGCCATGGTAATCCTTGTTGGCACATTAATCCAGTTTCTGAAACATGTCCCGGCGAGATAATCCACGGTAATCCACTGTTAACCTATTTTTTAATACCATGTGATGCAGGCATCAAGCTAGATAAACGAAGAATTCCGACAAAAAGCATAGTTTTCCGGAGATCAGGGAATTCATCCTGAGCTATATCTTTAAATGCTGTTTCTTCTTTCCCATTTCAGTTAGTGCTTGTTCACGTTATATCAACTAAAATTCAGTGTAGAACGGTGCCTTTTGCCGGTCACGGTAAATATCTCAATTCTGGTGTACTGCTTGATGTGTTAAGCCTCCTCAAAACCTCCTTTGCTTGATATATCCAGATATCAAAATACCATGGTTTAATGATCAGTTTTAGTCCAGAGGAGATATGCTATGGATGACGGATTATTATCATCCATCTCAGACAATCCGGCTTTATAAGATCATGTATTTATTCTGTTCCACTTTGTTGGTGAAGCACATGAACATTCTCCGTAATTCTTACAAGAAATCAATTATATCCTGAACAAAAACAAAGTGGTTGTCAAAATCATCTCCCCGAACCATGCCCACACAAACTTCAGCTGAAATCATTAAATGCACACAACTCCCAGTTTACACTTCAACACTGCCGACTTTAGATTTAAATTGACTTCAATAAATATTTTCTTAAAGTCTGACTGAAATGCACTTAACCTTAAATGTATTTATTGTGTATACTCCCATATGGGTTGCTTTTCTTCTAAGGGCATTCCAGCTGGTTTTTTGAAGTGAAGACAATTTTTTTGCTGTTGACTATTGGCTAATATTTACAGAAAATATGACCTTGTTATCTCTTGGCCTTGCAGAGTAAACTTTCAGATATATATATATATATATATATACATCAAACTTTGTGTGGCTAATATTATTTCAATAACATGATAAATTAAGTGGCAATCAGAGATTGCAAGATGTCCCACCCTGTGTCGAACTTAAGAAATACTTCTGCAAATATATCATTAATAGCCCAAAATTGTTTAACAAATGTAAAATTATTGGAGAAATTTAGTATTCAGCAAAGCCAACCCAGGTCATACTGCTATTATAGAATCTGGAAATGATGGAGAAAAAATGAATGAGAATTTGAAAATGACAAGTTATTTTTTTAGCTTGATTTCTTGGCGGAATTATCTTTGTTGCTTAAAAATGTACATTACTGAAAGTAATTCATAACACATCTGGGGAGAGTTTAGAAGGCTCTGAAAGTTTGTTTGGCATGTAAAGGTATGATATGATGTGAAAAAAATGGCCAAGTCGAGGCAGTTAAAAAAGTGTTAATATAAGCACATAAAAGAGTGTCCACACAACGTCAGTTGGGAAGCAGAAAAAATGTCTCACCGGATTCCAGTGAGACATAATGGTAATAATATAATAGACAATATCCCTTAGCCAAAGAGTAACAATTATCATTCATTTTAATTATAAAAATAACTCAATAATATATATATATATATATATATATATATATATATATATATATCATAAATAGATTACATAATATTACATAAGTTTCACAGCAGACAATGAAGGAATAACACAAGTTTCAGCACCAAGCCATGACTGCATTAAAATAGTATAAGCACAAGAACTGATCACATAAGCAGTTTTCGATAAACCACATATTCTTGCTCAGAGGAACTTTTGGTTTGCTTTGCATATATATTTCACCCAGGTTTCAAAGCATTCAAAAAAGAAAACAAGCATACTTGATATATATCAAGGACATTTTAATACTGCAAGCTAAATACTTATTGCTACTATCTTGTACAATGCAAATACTTAATATAAGTTTGGCAAGGTGGTAGAGTGCAGCACAGAATGCAGAACAGTTGTGAAGTACAGCTCGGAGTTAGGAGAAGTCGTTGAGTGCAGATCAGGTCGTAAAAAGGTTGTGGAGCCTAGCTTGGAGTTGCAAAAAGTTGTAGAGTGCAGATCAGATAACAGAAAGCTTGTTGAGTGCAGATCAGATCATAGAAAAGTCTGTAGAGTGCAGCTCTGAATCGTGAAAAGTTGTCGAGTGCAGATTGGAGTTTGGAAAGGTTGTCAAGCACAACTCACAGTTCAGAAAGGTTGTTGAGTGCAACAAAGAGTCCAGAAAGGTTATAGAGTGCAATCTCAAATTCCAAGTGTTATAAAGTTCATGTAGGTCACTGAAAGCTTCCACATACAACTTTAGCATTGGGTACAATCAATACAGATGGCAGTAAGTTGTATTAATTGGGAAGTACTAGTAATTGCCCACACTTAATTATCTGGCAGCTCAGTGTGATATGATGAATACAACCTAAGCTGATTGTGTGCCCATATTCTAAACAGGTACATAGTACTGTCTCGCCTGTCGACTCATTTTGCCCACTCCCCATATTCAACAGAATAACTATCAAAATTCTGAGATGCATTTCTCACACAACTTACACTTATCAGTCAGAGAAATGAGAGTACATCAACTCTGGAAAAGGTCCTTTTTTAAACTGAGGTGTGACTATTCACTGAAGTTTGTCCTTGATATGTGTATCATTCATCAAAATGAATCATAGTCACTGAATATTTTTTTTAAAAACTCATTTTCAAAGTGTTCATGAAGCGTGTAGTTCACCACTGATTATAGTGTTACCAATAGCATTTGTCAATTTGCATAATCCAACCAACATTGTCTGCAACAACCATCACAGTAAATGCAATGACACTAGTTTTTTTAACTTATTTACGGAGGTGTGAATGGTTACAATTATGCAGCCAAAAATGACGGCTCAATCACTTTATCACTTAATTCAGTTTTTTAAGTGTTCAATGAGGCATGACTGCTTACTCATGCATGAATTATTTAACAAGTCCCAATGGAGAACATTATGATACACATTTCCTGCAAGTTTCAGGTTTAAATGTCATATAATAGCTGAGATGAGAAATATGTCAAACTTTTTCTGCAAAATTTTGAATTGCTCATTGAAATATGACTGTTCACTTAAGCATGACTTTCATCTGGGTAACTAATACTACCCTTCAAAATAATAGCTCTATCTTTCATAGCCACTGAATATTGTTCATGGCTCTAAATATTGACGGACAGACGGATGGACGGAGTGACATCTTAGTCTCACTTCAATCTGTCACAAGTGAAAAAATAAGCCGATAATATGTTGATGTGTTAAACTGGCTATGAAAATAAACAATGATGTTTTCGCGAGATTCATAGGCTTAATAATTATAACAAATAAAATCCTGAAGATCTATAAATAGTAACATTTTGTTCAGTTGGGGCAATATTGACCGTCTAATCCACGTGATGACACATGCTTTAACGAAATAATGAGGGTGATTTTCATAGGATGAGCGCAATTTGTTTCGCTGAGGTCAATGCTATACCATCTGTTTTCCACTTGGTGTTTTGTAGTAGTAAATTGATTTTACAATCGGATGATTAGATTTGTTTGCAGCAGGAGGCTGGGCAGAGAGAGTGAGAGAGAGTGAGAGAGAGTGAGAGGGAGAAAGAGAGAGAATAAGAGAGAGAGAGAGAACTGTTCCCTGGATTAGGAGATATACGGAGCCAGTCAACTTGGTATATATTATACTACAAGCAGACAGAGCGAGAAAGAGAGAGAGAGAGCGAGAGGGCTTACAGAGGAACATCACAACACCATCACCACAATGAAGGACTATATCACACCTCGGCCGCCCGCAGATAGGGGGCACTGCAGCTTACCTCGTTCTCCATGATGCTCGGGTGTCACTCTGACCTACGCGGTGCACCAGGGTGTCAGGCTTGCCGTGGTCAGACCAAGCAGGCCTATGTGCTGCTTAAGAAGAAAATCAGTACAAAATGCTATAGAAAAGATGCTAAAATAAGTGATGTGTAAGTATTAAGATAACACTGATCATCTTCTCCCTGAGTGCCTGCTTTTTGACAAAAATGTGATCTTGTAAAAAATAATTTTGTTTTTGTTTCAGAGCTTAATTTGTGACAGCATGGCATTCATCACTGGATCAGTGTTATACCTAATAAAACAAGTGTTGTCTTAAAAACTTTTAAACAAGCAATAAATATTGGTTAAAATAATAAACAACAAACAAACAAAATATCAAAAGTGAATTGTAACAAAATTCCCCGCTATTTCTTGTGAAGCAATCACAGTCTCAGAAACGTCCACCTCAAAAAACAGAATCAACTATTCCAGAATTTTGTTATCTACATCCTCGAATCAACTAGTCAGTTCACAAGCATCTTCCATGAAAGAATCAATTATTCAAGAATATGCACCTAGATATAAGTTAGAGAAGACAATAAAATCTTAATGAGAAAAAAAAAAAGAATATCACAAACATCTTCCTCTAATCAACTGTTCTATAATCTCAGAAACATCTTCCTCTAATCAACTGTTCTATAATCTCAGAAACATCTTCCTCTAATCAACTGTTCTATAATCTCAGAAACATCTTCCTCTAATCAACTGTTCTATAATCTCAGAAACATCTTCATCAAGAGAATCAACTATCTCATAATCTCAGAAACATCTTCATCAAGAGAATCAACTATCTCATAATCTCAGAAACATCTTTGTCAATAGAATCAACTATCTCATAATCTCAGAAATATCTTTGTCAATAGAATCAACTATCCCAGAATATCATCATCATCTCAGAAACATCTACCCCAGAACTTCAGAAACATCTACCCCAGAATCTCATAAATCTATCTGTTCAGAATCAACTATTCCAGAATCTCAAAAACATCTTCCTGGACAGAATCAATCTTCCCTGAATCTCAGAAACATACAGAGCATTAAATTTATTGACACAAATCTTGACATGGGGGAAGCCAACAGCCAGCTTTGGCAATCCACGACAAGGAGAGCCCCAACAGCCAGCTTTGGCAATCCACGACAAGAAGAGCATCAACAGTCAGCTTTGGCAATCCACTACTAGGAGAGCACCAACAGCCAGCTCTGTCAATCCAAGACAAGGAGAGCACTAACAGCCAGCTTTGGCAATCCACGACAAGGAGAGCACCAACAGTCAGCTTTGGCAATCCATGACAAGGAGAGCACCAACAGTCAGCTTTGGCAATCCACTACTAGGAGAGCACCAACAGCCAGCTCTGGCAATCCACGACAAGGAGAGCACCAACAGTCGGCTTTGGCAATCCACGACAAGGAGAGCACCAACAGCCGGCTCTGGCAATCCACGACAAGGAGAGCACCAACAGACGGCTTTGGCAATCCATGACAAGGAGAGCACCAACAGCCGGCTCTGGCAATCCACGACAAGGAGAGCACCAACAGTCGGCTTTGGCAATCCACGACAAGGAGAGCACCAACAGTCGGCTTTGGCAATCCACGACAAGGAGAGCACCAACAGCCGGCTCTGGCAATCCACGACAAGGAGAGCACCAACAGACGGCTTTGGCAATCCATGACAAGGAGAGCACCAACAGCCGGCTCTGGCAATCCACGACAAGGAGAGCACCAACAGTCGGCTTTGGCAATCCACGACAAGGAGAGCACCAACAGCCAGCTTAGGCAATCCACGACAAGGAGAGCACTAACAGCCAGCTTAGGCAATCCACGACAAGGAGAGCACCAACAGTCAGCTTTGGCAATCCACGACAAGGAGAGCACTAACAGCCAGCTTTGGCAATCCACGACAAGGAGACCCTGAGTACATCTCACTTGCAACAAACATCTCCAATCATCACCAATCACACAAACACTTTAATCATATGGCCCTCGGACCTGCCGTCCACCATTTATGCAGCCCATCAGGGTCCAATATTCCCTGAGCCATTTCTACCAAAATTACAATTGATCCATTTTCATTTGCGCACAATTTGAGAGCTGATGGGCACAACTTGAAATCTGTGTCAATCTTGGTGGGACTCCAGCAAGACAACGCAATAAAAGCAAGATATTATTTCTATATGACACACTGTGGCATCCATACATTCAGCATACATTCAGCATATGAGTGAAGTGGCTTGGGAGAAATGCAGGGACTTTAAGATGTCAGCAAGTGTGTACTGATCAAGTGATAATGTAAGACCCAGTGCAGACAAGGAAGGCACAGATAAGCCTTACTAAGCAAGCAGGCTCAGCAGCCATGCCATACACACGTGGCCTCAATCACGATATACATCTGCAGACAGCCTCTAAGCAGCAAGACTGGCCCCTCCTTAAACACACCTTGTGTGGTTTTATAGGCCCCCTGCCAATCTCTCCGACCAATGATTAAATATAGAGGAGTTGTACAGTTCTGGTTCCGGTAAAGTTGTACAGTTCCGGTGTGTACTTTTCAATGGGGGAAAAAAACAACATGGAGATCGGCAATCGGCCTATTCTGCCTTCATGGCATCTATGTTTGATCACAATTGTTGATAACTTTACATGTGCTATTTTTTCATCTATTATAATATGTGTTTACAGTTTCTACCTTCAGGGTGACCAGCCAGGCTTCGACATCAACACTGGCCCGGTGGCCTGCAGCTATTTATTGGGACTACGGGCCATTATATCACAGATTTCACTGGCCCATTAGGCCAGCAGCTGACATAAGATATAAATTCTGACTTGGACTACATCAATCACGACAAGCTACCATTCATGTTCGGTGGCCATTTTAAAATTGCAGAACATGCTAGTATTTCTGTGGTGATGCTCCAATCATTTTCCTGCTGGAAATAACATGGCGACTCCTTCTAAAACTATGACTAATTTATTTAAAGTTATATGATAATCTAATCGTTCTAAAAAATCAAGTTTAGGCATTTAAATATAAATGTCTGTTGTAGATCTACTTTTTTGTGCCTCATTTAATGTAACAGCAGTCATATGACCTACGCTCATAAACCCTTTTGTTGAATACTGAGAAATATTGGGGGAAGGGCCAGAATAGACAGATGGAAACCTTGATGCCAAATCAGAGAGGATTACAAAGATTATCCAATACTTAATCCAATCTTAATCCAGGCTTGCATTGACCATGAGCAGGGACCATCTCCATGGCAGCTGCTAACTTGCGAGACTAGGGGATGCAAAGGGCTCAACCTTTGAACTGCAACCTCAAAGCCCATTTACAACATTTTCAGGAATGTTTTCTCAGCTTGATTGTATTCATAACTCAGTCACAGAGTCAGTGGCCCCTGGGTGCTGTTCTCATTGAAAAGGAAATAACCAAATACCATTGAATGTTTTTGCTTTTCCTTTCCTGCCACACAGACTTGCTTACCGAGACCCTTTTTAGTTTTAGGCAGGTCAAAGTGGAACTGATTGAAATTTACATTCACAAGTTCATATCATTCCAGTTCACCATCCAAGTCATTGCTGTTAAATTTATCAACTGCACTCTTCCTTTCTGTGATATTCAAAATAATGTACTTGATATTCAGACCAAAGACCAAAGAAAATAACAATGTAATTAAAATGCCTCTTATTTTCAAAGAAATTATTTCAACTTGTTGCAGAGTGTTATGGTTTTGTTAAGAGCTCTTGATGGTCGCCAGAGATTTTTTTGATAGTTTGTATTGTAAGAGACAATATGCCAATTGTGCAAAACTTGTCTGGCACCCAGCCAGTAACTTCCTGCCACACAGAACAAAGCTATATATAGCCTTGTCCATTCTTATCAGCTGATAATTGCTAATTTCTAAGATGTCATCGTGGCTTGTGATGTATGCTATAAACACCCTGCCCTCCTGATTCTGTGCTGCCCTCTGTGGGGCGGTGTCCTGATTCTGTGCTGCTCTCTATGGGGCTGTGTCCTGATTCTGTGCTGCCCTCTGTGGGGCTGTGTCCTGATTCTGTGCTGCCCTCTGTGGGGCTGTGTCCTGATTCTGTGCTGCCCTCTGTGGGGTTGTGCCCTCCTGATTCTGTGCTGCCCTCTGTGGGACTGTCCTGATTCTGCAATGCTCTCTGTGGGGCTTTCAACAGGTGCAAACTCATTTCTCTCCTTCAACTGACTTGCACCTTTTTACTACAGCAATCGGTGCCAACATCTGACTGGCAATAATACTTTTGCATCAAAGCCAATTATTTTGACCCAACCCATAAAAATATGGCTTACTTGTAGTATTGGAATATCTGTGTTTACTGTGTACATAATGCATGTGTGGCAACTCACTATAAAACTAACATATTTGTTTCTGAGTTGTACGATATCTACATCTGGACACTGTTAGGCCCATTTACCTTGATATCAATCAACATGATGCACCTGTGTGCCCTATCTGAGGTCATCAAGTTTACTTTACCTTCACAGATACAAACGCAGAATGAAGCTTATGCATGTATTTCCCTTTTTCCTATATCACTAAAGTTATCTGCTTCCCTCTTTCCTGTTCCATGTATAGCCAAATATATCTGCTGTCCTCTTTTGTATATTATATATAGCCAAATATATCTGCTGTCCTCTTTTGTATATTATATATAGCTAAATATATCTGCTGACCTCTTTTGTATATTACATATAGCCAAATATATCTGCTGTCCTCTTTCCTATATTATGTAGAGCCAAATATATCTGCTGTCTTCTTTTGTGTATTATACATAGCCAAATATCCCTCTTGCCAAGTTATATTTGGAGGTCAAGCCATATTCTACTGCATCTCGCTTCCTATATGTAAGTATAAGGCCTGTGTGCTTGAACCTAAGAGAACACAATGGTGTTTTCCTATTCCACTTGCAATCCAGGTGGTGTGAATCCCACACTAGTAGTAAGAACTTTGCTATTACCTTTTGTTATTGATTAACTGAGACTGAATTTTATTCCTCTAATGTTTTCCTCTATTGATTGTGTCATAAAAAGTATTATGTTATGATGGTTATATATAAATAGAATCAATCCTGAAATGTGTAAAAAAAAAAAGCCTACTCCCTGGAGCCAGTGCTCTGCTCCTTTGAAGGAATGGCTGAACTATCTTAGGTATTCTCATATCAAAACGGTATCACTTGTGGGACAATGGTTGGGAGCAAGCAACAATCCATGAGTACATTTTCATGTTCTATTCTCAACATCAATGCCTTGTTGAAACCCATGTATTTGTATGTTTTTTTTATCCAAATTGATATCATCGCCTACATTTTCATGATAGGTGCATGTACCATTGTCCGACAGGGACAGGTGCATGCATGTGTGTCCGCTATTGATATAGGAGTTGTGCAGTGAGAGTGCATTATGACATGATGTGATGTAACTGTAAGCTATGTATATGTCGGCCAGCCCATTACCTGAGTACACAAGCTGGCCATATAGACACAGCCCATGCATCGAAAGTGGTCAGCCCCACACATATGACATGGATACCCTCACCAGAGGGCATATCAGACCATTATTATCAACTCAATCAAGCTTGCATTGGCTCCATTATTCACAGACTTCCTTTTCCACCAAAGCGAGCACAAGGACAGCATTAAGCTGGAGAATTATTTTATACCTCAATCTGTGAATATCACCAGCATATATATAAATATTTTTTATCATATATAAATAAAGAGACAGACAAAAGACTGAACATTTAATGCTAGCAGGTAAATATTCGCGTGGGTCATGTGGCAAATGTGCGGACACCATTACACTGGATCACAGGGTCGTAGTGTCCACAACCCAAGTGTACACTTCACACACTGCTATTTTACACAGGTGGCTCTTTCCCTGATTGGCATCCAGGACATCTTTCCACAATAATGCTGATGTCTACTAAATCTCCACTGATCCCATCTCTATCATTCATTCCCACCTCCACCGTTCCCACCTCCATCCTCCATTGTCCCACCTCCACCATTCCCATCTCCATCTTCCACCGTTCCCACCTCCACCATTTCCACCTCCATCCTCCATTGTTCCCAACTCCACCGTTCCCACCTCCATCCTCCACTCTTCCCACCTACACTGTTCCCACCTCCATCCTCCACTGTTTCCACCTCCATCCTCCACTTTTTCCACCTCCATCCTCCACTTTTTCCACCTCCATCCTCCATTGTTCCCACCTCCATCCTCCATCGTTCCCAACGTCTCTCTAAGATTTCTCATAATCTAACACTTTTCTGGCATTTTTATCTGCATTTCACTTTGACTAACATGCTTTGTGTCTTGTTAATTGGGCAATGTTTACTATGGGTCTAATAATCAGCCACCCTTCAAAGGTCCCAATTTCCTTTTCTGTTTGCACGTAGAGAATCCCCCTAAAGAATGCTCCATACATTGGAGACCCTCCAGCTCTGTTTGATCACCTTGTTGACATGACAACTCGTCTATTTTTGCCATGTTTTTTAGGCAAACAAGCCGATATCCCATCTCTAAACACATGGCACTTATCAAGCGCCCCCTGGTATCATCTGTTTGCAACACAATCAAAATTTGCAGTCTGAAAGCTGCTAAGGGAGCCTGAGTCAATATTTCACACCAATTTCTGCATCAAATTTGAGGTTGAAATGTGTCAATGAGGCATTTTGTGATATTAGCACTGCATAAAAAGTGGAGAACAAAAATAAGCCTAAAGACGGTAAAAGACTGCTGCCAAACTGATAGCATGTCATTGGCAACTTCAAACAGATTATGCCGAACTGGACATCAAGTCCAATATGGGCATTTCATCTAAACTAATTATCACACCTATGCTGGACATTGCATCTTAGCTGGACATCCCTGGTATCTTGTCAAAGCTGGACATCACATCTTAGCTGGACATCCCTGGTATCTTGTCAAAGCTGGACATCACATCTTGGCTGGACATCCCTGGTATCTACTCAAAGCTGGACATCACATCTTAGCTGGACATCCCTGGTATCTAGTCAAAGCTGGACATCACCTCCTAGCTGGACATCCCTGGTATCTACTCAAAGCTGGACATCATATCTTGGCTGGACATCCCTGGCATGTCGTCAAAGCTGGACATCAGATTCTCAATGGAGGTCTCTTTTCAAGCTCCTGGGGAGCGTACCTTGTGTTTTTGGCCCAAAAAAATAATTGTTTATTCATGGTATAATTATGTGCCCCCCCCAAATGTACTAAGAGGCTTGGAGTCTGGGCTGTTACACTAATTACAAGCCCAGAATGGCGTTATCGGCTATACATTCATTGCCTCATGATGAGCATCTCGATCAATATTCACCAATCCCATAACGTCATACGTGTTATCACCATTATTATTCCACTGGATATGAATATTATCATGAAAAAGGGAGTTTATTTCTGTTATTGTTGGGGACACAGTTTGTGTCTTGATTAATTAATATGGTATATTGTGCTAATCTCAAATGTCACCTGTGATATCACCTTCGATATCTTCTATAATGTCACAGGTCATATTAAAATGTAACTTATCATGTCCCTCACTCTCAAATAACACCTTTGATGTCACCTGTGATGTCACCTTTGATGTCAATTATGATGTCATAATAGACTTACACTTTGTCCTAGTATGATGCATATCAACTTTTCCTCACCACAAACTCAAATCAATGACCTTAACATGTCCTCAGTGTCAAATTCACGTTCAATTCTATAATAATATTAAAAGCTATCATTCCAACCTCACAACTTATTCAAAAGTCAAAATGTCACTTGGGAGTCAGATTGAATTTTTTTTTATCTCAGATATCAGAACTTTGCCAAATAGAACATCAATAACATACCAAAGAACTTCCCAATGTATTTAATCTATGGGCTTTATATTTGGCAATGAAATACTTCTTAAAGAAATATTTTGATTGGGAACAACAATTCCTAAAAATACACAGAGCCATTATATTGGGTTTCACTATTCTCTCTATTGATAATAATCGTTAATGATATCTTTTCTTCAGACACTTGGAGCTTCATTTACTAGGGACTAAGTAGAGAACCACATCCAGGACCAGATTCTCTGACCATCTCCATCCCACCTGTTTCCCAAGTGGAGAAAATCTTGAATATAACTTCTTGGGTAATATGGCAAACATAATGAGATATGACTGGACACAAATGTCATCTGTGCTCCTCAAAATGCCCTTGATATTCTTACATAACCTAAGAATGCTGGGAGATTATATTTGCATAAGCATGTCATGGAATTTTACTGGCAGAATACAGATTATTCTCACACAGGTTTGTGGCTGAGTGCCTCGTAATAATACCCAGCAAAGGACTGACCAAACGTGTGTAAATAGGCATGCTGGTCTTATGCAACCTGCATTGTTTGCGCGACACTCGTGCCTGTGTACGGAGGCCATCTGCGCAGATTTCAGGGCTCCTCTCTCCCTCTGACATTGGTAAGTCCACACAATAAGGCTGCCACGCATCCCATTGTGAAGATGCTAGTATTAATCGACCAAGTAATGGGTTGTAATGGTTGAGCTGTTAAGGGAGTGATCTATGTATTCCTGGCCAGTCTCAGCTGAGGCCTCTATAATCCCCCAGTGCTCTCACTTCTATTTCTTGTTTAACAATAAGCTGTGTAGTTTGTGTTGAGTCAGCGGTTTGTGAATGTGAGCTGCTGCTGCTGCTGTAGCTGGTACAAGGCTCCCGTCATCACCAACCATCCTGCCCCATGACAAGGCTCCCGTCATCACCAACCATCCTGCCCCATGACAAGGCTCCCGTCATCATCAACCATCCTGCCCCATGACAAGGCTCCCGTCATCATCAACCATGCTGCCCCATGACAAGGCTCCCGTCATCACCAACCATCCTGCCCCATGACAAGGCTCCCGTCATCATCAACCATCCTGCCCCATGACAAGGCTCCCGTCATCATCAACCATCCTGCCCCATGACAAGGCTCCCGTCATCACCAACCATCCTGCCCCATGACAAGGCTCCCGTCATCATCAACCATCCTGCCCCATGACAAGGCTCCGGTCATCACCAACCATCCTGCCCCATGACAAGGCTCCCGTCATCATCAACCATGCTGCCCCATGACAAGGTTCCCGTCATCATCAACCATCCTGCCCCATGACACCGGGCCCATGACAAGCCATAAGTGTAATAGTAAATAACCTTGCTGAATTCACCTGTCTCTGGCACATCGGTTTTATATGGGGGAACCTATCTCCGTCACTGCTATTTATCTTGGTAAAATTTCTACAGCTCAGATGAGGCTATTATTTATGCTGGTCAATAAATGCAGGCAATGTGCTGCAGCTTGGATGATGCCATCATTACTGCTGGCAATGTCCTGCTGTGATTACTGCTGGCAATGTACTGCTAAAGTTACTGCTGGCAAATCTTTAACATTATTTCGGTAAATATGATAGAGAATTTTGCACAAAGAGTACACCAGAATTGCTTTGTCAAAAAGATAAATCCAGACATCTCTCTCAATATGCTTGAGGTGGTGCTCAGGTTTCTTGCATCCATGACCTGTTGAGATAGAATACGATAGGGGAGGTCAGAGTTCATGGGTCAGAGATCGGAGGTCAGTGCTTAATGGTTGCCTGGTCAGCACCTTACACTGAGCAAGACAGGCCAATGCTTCTAATAGATCCTGCTCTCAGCATAATACACCCACATTACATCACCCCACCCTCTCCCTGCTCTCTGTATAATACACCCACGTTACATCACCCCACCCTCTCCCTGCTCTCTGTATAATACACCCACGTTACATCACCCCACCCTCTCCCTGCTCTCTGTATAATACACCCACATTACATCACCCCACCCTCTCCCTGCTCTCTGTATAATACACCCACGTTACATCACCCCACCCTCTCCCTGCTCTCTGTATAATACACCCACATTACATCACCCCACCCTCTCCCTGCTCTCTGTTTAATACACCCATGTTACATCACCCCACCTTCTCCCTGCTCTTTGTAATACACCCTTACTACATCTACCCTACCTTCCCATAGACCCTGTTCCCTGTAATACACCCACACAACATCACCCCCCCCCCCCACCCGGGGATCACCCCTACCCTCTCCCTGCTCTCTCATCAAGTCCACACATTCTCTCCAAGGTCTGGATCACCCTCCTGAAGTATCAAGCTCATTAATTGCTGCTCTTTTGCTCTTAACTTTAATGCAAAAAGGAAGTGTGATGGCAGATTGATCATTTCTGTCAGCTTGTTTCGTTTCACCCAAGGTCGCGTTCAATGACAGCATACACATTACAAGAAACATATAGTGAAGCCTGCCAATGCCTACCTCTGTACAAGTGCCAATGCAACACACAAGAAATTCTGACATTCTCACGATTGATGAGACATGAAAGCGTGGCTGCCTACGAGTTTGTGATGCACAGGGCGTATGTATCCGCAGGCACAAGCCACAGTGATGGCAAGCTCCGGGCCTCAATAACTGACCATGTACCACAGTCCACACACTGTCACATACTCTCTGATAATTCTGAATGAAAGATGTCTGCACCTGTGCCCCCTGGTGTACATCGCTGTCTGCATCTGCGAGCAGCGCCCCCTACAAATGGCTCTCTACATCCATCTGGAAGGGCAACCCCTAAAAGTATTTCCCAACATCTATCTGCTAAAAGAGCCCCCTACAAATGGCTCTCTACATCCATCTGCAAGCAGCGCCCCCTACAAATGGCTCTCTACATCCATCTGCAAACAGCGCCCCCTATACATGACTCCCTTCATCATAATTTTTTGTCTAGATGACCTATTTATTGCTGTTATTTATCTGGGAGACCTGTCTACCATTGCTATATATCTGGGAAACCTGTCTACCATTGCTTTTTATCTGGGAGACCTGTCTACCATTGCTATTTATCTGGGAGATCTGTCTACCATTGCTATTTATCTAGGAGACCTGTCTACCATTGCTGTTAAGCAGGGAGACCTGTCTACCATTGCTGTTTATCAGGGAGACCTGTCTACCATTGCTGTTTATCAGGGAGACCTGTCTACCAATGCTATTTATCTAGGAGACCTGTCTACCATTGCTGTTTATCAGGGAGACCTGTCTACCATTGCTGTTAAGCAGGGAGACCTGTCTACCATTGCTTTTAAGCAGGGAGACCTGTCTACCATTGCTGTTAAGCAGGGAGACCTGTCTACCATTGCTTTTAAGCAGGGAGACCTGTCTACCATTGCTGTTTATCAAGGAGACCTGTCTACCATTGCTATTTATCTGGGAGACCTGTCTACCATTGCTATTTATCAATGCAACCTGCCTACCACTGATTTTTTTTCTAGGGTTGACCTATCTCAATTCAACTACCAATTTTATGTCTTATATATGTACCTTGTGGCCTGTTCAATCTGTGACTGTCTGATTTTATTTGTCTGGTGCAGCCAGTGTGGATCTGGCTTGACACCCCAACACTATGCCATCTCAGGCCCTGCCTCAGCATCTCCAAGAGGGGTTGCTACTTTCCCAAGCAGCCAGAAAATGTGGTGACTGAGTCGCCCACGCAGATGAGGAAGTCAATAAACTGGTCTGCCAAGGTTATTCTACCCAACAAACAAACCCTCCAGACAACAATGGTAGGGTACAAGTCTGCATACACATAACATGGGTATGTAGGGTGGGTACGAATATGGGTACAAATATCTTGTTATTACGATTCTGCAGAAAATCACTAGTGGAGGATATGGAGGGACTGGTTGAGCCAGAATAAATACATGGAGGGCCTGAAAGGGGGTGCCAGAATAAATGCATGGAGGGCCTGAAAGGGGGTATGCCATAATACCTCTGGCAGACACCGACCAATTCAGTTTTCACTTGTGAAATAGATCAAACTAAACTTGATGGTCTTTTTGAGAAAATTCATATATTTAAAAACATGAGGTGTATTTTGCATGTGAAATTTCTTATTTCTAAAGAGAGAGACCAGTGCTTTAAGTGTAACATTTTGGCATATGTTTCCCACAAATATCTCTTTTATTTAATTTACACCAATCATTTCTGGAAGCCTTTGTGAACTCTTCAACCCATTAATCTCAGACATTTTTCAAATCATCTCAATAACCTCACACACTCATCTCTGGAAAAAAAAACTTTATTTATTTTGGGGGTATCTCAATGAATCACTGTCCAGAGACATTCCGCAAGCTATTACAAAGGCTTTTGTCTATTTGAAATGCTGACAGATTCAAGATTGAGGTTCTTAGATGCAATGTGCAAAGTTACAAAGGATTATTCAACCCAAGAATAATATGCACCAGTCCTGACATAGCGTAAGCAACACCAGACTTCTCCATGACTCAGCTGCAGGTATTTGCAGACCACACTTTGTCTTATTTAGGTTTCTGCTGCAATCATGGCGCATGGAATATGAGAGCCTGGGCGCACCAGGTCAGGGTGTCTCTCAAATCAAGCAGACAAATTTGTGACTGCAATTGTATTAGTGAACAGATCCATCATCTTGAAGAAGCCAAACCCTCATGCTGGAAAATCACACTCTTGGTGCACTGGTGAGAAACCACTCTGGAGGAAACTACTCCAGATGCACTGGTAGGAAACTACTCCAGATGCACTGGTAGGAAACTACTCCAGATGCACTGGTAGGCGACTACTCCAGATGCACTGGTAGGCGACTACTCCAGATGCACTGGTAGGCAACTACTCCAGATGCACTGGTAGGCAACTACTCCAGATGCACTGGTAGGAAACTACTCCAGATGCACTGGGTGGCAACTACTCCAGATGCACTGGTAGGAAACTACTCCAGATGCACTGGAAGGAAACTACTCCAGATGCACTGGTAGGAAACTACTCCAGATGCACTGGTAGGAAACTACTCCAGATGCACTGGAAGGAAAATACTCCAGATGCACTGGTGGGAAACTACTCCAGATGCACTGGAAGGAAACTACTCCAGATGCACTGGTAGGAAACTACTCCAGGTGCACTGGTAGGAAACTACTCCAGATGCACTGGTAGGAAACTACTCCAGATGCACTGGTAGGAAACTACTCCAGATGCACTGGTGGGAAACTACTCCAGATGCACTGGTAGGAAACTACTCCAGATGCACTGGTAGGAAACTACTCCAGATGCACTGGTAGGAAACTACTCCAGATGCACTGGTGGGAAACTACTCCAGATGCACTGGTTGGCAACTACTCCAGATGCACTGGTTGGCAACTACTCCAGATAACACTCTAGGAATACCGGACCAGACCCTTCAGGCACACTGGTAGGTAACACTCTAGGTAAACCGGTCAGTAACCCTTCAGATACACTGGTAGGTAACCCTTCAGGCACACTGGTAGGTAACCCTTCAGGCACACTGGTAGGTAACCCTTCAGGTACACTGGTAGGTAACCCTTCTGGTACACTGGTAGGTAACCCTTCAGGTACACTGGTAGGTAACCCTTCAGGTACACTGGTAGGTAACCCTTCAGGTACACTGGTAGGTAACCCTTCAAGTACACCGGGATGTAACACTCTAGGTACACTGGTAGGTGCCTTCTCTCAGCAGCCCTCATAGGTAGCTACTCCAGGTTTAGTGAAATTGCACTGGTAGGTAGTCTTTTCATGCTGCACAATGAAGTTGCAAGCACCCTTCCAAATTCACAACAAACACCACCTGATGAAAAAATATGATCTTTTCATGGAATTTTTTAAGTGGTAAAGAGCTGGGTCAGAGGAATTATTTTCTGGGGGAGATGGGGTGTGATTATGATAGCAGTGTCCATCCCAGCCACTAATATTGACAAGAGCAGTTTTTATAGGCACGCCCTGGTGCAATCAAACCTCAAATATTGCCCGCTATCAAACAACAAAGCAAACAACACTAACTCCAGCCTCGTCTCACATACAACTAATGAATTTGTGATTTCCATACGAGACAAGATGGCAAGTAAACGCTCCTCCTTGCAATATTTATTCCACACCATCAAGGGCAAAGCCAGAAGTGCACCTCGCAGTGCATTAAGGACCTTGTTATCCAAACTGGTAACAAAGAGTTAAGAGAGGACACAGGACTGTGAAACAAAAATGTAACAGATGATGTAGGACCGTGTTACACAATATGGTAACACAGACACTGCAAGACCAAGTTACACAATATGGTAACATAAACAATTCTGGACAGTATTACATGATATGGCAATAGAGAGAAGTGGTGCAGTGAATATATGGGACTAAACCATGGGTCAAGTTTGGGTGTGCAGGACTCTCTGAAATAAGTTGAGGTTGGGCAAGCAGGACTCCCTGATATAAGTTAAGGTTGGGTGTGCAGGACTCCCTGATATAAGTTAAGGTTGGGTGTGCAGGACTCCCTGATATAAGTTAAGATTGGGTGTACAGAACTCCCTGATATAAGTTAAGGTTGGGTGTACAGGACTCCCTGATATAAGTTAAGGTTGGGTGTACAGGATTCTCTGATATAAGTTAAGGTTGGGTGTACAGGACTCCCTGATATAAGTTAAGGTTGGGTGTGCAGGACTCCCTGATATAAGTTAAGGTTGGGTGTGCAGGACTCCCTGATATAAGTTAAGGTTGGGTGTGCAGGACTCCCTGATATAAGTTAAGGTTGGGTGTGCAGGACTCCCTGATATAAGTTAAGATTGGGTGTACAGAACTCCCTGATATAAGTTAAGGTTGGGTGTACAGGACTCCCTGATATAAGTTAAGGTTGGGTGTACAGGACTCCCTGATATAAGTTAAGGTTGGGTGTACAGGATTCTCTGATATAAGTTAAGGTTGGGTGTACAGGACTCCCTGATATAAGTTAAGGTTGGGTGTACAGGACTCCCTGATATAAGTTAAGGTTGGGTGTACAGGACTCCCTGATATAAGTTAAGGTTGGGTGTACAGGATTCCCTGATATAAGGTAAGGTTGGATGTACAGGACTCCCTGATATAAGTTGAGGTTGAGTGTGCAGGATTCCCTGATATAAGTTAAGGTAGGGTGTACAGGACTCCCTGATATAAGTTAAGGTTGGGTGTACAGGACTCCCTGATATAAGTTAAGGTTGGGTGTACAGAACTCCCTGATATAAGTTAAGGTTGGGTGTACAGGACTCCCTGATATAAGTTAAGGTTGGGTGTACAGGACTCCCTGATATAAGTTAAGGTTGGGTGTGCAGGACTCCCTGATATAAGTTAAGGTTGGGTGTACAGGACTCCCTGATATAAGTTAAGGCTGGGTGTACAGGACTCCCTGATATAAGTTAAGGCTGGGTGTACAGGACTCCCTGATATAAGTTAAGGTTGCGTGTGCAGGACTCCCTGATATAAGTTAAGGTTGGGTGTACAGGACTCCCTGATATAAGTTAAGGTTGGGTGTACAGGACTCCCTGATATAAGTTGAGGTTGAGCAGCACTCTGACATGGGTTAAACATATCCATGGTATGGTATGTCTGCCTGCACTTGCCTATCTCAGAGTGGTCAGCTCCCCTGGGACAAGACTAAAACACACTAATCTGTTGGACCTACCATTACGTCACTCTTCCACTGACAACTATGGATTTATGCGCAGCCCGCATTCAATACCCTCGTAACTAGTCACCCATACTCAACTTGTGGGTATGGATTTTTCAGGCGGCTGACCAATATTTCAGGCTGATATGAAACACTGAGCCAGCCAAGAGCAGAGGAAAATATCCCTGTGTGGTGACTATCAGCTACATGCCATATCTGATAGACACACAGAAAAAAAAAACAAACAAAACCTTCAATATGATGATCAAACTAAGAATAGAATCTTGGCATAAGTTAACTTCGTACAGTTGAGTAATGTACGCATGTCTTTGTTGACGTGCGGACAGATAAGATGACTTCAGGTCTGATAACATGACCAGCAGACAGATTGGATGACCTCAGGACAGATAAGATGACTTCAGGTCTGATAACATGACCAGCAGACAGATTGGATGACCTCAGGACAGATAAGATGACTTCAGGTCTGATAACATGACCAGCAGACAGATTGGATGACCTCAGGACAGATAAGATGACTTCAGGTCTGATAACATGACCAGCAGACAGATTGGATGACCTCAGGACAGATAAGATGACTTCAGGTCTGATAACATGACCAGCAGACAGATTGGATGACCTCAGGACAGATAAGATGACTTCAGGTCTGATAACATGAACAGCAGACAGATTGGATGACCTCAGGACAGATAAGATGACCATCTGGCAGGACAAGAGATCAAAAGACAGAATGGTTGAATAAAATACAGAAGTACACAAAAAGGTGACCACATGATGTTAAACATACTATTATAAAACCCCTTGTTCCATGTTTTATTCCACAACAATTAAGCATGTCCATTGCAGCATTGGTTGAAGGGGTTCCCACAATTCATAGAGCCTGCCTTGTACCCTAATTGTAATGCCATGTCATTGTGGGTAAGGAGCATATTGACAGGTACCCGTGTTTGCTCTCGGAGACTCTTAACAAATGCCTGTGTTTGTCTGTGTGTGGCTGAATGCTATGAATATGTACCATCACCTCATTGTGTTTTTCCCATGATTTTCGTGAAGCCACTTGACATGAGTGTCTTCCTACTCAGTGTGGCTGTCCCCTCCTGTACCAGATAACGCCGGTTTACCTACTCCCACCATGTGTGGCCGTCCCCTCCTGTACCAGATAACGCCAGTCTTCCTACTCCCACCATGTGTGGCCGTCCCCTCCTGTACCAGATAACGCCAGTCTTCCTACTCCCACCATGTGTGGCCGTCCCCTCCTGTACCAGATAACGCCAGTCTTCCTACTCCCACCATGTGTGGCCGTCCCCTCCTGTACCAGATAACGCCAGTCTTCCTACTCCCACCATGTGTGGCCGTCCCCTCCTGTACCAGATAACGCCAGTCTTCCTACTCCCACCATGTGTGGCTGTCCCCTCCTGTACCAGATAATGCCAGTCTTCCTACTCCCACCATGTGTGGCCGTCCCCTCCTGTACCAGATAACGCCAGTCTTCCTACTCCCACCATGTGTGGCCGTCCCCTCCTGTACCAGATAACGCCAGTCTTCCTACTCTCACCATGTGTGGCCGTCCCCTCCTGTACCAGATAATGCCTGTCTTCCGACTCCCACCATGTGTGGCCGTCCCCTCCTGTACCAGATAACGCCGGTCTTCCTACTCTCACCATGTGTGGCCGTCCCCTCCTGTACCAGATAACACCGGTCTTCCTACTCCCACCATGTGTGGCCATCCCCTCCTGTACCAGATAATGCCAGTCTTCCTACTCCCACCATGTGTGGCCGTCCCCTCCTGTACCAGATAACGCCGGTCTTCCTACTCCCACCATGTGTGGCCGTCCCCTCCTGTACCAGATAATGCCGGTCTTCCGACTCCCACCATGTGTGGCTGTCCCCTCCTGTACCAGATAACGCCGGTCTTCCTACTCCCACCATGTGTGGTCGTCCCCTCCTGTACCAGATAACGCCAGTCTTCCTACTCCCACCATGTGTGGCCGTCCCCTCCTGTACCAGATAACGCCAGTCTTCCTACTCCCACCATGTGTGGCCGTCGCCTCCTGTACCAGATAACGCCAGTCTTCCTACTCCCACCATGTGTGGCCATCCCCTCCTGTACCAGATAACGCCGGTCTTCCTACTCTCACCATGTGTGGCCGTCCCCTCCTGTACCAGATAACGCCGGTCTTCCTACTCCCACCATGTGTGGCCATCCCCTCCTGTACCAGATAACGCCAGTCTTCCTACTCCCACCATGTGTGGCCGTCCCCTCCTGTACCAGATAACGCCGGTCTTCCTACTCTCACCATGTGTGGCCGTCCCCTCCTGTACCAGATAACGCCGGTCTTCCTACTCTCACCATGTGTGGCCGTCCAACATATTGAAGATGGAAGGAATTCTTAATGAAAGCTTTTTTTTTGGCAGCATGTTAACAAACTGAAATAGCAGAATTTGCGGAAGTCTAAAAAAAGATTTGAGCGAAAAGACAGATATGAGTAGAACAAGGGGAACTGAGGAAAACCCAAGGGGCAGGTGTGTATGACCAACTCCAAGAAAAGATTTGAATAGGGCCATGAATCTTGTTCTTCATTATCAGTTTTCATTCCATTTCTGTGAAAGCCATCCAACAAACTCTTAATAATCACTGTAGTGTTGTCTGGCCGGTATTTATCTAAAATTACATTTCCACTTGTTCTAGTTTTTTATCATCATCATTATCACCACCATCATCCCCTGCATCATCATCATAAATTTCACATTAATTGTTGCTTAGTTACTTGTTTCAGGGGCATTCCAAGAACACCTTGAGTCAATGCAACACACGCGTGTTGAAGCCTACGTCAGCACTGGCCTCCCCAGACTCCCATAAAGAAGCCTTCCTCACACATGCTAATGTCCCCCTTAACAACGTTAACGCTTTCTCTCTTGTCAAAGACTGACTATGCTTACAAACATATTTAACACCACGATTGTTGTCAAAGTAGACACCTAGATTTATCACATGTTCGTCACTGATATCTAAGACTGGGCCAATCATAGATTTACCATACGCTCAACACTGCTACCATAAACTGGCTCAGTCATATATTTGCCACTCACCGGACACTGCCATCATAGGCTTGGTCAGATATATATTTACCATACACTCAACACTGCTACCATAAACTGGCTCAGTCATATATTTACCACTCACCGGACACTGCCACATACTAACGTAGATATATTACATTTACTTAATACTGCTATCATAGACTTGTTCAATGATATATCTATCATACACTCAACACTGCTATGACAGACTTGCTCAGTTGGAATATATTTTCCACATACTATACATTGTAAATATAGATTTGCTCAGTGATATATTTTCACATACTCAACACTGCTATCATAGATTTGCTTTGTCATATATATTCCACATATTCAACATTGTATATATAGATTTGCTCAGTCATATATTTTCCATACACTCAACACTGCTATCATAGATTTGCTCAGTCATATATTTTCCACATTCTCGACATTGCTATCACAGATACAGAGACAGAATGTAACCTTGCCATTCATACTGAACTTTGACCTTTTCCTGCATGTTTAAGGGGCTGTACTTTTTGGCCTGCAGTCAAAGTCATATAGAGACTGGGTCTGTGTCTATATATATAACATGTGGCATTAAATATTGATAGGAAACCTCTCATGCCTCAACAACACACAGCATAAAACTGGCCAATCCTACCTACACATGTCCAGGTACCAAAGCACTCCAAGACCAGATAATACAGCCTGCATGCCCAGGTGAAAAAACCACCCCTGGATTGGTTAATATAATAAATAAATATATACATGTTCAGAATAGAATAAAATCAATACCTTGATAATATAGATTCTGCAGAAATTTCAGTGTTTTGTTTCGGTGAATCTCTGTCATATGGCAAAACTGGCAGCTTATACTACGTAAAAATATCAGAAGTTCCACATAATTAGAAAGCTATTTCCTGGTAGAAGCAGGTGTGCTTTTTACAGACAAGTATATTTATATCATATATAATTTCAATACCATATGCAGAATTACGTTAGGCCAGTTATTTTTAATTAAGTACTCTGAATCACTGATGATATCATCAGCAATTCTGATAAGTGTGACATCATATTGATGCACTACCTGACCAGTTTAACCACACAGTGGGTTGACAATAATCACTCAATCGACCTTGTTAGCCTAAAGAGGTTCTCATATGGGTAGATTGACATGGATAGGTTATTAATGGCATAACCTGGTGCAAGTCATGCCAAGTTTCAACTCCAAAGATTCCTTTATTTTGCAAGATATCTAATTTGAAGGGGTTAAGAATGACCTAATACAAAAAATACATACGCATTCCAAAGTAAAGCACAGACAAATAGTCTACAAATATGTAAAAGGCTGCAACTGTTTTTGCACATTTTTTAAACTTTGCAGTTGATAAAGTGTAATTTATTTCTATCTGGGGTGACATTGAAATGATGTGAGATGATTTCTAAGTGTGGACACTGTTCGGTAATATTTGTAAGTGATACATTGAAAAGCTAAGACTGCTGTAACGAGATTTTTAAAAATTCACATTTGAGCAGAAACATGGATTTTATTGATGTAACATGTTATGACAGTTCATTAATCCTGAATAGATACATGTTTATAACCCTGGGTCAAGTGTAAGGTGCATCAGATCAGCATGTCATTATTCCAAAACAACATTATTCCACTTATTTACTGTGCACTCACTCGGTTATGTTACAATGGCTGCCATCTTGAAAGTGAGATCGAGCCTTGTGTCAACTTGCGGTGTTACCAGTACTGCATTTATTGCTGCACTTTAAATCCAAGGATATTTGAGCATAGATTTCAGTGGTGGTTAAATACAAATATACATATATAGTTTATTTTTAAGAGATATACTGCCAGTGTCTACCCATATCAGATGTCTACAGGCCTGATGTACTGCCAGTGTCTACCCATATCAGATGTCTACAGGCCTGATGTACTGCCAGTATCTAACCATATCAGATGTCTACAGGCCTGATGTACTGCCAGTGTGGATCCATATCAGATGTCTACAGGCCTGATGTACTGCCAGTGTCTACCCATATCAGATGTCTACAGGCCTGATGTACTGCCAGAGTCTACCCATATCAGATGTCTACAGGCCTGATGTACTGCCAGTATCTAACCATATCAGATGTCTACAGGCCTGATGTACTGCCAGTATCTAACCATATCAGATGTCTACAGGCCTGATGTACTGTCAGTGTCTACCCATATCAGATGTCTACAGGCCTGATGTACTGCCAGTGTCTACCCATATCAGATGTCTACAGGCCTGATGTACTGCCAGTATCTAACCATATCAGATGTCTACAGGCCTGATGTACTGTCAGTGTGGACCCATATCAGATGTCTACAGGCCTGATCTATGGGTAGAGTGGGTTGTGTGGGTCATCTGTGGTACCTGATGTGCAGCTTGCATGTTGCACACACATCAAAGAAGCCTGTGTGTATCAAACTGGCATTCAAAGACGGCCCCACACCTTGTACACAGATTAAACTCTTCATTGTGAAATAAGGGACATTATGTGGCCACTGAGTTAAACCACATCAATGTGTAGAGACAGTATCTGTCCCAGAGTTAACTCATCACTCAATGGTTTAAATACACCATTTTGTGCACTCAAATCCTCCTTTTAACATCTTTTTTATCTTTTATATGATAATCTCTATCATCTTATCACGAAGAAAACATCACATGAAAAGATACACTCCTTGATATGAAAAGACTAAAAAATATTTATATATGAAACTGCAATTAGCAATTGGAAGCTCTCTTTAATAAGAACACAGCATATATTATCTATGCTTGGGTACTGGGCATTCATTGACAAGTGAATAGATCCAGCTAGGTCCTCAAGACCTTGATAGACCCAGCTGTAATGATATAACAATTAAATGATCCATGGCAGTGAAGCTTGTATTTGTGGAGAATGTTGGCATAGCCATGAAGAAGCCAGGTGTCACCTTACTCTGCAAGTTTAGGGATCAATATTCTCAGCAACACACACCTAGCTTATCATGGTGCTTACATTAGCATCTCGCCATGTGTCCAAATAATCAGGTGCCAAGTTTACCTACATATGCCCCATACATTATCATCCTTCTATGCAACTACATATGCACCTCCACTATCACCTGCACCAAGATTAATGTTACCAAATTTACCTACATATGCCCCTACATTATCATCCTTCCATGCAACTACATATGCACCTACACTATCACCTGCACCAAGATTAATGTTACCAAATTTACCTACATATGACCCTACATTATCATCCTTCCATGCAACTACATATATGCCTAAACTATCACCTGCACCAAGATTAATGTTACCAGATTTACCTGCATATGTTCCTACACTATCATTTGAACCAAGATTAATGTGTGATTTTATTTACATCTTACCACGTGTCCAAATAATCATGTGAGAAATTGATCGACACATACACCTACATTATCATCCTGACATGCAACTATATATATATGCCTACACTATCATCTGCACCAATATCAACCTACATTTTAATCTGCACCAATATCAACCTACATTTTAATCTGCACCAATATCAACCTACATTTTAATCTGCACCAATATCTACCTACATTTTAATCTGCACCAATATCAACCTACATTTTAATCTGCACCAATATCAACCTACATTTTAATCTGCACCAATATCAACCTACATTTTAATCTGCACCAATATCAACCTACATTTCAATCTGCACCAAGATTATCACTGCACCTCTATGATAGCCGACATTTTCATCCACACAAAGCTTATCATACACTTACATTAACATTTTACCCAACATTTTGGATTAATTCATCATTTCCATTAATACTTATGTCATTTCTACTTCCATCAAATCATGTCTAACATTGACTCTTTAACTTCAGTGAGCCAATGTATGTTACGTTTCCCTTTTATCTTTAATGGAAAAGTTTAAATGTCCAGAGATGGCATGCACAGTACCAGACACCAGCTAATAGCTAAATCACCTCAAAAGAAATTCAACACCACGAAACATACTGCCATCAAATTTGCAGCACAACTTAAATCATCATTTCCCTTTTTATGAGCATAAAAGTTAATATATCTTCTGAATGTGGGGCAGTGAGACAGTGCAAAAATTATGACTCGTCTGACTATGACCTCATGCTTTTTGTGAAGATGACTCGTGGTTTGGTGACAAAATACAAGACTGGTTACTAAAATATGATGGCGAGGATTGAAAAAGCTATGCTGTGAGCAGGAATGTGCTTAATAAGGCGTGATGGCGAGATTTGCCTGCTGCTGCCTGGAATGTGCATGGTAAGATGTGATAGCAAGATATCACAGCATGCTACAGACAGGAGTGTGCTTATTAGGACATGAAGGTGGAATATGAGATATATCAAAGCCTGCTGCTGCCTGGAGTGTGCTTGGTAAGGTGTGATGGTGAGATATCACAGCATGCTGCTGCCAAGAGTGTGTTTATTAGGACATGAAGGTGGAACGTGAGATACATCACAGCCTTCTGCTGCCAGGAGTGTGTTTAGTAGGAGATGATGGCCTAATATGAGATATATCACAGCCTGCTGCTGCCAGGAGTGTGCCAAGAAGGTCATGATGACCAAATATGAGATAAATCACAGTGTGGTGCTGCCAGGAGTGTGCTCAGTAAGACATGATGATGTAATTTGAGATATATCACAGTGTGCTGCTGCCAGGAGTGTGCTCAGTAAGACATGATGGTGATATATCACAGCCTGTTGCTGCTGAAGGGAGTGTGTTCAGTTAGGAGTAATGGTGAGTTGTGACAGTTATATCACAGTTTGAAAGAGTGCTGAGAAAAAAAGGGATGATGAGATATGAAAGAGATATGACAGCCTGTTGCTGCCTTGAGAATGCTTTTCAAGATGTAAAGGTGAGATATGAAAGAGATATCACAGCCTGCTGCTGAACGGAGAGTGCAGCTCATGCAATCTTTGCCTGCATTGCTGGCTCCCCACCTCCCCATGCTCTAACAGCCTCACATGCCTCATCCCATGCCAGAAACTGTCACAGATGGGTAATCTGGGTGGGATTTGGGTGGTTATCTGGTTGGGGTTGGGATTTGTGGATGTGGTGGGGATGTGGTCGTGGTGGTGGGAGGTGGAGTATGAGAGGAAGGGCCGAGTGCTGAGGAGAGAGAGAGAGGCAGGCAACTCAGGCAAGCTAAGGTACATACAGTGAGGACTCACCTGGATTAGCAACTCAGCAGTACAGTGGTAACAGCGACGGCAGTCGGCACGGCGCAGGCCATTCAATCTTACACGAGGACAGCAAACAGTTTTGCTAACCCATAGAGGAAGCCACCTTGGGAACGCAGGGCATAGTCCAGAGCCAAATGTCGGCGTGTCCTGTATTAGTCCCAGTGAGGTACCAGAGTGTACATGTCACATGCATCCAGCAGAGGACTGTCTTACTGAATGACTGCTGCTGCCGTCACCAGTGCTTATGCTGCTGCTGCTGCTGCTGCTGCCGGCACACGCTAGCTGCCAGCTCCAGCCCAATATGGCCAACTTATCATCAGCAATTGATCACTGCATTTGCCAATCAATTAACACGACCAGGATTGCCTTGTTTCCATGGCAACCACATGACTCAGCTTCCCGCCTCAAAGTGGTGAAAACACCAGTAATGTAAGCGGTCAATGATGTTGGGTTTGCTTACAGAAATCAAGAGATCACAGCCCTATGTTGTGCTAATCTTTTCCTTCACAAAGTGTCAAAAGTGTCCCAATCAATGCTTTAAATTGATACAATCTACACCAGCCAGAAGGGGGAGCTGGTGTGAAGTGCCAATCAATATCAGCAGTCTATTCTAACCAAACATATGCTCTCTCCAAAGCCACTCGCTGAAAATGCCATTGTGCAACTCTGCCCAATTCCTGTACATTTTTGCCTTGAAGGGAACAGAAAAAAAGTGCCAGCTTGGCGTGTGGTGACACAGTCAGTGACAGCAGACAAGAGACTGTGGATGTTCAAGGCTGGCGTCTTGCCTATAAGTCTTAGTGTACATCTGATATTAAGCAAACAAAGCAGCAGGTTTTGTCTCTGCTAATGCTAATTCTCATCACTAAACTTCAATTCCCCAGTCTCACCCACCCCCAATCCCCCAACCGAGTCACCACCATATCACACTCCCCGATGGCCGCCAAGTCTGGAATCACGGTCGAGACATGCAGCGGCCGAGACATGCACCGCCTGCCTGACATGGGTGGTGTCGAATGGGAATTTTGATGACTTATCAATAAACATAATGCAGAGCCCTCTTGGAAGAGGGACATCAAGCTAAGAGAGGAACTTCAATGTTGAGCAGGCAAAGTTATGATAATAAATGCCACTAGGTGTCACTCGATCTTATCATTAAACACAGATCAATCGCTTATATGGATGTTTGTCCACTAAATTGTTGGCTCTTGTCCAGTCTGTGTTAAGTCTAATTATCATTTTGTGGTTCTATAAATAGCACATTTCTAGTGATGAGCATTCATTTGCTTTAATCATCGTGCCTTCCTTAATCATGGCAATGCTATAATTCTGTTGTCTCTGGGATCAATAGATGGAGATAAACCTATCAGATGACCACGTGACAACATAATCAACTCAGATGACCATGTGACCATTCAAGCCACTCACGTCCTTATAGCTTACCTCTAACCTGACCATAAAATACACAAACCAAAGAACTTTTCTATGTTTTGTGTGCAGGCCCTCAGTAATAGTTCAAATTTTTTTTTTCAATCTTTTCAAGATTTTTCAAGATTCAAATTTGGCTTATATGATCATGACTCGGCTATGCTGAGGAGGAAGGCATTATTGGACTTTTAAGATTGCTCTTAGGACTCAATAACCATGTTAGCCTATTGAGTGCCTCAGTACCCCCAAGCACCTGTCCATCCCAGGGCATATACAATATTTTCATTCAAGATGGTTGTCATTTCCCTTCTTTTTGATGAACACGTCACCCTAAAAAATATTCTTTTCTAATAATAAAACTTTGTAAATGAAATTTCTGATACAGTTCATAGCACTGAAAAAGATACAAGATTCAGGGCTTCACATAATCACTGGCCTGCTAGTTTTGTGGGTTTATCGAGTCTGTGGGCCAGTATTGGCAAGTGATTTTAAAATTCTACTGGCCGAGAATAAATTAAAATATCTTTTATAGCTTTTGACTGTTTTGTGAAAGAGTTCAGTAGATTTGAGGGCAGTCTACCTTTTTAGGACCCTTTATATCAAATATTTTCACAAAGTTCCCCCAACACTAACTCCCTATCAAATTCATGGAGCACTTATTCAATTCTGACAATTTGCAGAGCATTAACTTGGGAAAATACAACACTTGTAATACCAATTGTGGCAAACACGACAATTTCAATCCTGAGACAAAGATACAAACATTGGCCCTTTGATGTCAGGATCTTGAGCGCTTTGCCATTTTGCTCTGAAGTGAATTCTTGTGATCAAAAATGAGTCGGAATGGCGTCATCAACAATGAACATTGTGTTCAAATTGATTTCTGGAAAGCCGGAGTGAGAGGAATTCATATCCCTGAGCTGTCTAATCTGTGAAGGGCCCAATTACACGCTTGTAATCAAGCCTCGTAAATATCAAGAGCTAGCTCTTTGGAAATGTCTCTCAATTATTCTCAAAGTGTATATGAGGATTTCTAGAGATTATTAAAACAAAGGTCATGGCTTGCAGTTAATCATACAAACAACTTGAATACTCCAAACATCTTCCTTCGTGACTAATACGAGCCAGTCTTCTAATGAACCTATTATGAGCCCTCTGACATAATACAACACATCAGCCATAGATTTTCCCAATGGTTATAGATTTGTGATGTTTGGGTAGCCTGTCCTAAACTGAGATAGTCTTGGGGTGATATAGCTAGGCCAAAATAAGACAGGCTTTGGGTAAGATAGCAAGTCTGTTGGTGAAAGAGCCAGTCTCTAGGCAGTCCTGTGGTGAGACAGCCAGTCCCATGACAGCCTGGTGGGAGAGCAGCCAGTCCCTGGTGTGAGAGCAGCCAGTCCCATGGCAGCCTGGTGGGAGAGCAGCCAGTCCCATGGCAGCCTGGTGGGAGAGCAGCCAGTCCCATGGCAGACTGGTGGGAGAACAGCCAGTCCCATGGCAGCCTGGTGGGAGAGCAGCCAGTCCCATGGCAGCCTGGTGGGAGAGCAGCCAGTCCCATGACAGCCTGGTGGGAGAGCAGCCAGTCCCATGGCAGCCTGGTGGGAGAGCAGTCAGTCCCTGGTGGGAGAGCAGCCAGTCCCATGGCAGCCTGGTGGGAGAGCAGCCAGTCCCATGGCAGCCTGGTGGGAGAGCAGCCAGTCCCATGGCAGCCTGGTGGGAGAGCAGCCAGTCCCATGACAGCCTGGTGGGAGAGCAGCCAGTCCCATGGCAGCCTGGTGGGAGAGCAGTCAGTCCCTGGTGGGAGAGCAGCCAGTCCCTGGTGGGAGAGCAGCCAGTCCCATGGCAGCCTGGTGGGAGAGCAGCCAGTCCCATGGCAGCCTGGTGGGAGAGCAGCCAGTCCCATGGCAGCCTGGTGGGAGAGCAGCCAGTCCCATGACAGCCTGGTGGGAGAGCAGCCAGTCCCATGGCAGCCTGGTGGGAGAGCAGCCAGTCCCATGGCAGCCTGGTGGGAGAGCAACCAGTCCCATGGCAGCCTGGTGGGAGAGCAGCCAGTCCCATGACAGCCTGGTGGGAGAGCAGCCAGTCCCATGGCAGCCTGGGGGGTTGTGTGGTGAGTTGTATATTTGCTGTGGTGGCTGTGGGTTGAGCATGGTTATGTAAGTATGCTATCTACATAAGCCTGGAGCCAGGGAGACATGCCAGCTGTCCATTACCTGCCTAACTCTCCAGTATAGGCCAAACAAAATACCATAACTGTGCATAGCAGCTAATGGAATAACCCCAAAACAATGGTTGCTATGACAGTCCTCTTTCAAGTTTAGTTCAAGATTGGATCAAAATAATTCTATTTTCCAATAATCATTTTTACAAGAAACAAAAGCTTGCAACTAGTTATCAATGTCCAGCTTTGAAAATTTTGTACAATATTCACAAAAATCAGTCATCATACACTTCACATATACAATGTAGACATAGGCGAAGGCATTGGCATTGACACATGCATCAAAATTAAAATCATAAATTAATTGTGAGAATAAAAGGAATCTACTGGTATGCTAAAAGCTGATATATAGTGCTCAATAAATGATATTCTAAACATCTGATTTTAAAATAAAGGCCAATGACCATAGAGCTGTGTTTGCCATTCCTCTTTTTCTTATGCTGTGAATATTTAATGGCAACGCCTACAAAATGCCTAAAACATGATCATTTAAAGACCAACGAAATCTCCATTCCAAACTTGAGGTTTGAATGTGTAATGGCTGCCATAAAAGCATATTTTATTTATTTTTTTTGTTATTGTTAAAAGCTTGTGAATTTTGAATTAAGTAATTTCTTATGGAATTCTATATTGTTCCATAAAACAGTAAACAAATCGGACTTCTCATAAGCCTCATACCTGTACCATATACAAAGCCTAGTGGTATCAATTGTCTACTGGACACAAATAACAGTCCCAGATATGGGACAGTAAAGGACCTTGCATGTGCCTGGATGTCTGGCCGGAATTCCAAAGAATGTGGACATCATTCCAGAAAATACTGTTTACATATACTTACATATATATGTGGGCATAACTGCATACACAGGAATATTGTAGAAAGGTGATGACATTTTAAAAACTTTCTCATTTTACAAAATTTGTATAAAATCAAAATGATTATTTTTACATTTCTAAAATATATACAGTTTTTCTCAATTCATAATGTTCATAATGAGTTGTATTGGTACCATAATATTCAAACTATTCCCTGTCATCACTTTAAATGTAATTTTGTCAAGACCTATACCCTGAGAGTCATAACCTAGAGTTTCAAGCTTTTAAAACTGTTTAGCATGTTTAAAAACACCAAAAAACATATGCAAGGAACATATGACAATAATTGCACAAAATGCCAAGTTTGACTCTTCAAATATCCAGTTATTTCACAGCAAATATAAAATTGGCATTTCTCCTCTTTCTACTATATACCAGCATTGACTTTCTGTAAATAGTCTCCTTTCTCGTAACTTTGAATTGATTATAGAAAGGTTTAAAAACACCCAAAACCATAGGCAAGTATGACATTTGAGAACCCCACTCTATTATCTAAACTTCGCAGATCATCATCAGACATATCGATGCAAAAAAATATCACCTTCCCATGAAAACCTGAGAGGTCACCTGCAACCCCACAGGGAGGATTGACACAGAATCAGTCTAATGCTCAAATGCATATGGCCTAAAATAAATTTATGTTGCCAACTAAAATGTATAATCTAAAGGAGGCTCAGTTGCCTCAATATGAATAAACATGGTTCCTCACAAAATATAGTAGCATTAAAGCAGACAAAGGAAAAGGAAGATGGGACGAACAGACAAACTAATGGACACAGGACAGACAGGCTTATTACTAAGAGGATAACTCAATACCCAATATTACAGCTGACTCTGTCACCCACACATTGTATTATTCCTTAAGTCTCAAACTGAGGCTATATTAAGATCAGTAAAAGGAGGTACAAGATGTTCCAGGCGTGAATGAATGTGCAAAATAATTCACAACACTACATCTTACTTTTGAATCTTAGATATTCACCAATTACTTTCACAGGAGAACCCCGATGGTGATATTTGTTCAGCTGATCAGGACATTTTTTTTAATTCTTGGGAGTTGTTATTTAAATGCCAATGTGGCAGCCACTCAGTCACCCCCGCATTCCTTTTCTGAATGTCTCAAACTGAGGTTTAATACAATTACAAGAATGAGACACTGGGTGTTCTACTTGAAAATAACACTGAGCAGAATAAATGCACTTGGATTTAAAAATAGATCCCAATTTTACATAAGCAAAAATAGCATAGGCAGAGTCTCACATCACAAATATGTGCTGATGGCAACATGGTTGGACAGATCTATCAAGTAATTATGGAATGTGCCCACATATGTGTACTGTGTCCTCAAGGGCCTGTGCACTCTGGCAGTCTAAACAAATCTCCCAGAAGCAAAAGCAATCACTCTGAGACATTACAATTTCAATCTATACACATTTCATACTAAATTACAAAATTACACTTCTCTCAAATAAAGAAATTGTTCCCTGGCCCACACAAAATCTTGTTTGCATGCCTGTCCATTTTTAAATGTTAAAATCTGTATGGATTTAACTGACATTAAAATGGAAATATTTACTCAAAATTTCTATGAACTTTAAAAACTCACCAAAAACAAGATATTTTGAGGAGAACGTTATACTTCTATCATCAAGGATACTATACCTGCTTATCAATCTAAATATAAAGCCACTGATGCAGATAAAATCCATGTTGATGTTTTAAGCATAATGAGGGACAGTCCCTCAAATCTTAACAGTATAAACTATAAGGATAGAGTAAGTAAAATCTTTATTTTTGTGACTTGTATACATCAGTACAAGTATGTAAACATTAAGCCAATGGCATTAGAGTTTTGCTGATCATTGCTTTTTTGTAATGTTTGAATATTTTCTGGAAATTGCTTCATAAATGATGATTTAAATCCTTTTATGGAGTAGACTAGAACATATGATAATTTTGACCAATCAAAATGCATGATACATATTGAATTTGGTCCCAATTTATTATCTCAATTCTCATTGGCTGATTATTGTCATGTTATTCAAAATGGCAGTCTCCCTGACAACTCAGTTATATCTATAAGATTTTTGAAAAAATCATATCAAAATGAAAGAGATTCTCAGCCAAATAGAAAATAGATAGAATTGGTTACCTAAAAACATCCTTACTTATAGTTAAGAACTCTGCCCAGTAGTTTCTGTGGAGAAGATCAAAGTTGATTGTCAGTATGACAGAAATTGTCCCCACATCACAGATGAAGCTACACTATGCATAGCTAAAAATGTGATACATAATCATTAAAACCTAGCCTGATTCAGGCTTATAAATCATGTTAATAAATACAAAAAGAAAAACGAGTGCCTTACAGAACATATCTGCATTTAAGCTGATGAACCAACAGATAAAGTAAAAAAAATGAGCAAACTAAATGACAGATAGACGAAATGGATGAATAAACAAACGAACAGACATATGACACATAACAGAGTGATTATACAGATGGGCCTTAAAATTATATGTGACCAATCACAGGTTAACTGCTGAACATCACATGGCAGATTGGTAATAGCAGTATACTTGAAGTGAGTCATAAATATCCTCTGGAAAATTCGCTGTAATTAATTTTCTTTAAATTCATTAAAAATAGCCTTGTTGATGTTGTGTCATGTGGGATTTTTACTGGTCATTTGTCCATAAGTTATTTCTGCCCTGTTAAATCAAAATTTTAGGAGTCACGATTAAAAGGTCTCTTTCATCAAATTTTGTGAGGAACCAGATACATTAGATAATTGAGATTCCTAGTTAATGAGCAAGATAATACTTAATCTTGGTGAGATGCGTATGTCCAGATATTCTGTGCACATTACAAATGTTTATCTTTCACAAAGACCTTGAGGGTGAGATCAAGGTCACACACAATCCAGACTTCAAGAAAAAGTCATGAGACCAATGCTGTCCCCAGTGTATCCCATGCCCTTGCTATATATCTATGGAGTCACACAAGGCTGTCCCCGGTGTATCCCATGCCCTTGCTATATATCTATGGAGTCACACAATGCTGTCCCCAGTGTATCCCATGCCCTTGCTATATATCTATGGAGTCACACAACGCTCTCCCCAGTGTAACCCATGCCCTTGCTATATATCTATGGAGTCATACAATGCTATCCCCGGTGTATCCCATGCCCTTGCTATATATCTATGGAGTCACACAATGCTGTCCCCAGTGTATCCCATGCCCTTGCTATATATCTATGGAGTCACACAATGCTGTCCTCAGTGTATCCCATGCCCTTGCTATATATCTATGGAGTCACACAATGCTGTCCTCAGTGTATCCCATGCCCTTGCTATATATCTATGGAGTCACACAATGCTGTCCTCGGTGTATCCCATGCCCTTGCTATATATCTATGGAGTCACACAATGCTGTCCTCAGTGTATCCCATGCCCTTGCTATATATCTATGGAGTCACACAACGCTGTCCTCGGTGTATCCCATGCCCTTGCTATATATCTATGGAGTCACACAATGCTGTCCCCGGTGTATCCCATGCCCTTGCTATATATCTATGGAGTCACACAATGCTCTCCCCAGTGTATCCCATGCCCTTGCTATATATCTATGGAGTCACACAAAGCTGTCCTCGGTGTATCCCATGCCCTTGCTATATATCTATGGAGTCACACAATGCTGTCCTCGGTGTATCCCATGCCCTTGCTATATATCTATGGAGTCACACAACGCTCTCCTCAGTGTATCCCATGCCCTTGCTATATATCTATGGAGTCACACAATGCTGTCCCCGGTGTATCCCATGCCCTTGCTATATATCTATGGAGTCACACAATGCTGTCCCCGGTATATCCCATGCCCTTGCTATATATCTATGGAGTCACACAATGCTGTCCCCGGTGTATCCCATGCCCTTGCTATATATCTATGGAGTCACACAATGCTGTCCCCGGTGTATCCCATGCCCTTGCTATATATCTATGGAGTCATACAACGCTCTCCCCAGTGTATCCCATGCCCTTGCTATATATCTATGGAGTCACACAATGCTGTCCCCGGTGTATCCCATGCCCTTGCTATATATCTATGGAGTCACACAATGCTGTCCCCGGTGTATCCCATGCCCTTGCTATATATCTATGGAGTCACACAAAGCTGTCCTCGGTGTATCCCATGCCCTTGCTATATATCTATGGAGTCACACAATGCTGTCCTCGGTGTATCCCATGCCCTTGCTATATATCTATGGAGTCACACAACGCTCTCCTCAGTGTATCCCATGCCCTTGCTATATATCTATGGAGTCACACAATGCTGTCCCCGGTGTATCCCATGCCCTTGCTATATATCTATGGAGTCACACAATGCTGTCCCCGGTATATCCCATGCCCTTGCTATATATCTATGGAGTCACACAATGCTGTCCCCGGTGTATCCCATGCCCTTGCTATATATCTATGGAGTCACACAATGCTGTCCCCGGTGTATCCCATGCCCTTGCTATATATCTATGGAGTCATACAACGCTCTCCCCAGTGTATCCCATGCCCTTGCTATATATCTATGGAGTCACACAATGCTGTCCCCGGTGTATCCCATGCCCTTGCTATATATCTATGGAGTCACACAATGCTGTCCCCGGTGTATCCCTTGCCCTTGCTATATATCTATGGAGTCACACATTGCTGTCCCCGGTGTATCCCATGCCCTTGCTATATATCTATGGAGTCACACAACGCTCTCCCGAGTGTGTTCCTACCGCAGAGTCAGGCCGAACATGGAGCACACAAATTGCTTCAAAACAAAATGGCAGCTATTTTTTTTTTAAATATGTTTTTTGTTTTGGGTGCATCAAGACATTTGCAGCATTGTGACATCTTGTTGAGAAGCAGGCTGCTACCTAACCCACACAAGCTACTGTAGTGATATCGGCAGTCAGCTGTGATAGTCGCAAGGTCCATTCTGTCTACCTAGGACAGGCTTTAAAACAAACAACAACAAAAAAACACTTATGATGTGAAGCCAAATATCATTTCTAAGAACACCATAATATCAATATGATATAACAAGTGTTTGGGGCTTTCTCCTGTCTGCTGTATTTTGGAGGGAAATAATTAGGTGGGAAAGAACTAGTATTTGTCAGACTAGAATATAGGGCCTGCGTGTGTATCAACTGGCTGGGACCGGCCAGGATGAGAGAGGAGGTCTGCCGCATCAGCATACAAGGCAAGGCAAGGCAGGCAGCAGTGGTGGGACGAGGCAGGCACGCAGGCAGCCAGGCAGGCAGGCAGAGTTGCAGGCAGCTGGCAGTCAGCCCACTCGGCCTGCATACATTATACACATGAGCCTGCCTGACAAACACCACCACTAGAGACACCTATAGGATGCCATACTAACTACCAAAATCAAATACTCTCAAAATTTATATAATGCAAAATATCAAAATAATCCTATAAATGAGGAAAATTATGCAGATATTGCAGACAAAATCTATAGAGTACTGCTGAACTTTGAGGGAATATTTATGTAATATGAATGGGAAAACTTCTCTTGGCATTGAACCAATACACATTATAGGGGGAGGCAGTTCTTCTATACCTCTGTCATTCAGTGCATTCTAACCTAAAGTTCTGTTATGCAGAGCAGTCTACTCTAAACCTCTGTCATTCAGAGCAGTCTACTCTAAACCTGTCATTCAGAGCAGTCTACTCTAAACCTCTGTCATGCAGAGCAGTCTACTCTAAACCTCTGTCATTCAGAGCAGTCTACTCTAGACCTCTGTCATTCAGAGCAGTCTACTCTAGACCTCTGTCATTCAGTGCAGTCTACTCTAAACCTCTGTCATTCAGAGCAGTCTACTCTAAACCTCTGTCATTCAGAGCAGTCTACTCTAGACCTCTGTCATTCAGAGCAGTCTACTCTAAACCTCTGTCATTCAGAGCAGTCTACTCTAAACCTCTGTCATTCAGTGCAGTCTACTCTAAACCTCTGTCATTCAGAGCAGTCTACTCTAGACCTCTGTCATTCAGAGCAGTCTACTCTAGACCTCTGTCATTCAGAGCAGTCTACTCTAAACCTCTGTCATTCAGAGCAGTCTACTCTAAACCTCTGTCATTCAGTGCAGTCTACTCTAAACCTCTGTCATTCAGAGCAGTCTACTCTAAACCTCTGTCATTCAGAGCAGTCTACTCTAGACCTCTGTCATTCAGAGCAGTCTACTCTAAACCTCTGTCATTCAGAGCAGTCTACTCTAGACCTCTGTCATTCAGAGCAGTCTACTCTAAACCTCTGTCATTCAGAGCAGTCTACTCTAAACCTCTGTCATTCAGTGCAGTCTACTCTAAACCTCTGTCATTCAGAGCAGTCTACTCTAAACCTCTGTCTACTCTACTCTAAACAGTGTATGCAGTCCAGAATGGTATGTACAGTAATTACAGTTCAGAGTGGAGAACACTGATAACAGTTCAGGGTTGAGCACAGTGATTGCAGTTCAGAGTAGAGAAAATTGATTGCAGTTCAGAGTGGAGAATATTGATTACAGGTCAGAGTGGAGCACAATGATTGCAGTTCAGAGTGGAGAACCTTGATTACAGTTCAGAGTGGAGCACAATGATTGCAGTTCAGAGTGGAGGACTGTGATTGCTGTTCAGAGTAGAGAATATTGATCGCAGTTCAGAGGGAAACACAGTGATTGAAGTTCAGAGTGGAGAACCTTGATTACAGTTCAGAGTGGAGCACAATGTTTGCAGTTCAGAGTGGAGAAAATTGATTACAGGTCAGAGTGGAGCACAGTGATTGCAGTTCAGAGTGGAGAACCTTGATTACAGGTCAGAGTGCAGCAAAAATATTGCTGTTCAGGGTCTAGCAGTTCAGAGTAGAGAACAGTGATTGCAGTTCAGAGTAGAGAATATTGATCGCAGTTCAGAGGGAAACAATGATTGCAGTTCAGAGTGGGGCACAGTGATTGCAATTCAGGATGGGGGACTGATTGCTGTTCAGGGTGGAGAGCATTGATTGCTGTTCATAATGGTGTAATGATTGCAGTTCAGAGTGGAGCACAGTGATTGCAGTTCAGGGTGGATTGCAGTTCATAATGGTTCAATGATTGCAGTTCAGAATGGAGACCATTGATTGCAGTTCAGGGTGTAGCACAATGATTGCAGCTAAGTGTGGAGAACATTGATTATAGTTCAGAATGACACACAGTGATTGTGGTTCCACCAGTCACTTTGACAGGACACACATAAAGGGCCTCATATATTACTGTCCCACTATTCTATCTAAATGTACTCATTCTAGAAAATTTGCATCTCATTTTATTTAGCATCATTAATTGAGTGCACAGTTTATGATGATCATGTTGGCCTTTAATTTAATATCCTGAGGGGGTTCAATTGCAAGAATTGCAAGATTGTTGCTCCCTACACGGACACATAAAATATGATCAACATATAAATATGGAGGATGGGATGAAGTCATCATGGTTTGTGCTGACATCTAGTGTTACCTCCACTGCCACTGACACCTGGTGAGCAAAACAATTATTGGAGTGCTCTTGAGCCAAATGCAGAGTATGAATTGACACCAGGAAACAAACCATCTTAATTTTACCATAAAGATAAAACTACACCTATTAAACCAAATCAAGACTTGAATCGGTTTCTGTTTTGTTGAGCACATTGAAAGAATCACTAGTTATCAGTAAAATAAACATATTTTGGACAAAATATGAATTGAAATACATATATATGTGTTGTTTGGCATGTCTCTTCACAAATTACACCGAACTCCAGGATTAATAGAGAACATGTTGATAAACAAAACTAATCTATTCTCAACTGACAGATGTAGTGACCGAGTGAATTTAAACAGTAGTGTCAAGGAGCATATTCTGATAACAGCAATAAGTTAATATTGATTTTATGTTGAGCATATCTGAAAGCCATGTTCCGACTACACTTACAATATGTAGCAATGATAAAAATCCCTGATAAAAGCAGGTGCTATTTTAAATTGATTTGTAAAACAAAATCACAAGAGGTCATGATGGCCAGTTTAAAGGGTAGGGTTAAATGTAAAATATTGGTTACAGACAATTTACTGCATTGCATACATTTCAGGGTAAAACATTATGTTTGCATTTGCCCAATGGCCCTGAAAAGTTTTCAAAAATTCGACAGATTTAAATGAATATTTTTTTGTTAATTTTACTGTTTTTTTGTTCTGTGCCATTAGATTTTCAAGAAAGTCGCCCGACTCTAAAAACATCTCAGCATTTTCAGCCCAGTGACTAAAAAACCCTTAAAGAATTCACGAAATGAGGTTTTCAAGCACTTTTCCTTGTATAATATAAATGTTGATACCGCAAAAATAGTAGATGAGTCTTCTGCTAAAATCCAAATCATCCATTGAACACTTGGTCAACAAACTTGGTTTAGCTGACCAGTGATCTAGTCCAAACCTCTATAAAATTGCCTGTGACCTCTTTTCATGAATGCTTTGATGCCTGACAAACCTACTTTGTGCCAAAATAAACATCATTTTCAGAGGTGAGCTAAATATATTCCCCAATACCTAAAAATAGCATATGTCATTGGTTTGGTAAGTGCTTTTGATAAACATTTCTTTAATTAATACGGTTATACTCTGCATTACAAAGGTAGTTCTCACGACCTCTACTGTCATTGCCCTATTTTGACGTTGATTGAAATCTGGACCAACATGTCCAGCATGCATACGAGTCTCGCCTGCTACAATATCATACAATCAGAATCAACCAATCTTAGGTCATGGCCTGTAATGCGATGATTGACTGAGATGCTAACCAGTAAGAATCTGTATGAATATTTATTTATTCTTTCACCAATCAGTTCTCAGCAAGATTTTCATGAATAGTCGTGACGTGTGATCGAACCTCCACTCTCAGCAGGATGCCAATTGGTTTTGCCAAGTAAACTTACAGATGTGCAGGCCCTGTAAGCACCATTTTTTCATTGGTGGCAGGGACTGTTATAATAGAAAAGTCCTGTTTTGGAGGGTAATACAGGGTAAAATTTGGGAATCATCATTTTACTCTTTGTCCATCATATCACCACAAAACTCTACTGATATTTAAACTCTCTCAAATCTCACACTTTAAGCATTAAATAAATTCACAGTAATCACATAAAATGTTATGTCAAAGTTATTTCTCAAACAAAAACAATTTGAAAAAAAGTTTGATCGCAATGTTCTCAACTGGTGACACGGTTACAGTGCCACTGTGTACACGCAGCCCCTGACTGGATTAATGGATTAAGAGATTATTTCAGATTATCCTCTTGACAGCCAGATGTTTTCATTATCTGGTGTTGTTTTTCCCAAAAGCAACATGGAAATAAAATAACCATAAACTGAAATAATTTCCCTATATGCATATGCCTCACATTTTCTCGGTTAAAATCTGACACACTCGTGGAATACAAAACAATTTGACCAGTCTAGTTATGCAAATTATAAGGTATATAATATATATCAAAATATATGGCCAGGTCCATGGGACAGAAATATATTACATGACTGTGCTTGCACCAGGGAAGCTATTTTCATATTTATCCATTCAGTACCCAAGACAAACTTGGGGTCAAAATAAAAGATTTGTTTTTCTCTTTCAATTTCTATACACTAACGTCTATGCTGGGGATTATTTTTCAAAGAAAGAGAGTACTGTATTGAGTGACTATCTTGAACATAAAATTGTGTTCACAAAAATAGACAGCTTGCTATTTGTGAAGCCTTAAAAATGACCCCTCATACTTAGTTTTAGAAAACCGACCTGATAAAATTAACACAGATTAACACTTAGAACTGTGATGTCCAAAGTAAAATATTTGATTCAAATATCACTGTCTGTACTGACCATTGGCGTCAAGTTTTAAATTGGGAGAAACTTTGCAATAAGTTGACATTTACGGTTTAAAATAATGACAGATTTTCACAAGCCAAGTGCTGTCATTGTTCGAATTCCCTGAACAATATGAAACTGGCTAAGAAATCAACAATGTTGTTGGGCAAATTCAAACCATAAAGTAACAGCCAACACAATCATAACAATCTCCCCCATTCTCACAAAAATGTTCTGTGACAAAACTCTGCATTGAAAGAAATTCAACATCTAGATGTCAAAAAATGAATTGACAAGAACACTCCATGCCATGCAGAGGGTTAACTTACCTTGAAACTACGATCCTGCCCGTGGCACTTAAGATTGCTATTTATAATGGCTTAGCAATGTATAAGGAGACTTACCTAGGTGGGCGAGTGTGATGTGGGATTGAGGCCAGATAGAGCGTCCAGCTCCGTGATGCGAGGGGTAGGGTGTGTGACCACTACGGTCGAGTCATGAGTTCCAGTACGGTGATCGTAGATAAGCACAGCCAGCCTGGGATTCTTCTGATACTCTGAAACACAAGTGCACAATGAGTCACCAATACCACACATATTAGTAATGTTAATTAATAAGGCCTATGACGTCAAAGTTTTGCTCTGCATTTTAATAGTTTGACAATGAGTGCATCCTCTGTCCTATATCTATTTTTATCAGTTGTAAATCAGACAGAATTTGTTTGTGCACTAATTCCAAAATACCAAGAACTCGCTCAAAAATAGATAAAATTATCAATCTACCAAGAATGCCTTTTGGAACATTTTTGCTCTGAGTCATTGATTGAGAGAACTCTGCTTTAAGGGACACTCTTCGTGGGTCTCTGTTTTAAAGGACTCTCTTTGTGGGTCTCTGCTTTAAGGGATTCTCTTTGTGGGTCTCTGCTTTAAGGGACTCTCTTCGTGGGTCTCTGTTTTAAAGGACTCTCTTTGTGGGTCTCTGCTTTAAGGGATTCTCTTTGTGGGTCTCTGCTTTAAGGGACTCTCTTTGTGGGTCTCTCCTTTACGGGACTCTGTGACTCTACTGGCATACAGATCATTTCATACTGATCGTTATCATATCTGTGCTGCTGATTGCCCTTGGATTAGCAGTCTTACATTATCACAACTCATTGATACATATCTTACAAAGGTATAAGTGTGCCAGGCCCACTCAACTGTCAATCAGGAATACAGCCCCATACATCATAACCCAGAAAGGCTGAACCCATTCTTACTTCATTCAACTACTACTATTTGATCAATGGATGGATCCCAGGAGGGGTGGCCTCAGTGCATGAGTTGTGGCTATCCCAGGAAGGGTGGCCTCAGTGCAAGAGTTGGGACTATCCCAGGAAGGGTGGCCTCAGTGCATGAGTTGGGACTATCCCAGGAAGGGTGGCCTCAGTGCATGAGTTGGGACTATCCCAGGAAGGGTGGCCTCAGTGCATGAGTTGGGGCTATCCCAGGAATGGTGGCCTCAGTGCATGAGTTGGGACTTTCCCAGGAAGGGTGGCCTCAGTGCAAGAGTTGGGACTATCCCAGGAAGGGTGGCCTCAGTGCATGAGTTGGGACTATCCCAGGAAGGGTGGCCTCAGTGCATGAGTTGGGGCTATCCCAGGAATGGTGGCCTCAGTGCATGAGTTGGGACTTTCCCAGGAAGGGTGGCCTCGGTGCAAGAGTTGGGACTATCCCAGGAAGGGTGGCCTCAGTGCATGAGTTGGGACTATCCCAGGAAGGGTGACTCAGTGCATGAGTTGGGACTATCCCAGGAAGGGTGGCCTCAGTGCAAGAGTTGGGACTATCCCAGGAAGGGTGACTCAGTGCATGAGTTGGGACTATCCCAGGAAGGGTGACTCAGTGCATGAGTTGGGGCTATGAGTTGGGGCTATCCCAGGAAGGCATGACATACTATTAGGCCCTGTATGGTAGAAACATGACATACTATAAGGCCCTGCATGGTATAACTATGACATACTATTAGGCCCTGTATGGTAGAAATATGACATACTATTAGGCCCTGTATGGTAGAAACATGACATACTATTAGGCCCTGTATGGTAAAAACATGACATGCCATTAGGCCCTGTATGGTAGAAACATGACATGCTATTAGGCCCTGTATGGTAGAAACATGACATACTATTAGGCCCTGTATGGTAGAAACATTACATGCTATTAGGCCCTGTATGGTAGAAACATTACATGCTATTAGGCCCTGTATGGTAGAAACATGACATACTATTAGGCCCTGTATGGTAAAAACATGACATGCTATTAGGCCCTGTATGACACGCTATTCAGCCCTGTATTTCAGAAACATTAGTGTTCTATTAGGCCTGTCTGATAGAAAAACAATTTACTAGGAGGCCTCGTTTGATAGAAAAATGGTGTACTATTCAGCCCTGTACGGTAGAAACATGTACTATGAGCTCTTGTATGGTAGGTTGGAGCCATTAAAAGGTAGTAAGTAGTATATGGCTAAATATGGAGCAGTCCATAAATATATTGATGTCACCCAGGCACAGATCAACAACACACACCACAGTGCTTCCGTATTCATCTGCCTATTCAGGTCAAGTGTGTTTTGCATAAAGTTGGATCAATTTGTCGTTCGTTTATCACATCAATGGGATCTTCATTCAGCTAGAATTTATTTTTATCATGGGTATTGTTTAGTTTTGGCACTTATCAAATGACGAAAACATTTGACTTGTTGGTAGTCCAAACATAAACTGAATCAGTGTATTATATAATATTTATATGTATATTTAAATATATGTGTGTGTGTGTGTATATATATATGTGTGTGTATATATATGCTAATTGTTAGCTCCTTTGCCAACTTGCACAAGGTTTAAAATGCGAACTGAAACCATCAGCTTTGTAGCCAAATATTAGTGCTAATATTTGTCCATTTACAGTTTAAATGTGATATAAATGCAAAAAGACATATCCTTGATAATCAGCTGATATTTTGAATCTGTGAATCCTTTGTTGTAAATTTCAAATTTTTGGAGCACAAACTGGATCAGGCCAAGATGGCTTCCCATGGTGCAAAAGCTGAGAAAAACATATAAGACAATGCAGAAAACTCAACTCTCTGGATCAGTTTGTTACTTTATCACATAGTGTTCATGTTTTATTCATTAAACTATCTTAATGTCATGTCCACAATTCAGAACTATTGTGAAAGGTCTCAAACAAAAAATTCTCCACCAGATGGCAACATGATGAACCTACCAATCAGAAGCTTCAGAGTGCCTGTGGTGGCTAGTTTGAACAATCTATACATCCTGATAAGATGAAGGTCATTTCTTCCACAGAGACATATCTGAACGAAAATGGCTCGGAGGGCTTGTATTTTACAAAGAACTGTGCAACTGAATATTGAGGATATCCATGGTTATGTAGTAAAAATGTCCAGTAAAAATGTCCAGATTTGGCATAACACAAGAAAACATTTCCGACTCACACAAATGAATCAGCAGTGAATGAACTTTTGTTTAAAATGTAACTTACCCTTAAACCGTTTAATCAGTTTGATACCTCAAAAGTTGAAAAATAAATACCTCAGAAGTTCCCTGCCCTGGCTAAGAGTAGTGTTGCTTCAGGCAACAGGACAAGCTCAAATTTCAAACATTGCATATCAGTGAATATGCCCAGATTACTCAACTCACAAATGAGCAATTTCTGAAAAGACAATGACTGAGCTCCGGTGCCCCAATTAGCATTATGAGTTTGCAAATCTCCCTCATAATTAAAACAGGACATTTCTCAGGGCTGCCTCTGCATTATTGATGGCGTCTCTCAGCATTGTTCAATTGATTTACAAAACGTCTCCCATATCACAACTCGACGCCTTTTATTCCCATCATAATGAGTGATCCACTTAACGGTACAAAACTCAGTTACGCACAAGAAATAGTGTATTTGGAATCAATTACTCTTTGAATTACATCCATCGTCTTTCTCCTGGGTAAATTAGCCAGCACAATTCTATTTTCATAAGGATTGCATAGCAACAAATGTTTCATTTTGATCATTAAACCTAATCGCACGTCCCCCATTTTATTACATGGTCACATTCTATGAAAGATCTCATCCAGGACATACTCTAGACAAATTCCTCAAAGAATATATATATATATACCGTATTTACTCGTGTATAAGACGAGGTTTTTTTACAAAAACTCTTAGTTAATGTTTGGGGGGTCGTCTTATACACGAGAGCAACCTGTGGACGAGGATTTACACCCAAAAATTACAGCACTATGAGTTTCCATTACGAACATTCTTATTTTCGAAATAACGAATATCGGACATAGCAGATTGGTTTAACAGTCTTATACTCGAGTAATTACGGTAAAACGTAAATACGTCAAAACAAAGCATAACGAATATCAGACGTAGCAGATTGATTTTAATTGCATTTTAAACAATAAAGGTATTTACCCAATATTATTTCGAAACACATTGTTTTGACTTTGTTCTCACTGATTCCAATTATCAGCGTTCACAGTTTTGCATTTCGTCTTTTGTTTCCACTGCTTTGAGGCGTGTCTTCCTTGTTGACAGAAATGCTTTCACACGTGGATCGATTTTAATTGCGTTTTAAATGGATTGATGGTTTTGTTCTGTTCTCGAACAATTTGTGATAATATTGGGTAAATACCTTTATTTATCATTTAAAACGTAATTAAAATCGATCCATATACATTATGTTTTCTTTTGATGCTTTTCAAAATTACGACCACGTGTTGCGTAATGCATGTTATAAATGGATGGATGTTTTTTTTCTGTTCTCGATCTGCAAAGCATAATTTGTGATAATATTGGGTAAATACCTTTATTTATCATTTAAAACGCAATCAAAATCGATCCGCTACGTCTGATATCCGTTATTTCGAAAATACGAACATCGTATTTACGTTTTACCATATATACTCGTGTATAAGACGGCTAATATCTTATATTTTAAGCATATTTACGTTTCACTTTTAAAATGACCGCCAAGCTTCAGCTTAAGCTTGAATGGTAGCAGAGCCGATATCTCTTGAAAAACCAACTCGTCTTATATTCGGAAATTGTTTTTTTTTTCAAGTAAAATAACCTCAATTTTGGAGGGTCGTCTTATACATGAGTCGACTTATACACGAGTAAATACGGTATATATATAAATATGGTTTTCATCTAAATCTAATCTCAATCTAAATCTGAATGTACTCCCTTCTATGGCATGGATGTACTCCCTAATACGGCATGGATGCACTCCCTAATAAGGCATGGATGCACTCCCTAATATGGCATGGATGCACTCCCTAATAAGGCATGGATGCACTCCCTAATATGGCATGGATGTACTCCCTGATATGGCATGGAAGTATTCCCTAATATGACATGGATGTACTCCCTGATATGACATGGATGTACTCCCTGATACGGCGTGGATGCACTCCCTAATACGGCATGGATGTACTCCCTAATACGGCATGGATGCACTCCCTAATAAGGCATGGATGCACTCCCTAATACGGCATGGATGCACTCCCTAATAAGGCATGGATGCACTCCCTAATATGGCATGGATGTACTCCCTTCTACGGCATGGATGTACTCCCTTCTACGGCATGGATGTACTCCCTTCTACGGCATGGAAGTATTCCCTAATACGGCATGGATGTACTCCTTCTACGGCATGGATGCACTCCCTTCTACGGCATGGATGCACTCCCTTCTACGGCATGGATGCACTCCCTTCTACGGCATGGATGTACGGCATGGATGCACTCCCTAATACGGCATGGATGTACTCCCTGATATGGCATGGATGTACTCCCTGATATGGCATGGATGTACTCCCTGATACGGCATGGATGCATTCCCTAATACGGCATGGATGCACTCCCTAATACGGCATGGATGCACTCCCTAATATGGCATGGATGTACTCCCTGATATGGCATGGATGTACTCCCTGATACGGCATGGATGCATTCCCTAATACGGCATGGATGCACTCCCTAATACGGCATGGATGCACTCCCTAATACGGCATGGATGCACTCCCTAATATGGCATGGATGTACTCCCTGATATGGCATGGATGTACTCCCTGATATGGCATGGATGTACTCCCTGATATGGCATGGATGTACTCCCTGATATGGCATGGATGTACTCCCTGATACGGCATGGATGCACTCCCTAATACGGCATGGATGCACTCCCTGATATAGCATGGATGTAGCCCTAATACAGCTTTCTCCTAGTGTAACGTGTATGTACTCAATAATACAGCATAAATATACTCCCTAATACAGCACAAACACACTCCTTTACACGAGCTTTGAGAAGCCAGTGTTTTTTCCTTCTGTCTTGTTCTCGCCCCTACTTGTCATTTTTATAGACTAGCTGTCAAGTTGGGCAGGGAAGACAAGACTGCATTGTTTTACACTAATAGGCTTGCAACTGATGGGACTAACTCCTGACCTAGAGCTAAATATAGAACATCTTGCATGTGTGCCTCAACCATGTTCATCAAATGCTCAGGGATGCTAATACTGAGGAATCCACAAACAACATGCCAACCTTGACTTTCTAACTCAAGCTGAATAAACTCGTCCTACTTTTCATCATCATTTTGGACAAAAACAGTCAAACTGATGTCAAAGACTGTCCTTTTAGTTGAAAATTTATGGCCATTACTGAAATAAATATTACATCTATCTGCAATATTACGGATAGGATTAATGGTTTTAATGATATCTTGTTGAACCAATATGAAGAGGGAATCCTTCTTTGGAGAATCTGCTGAGTTCTAAAATGGTGAAATGATTATAACCGTACAGAAATACCTAGTTTGTGCCACCCCTGCTGAAGGCCTGCACCACTATCAGGATCGAAATTATTGTAATCGGGATCGAAATTATTGTAATCGTACAGAAATAGCTATTTTGTTCCACCCTTGCTGAATGGTTGTGCCTCTATCAGGATTGTAATCCTTCAGAAATAGTTACTTTGTGCCACCCCTGGTCAGTGCCCAAGCCTCTATCAGGGGTTTAATTATTATGACCGTACAGAAATAGGCTGTGTTCCACCCCTGCTGAATACCAGAGCCTCTATCAGGGGTTTAATTATTATAACCGTAGAGAAATAGGCTGTGTGCCACCCCTGCTGAATACCAGAGCCTCTATCAGGGGTTTAATTATTATAACTGTACAGAAATAGGCTGTGTTCCACCCCTGCTGAATACCAGAGCCTCTATCAGGGGTTTAATTATTATAACTGTACAGAAATAGGCTGTGGTCCACCCCTGCTGAATACCAGAGCCTCTATCAGGGGTTTAATTATTATAACTGTACAGAAATAGGCTGTGTTCCACCCCTGCTGAATACCAGAGCCTCTATCAGGGGTTTAATTATTATAACTGTACAGAAATAGGCTGTGTTCCACCCCTGCTGAATACCAGAGCCTCTATCAGGGGTTTAATTATTATAACTGTACAGAAATAGTCTGTGTGCCACCCCTGCTGAATACCAGAGCCTCTATCAGGTCAACTTGCAGTATTGAGTATTGATCAGTGCCCAGACTGTGATCCTTCCTATTTCTAGCCAACCCAGTCAAAACCCTACATTCAGCTTTTCCTAGCCTGGCACTTTATTTTTCTGGGATTGTTGCATAATTAAAGGTGAAATAAGGTTATTTGAATACTTACCAAGAGTTTTCTTAGCTGATTCTACATTGGAATTTGTGTACACAAAATTTACACACAGGTACCCAAAATATGATATGGCTGATATAGAAACTGCATTGTTTGTATTTGTGATCTCCAGCTTGGAAACTTTACTTTAGATAGCATTGCAAAATTAGCTCTGGATCATTGGGGAACATTATGAGAGCTATAATTACCACATAACAAATCAGCAGTGTAATTAATGGCCCTGAATACTGAATTACAGCTATCTTTCAGCTTCCAATATAAAGGAGTCTTAAACATTTCATCGGCCCAGAAAAAGCTATTGAAAGTCAAATGTATACTGTCTCGGTCTTTGTCTCTGTCTCCAAGTCACAAGGTACATTGTCTGTCAAAATGTATAGTCTTTGAGTCACAAGGTACATTCTCTCCAAGTCACAAGGTACACTGTTTCTTTGTCAAAATGTATGTTGTCTCCAAGTCACAAGGTACATTGTTTCCAAGTCACAAGGTACACATGGTACACTATCTCCCAAGCCACATGGCACACTATCTCCCAAGCCACATGGCACATTATCTCCCAAGCCGCATGGTACACTATCTCCCAAGTCACATGGTACACTATCTCCCAAGTCACATGGTACACTATCTCCCAAGCCACATGGCACACTATCTCCCAAGCCACATGGTACACTATCTCCCAAGTCACATGGCACACTATCTCCCAAGTCACATGGTACACTATCTCCCAAGTCACATGGTACACTATCTCCCAAGTCACATGGTACACTGTCTCCAAGTCACAAGGTACACTGTCTCCAAGTCACAAGGTACACATGGTACACTATCTCCTAAGTCACATGGTACACTATCTCCCTAGCCACATGGCACACCATCTCCCAAGTCACATGGTACACTATCTCCCTAGCCACATGGCACACCATCTCCCAAGTCACATGGTACACTATCTCCCAAGCCACATGGCACACTATCTCCCAAGTCACATGGTAAACTATCTCCCAAGTCACATGACACACTATCTCCCAAGTCACATGGCACACTCTCACCATCTCTCTATTTCTTCTTCTTCTCAAAACCACATTCACCTGATAAACTTTGATCACCTCCAGATTCCTTGATCTATAATTATATGTAATCTGGTATCCTCAGATACAGTGTATCATGCAACCAAAAATATATATGATAAAAACAAAAGAATTCATCCCACCTCAAAGCAAGTTGAATGCCTGTATCATACATCAAGACAGCAACATTTTTCCAGGAATCTCAGAAGCCAGCGACAGACACGCGTGACTGATGCTGTGTGAAGTTCCAACTCTGACGTAAATGATCTAGTTATGAAAGACCTCCATCATATTCAAATATCAGTCCTCTTAGGGGGCCATCTCTAACAATGTCATGTCCTTGAATCCAGTGCCAGGATCCATATTTCATATCTTAATACATGTCCCATGGTGTCTCATACCCCTATTTTTCTATTACCCTACTGATCAACATTTAATGTCAAAATGAGTTCAAACACCAAACATCGAGCATCTGCCAACAGTTGAGTTGACCAAATTTAAACAAGAAAAAGTGGTGCTCCACATCCAAAGACAAATCATCGATCCAACTTTTGCTTGTCATTTCTGTTCTATTATTGTCTGATTTACACAAAATATTAACTAAATCTACTTTCAATTTCATGCTCTATCGATTAGAAGGCATTTCCAAGCAATATTAATTGATAATTATGGAGAGTGTTACAAAAAGATAGCCATATGCAGTATTGTTGTCAAAAAAGATTTGAATCTTTCATTCAAGAATGGCCCTTCTGATGATGATAATACCTTTGGTTGAGCGGCCGAGGAGTAATAAACTATCAAAAGTTTTTATTGAAATACAAAACATTTTGTCACTCTTTCTCCGATGTTGTGCAAAGATACTCCTAAGATTGGGGACCAGTCTGAAACATTTATTATGCTTTGCTATTTCTCTTCAAATACAGGCTCTTAAGAAGTATTGGGGGACAACATGCTTTGTTTTCTAGATTTCATTTAGAGTTTAGCGGCTATAGGGAGGCTCTTTTACTATATAAGAACTTTAAAGGTGTACATTTATATGTAATTGAAGGAGGGGACATAATCGCACCTCCGGTTCGGTTCGGACCCAAAATAGCACTGGTTGTGATGATACTACTCATCCAGGACATATGTGTCCCATATTATAAATCAGTACACTGTGCCTCACAGTCACAAGCAAGCTCTAATGTTAACCCAGGCAGGGCAGCATAACCAAGTCTCATCTCTCCCCAGTCCTATTCACAATCCCCACTCTACATGACATCATCTCTCCCCAGTCCTATTCACAATCCCCACTCAGCACATCATCTCTCCCCAGTCCTATTCACAATCCCCACTCAACATGACATCTCTCCCCAGTCCTATTCACAATCCCCACTCAACATGACATCATCTCTCCCCAGTCCTATTCACAATCCCCACTCAGCACATCATCTCTCCCCAGTCCTATTCACAATCACCACTCAACATGACATCATCTGTCCCCAGTACTATTCACAATCCCCACTCAGCACATCATCTGTCCCCAGTCCTATTCACAATCCCCACTCAGCACATCATCTGTCCCCAGTCCTATTCACAATCACCACTCAACATGACATCTCTCCACAGTACTATTCACAATCCCCACTCAGCACATCATCTCTCCCCAGTCCTATTCACAATCCCCACTCAGCACATCATCTCTCCCCAGTCCTATTCACAATCCCCACTCAACATGACATCATCTGTCCCCAGTCCTATTCACAATCACCACTCAACATGACATCATCTCTCCCCAGTACTATTCAAAATCCCCACTCAACACATCATCTGTCCCCAGTCCTATTCACAATCCCCACTCAACATGACATCATCTCTCCCCAGTCCTATTCACAATCCCCACTCAGCATGACATCTCTCCACAGTCCTATTCACAATCCCCACTCAGCATGACATCTCTCCACAGTCCTATTCACAATCCCCACTCAGCACATCATCTCTCCCCAGTCCTATTCACAATCCCCACTCAACATGACATCATCTGTCCCCAGTCCTATTCACAATCCCCACTCAACATGACATCATCTCTCCCCAGTCCTATTCACAATCCCCACTCAGCATGACATCATCTCTCCCCAGTCCTATTCACAATCCCCACTCAACATGACATCGTCTCTCCCCAGTCCTATTCACAATCCCCACTCAACATGACATCATCTGTCCCCAGTCCTATTCACAATCCCCACTCAACATAACATCATCTGTCCCCAGTCCTATTCACAATCCCCACTCAACATGACATTGTCTCTCCCCAGTCCTATTCACAATCCCCACTCAACATGACATCATCTCTCCCCAGTCCTATTCACAATCCCCACTCAACATGACATCATCTGTCCCAGTCCTATTCAAAATCACCACTCAGCACATCATCTGTCCCCAGTCCTATTTAAAATTCCCACTCAACATGACATCATCTGTCCCCAGTCCTATTCAAAATCCCCACTCAACATCACATCATCTGTCCCCAGTCCTATTCAAAATCCCCACTCAACATGACATCATCTGTCCCCAGTCCTATTCAAAATCCCCACTCAACATGACATCTCTGCCCAGTCCTATTCACAATCCCCACTCAACATGACATCTCTCCCCAGTCCTATTCACAATCCCCACTCAGCATGACATCATCTCTCCCCAGTCCTATTCACAATCCCCACTCAACATGACATCATCTCTCCCTAGTCCTATTCACAATCCCCACTCAACATGACATCATCTGTCCCCAGTCCTATTCACAATCCCCACTCAACCTGACATCATCAGATCAGTCCCCAGTCCTATTCACAATCACCACTCAACATGACATCATCTCTCCCCAGTCCTATTCACAATCCCCACTCCACATGACATCTCTCCCCAGTCCTATTCACAATCCCCACTCAACATGACATCATCTGTCCCCAGTCCTATTCACAATCCCCACTCAACCTGACATCATCAGATCAGTCCCCAGTCCTATTCACAATCACCACTCAACATGACATCATCTCTCCCCAGTCCTATTCACAATCCCCACTCAACATGACATCATCTGTCCCCAGTACTATTCACAATCCCCACTCAGCACATCATCTGTCCCCAGTCCTATTCACAATCACTACTCACCATGACATCATCTCTCCCCAGTCCTATTCACAATCCCCACTCAACATGACATCATCTGTCCCCAGTACTATTCACAATCCCCACTCAGCACATCATCTCTCCCCAGTCCTATTCACAATCCCCACTCAACATGACATCTCTCCCCAGTCCTATTCACAATCCCCACTCAGCACATCATCTCTCCCCAGTCCTATTCACAATCCCCACTCAGCACATCATCTCTCCCCAGTCCTATTCACAATCCCCATTCAACATGACATCATCTCTCCCCAGTCCTATTCACAATCACCACTCAACATGACATCATCTCTCCCCAGTCCTATTCACAATCCCCACTCAACATGACATCATCTCTCCCCAGTGCTATTCACAATCCCCACTCAACATGACATCATCTCTCCCCAGTCCTATTCACAATCCCCACTCAACCTGACATCATCAGATCAGTCCCCAGTCCTATTCACAATCCCCACTCCACATGACATCTGTCCCCAGTCCTATTCACAATTCCCACTACATGACATCATCTGTCCCCAGTCCTATTCACAATCACTACTCAACATGACATCATCTCTCCTCAGTCCTATTCACAATCACCACTCAACATGACATCGTCTCTCCCCAGTCCTATTCACAATCCCCACTCAACATGACATCATCTGTCCCCAGTCCTATTCACAATCACCACTCAACATGACATCGTCTCTCCCCAGTCCTATTCACGATCCCCACTCAACATGACATCATCTGTCCCCAGTCCTATTCACAATCTCCACTCAGCACATCATCTCTCCCCAGTCCTATTCACAATCCCCACTCAACATGACAGCATCTGTCCCCAGTACTATTCACAATCCCCACTCAACATGACATCATCTGTCCCCAGTACTATTCACAATCCCCACTCAACATGACATTATCTGTCCCCAGTCGTTTTCACAATCCCCACTCAACATGACATCATCTGTCCCCAGTCCTAATCACAATTCCCACTCAGCATATTATCTGTCCCCAGTCCTATTCACAATCACAACTTACCATATTGATAACATTATCTGTCCCCAGTCCTATTCCATTCCCCACTCAGCATGACATCATCTGTCCCCAGTCCTATTCACAATCACAACTTACCATATTGATAACATTATTTGTCCCCAGTCCGATTCACAATCTCCACTTTGCAAAAGATTATCTGTCCCCAGTCCTATTCACAATCCCCACTCCACATGACATCTGTCCCGAGTCCTATTTACAATCACCACTTACCATAACATTATCTGTCCCCAGTCCTATTTAAAAACACCACTCAACATAACATAACAGTATTTTTCTATTTCATTAAAAAAAATATTTCTTTTGCTTTTTTGTAAATTTATACATTTATATATATTCATACATGATCTGCTTTCATGTTGAAATATCTTCACACGGATTGCTATACAAGCATTAGCGGTCTTCTTTTTCTCAGTAAGAGGCTTATCTTAAATGTATATTTACTCATAAGTATGATCTATGAAACTATAACTATGGTGAGATGATACTAATCAATTACAATATAATATATTCTACCCACCACTTGAGTCCCACATTCTCAGGGCCTCAGATATCATTATACAATGGCCTTGCATGGGAGATTAAGGAAAGGTTTCATATTTTAATAGCACTGACATAAGTATAGAGAGCAGCAATAATGTGGGATAAGAATCACAGAGAATGTCATCCAATCTGACAGCTATGATGTGGTCAGCTCCAACAGGCCTTGACATAAAGAGAAAAATGTTGGTTGCCCAGTTGGGCCACCAGAGCATTAGAAGTGGTGGCCCGAAGTTTCTATGGATAATTGGATCAAATATTGATCGTGATATCTATCAAGGATTAGAATAATAAAATCAAGATAGTCTGGGCCACTAAAAGACCAAAAATATGGTTGCCCAATTGGGCCACTACAACAGAGCATTCACTGGCCCGAACAGAAGATCTGGTGGCCCCGGGCCACCGGGCCAGTGCGTATGTCAAGCCCTGTCCAATATAGCACTGCATACAACATGCCTTCCTGAATGACCATCAAACTCAACTTGACCATCAAACTCAACTTGACCATCAAACTCAACCTGACCATCAAACTCAACTTGACCATCAAACTCAACTGCCTTCAGAAAAATGACTGAAGGTTGCCATGAAAAAGTCAGGATTTTTCAAGTCTCAGGGCTAAGTGAGGAAATGTCTTATACAATACCTTTTTGGGGCCAGGGAAAATTCAGTAAATTGTTAAAATTTTGATGTCAAGAAAAGTTAATTATAGTCCACCAATGAGCCATTCACTCCCCCAATCGCAATGAGCCATTCACTCCCCCAATCGCAATGAACCATTCACTCCCCCAATCGCAATGAACCATTCACTCCCCCAATCGCAATGAGCCATTCACTCACCCAATCGCAATGAACCCGCAATGAACCATTCACTCCCCCAATCGCAATGAGCCATTCACTCACCCAATCGCAATGAGCCATTCACTCACCCAATCGCAATTCACCCAATCACCCATTTGATTAATTCCCCTTGTCATTCATTCACCCATTCAACATCACCCCATTCATTCATTCACTCTTTCAAATGCCCCATTCAATCACCTATATTCATTAAGATGCATATTCATTTTTAACATCATATTAATTAATTAATAAACTGTTTTCACCTCTCTTCATTTGCTTCTTTTGATTTCTATTATTTTTGCAATAAATCTTTTATTCTCGCCTCCCTTCATCTGCCTTTTCTGATTGATTCTATTCTAGGATGCAGAGATTGAGATCTGCTCCGTTCATCACTGATATAAATGTACAGTAGATTTTTACAACACACTTTGAAATCTATAGATAAAAATGATTTGTATGATTCTGACTTCTTTATTATATTATTTTCAGCCAACATTCAATTTCTTGTGTTGGTTTGGAGGTCATTACGCATCAGATACATTCTCTGGTCACGTAACTGGCACCTTAACAATGCACTTTCAACTCTAAAATTATAAACCATGCTGCACCACACAGACAAACTGGCACCTTGACAATGTACCTGTGCAAATAAAAACATCAACTCTAAAAATGGATCTTTGTCTTTATTATAACACTTAGAGGACCAACTCAAAAAACATAAACCTACAGGGACAGATGGTTAAAATGAACTTTGCTTGGATGTTAACCCGACAGGGCCATGTGGTTAAACAGCACTTATTTTGGCAGTTAACCCTTCAGTGAGAGAGGGTTAAACAGCACTTATCTTGGTGTTAACCCAACACTTGCCTTTACTTTGAAACCTACAGGGTCTGAAGGCCAAACTTTCTCAAACAGTACTTGTCTTGAGAGTAAAACCTACAGGGTCTGATGGTCAAACTGTCTCAAACAGTACTTGTCTTGAGAATAAAACCTACAGGGTCTGATGGTCAAACTGTCTCAAACAATACTTGTCTTGAGAGTAAAACCTACAGGGTCTGATGGTCAAACTGTCTCAAACAGTACTTGTCTTGAGAGTAAAACCTACAGGGTCTGAAGGTCAAATTGTCTCAAACAGTACTTGTCTTGAGAGTAAAACCTACAGGGTCTGATGGTCAAACTGTCTCAAACAGTACTTGTCTTGAGAGTAAAACCTACAGGGTCTGAAGGTCAAATTGTCTCAAACAGTACTTGTCTTGAGAGTAAAACCTACAGGGTCTGATGGTCAAACTGTCTCAAACAGTACTTGTCTTGAGAGTAAAACCTACTGGGTCTGATGGTCCAACTGTCTCAAACAATACTTGTCTTGAGAATAAAACCTACTGGGTCTGATGGTCAAACTGTCTCAAACAGTACTTGTCTTGAGAGTAAAACCTACAGGGTCTGATGGTCAAAATGCACTTGTCTCGACTATTAACCATACAAGTGCCAGATGGTCAAACATATGTGTTCAATATTGGCAACTATCACAATTAATGTATCTTAACAGATCCATTTACAGGGCCAGCTGTTGTTATCAGCAGTTCAACTGAGCAGTTCAGAGATATTGGACTAACATCAAGAATATCGTACAATGTTATGTATAAAACATAGACCCACAAGGTCAAAGGTTCCCAAACAATGCCCTCCTGTCAAAACATTCCGGGCCAAAAATGGAACATGACTTATCAAAATAACCTAACCATCTTCTTAAAATAGCACGCAGGATGGTTCTTGACGTCATTAGAGGGTACAGGACGTGGATGACAAATCAGAGACAAAAGGGGCGACTCATAAAAATGTTACTTATTCATGATATGAGTCGATGCATCAAGTCAAAACTGCTTTCACATCTATCCAAACAATGGCAAATACTATGTCAATAGAAAACCTATATGTCTTGAACCAAGTGATCCTGCGAATGGTGCATAAAAATTAAATACAGCGCTCTTCTTAACACAGGAAGTCATTCCTACCGTTGCTTTCAGTGACTTCATTAGTGACATGAAAAATCCCAAGTTATTAATGAAAATATTGACTAAATATGTCATATATCAGACATGAATTGGTTTTTTGTTTGGACTTTTGTTCATTTATGAGCTATTATGTCTATTTCTGTGCAGACGCTTGCTGGGCACAATAAAACCAGGTGAAAATGTCACCCAGTGTAATGCAACTAGAACTTCATCTCTGGCCAAAACATACAATACGCATACTCCTGACTTCATTTCTTATCACAATCATTATACTCTACATGACGAGGTAGAATTGCATACACATCCACTGTAATATCTAGTACAGGGAATGTCCAAAACATTTTGCTGTCAAAATGATCACTTTTAAATATTTATAAAGTAGAATTATGGCAGAGCCAAATTAAAGTTGAAAACATGCACATAAATATTCTTATCTTCATTAGAATACGAATGCTATGACAGATTTAAGGACAAAATTTAACAATGTATATCCAGGGAAGCCAGGCATGCGGATGGTTGGTAATGAGGCAAACCTTGTCATGGGGCAGGATAGTTTGGGAAAAAGATAGCCTTGTCATGGGGCAGGATGGCTGGTGATGATGTAAGCCTTGTCATGGGGCAGGATGGTTGGTGATGACGGGAGCCTTGTCATGGGGCAGGATGGTTGGTGATGATGTAAGCCTTGTCATGGGGCCGGATGGTTGATGATGAGGATTGCCTTGTCATGGGGCAGGATGGTTGGTGATAAAGATTTCAAATGGTAGCATATTATCTAAATTTATAATAAAATCATAATATTCTCAAAGTAAAAATCACTCACCGAGTTCAGCAGTTCATCAGCAAGTTTGTTAGATCTGAAATCATAAATGAGAAATTGTTATACAGACTTTAAGAAATTGTAGTTTACTCTGTCTGACTGCCAGTCCTGCAGAATTACTGATCTGCCTGACTGTCATTGGTATACTAACTGACCTGCAGTTATTATTAATTATCATCCGCTGCCATATATTTACATTAAATAATGCTAAAACACTGATAAATTGTCTCTGTTTTACAAGTAAACATAACTTTGACTGCTATTTCTTGCTTTCTGAAATCTTGTGAGCTGGAACGTGATTATAAACCAATCAGAATTTAAGTAAATTTGTATCTGCAGAATTCAAAATGGTGGCGCTGTAGTCAACATCGCTTGACTTGACCAAGAAAATTGGTATTTTACAGTTTTATGACAATTTCGAACCCATGATCTTTGGTCCTTGGATCACCACAGAGGAACTGGTTCTAAGTAGCTGCGCCACAGCCTATGGTCTTTCAAGGTATAAAATACACGCAAACAAGCAAATGTGTCATATCTGAAACCAGGTTGAGGAAATTCAATTATAACTCCAATGGAATGGAATTTTATTGTCACCATTTTATATAAGTTATTTTTATAGTATCATTGATTAAAAAGAAATGATGATCTACAAGTCATAGACCAATCTGAGGATGACCAACTCTCAGGTATACCAGCATACAGACAACCCAGCCCCAACCTCGGGTATACCAGCATACAGACTCCCCACCCCCAGGTATACCAGCATACAGACTAACCAACCCCAGGTATACCAGCATACAGACTACCCACCCTCAGGTATACCAGCATACAGACAACCCACCCTAAGGTTTACCAGCATACAGACTACCCACCCTCAGGTATACCAGCATACAGACAACCCACCCTCACGTATACCAGCATACAGACTACCCACCCTCACGTATACCAGCATACAGACTCCCCAACCTCATGTATACCAGCATACAGACAACCCACCCTCAGGTATACCAGCATACAGACTACCAACCCTCAGGTATACCAGCATACAGACTACCCACCCTCACGTATACCAGCATACAGACTCCCCAACCTCATGTATACCAGCATACAGACTACCCACCCTCAGGTATACCGGCATACAGACTACCCACCCCCAACCTCAGGTATACCAGCATACAGACTACCCACCCCCAGGTATACCAGCATACAGACTACCCAGCCCCAACCTCATGTATACCAGCATACAACTCCCTAACCTCAGGTATACCAGCATACAGACTACCCACCCTCAGGTATACCAGCATACAGACTACCCACCCCCAGGTATACCAGCATGCAGACTACCCACCCTCACGTATACCAGCATACAGACAACCCACCCTCAGGTATACCAGCATACAGACTACCCACCCTCACGTATACCAGCATACAGACTACCCACCCCCAGGTATACCAGCATACAGACTACCCACCCCCAACCTCAGGTATACCAGCATACAGACTACCCACCCCAACCTCAGGTATACCAGCATACAGACTACCCACCCCAACCTCAGGTATACCAGCATACAGACTACCCACCCCAACCTCAGGTATACCAGCATACAGACTACCCACCCTCACGTATACCAGCATACAGACTACCCACCCCCAGGTATACCAGCATACAGACTACCCACCCTCACGTATACCAGCATAGACTACCCAACCTCAGGTATACCAGCATACAGACTACCCACCCCCAGGTATACCAGCATACAGACTACCCACCCCCAGGTATACCAGCATACAACTCCCCAACCTCAGGTATACCAGCATACAGACTACCCACCCCCAGGTATACCAGCATACAGACAACCCACCCTAAGGTTTACCAGCATACAGACTACCCACCCTCAGGTATACCAGCATACAGACAACCCACCCTCACGTATACCAGCATACAGACTACCCACCCTCACGTATACCAGCATACAGACTCCCCAACCTCATGTATACCAGCATACAGACAACCCACCCTCAGGTATACCAGCATACAGACTACCAACCCTCAGGTATACCAGCATACAGACTACCCACCCTCACGTATACCAGCATACAGACTCCCCAACCTCATGTATACCAGCATACAGACTACCCACCCTCAGGTATACCGGCATACAGACTACCCACCCCCAACCTCAGGTATACCAGCATACAGACTACCCACCCCCAGGTATACCAGCATACAGACTACCCAGCCCCAACCTCATGTATACCAGCATACAACTCCCTAACCTCAGGTATACCAGCATACAGACTACCCACCCTCAGGTATACCAGCATACAGACTACCCACCCCCAGGTATACCAGCATGCAGACTACCCACCCTCACGTATACCAGCATACAGACAACCCACCCTCAGGTATACCAGCATACAGACTACCCACCCTCACGTATACCAGCATACAGACTACCCACCCCCAGGTATACCAGCATACAGACTACCCACCCCCAACCTCAGGTATACCAGCATACAGACTACCCACCCCAACCTCAGGTATACCAGCATACAGACTACCCACCCCAACCTCAGGTATACCAGCATACAGACTACCCACCCCAACCTCAGGTATACCAGCATACAGACTACCCACCCTCACGTATACCAGCATACAGACTACCCACCCCCAGGTATACCAGCATACAGACTACCCACCCTCACGTATACCAGCATAGACTACCCAACCTCAGGTATACCAGCATACAGACTACCCACCCCCAGGTATACCAGCATACAGACTACCCACCCCCAGGTATACCAGCATACAACTCCCCAACCTCAGGTATACCAGCATACAGACTACCCACCCCCAGGTATACCAGCATACAGACTACCCACCCCCAGGTATACCAGCATACAGACTACCCACCCCCAGGTATACCAGCATACAACTCCCCAACCTCAGGTATACCAGCATACAGACTACCCACCCCCATGTATACCAGCATACAGACTACCCACCCCCAGGTATACCAGCATACAGACTACCCACCCCCAGGTATACCAGCATACAGACTACCCACCCCCAGGTATACCAGCATACAGACTCCCCAACCTCATGTATACCAGCATACAGACTCCCCAACCTCAGGTATACCAGCATACAGACTACCCACCCGACTTTATGCCGGACACACTCTGCTGGTGAATATCATGGGACTAACATGTACACTTTGCGCATATCCATTTGGCATGGTGACATTGTCGTCATGATGAAGATGCCACAAACAAGTCTGATACGCGTGGCATCTTACTCCCGCCAGAATCAGTATTTGATTTCCTCAAAATTAATGGTCTGAGATGAGCCTTCTCTGGGGCAAATCTGTCAGCACCTCCATAAAACCTTCACAACAGTATATATTATATATTTAAGTACAGTGCATATACCATTTTAGATCTCTCATCAGATCATGAATTGCATCCATATCAATATGGGTCTAATATCCATTTGTTAATATAATACTATAATCAGCGGAATATAAATCTGAACCTCAAATCACAATCACTAAAATTATTGGAGAAAAAAAAAATTCAATGAAATGCCAATATATCTAATGTAGATAGGTTGTTTACAGTCATGGCCTTTACTTGAATGACTCAATAACATTATTATAGCAAAACAAAATTGCAGAAACATGCTATCTTAAATCATGATAATTATGGTGAACATAACTACAGGATACCAGTTGGCTTTGGACAAGTCAATAATACAGCTCATATAAATGTTCACCACACTGACGAAATCTGATCAAGCACTAAATACAAACTGGGGATAATTATGTGCTGATGATCAATATGATAAAACAAGTACAGTTCACTGAAAAATAGGATATTTCTGGGCCTCAAATTGCATAAAACACAGAACATTTGACATGATGTCAGATTTTTGGCCCAATTTTTATTTACATTATCAGATCTGAATTAAACAAAGATGGCCTCAGAGCGAACTGATCATTATTTTTGTGTAATGTTTGCAAACGTTTTCTTCCCTATTAATAGCTAAGAACTCCTGCCAGTGGTTTCAGAGAAGATCATTTTTATGTTGACGGACTGACAGAACGAATGAAAATTTGAGAAAATTTGTGCACAGTTTAAACCAGATTTTTGGCACCAATGATATTTTATAATGAGTAAATGAGACTGTAAATGGCAATTGTCTGAAATGCAGTCTCTTTTCACTTTAGTCTATGAAATATGACATTTAATGGATCAGTGTCTCGGAAAGACATGCATGATCATTTTATGATGATCATAACATTTATGAAGTGCTTCATGGGTTTTTCTCCCAATTCCATCATAATCACTGATGTCTCAAATGCAGAATGAAAATGTTAAAAATAAGACTCATGAAGGCTACCAAATAAAAGTATTACATCTCCATTTTGACCACCAAGATCAAACACCTTACATGTAACACAATATCTTAAGGTATCGATCAATAACTGGTCACTTACTGACTCAAGGACCCATTGTATTTCTTTCTATTTTTTTCAGAGAGATAAGGTTTTTGTAATCCTGATACTTGTGAGGTGACAATTGTCTGACAGGCTTCAAGCAAAAAGCTTGCATAATCCGGCACCTGTGGGAGAATCAAAACCTTTGCTCCTCTAATCTGGCACCTGTGGCAGAACCAAAACCTATAATCTGGCACCTGTGGCAGAATCAAAACCAACAACCTGGCACCTGTGGCAGAATCAAAATATTTGCTCCTATAACCTGGCACCTGTGGCAGAATCAAAACCTATAATCTGGCACCTGTGGCAGAATCAAAACCAATAACCTGGCACCTGTGGCAGAATCAAAATATTTGCTCCTATAATCTGGCACCTGTGGCAGAATCAAAACCAACAACCTGGCACCTGTGGCAGAATCAAAATATTTGCTCCTATAATCTGGCACCTGTGGCAGAATCAAACCCTTAGCTCCTATAATCTGACATCTGTGGGATAAACTACGCTTTGCTCCTGCAATCTGGCACCTGTGACAGGATGAAGCATTTTGTTCATTCAACCTAGCAAGACCAATTTAGACCAAACACTCCAGCAAATCCATTAAATATACAAACTGCAATGATGTTCTCATGAAATCCCTCACACAACATGTGAAGTAAACTTTTTTTGCTTATCAAAATTCTCATTTGAAAGAACATGTTTCCATTTTAAACTTTTTTCATGCTTAATTAAGATATAATAGCCATAAAATAATGATTTACACATCATAATGCAAAGAGATACATGATTAAGAGAAATTCAAAGTCTTGTATGTGAAAAAAAAACACAAGCATCTTCTTCTATTCTTCCATATTATATATATATATATATATATATATATATATATATATATATATATATATATATATATATATATATATATATATATATATATATATATATATATATATATATATATATATATATATATATATATATATATATATATATATATATATATATATATATATATATATATATATATATATATATATATATATATATATATATATTAGCATGATGCGTGTGTCTACACTTTACGTGTGTATGTTCTAAGTGGCTTTCAGTCTGTTACAAAGGACTGATCCAGGCACGAGAATGTTACAAAATAGGGGAGTTATGCAGCCTTCTGACGTAAATGGAATCCTACATTACAAACTCCACCAAAGCTGACCCCAATATTATTGACAAGCATGTGAACGACAGGGGAAATGGAAAAAACATTATTTATCCTGCTTATATGGTGTGCTTTTCCCATAAAATAAACCCTTTCTTTCTACTTGTTCTCTGGTTGATATGTGATATCGTCGGAATATTACTCACAACAGCAAAAATTCATGTAAAAAAACATCGGGTATTTTTTTTTTTTCAGAAACTTTCATCAACAAGCTAAGGGCATGCTCTGTACAACCCGACCCACCATCCCCACTCTATGCTTTCAACAAATAACAATCTACTCCAAAGGTAATATGTTATTATTTTACTCTTTAAAGATTTTGGCCATTATAAAGCAAAATATCACAATTTGACCTTGACCTAGGTAAATTAGAAAGGTCCATTCAGGTGTTTTCAATAGTCTGATCCCTGACCAAAATGGAAGCATGTGTTTATTGAGGTGGAAAACATAGCATTGATGAGAATAATAGCTGGGCAGTATTACATCTCCATTTTGACCACCAAGATCAAACACCTTACATGTAACACAATATCTTAAGGTATAGATCAATAACTGGTCACGTACTGACTCAATTACAAAACATATTTCCTCACATTCATGCAGGAGACTGCCAAATCTCTCTAAATAGTACAATGCTAGACGATATCACATTGGTACATTATTTCTAATTAGATATATATAACCATTTACCATTGGGTCATGCATTAGTGTGACTAAACAAAGTCATACGTGATCACTGCATGAAATATTGAATAATGCACATGGTATGAGTGGCTAAATATTACTATACAACAGTTGTTGTACGGTATTACACTGGTCATGTGTGACCTTATTTGGTCACATTTATACATGTATGTCAAGATAAATAGAGGTCTGACTCGAATTGTCCAGTGAGTCCATGTCAAGTCTTTACTTGTAAGTAGAGCACCAATTAACATTCATATCTCTTGATGTATTAGTTTAGTGAGGTAGTTTATCATTGCTTATAGTCTAAGACACCAGCAAGTCAAAAATATATTACTATTTCCTTGATAAATAGCCAGAGCATCATTATGACATCAGTGATCCAATGCATAAAATAGATCTCATCCCACGATGCCTGCTAAGATTAGATAAGAGACTTTTATCAAGATAAGAAAAGGGACGTCTCTTTGGAGACTTTACGAAGATAAGATGAAAGACATCACACTGTGAGAACCACCGAGATACAATGCCCTGCACTTTTAAAAAATGAATGGAAGTGACATAATTTATAACTAGCTTCATGGCAAGGGTTCGGAACTGAAAAATGAACATCCAGAGATCAAACCGGACAATATCTGTACCAAGGGTTCAAAATAAGCTTGACCTGTTGCCCTTAATGAGTATTTTTCAGCCAGGGCCAGCAACTTTTCAGGGACTTTTCTTTCTATTTCCATGTTTGACTGATTAAAATGGACTTTAGCCAAGCAACAGTTTTAACCTTTCAGAAACTGATTGCACCAAACATTATGTGCATTACAGACTACAAAACAGAGTCCATTTGTTTATATTATATATATTATTTACACTGAACCTGAAATTGAGGTTTCTGTGAAAATCCCTATTTCATTCTCAAATTTCCAGTGTCTCCACATGTAATTCTGCACTTAGATCCTAGAAGTTTACTTGTAACAATTAAATATAAGTATTTACCCAAATCAATGTAAAACCTATTTTTTTCTCTATTATTTCAGTTTATTTGATAACTTCTGCCTCGCCAAAGAACTGATTGCCTATTCTAAAAGAGGGGGTCACATATATTTAGATTCATTATCTATAAATGCGTGGTACACAGTCCATAGATTAAAGGCTCACTATTGCATTTTTGTGATATTTATGGTCATTTCCTGGAAATGCCTGCAAATATCACTTATAAAGCAATTTGAAAACAGTCAGTGTGGGGGCTAAACTCAACCATCCAACACTGCATTATGCAGTAACTTAGACCATTTCAGTCTTACATCTATTATAGATCTATCAACAGGATGAATTGGAAAGATGCATGTACACGTTTTGATGAGTTGATATAACATAAATGTAATGAACCTCTACCTGTAGGCTGGTATGTCCAGTTTACAAATCTGTTATTTACCTCGGTCACTTACCCTTGTACACCAAATCATTAAAGCTTTGGTTGACCACATATTGCTGAAAACTATTAGAGAAAGCACTTTTCTTGCTGAAGTTATCGTTTGCATGATTTGCAATTTCCCATTATTGGTCTTCTTGCATTTATTAAAATACCAATGGGCAAAGTTAAAAAGATATATGTGAGAGAGCTGTACAGTGGTACATGTATGTAGACTCTTAGGGTGCAGAGTATGTGACAGGCCTGTTGTGATTGGCCTATTATTCCTATTGTTGGTCTACATACCAGAGCTGTACAATAAAATCTGAACTGGAAAAAAAACAGCTTTTTGGAGACCCCATCAATAAAACAAAAATGGTAACTATCAATCAGACTACAAAGGTATGGTCTTAAAATGAAATAACCTGATGAACTACTTGTACAAGAGTTATATTATACAGAAATGGTAGCAGATATAAGACCATGTCACTTATAGAAATAGTTATTTAATTATTTCAATGGAAAATCAATTTTTCATTTATTATGAATTGCCATGATACCCATCTTTACAAAAAAGTCTCTCAGCCATGTTCCTGGATTGAGTGGGGGATAACATGCAATCCACATATAGAAATAAAGAGCATGTTACCTTTGCTTCATCAGATGTTGCAATAACTGGTGTGAAAATTGAATATTATTCTCTATAATTGGTCAACATTGACTCTTGACTTGATGAAAGAAATAAAATAATTGTGGAAACATTGCTCTTGTGATTGCTTTTTATCACCTCTAAAAGTTAATGCACAAAATAAATAACTGTCAATAATTGGGAATTTAATTGGAATATTGAAGGTTTTTTTAGCCATTTTTTTGCACTGACAATTAACTCTGCCAAATTTATTATAAGATAATTATATGTTTCAAAACATGAACAAAAAATCCTTGGATAAAGAAGTGTCTGTGAGCTCCATCCAGGTAATCTTCCCTGGACGGAGACAGCCCATTAATTTGATTGATTCAGAAAAGCATTAAATCTGTAACAACAATAAAAGGGTCATTTCATTTGGAAAAACATCTTCACTGATTGCAAAAAAAAAATTTAAAAAAATAAAAAATCATAGTATCAGACATGATACCAAACACAGTGACATGGTGATCAATATTTACTGGTTTATCTTCATGTTTACCTTCTGTTTGTTTTTATAATAATTTTTTTTTTTCACTGCGTACGTTGTGTCTGTCCAAGCTTCTACTGGCTGCCAACATTGGACACAGATATATGTCTACCGCACCTTTCACAAGAGACAAATCATGAGAACATTTAAGAGCGGAGAAGGGTTGGAGTGAACGGACGGAGAAGCCGGCTGGCTGCCAGTGAAGAATTGCATCTTGCCATGCTGCCAGCGGGAGACCAAACCTCCTGAACATGACCAAAGCTACCACCAAAATAACCGCCCCATTGCCAAAGTATCCACCAATAAAACCCTCAATCATGTGATATAAATGCTTAAGATCTGCATGATCCGGTTCGATGGTGGATCTACCTCTTAAATTGGGCATGTGCATCGAATACATATGCAAGCCCCTGCCAAAACATCTCAACATGTCGGCCATCTTGTTTGATTACAGTATGTAAATATTGCATGAATCTCACATGAAACTCACCTGAAATTTGTTGTCAGAGACCGGTATGGGTTACCGGGTGAGTGCAAGTAACCCGGAATATTGAAGGGGCGCTATCTACCTGCAGGTTGGACCATGTATTTATCCGCTCATCCAGTACACAGCAATATTTATCCACCTTAGCCGGTGTACGGAAATCACAATCCGTTCATGAACCCAAGTCCTACCACGTGACCAAGAAACCCGGAGCCAAGGGACAGGATTATATTTCGGTTGCTTACGATATGCAATCTTCATCACAAACTGTTCCCAACATATGGCAATAACAGTTTATAATGCAAAAAGTTAAATGTTTCAAATCAAAGGCATTGTAATGCCATTTGTTTATTTTGAACAATACGAATTGTGTATTTTTAAACAATAATAAAATATCTTAAGACCGACAAAAATTCGCAAAAAATGTGTAGTGGGAGGAGGGTATTTCAAATAACACTCACCCCCAGAAAAGTTACCTGGACATAAAAAAAACTATCATAGTAGATATGAGCTGGGGTGAGATCAGAGGGGTTGGGAACCGACCCCAGCTTACAGTAAATATGAAGGAAGCCGGCTACATGTGTTCTTCAAACAAAATGTAATTTCAGTGCAGACAGGCCTGTCTAGCTCACGAAACCATGGAAATAAATATTATGGAACTGTGTTTGTCACGTTAGAATATATAGCAAATATCAAGAGTCATCTTATTAATCTAGATTTAAGAAAAAGATAAAAACCAGAAATATTATTTAAATCATTGTGATATATTTCTGGTTTACTGATGAAAACCAGAAATATTATTTAAATCATTATGATATATATATATATATAATCATTATGATATAGACCTATTATGATATAGACCTATATATATATATATATATATATATATATATATATATATATATAATTTTCAAAGGGTATTATAACTCAAATGTCTGTTTGAAGGATTTATTTTTTGTGGACTGTACAAATACCAACAAGTGAAACAACTCATGAAACAACTCATGAAACAACTCATGAAACAACTCATGAAACAACTCATGAAACAACTCATGAAACATCTCATATATAAGGTCATATACCTTGTTACAGATTTTGAGGTAGAGGCAAGGTTTAATCTAATATAATGTGAAACTCTAAAAACAAATTAGTCCTAGTACAGAAAATCTATATTTACCTTGAGGGTATTTGTGGATCTTGTTGTTGAGAGCACGTGGATTGCCTTATCAAATTTAAATAAAGTTAAATTATCATCCTGACAATTGAATCGACAGTAAAATAAAAAAGTAGACCTTTAATAACATATATATGTATACAATTTTTTTGGCTTCTAATTAATTGCCATATAAAGCAAATAAAATATTAGTGACATTCGGCTTATTTGATCTGAGAGCCAAGTCGCTGCTGAAAACTGGCAAACTTAACCCAGAGACACTTAAACATTTAAATATCTCTGCTGAACCAGAGAGCGACTTGGAGAACCTATCTTTGAGTGTATTTGGGATATTGTTACCCAATAAATACATTTATTTGAAGTGAAATTGAATATTGCAATAAGCTTAATGATAGTAATCAATAGTATTGTGTGAAATTATGTTTTATTTGTTTGAACTGAGTACACACAAAGGCCCTTTTGAGGTTCAATAATTTACTTTCATAGTCAGCGTTACCGGTACTCTCCTTTGCATCGGGTTCAGTATATTGTAAAGCTGGGTACGTTACCAGGGAAGCTGGGCTGAATAGGGTCCTTTTCGCTGATATTTTCCCTAAGATTTGTTAAGATATTGGATCATTTCCCCTAAAACAGGATAATGCTTTTCAAATTTCTGCCTAAAACAGGGATGTCAATCCCTTCTCCAAATCCCCTAATTCAGAGCATTTTTTGCTCGACTTGAATCAGAACTGAACAACTCCTCTACATTCAATCATTGGTCCGAGAGATTGGCAAGGATTGAAATTGTTTGAACAGGGACGGTTGAAAAGGTTTCGACTGTAATGCATAAAGGTATTGAACACAAACCCCACTCCGCAGTCAACCCACTATCATCCCAGGCAATAAAATTTTAAGTTGACGATTTCAGTTTGAATTTTAAAACACAAGTGGGCCAGGAAGCATTTTTTCAAATAAATAAGTTTTAATTCATAAAATAATAAATAATAAAGGAATGATTACTGTACAAATAATGGTTTGGCAATCATTCACAATTACTTCTGAAGTAAAATAAATAGTTCTCTCAAAATTAAGGCGATTCAGGATCCAAATCATTTTCTGCACCCGTATGAAATGGTGACTGAACGAACTGGTAATAACGTCTCTTTAGTCAGAAAGGCTCACATGCAGGAGAAACATCATATGGCTCTGTATTGATTGAACCAAAATTGTCATTAACATATCACTATGGCAACACTGTCGTCATTGAGGGTTTCCCGTCAGCTTCCCGCCATATGACGTAAGAAGTCTCTCTCACATGCATAAGTTAATTATATGCTATATTCCAAAATACCAATTTCAAAAAGAGGTAATTAAGCAGGAAATATACAAGAAGTATGAAAAAAAAATGAAAAAAAAACAAAAACAAAAACAAAAACAAAAAAAAAAACAAACAAAAAACAAAGAAAAAAAAAAACAAAAAACAGAAAAAGTGAAACAATAGAGAAATATGACACAAAACATGTTACAACAATAAAAGAAACAAAACAGAAATTAAAAAAATAAATAACAAAAACACAGAAAATGAAGTCCCAAAACACAAACATTATACAACAGAAATTACCAAACACAAAATGCACAGCGTTAGTCACAGTAAACAATTTAAAAGAAAAAAATGAGATTTAATATTTTTGATGCCTCAGTTGGTTTTGGAATAAAAGTTTTAAGGCATCCAGCCAAGTGAAATATCAAAGCATATTCCAATTTTCATATAAATATAATCAAAGGTATGAATTTTGGAATTAGTATTAGCCTATCTGTAATTAATTACATTTTGCTACTTAAAAGCCAAACTTGTGACATGTTTAGTCATAATGTCATCACCAGTGGTCTTGATATGTTACTGATATGAAGTGACCCCTGGTGACTATTGTAATCTGCATTTTCACTAACTGATGATGCCCCTTCTGGCAATACAAGACTCGAGAGCAGGGAAATCCCTTGTCATTTTAACCTGAAGAAATCAAACCATTCTTGAGCATATAACCTTTTGTTTATTTTGGGGCCTGATAGCCATTAAATTAAAATCAGCATGGAATAATAGAAAATGTTTATGTTTTACATCTAGCATATCCATGAAATATATAAAGGAAAGATTGTATTCTACAGGAAAGGAAAGATTGTATTCTACTTTTATCACGAATTATGATGCAGGGCAATTTAAAGGGATTTTCTTAAATTTCAAACAATTCCTATCTATATTGTATATAAATTACTCTTATCAAGGAAAAAATATGTTTTGATACATTTATAGCTGAAAAGTTTTCGGAAATTCATCATTTTAAGAATACCAAATTTAACATACCGGTACTTAATATTGGAGGCTCAACTCATCCCTTCCTATAAGATCCTAAGTTAATCTATCTTGTCAAGCTTACAATAAGTCACAACTTTAAACAACAGGCTACTATGCACAACATCAGAAGTAATGATATTACTTCAATCTTCTCCCAAACCTCTGCCGTCAATCAGTTCACAGATTTTTATGAAGTCATGATTTGTGGTCGATCCTGTGCACACCTTTTTATCATAGGCGGCAGGGACTGATATAGTAGGGAAGTCTGGTTTAGGAGGAAAGCAACAGTTATAATAGACATAAAACATATTTTGCTTGGCTGTTTACAGGTATCTTCTATGTAACATTTTTACCAGGAATGTTTGGATTTGTTTTTTGTTTTGTCTTTTGTCATGCCACTTTAAACATGTTTAACTTTATGTACTGCATGTAAAATGTTAATTATTTAAAAAAAATCTGAGTCACACCAAAAAACGATTTTATTCAACTTGTAAAGTTGGCCATAGTTTTATTTGCACACACACATACATACAGGCAGGCATTGTATCAATCACTCCTCAGGAGCTAACCTTGGTATGAAGTCATGCATGGCAATGACGTATGTGCAACTGTACCACACTATATTAAGCTGTAATCTATACCTCGATCTCTGGCTTATGAAAAATAACAAAAGATCTCATAGAGCGTGAAACGTTCCCAGACCATTTATCTGTACTTGTTACATGGACTTCTGTCATCTTGAATAAAAATCAACTGCATTTTAATAAATTTTGATCTAATCACCATAAAGCAATAGATAATTCTGATAAATATCTTTTAAATCATTTGAATCATGTATCTTGTAAGTTAGTTATGAGTGGATTCTTCTTTGAATGAGTGAATTAATAGTATATATGCTGTTATAATTTAGAATATCACAGATTGGCAAGCTTCTCATACATCATTCTGTTCTGCATTTAGATTAATAAAGTTATATCCTTTGAATTGGCAAGTTTCGTATGCATATTTCAGCATTTTATCAAGTTATAAAACCCTATAAGGGTAACAAATTATAAGTTGTTATCCGTTTTATCTCTCCAGAACCATGATAACCATGCATATGTAACTACAATAGAATTCTCGCTATCTGCTCTCCCGGAATTTTAGCTGGTCCGTGAAAAAATGACGAAGAGAGCAGTGCATGACGGGAAAGATGTTGCGTTGTAAACTTCCGCCTGCCTTGCTTCAAGATGGGAGGGAAATTTCAGACTAACATCGTACATTGACACGCCGATGTCAGCGCTAAAGAGTGTAATCTTTATAAAGTATATTGCAATTTACGTAAGTTCTGTCAAAATTACGAAGCCAAAACTGAGAAAAACAACGATGGAAAGATGAAAGGCAGAGGCGACAATGCCCCAAACAGGCTGTCGCCGCTGTTCCCGGATGTGCCGTGTGCAAAGAATTGGGCCAAATACGATCGCAGCGCTCCAAAAATGCAGCGTATATGGGAGAGCAGATAGGGAGAATTGATTTTGATGAATTCCAGAGTTTGGGTTTTGTTTTAGTATCAATTCTGCAAAAATCTTTGAAAGACTGAATTAAATTTCTAAATTTTATTCATATGCTAATTTCTGCTGCTCACTGTGTGAATATAAGAAAGTATTGGTTTTATATATATATATATATATATATATATATATATAAATCATAGAATTTAGAAATCATTAATACAATACACTGTGAATTGACATTTTAACTTTGTGCATAATTTTGCTCATATTTTTAAATATCAAAATTAACAAATAGGAATTAAAAACTAAAATGTATGCTCTTGTGATGCAAAATTAAGGTGCATTACCATTTTTTGATGACAATACCATATTAAATTACTTTTTCACAGCAATATTTGGAAAATTTTAAAGCAAATTTGAAAGATTGGATTAATTCAAGAATATACCGGTAGCTATCATTATAAAAATGGCAAATTGATTTGTCCCACTTACAAAAAAATAATTTAAGCTTGCATAGATTTTCACAATTACTAGCAATATCTTTGTTTTGGCAAATATCAGATGCTTTCAACATCTTGAATTGTCACAATAGATGGCTTACAAACAGGGTTCCACATTAAGCACTGGTCCAATGGCCCTCCAAAGGTTTTCAGTCTTCAGACCAGTATGGTCCTGTGGTTTTAAAATTATACTGGCCTAGATTAGAGAAAATATTTCTGGTAATTTCACTGTTTTATGGGCAGTAAATTTGACACAGATCCAGCAGATCTGAGAAGATCTTATATCTTTTGGGCAGAAAACTCCTTAATATCAAGGTTTGTTTTAGATTGATAATAGGGGAAAAGCATAAAGAAATACACCAAAATAACTTGAAATGAAATTGCCAATTTGGTTATAATCATGAATCAAATTTGAAGTTTTTATTCTTTTTACAGTGCATACAACAAATTTGTACACCTCAATTTAAAAAGCACACAAAAAAAGTTTGATGACAGTTAACTTCACAGTGAGATACTCATGCAGATGCCTCAGGAGTCCTTAAATAATAATAAAATAAATAGGCGATTTGGTAACATACATAAGCCCTGTTCCACACTCTCTGTCAATCTTGGTGCTATATGCAATATATAAGTAACGCTTTAGTCTGTGTGTGATCACAGCATGATTCAAGTTTAAACCAAGTATCCATCATTCTGATAAAGAATACTTCAATATTGATTATTGGTAAGTTTAAAAGATATATCCTTTTAAGGTAATCATTTATGACCCTCTAAATAAGAAGGAACTTTTTTTTTAATGGATACTAATGAATAACATGAGGATTTATAAATCATTGACAAGATGCAGACCACTTGGCCCAGTGTTTTTTGCACACTGTAATTCTATGAACCAGAGCCAGTATAAATAAGCATCTGTTAAAGCTACTAATAGTTGATCAACATGTCTTGGGTTCAAATCCAGGGTCCTACTTTATCTATGAATGGAGTTAAACACTTTGGATTTGGGAATATTTGATTATAAGTTTATCCGAAAGAAGTACAAAGAGTTGAGAGTGTGTCAAGACATAATGCAGGATTAGTTTGGATGTGCGTAGAGTGTGTGTCCGTGGAGAGTGAAGATATCGGCCATGCTGCCGCTGGTCACTTCCTGTGTCTTGTCCTTCCCTTTGTACAGTCTCACTGTCTTCTGATGCACACCAAATATCACTTGTACCTAAAACATTCAACAAAAACATTTGATAAAAATGCTTTCCTCTTTGAAAAATAGAGAGAAACAAGAAAAAGTGGTGCTCCACATGTTACATGGATAAGAAAAAATTAACAAACAAAACAAAAATTACAACAAACAAAACAAAAATTACAACAAACAAAACAAAAATTACAACAAACAAAACAAAAATTACAACAAACAAAACAAAAATTACAACAAACAAAAATAAATAGAGAGAAACAAGAAAAAGTGGTGCTCCACATGTTACATGGATAAGAAAAAATTACCAAACAAAACAAAAATTACAACAAACAAAACAAAAATTACAACAAACAAAACAAAAATTACAACAAACAAAACAAAAATTACAACAAACAAAACAAAAATTACAACAAACAAAACAAAAATTACAACAAACAAAAATAAATAGAGAGAAACAAGAAAAAGTGGTGCTCCACATGTTACATGGATAGGAAAAAAATTAACAAACAAAACAAAAATTACAACACACAAAACAAAAAATTAAATAAACAAAACAAATATTTAAATAAAAAAAATATGAAACAATTATTGCAAACTGATGGGGAGTTCACATTATCTTTGTTCATCTTTCGAAAACATTCATAAAAAAATATCAAAATAATTTGGCATTTTTTTTGTGATATATATATTCACACATACCTGGTTTTTCAGTTCATCTACTGTGATGGGGAAGTCCCCACGAGGATTTTCTAGCAATATTGTACCCTGCGTCCCCCGCGCACCTGCTGATGGTTGCATCTCACGGAGCTCTATGTTAACAAATCTGCAAACTGGGGCAGGTCCATTACTGGTGGTATTACTGGCGGTGGGGGTTGCCGCTCCACTATCTGATCCATCCACATGTCCTTTGACAATTGTCATTTCAATTTCATCAGATTTCACCTGAAACGAACACATATTGATACAGTACATGCTCACCAATCAAATTGATAGAAAACATATGGATACGAGGCAGTTTGTGAGTGGCACAAACCTGAAGTCAGCACAGTATTTAATGCATACAAGGTCATGCACTATCCAACTCACATATGCCAATATCTCTCGCCAATTATTCTCCGCATAATGAATATACTGTTCAATATATATGTTGTAAAATATGGTATTTATCTGATTTTGCAAATTCACTCCTGTGAACTTAAAAGTATCACCAAATGTCAAAATCCTATTTAGCCTTTAAACTGGTCACTGTGACATAGTTACAGTGACTACTGATCTGAACCAACCACAGTTCAATCACATTGCAAATTATATTGATTGTTCAAAATGTATAAGATGGGTGCATTGGCAATAAATTCTATTCCTGTAAAATATCAGAATTTGCTGGTTTTGAACATTTATCTTTTGTGTCTATTAAAATAGGGGTACTAGGTCATCTTATTTTTAATTCTGCCGACCTAACCATAGTCCAATCACATATGCTAAGTTACATTGATAGATATATTCGTAGAGTCAAGAGAACCTAATCAATTAAAGTAACAAATTCACACCGATAATTGAACAATGTAATTGCATGCATCTTTTTTTGCCCAGAGCTACATATTGTTTTCAGAGGTATAAGGTGTAAATGGGCTCTTACCTTTGCTTTTTCTGTGATGATATTTTGGGCCTCTTGTTTGACGGGGTAGCACCTGAGAGGCTGTTTGATGGTGGCGTAGATGAAGTCGGCGTACTCCTGGCAGATCTTCTCCAAGGCGGACGGGGCCTTATAATACACTGTGATATCATCAGAGGGCGAGAGTTTGGCCTGCAAACAAAACACAATCAACAAAACTTCCATCATTTTATTGTCAGATAAACTGATATTAATTCTAGCGAAAAATCAAATCCAATTTGACTGTGTTCCTAGACTTCAATATTTGAGAGGAATCAAAATAATTACTTTTTTTCTGAGTTTCTGCACACGGTTGATGACCTCCCTTGCAAGCCCTTCATCCAACATGGACTGGTCTGGCGTGACATCCAACAATATGAGAATCTGTACAGGAGGCAAATAAATCAGCAAATATATATAATCACATTCAGGAATAAATCTAAACGAGGAGATACAAATCTAAAACTGCTTCCTCAAACATTATAAAAAATCTTGAACAAATACGTTCATCATAATTGTTGACTAAAATAAATGATTTGTGGATTAATCACATTTTACATATTTAAATTCCAAATTAATTTTTTTTAAAAACAAGGATGAAATTTTTTTTCATCAGTCTGATAATTTTGCAATGAAAGCCTTAAATACCAAGTGTAATGTTTGAATGTTCGACTTACATCGCCATCCGAGTGGGCATCGTAGTGAGCGGCAGTGTCCACGTCGGAGTTGAACGCATATTTGAGGATCACCTCCTCTGTCTGGAGGGTGTGGCCACACACTGTCATCTTACCACTCTTCTGGAAGTCGGTCAGTTGCTCATCAGTCATTTCCTTGACAGCCGCCATCACAGACTTCATGGCTCCCTTCAGCTTGGCCCCAAGTGCCTTGAAGTCGGGATCGGCTCGTAACCTCACGCCGTACTTCTTCTTGTCTGATGATATGGTCACCTTCCTCACATTCAACTCCTTAACATCACAAAACAAATTCAATTTATAAGACTTTTGGTTGAATAAATATATACAATGTAAACATAGGCATAAGAAAAATGCTTTGTGCAATGGACTTGCTATTAACCAATATCATCATTTTAAATCTCAATATTATTTAAATCTCAATATTATATATAATAAATCTCAATATTATATATAATAAGTACATAAAGTCAATGAATTAATCTAGATTTATGAATTTAATCTCTAATTTGACAAACCAATCTTAAAGAATTCAGATAGATTTATAAAATATTCGATATAATTTGTCACTGTGAACATGTTACTGTGAATATGCCTCATTCTTACCTCCATGATGTATTTTTGCAGGGAGAGCACATCGTTTAGACAGTCCTGGTCCTTGTGGATGACCACCACTTCCTTGAGAGGATACTATAAACACAAGTACAAATCATACACAAACAATAAAAATAAGGACAAAAAAAAGAAGTTTGATTCTGAGTTCCCCATCTGCACTAGTTCAAAAAGTTATTTTATCATATGGTTTCAATAATGATTTTGTGTATATATTTCAACTCTCAATATGTTTGATCACATTTGACAAAAAGAACAAAGAGAAAAGAAAATGGAATCTACCCACATCCTATACTTTCAGGGCATGTTATCTGAAACAGGTTATTATTTTTTGGCCTAAGAATAATAAACAAGTTTGTTGCAAGTGCTAGAACCAGGCTGCTCAGTTCATTAAATTTAAAATCTAATCAATTTTGCAAGTTAAAAGAAAACAGCATTTCTCATAAACGTTGATATGAATAGTGTATGAAAGAAATTTCTTTAATATTTTTATGGACAACAAATCTGTGCATGAGGAGGGTGTTTGATATGTTTGTATAAACAATTTTTTCAACCCTGTTTAGGCTATATCAGGTCAGATAGAGGCCTGTCATTGGGATTCAATGCCCTACTCTTTTCGAAAAGTGACTGGCGATCTTTCTTTTACATCACACATATTTTGCATCACACATACATGATAACATCAACCACTGCCTTTGATAACCATTCCGGGAGCACTGGCTGAAATGAGCTACAACTCAGTTGCAGATATATGCCTTTCTTGACCATGTAGCATGACCAAGGTAAATGTCACAACCAGGATTCAAACCCCAGACCTTTTGCATCTTACCAACTGAGCCACATCCCACCCCTCATGAGTAGGCGAGATATACAGACAAATAAAAATTCATAAGTTTCCATGGGAAACCAGTAAAAAATATATCCATTCAAATATGAATATGTATGTATACCTTCATGGGCATGGTGTTCCTGTCACGGACCACACGACCAAGTTCTATCACAGACTGCATGCGTGACACCGCTACCTCTATCTGGGCATCTATAAATGAGTCCCTGAAATATACACCACAGCATATCTCAAGGTCACAAACCATATAGGTCAATGATAAGTATGTCAAGGTCATGAACCTCAAAGCCCACCTGTATCACAGACTGCATGGGGCTAAAAACAAGTCCGTAAATCAAGGTGAAAATGTATATGAAGGTCATGAACCATGTTATCATAAAGATTCATAAGTATGTCTTTTCAATTAACAAAGACATATGACCTTAAGAAATAATTAGTAAATTTATCATTTTTTAAAAGTATTCCAAGGTCACTAATGATATGCAAATGAGAGTGTGGATGCTCACCTATGGACAGGCAGCATCAGATAGTGGACGCTCTCTGTATCTTGTCCCTTCACAGATATAGGATTAATTAGATCTTTTAGCTTCTGGTACATGTGCTCTGTCAGGAAGGGGATGAATGGCGCCTGCAAAATATCACACATTTAAAACCATAAAATCCACTATCATAAACATTAACAATCATTTTCATTCACTTTAAGATATTTCTTATGTTTTAAACCTAGGATAAATACTTTCTGAGCTTTCAACCTACCATAACTCTCGTCATGGAGAAGAGCACACCAAACAGTGTCTTGAGAGCTTGTTGACAGTCGATGTTGCCGTTCTCCCCCTTGAGGCGCCTCCTATTCATCCTCACGTACCAGTTAGTAAGTTGCTCTACGAACTTCACTAGCCTTGGCACCACTGTGTACAGTCTGTATGCTACAAGATTAACCCAAGTCATCAGTGCTGCCCTCTGTTAATTTATCCCATATCAGCTCATATTTATCCCATATAATTTTCTTCGAGGTTATCAAGCCTTTAAACACACTGGCTTCAAAAATATTTTCTGGAATAATTCACCTTTCACCTTGAAAATATGACCTATTTAACTTAATGTAGACCCTTATACAGAAACCTGCATCACAATAACAAGATATTAATATATAATCTATTTATAGCACTGCTTACCAGCCATTTCTGTCTTGACGAATTTAATAAGAGACTGCGTAAAGGACAAGATCCACCGATCCATGTAGTTGCTGGGTTGCACCACCTGGTTCTCATTGTAGAGGAATTCCTCCCCATCTTCCTGTAACATAGCAATTAGCAAGGTTAAAACTGCTGCACTCAACTATAAAGCCAGTCCTGAAAACTAAAAATGGTTGCAAATATCAGCATTCAGATACTGATTGCATTTTAGATAAATTCAGATTACAACTAAATCTTTCAAAAAAAAAAAAACAAAAACAAACAAAAAAACATAAAATCTTGTCCAATTTGGAAAATAAATAACATACTGACAGCTTCATGTTTTTCATGTGAAACTCCCCATCACTTTTAATCAAATACCTTGAGATTTTATGGGTAGTTATTTTTAATTGAAGACACTGACCCTTTGGAATCTGTCGATGTTCTGTAGAAGGAATCTGTAAGCATTGAACCATGGCAGGAAAACGTCCTTGACGACATCTCGTACTCCCTCCTGCTTGAAGCGCAGGTTCTCGGCACGCACCACGGGAGAGTTGATCAGGTACAATCTGAACATAGAAAACAGTTCAATATTTGAGTTGTTATGGAAAAAAAGAACAAAAATATCTGATCATATTTTAAGAAAAAGAATGTATAAGTCTAAGAAAGTTTGAATTCATTATGAGATAAGATCTTTTCACTCCTTGAAGTGAAATGGTGTTTTTATAACTCTTTCATCAACATTGGACAACTCAGGTCAACATTCAAGCATATCAACCAGTGTGAATTTTTTTTTTTAATAATTTTTTTTTTCTTCACACCAATAGTCTGTTACACTACATTTATATCAACCAGTGTGAAAGTAACACTGCCAGCAGTGGGAGTCAAACCCATCACCTCCCGTTCTCAACTCCCATAACAACATAAGACACGGATCCACTGCTGTACCAACTGTACTGGCAGGGCTGGTCCCAGTGGACATGGAGTGGGTAGTGACATCACAGTGGACTGATGTCAAGGAGACGTCGGTGTGCGGTTTACCTGATGGCATCTGCTCCGTACTTGTGGACCACCTCCATAGGGTCAGGGTAGTTCTTCTTCCGTTTGCTCATCTTCTGACCATCTCTGTGGAACAAAACAAATAGTGAGCAATTAGGTCAAGGTCAAACATCTGTTAATGAACATGAGCTCTCGTTGCCGAGCAACAAGTGAAAGGAATAGCATTCGCCGTATCTGACTAGAAATGAGAGACAGAAATAATATTAGCTTTATTTGCAAAGAAACCAAACCAGAGTAACACTCGCTGAGCTAGTTAAGCACAGACAGAAGTGTTATTAGCTTTGGTTGCCGTATAACCAGACAGAAGGAACACCAGATTTGGTTGGCTTGTAAACAGACAGAAGTAACCAAAACTATGGTTGCCAAGCAACCAGATAGAAGTAACATAAGCTTTGGTTGCCTAGCTACCAGATAGAAGTAACTTAAGCTTTGGTTGCCAAATTCATGAATAAAATTTTCCAGACGCTTAACATTGACTCTTTTAGTGAGTTTCGAATAACTACATTATCAGTTAAATTTGAAAGCCACACTTACGCTGCTAGTACCAGGCCATGACAGATCAGATTTTTGAATGGAGGTTTGCCAAACAAACAGGTTGACAAGACAAGCAGTGTATAAAACCTGAAATCAGACAAACATTCAAGCACTGCATTAATTCTGAGTACCACTGAATCACAGCATTTAAGATAATAAACTTTTAAAATTCATCTCTGCAGGCATTGAGTAGCTAAGGACTATTGTTTAATATTATTTTTGAAGATTTTCTCCACTAAACATTGTACTGATAAATCTTTGAAAATCATTTGTTCACTTTCAGAAGAACTGAAACGCAGCATACTCTTGTGTGTGTGCAAATAAGCAAAAACATTGCACCATGTTTGAATGGGCTGTCATGTGTTAAAACCAGTGTGTGCAAAAAGTTATATAATAAAATTCTTATACAAAATATTTAAAGTGTTTTGAGAATGGCTGTCTGTGATCCATAACTCATTCTATGCAGAAAGTGAAGATATCAGTAATCTGACCAATCATGTGATCAGTATCATGTGATCAGTATCATGTGACCAATCATGTGATCAGTAGCCATCCTGTCCATCAAGTTACTTAATCATGATAAGGCTCACCATCCTCTGGTTTGATCGATTCCCTCTGCGATGAAGTCTCCAGGGAATCCCTCCTCAAACTCCTTCCTCTTCTCAAATGGGAAGTGACTCTGGGCGTAAGGCATAGATCCGCTCTCGAACCAGCAGTCGAACACCTCTGGCACGCGTCTTAACACGCCCTTGCCTCGTCTAGACGGGATGGTCAACTTGTCGACGCTGCAGTGGGAGAGAGAAATTTATTTTTTCTGTCAAGAGGTTTAAAAGCAGCATGAAAACTACATTCAGGTGATTTGTTTAGTGTAGTAAAAATAGGTTCTAAATAGGCGAAATTAGACTTGCAATTCTCGATGTAGATCTTTGATATTTTTTTGCCCTGTTAATTCCTCCAGTTCTTCAATGGATCCTATGCAGACAATCTAGAAAACAAAAACCAAGCCCTATGAGCAAGATGAGTCAAATACTCTGTTGCTGCATGAATAAACTGCTCCAGACATGGGTGATGCTTTTATTCAGGGCATACAACACAATATGGTAAACATAACCCACTGGGTTGATAGCTCTGCTGACTAAAATGAAAACACATGCACTGTGTAACTCTGCACGCCGGGCCAGCTGCTTTTCATCCATTTATAAGGTATGCACAGTAGTCGCGTACCTCCTACGAAACACTGGAAACTTCAGACTTTAATTTCTCTGGTTCCCTACCATACTCTTTGCTATTACAAAATCACAACTATGATAAGGTTTCCGTCCAACTGCAGCTTGTGACAATTGGCTCAAGGGCATATGCTTTGAAATGCTTGATCCTAAAGATAAATTTCTGACGGTGGCTTGCTGAATGTCAGACATATTGTCTGATGTGGGACAAAAACCTTTGGTGAACACTGGCCATACCTCAAATTTTAAATTCAAGGTCAATGTGTCAAGGTCAAATGTCACATGACTAAAAAAGTATGACGAGGCACAGCTATGACCCAAAACATTTCTGTATACCAAGTTTTAATTTCCTGTTTTAGGTGATTGCTGAGATATGTTCCATGCAAAATTTGTGACCTCGAGGTCACTTCACTAAGGTCAATAGTGACATCACTAAGATTTTAAGGAATCTGAATCTTTACCTGTATATCTACCTCTATATCAAATATGAAACATATATTACTAAGTTTTGGAGAAGAATTTTTTTTAAAGAAAATGTTGACGTACAGACAGAAATTTCCCCCACTCCTAAAGCATTGCGACTTAAAAGTAGTCAGCAGAGCTAAAAATGTATATTCCCAGTTGAAATTGGGATAGACATTAAATGGAGATAGAATATAATTTTAGCTTTGAAGGGCTCTGACCTCTTCTCCATCGTCAGAAATCCACATGGGGATTGGAGTTCCCCAGTACCTGTTCCTGGATATGGCCCAGTCCCGAGCTTCCTTCAGCCAGTTTGCAAATCGCCCTTCTTTCACAAAATCAGGCACCCTAAAATAAAACACAAATAATAAGTCTTTTCATGATCACCATCTGTCTACATTTTATGTTGTTCTTTTGTTACTTCCCGCTCTACATTCCTCTACTTCTATTGTTTCACAGTGCAAAAACTCAAAAGGAAAATGCCAATGTGAAAACACTGCCTGGTATATAGACATGACTAGATATGTTAATCTGAATAGAACTCTTGACAGTTAAAATGCATGGGGAAAACAGATTAACACTAAAAATTACAATCAAATAACTGTAAAAATATCAACACATAAAGTAGGATTCATTCGAAAATGAAATGTTTTCACTGTCTTAAGTTTGTATCTTCTTACCAATAAGTTTTCTTATTGTTTTCCAGAAGTTTCTCTGCCACTTTTTCTACCCTGATGAACCAGCTTGGCACTGCCCTGTAAATAAGGGGAGTGTCGGACCTGAAATCACAAAAACACAAATCAAATTATTAAAAAAAAAAAAAAAAAAATTCTTGTTACAATGTCAGAATTAGGAAAATGAGATTATTTTTTCGTGGTTGTCATGGCTACATGCATTTGAGGTGGAGATAATTACCTCCAGCAGAAAGGATAGCTATGCCGACACCGTCCCTCATTGACAAGCCGATGCTCCTTCTTAAGATGCTTCATAATATTCTTATCTGCATCCTGCAATCACATAGGTCAGACATAAAATCAGGGGGATGAAACATCATGGACAGTGTGAAACATGCAATCATGTGAATGAAACATGCAATCACGTGAATGAGACATGCAATCATGTGAATGAAACATGCAATCATGTGAATGAAACATGCAATCAGGTGAATGGAACATGCAATCAGGTGAATGAAACATGCAATCATGTGAATGAAACATGCAATCATGTGAATGAAACATGCAATCAACTGAAGGAAACATACAATCAACTGAATGAAACATGCCATGGCATGGATCAAGAATGTTATCACACAGACCAGACATGCAATTATATAGGTCAGACACGATATCACGAACATGTAACATGCAATCATGTGAACGAAACATGTAATACACAGATCAGACATGCAATCATATGGATCTGGTATGCAATCATGTGGATGAAACATGCGATAACAATGAATCAGGTGACTGCATGTCAGATCCGTGCAATATAATCTATTAGTCAGAGTTGATATTCCAGGATTTGTTTTCAATTCCAAGTAATAATGTGAGGAATTGAATAATAAATTTATACTGATTAAGGCTAAATGCTGAAAAAAAATGATAGTTTTTTATATTTAAAATGTGTACACAGTCTTGGCAAAGAAAACACTGAATCACTTTGAGATTATTGTGCCTAGTAAATTGTAAAATATATTTCAGATCTGTGTGTCACAATTGTTATTCCGAGTAAATTAAAAAAAAACATTTGATCTGGGTTAAATGCTGAAACAAATCAGCAAGTTTGATATGTGAAAAAAGAGATAAGCTAGAATCTTACCTTTACGTATTGTCCCTTGAAGTGAGTGACAGGGTCTGTGAACCTGCCAGCCATGTCTATAGGACACACAGGGTCCATGTCCCTACTGATGATCTCATACCGAAGACACACACGATAATCATCCTGCAAGTATACCATACACGCTCCTGAAGGTCTAATTCTATTCAAACGAGATATCATTCAAATCTTCTACATAAAAGATACTAAATAAAATTCAAGTCATACATCATCCTCAGATCAACCCACCTCTCCAAAGTAGGGTGCCTGCTGTACCACCCCGGTACCGCTCTCATCTGTGACGTAGGTGTCCAGTAGGATACGCCATGCTCCACGCTCTGCCATCTGGTGACAAAAATTGGCAAATCATATCTTTGACTTCCTGGTTATTTGGATTTGCATAAAATCAAATGGGAAAATTTGCAAACCAAGTTTTAAAATATTTTTTCTTAAGATAGAAATCAAAGTTTACTAACATGAGAAAAATAGTTGAAAAGAGGTTGATATTTTTTGCCTTCCAATGTTTTGCCAAGAAATCTGCAAAACATTCATGTTAATAATCAATACCCTATACATGATGATATTAATCTATTTATAAATTATTGTATTACAGATTCTTATATTCTGATTTAAATTTCCTGATATTTGTCCCCACAAAATAAAAGGTTATCTTCCTGTTGATTCTGTGTGTGACAATCTATCAATATATTTCTCTATATTATTTTATATTCTATATATTCCATATATTATTCTATATCATATAGTCCTTTACATTGATATGTAATAAAGTTTCTGGCGAAGAACCACAAAGTGAATCTTTATTATATTTAATGAACAAATTTTCTTGATATCAACTTTAAGCTTCCACGTCATCAACGATGATTTTCTTTAAATGATTATGATACGCTTCATAAATGTTTTAAAGATGATCTTGACCTTATAGTTGTTATTTCTTGCAATTTTAATTATCAAAGTCACCCAGACAAGGTCAAAGGTCATTGAGTTCAATTTATTACTCTGAATCTGCATCTTTGAGCACAATAAACACTGAGAAAAGTGTGGCAAGTTACCTCTCTAAGATTTCATACTCTTCTTCTGACTTGTAGAGAGCCTCCATTCTCGCCTCCATCATGATGTAGATTTCACCTGAGTTCTTATCTGAAAATGGAAACCACATGCTAATTTAATTTTGAAAACAAAAAATCAATCAGCTGTAAGTCCCACGCTGTGTAGAACCTACGGCACAAAGGACGTCACATTAAACAATTCTGCATGTTATCATTCTTCTGCAAATATTCTTCCAGGTGTCATTAATAAGTCCCCCATCTTTTTGCAAAATACAAAAATACCTCAGAAAAATTGGTATTTTACAAAGCATAACCATGCTATGCATCAGACACTGCCACTATTACGGAAAACAGGTGCATAAATGACTGAGAATTTTGAAATGGCAAGCTCTTGTTTTGGAATGATTTTTCAACTGCTATACCTTCATTGTTTAAAAATGTGCATTATTGAATGTAATACTAAACACATCTAAGGACCGTATAGAAGACAAGGCAAGTGCGAAATATACTTTGCCTTGCTTGGAAAGGTTTAATATGATTCTAACAAAGTCAAGGCAACATAAAATATTTTGACATATAAGCATATAAGAGCATCTGTGAGATGTTGATCGGAAGAGAGACAATAGCATATCCCAAATATCAGGGGCAAATACAATTATAATCTCAATTTGATTTGTTTGGGAGAATGAAAGTATGATTTAAACTATTTCTGGGATAATTTCTATTCCCACACATACCTCGCATTTTGAAATGCGAGGTCAGGAAGTTTACCTGATATTTTGACGTATGTGAGGTCAGGAAGTTTACCTGATATTTTGATGTATGTGAGATCAGGAGACTTACCTTGCATTTTGACGTATGTGAGGTCAGGAGGCTTACCTTGCATTTTGACGAATGTGAGGTCAGGAGGCTTACCTTGCATTTTACCGTATGTGAGGTCAGGAAGTTTACCTGATATTTTGATGTATGTGAGGTCAGGAGGCTTACCTTGCATTTTGACGAATGTGAGGTCAGGAGGCTTACCTTGCATTTTGACGTATGTGAGGTCAGGAGGCTTACCTTGCATTTTGACGAATGTCAGGTCAGGAGGCTTACCTTGCATTTTGACGTGAGGTCAGGAGACTTACCTTGCATTTTGACATATGTGAGGTCAGGATGTACACAGAGAGCCAGGTTACTGGGCAGAGTCCATGGTGTGGTCGTCCAGGCCAACACTTTCACCTTGGGGTCTTCCAACAGGGGAAAACTCACAATAACTGAAACCCAATCAAATAAATATCATAAGACGCACCATATTTGCTGCCAACAAGCTTTCTAACCTTTCTACTCTGCACATCTGTATTCTTCATGTTTATACTTTATCTATTTTTCTACTCTAGATCCTTTGATTCTACATATTTCTCCTCAATGCGCTACAACATGCACTATACGTCTTTCTACTTGAATCCCAAGCTGCACTGAATGACCCTGTTGTCAGTTATTTCAAATATTTCGCAGATGTTTTTTGATTTGTTTCTATTATTTATTCTGAGGAAGCCATCTTTGCAATGTTGAAATGTAGACAGGTGGTGATCACTGCTTCTCGCAACTGTTACTATGGACACTTCTTGTGATCATCTATAAATTGCTCTCAGATTGGTCGAAATAATTGCAATCTACATCTTTCTACTCTATATCACTGCATTCTACATCTTTCTGCTCTACACCACTGCATTCTACACCTTTCTACTCTACACCACTGCATCCTACATCTTTCTACTTTACACCACTGCATCCCACATCTTTCTACTTTACACCACTGCATTCTACATCTTTCTACTCTACACCACTGCATTCTACATCTTTCTGCTCTACACCACTGCATTCTACACCTTTCTACTTTACACCACTTCATTCCACATCTTTCTATCTACATCAATTCATTCTACATCTTTCTACTCTATATCACTGCATTCTACATCTTTCTACTCTACACCACTGCATTCTGCATTTTTCTATTGAACATTTCTTAATATTTTCAATCTTTCTATTCTCCATGCCAGTATATTGTTCAACCCACCTGCAGGATCGTCCACATCCTTGTAATTTTGCCCTGACTCAAAGTTGGACAGAGGTGTGTTACATGCAGTTGAAAATGGCATCACTTTGAATCCCTTGTACACCAATCCTTTTTCAAATAGTTGCTTAAACACCCACCAGATGGATTCCATGAACCACGGATACATGGTCTTGTAATCATTTTTGAAATCTATCCATCGACCTAGTCGGGTGATAATTTCCTGCAAACGAAAATCCAATGTGAAACCATTCAAATTATTGCAGTTCAATAATAGTAATCTTACAGATTACAAACATTTGCAAGTTTAATTGGCATGCATGACCAAAATATGACCAAAATATGCCATAATAAATTTTGGGCTCCAACTGTTAAAATCAGAATGAGACAAAGAATTTACCTCCCACTCAGAAGAGTACCTGCTGACAATCTTGCGACACTCAGCATTGTAGTTTGCAATGCCCAGTTTGGCCACATCATCTGGCCCCTTGATCTCCAACTTCTTGTCTATCTCATATTCCTATCAATGAATGTGAACATAATAACAATCACATCCCGACACAGTGCTCATCATATACAACTCATGAAAATTACGAACAATGCTGTTAATGAACAAAGAAATAGGTCAGAAATGAATAAATAGTTAAGGTTTTATTCTAAAATTTTGTTTAACTTACTACAGGCAGGCCATGACAGTCCCATCCGAACCTCCTCTCTACATGGAAGCCACTCTGGTGCGCCCATCGGGTCACTATGTCCTTGACAGTTCCAGCCAGAATGTGTCCATAATGAGGAAGGCCTGTGGCAAATGGGGGCCCATCATAAAATATATACCTGAAATAATATAAGTAATAACAACATCAGGCAACCTCTCATCTTTGGCACTGAAAACCAATTTTAAAAGCCAAATCCAAATCATATATCAAACTCAAGTGATCAGAGGGTCGACTATCCATTGGGCACATACATGTAAACATTTGAGCTTGTGATTCAGGTGAGCATGACCATATGGATTCACATGATAGACATGTGTGATCAAATAAATGATTTCCTTAACTGATAATCAACTCTCTATCATTATATTTATTATACTTACCTTTATTGTGCATATTTCAAATGAATATTTAACACTTGACACATAGAGCATAAATCTCTCAACCAAAGGCTTTACAAGTCATTTTTGCATTTATGCTTCTCATAGTTAGCTTTTAGATAATGAGAAGATATATTTTCTATACACCTTTATGATGATACTCATATTTATCTTTATATATCTTTCAATGTGGATTCAAAGTTATCCTTACTTTGGTTTATTTTTGGACTGTTTTAGAGTTGTTTGAAATGCATCGATTTTCTTCCAGAGCTGCAGAACCTTCTCCTCCTCTTGAGGGAAGTCTATGTTATCTGGCACGGCTTGCACCATCCCTGAAAACAAAACAATCATCAACATTGATATCCTGTCCTTCCAAAACAATTAAAACAATAAAACAGTCACATTGGGTCTTTCCAAAGTAACCATGTAGGTCATTACAAAAGGTCATATCAGGTCCTTCCCAAATAATAATATTGTGCCTATCATAACTAACAAATAGGGTCTTTCCAAAACAATAATATTCTCTCTGTACAAAACAATCATATTAAGACTCCCCTCCCCCCCCCCCAAAAAAAAAACAAACAAACAAACAAGAAAAAGTGGTGTTCCACATGTACCACGGATGGGGGGGGTGACAAACAAAACAAAAATTACAACAAACAAAACAAAAATTACAATAATCAGAACAAAAATTACAACAAACAAACAAAAAATTAATTAAACAAAAAGACACAAAATTTTACAATCATTGCAAACTAATGGAGGAGTTGAAATTATCTTTATTCATCTTTTACTCAGCGATGAGTAACAATGATGTTGTCACCTTGAACTTTTTGTCATCATGCACTTCTTTCTCTTTGTTCACATGTTATAGGAACATATTCAAATGCAACACAACGAACACTCCACATTGGCGTCATTTGCTTAAAAAAAATTTCATATACCAAATTAAATGTTTTTAAAAGACAAATAAAGATAATTTCAACTACCCCATCAGTTTGCAAGGATTGTTTCATTTTGTTTCTTTTAATTTTTGTTTTGTTTGTTGTAATTTTTGTTTTGTTTATTCTAATTTTGTTTTGTTTGTTGTAATTTTTGTTTTGTTTATTTTAATTTTTGTTCTGTTTGTTGTCAATCTTGGTTTGTTATTTTTTTTGTTATTTTGTTTACCCCATTGAAAAGTAGACACCAGAACTGTACAACTTTACTGGAACCAGAACTGTACAACTCCTCTTAATTTAATCATTGAGAACAGACTGGCAGGGTCGATGGATCATGACTGCATGATTAGAAGTAGAACCAGTGCAAACAGATGGTAGATGTTTAGGCCAGGGCTCGACATTAACCGCTTGCCCGGCGCTATTTTTGTGGTGACCGGGCAAGTCCGGGCAACCACAGATTTCTCATATGCTTGCCCGCCGGGTAAGTGACTTATTCAACGAATAATTTACCTAAATGTGAAGGCCCGTAGCGAAACGTAAAATCCGCCATTGTTGTGCGCATTTGATTCCGCCCGGCGGGGGTTCAATTCGTGGAAAGTCGAGTACAAGATACCTTTTAAAGCCCGCAAAGCGATTGATTTTGATCACGTGTGCGCGGCGCACATTTTAATTATCAAATGCACCCATTCGCCTGGTCCCCTATCGTGATTTCTTTATAAATTTAATGAAAAAAAGATGGGGTACCAGTCAAAAACTTCGTATGTCTTCGGATATGCTCGGCTCGTTTCGCACTGGCTGCTGAGACATTTGGAACGTTAATTGGCGCCATTCCACAGTGATGAACAGTTGCTTGACCGCATGACCAAAAGTGGTGCAGGTGCTACACTACTATTCAGACATCTCTATGTCAGTTACAAGGCAATCTTGTCTGGCTTGTCATAACAGATGGATGGATTGGAAGAGGAGGGTGGAAGGTGTTACCATGGTTACGGAACATGTGGAGAAAGAGATATATATATATATATATATATATCCACTCATATATATATATATATATATATATATTATATATATATATATATATATATATATATATATATATATATATATATATATATATATATATATATATATATATATATATATATATATATATATATATATATATATATATATATATATATATATATATATATATATACTGATGCAAAGCACTGCTGCTTTGCATAGGCGTGCCTAAAACCCGCTGCCAAAAAACCCGCTGCTTTCCGGGTAAGTAGAATACAATTCAGGGTAAGTAGATTTTGACTGTCACTTACCCTGTGGGTAAGTGAGTCAAAATAGTTAATGTCAAGCCCTGTTTAGGCTGATTGTCGATTTTTTTATTTGATTTGACTTGATATGTTGGCTGATCTCAAAGTTTTTTCCCCCATTAAAAAGTACACACCGGAACTGTACAACTTTTTGCTGGAACCAGAACTGTACAACTCCTCTATATTTAATCATTGGTCGGAGAGATGTGCAGGGGGCGAATAACCAGGGGGCCTATGGGTGAATTTTGTGATTTAAGTGATCGATCAAAATTGAATGACTGACTCCAGTAAGTCTCAGGACTGACCAATTACTTAACTTAGAACTTTGTATGCTGTGTTGGAAATGAGTTTGTGAATGTGAGACTGTTCCAAATGTTTGAATGAAGTTTGACTAAAAGCAGTGAAGCAATGCAAGTGTGACAGCGACAGTCTTCAAATGTCTTTTTAAATGTGAACTTATAGTCGTCTGAAAATTAAAACGCCTTATATTATATCTGCACAACATTACCTGAAGCTTAAGACCTGTCTCCCCGTGGATCAATCACTTATTGTGTGAAATAAATCTGTTTGGAACTTATATTCACGTGGAAATCCGTCTCATGCAATGCCGGCGAAGAAGGCACTATTCATTGCCTCTTATCTGTAACTTTGGTTTTCGAAATACATGATCTGTTCTTTCTTTTTATTTACCTGAATAATAAATGTTGATAAAGTAATATTGTTTATAGATAAAGGTTTATTATTTATAATTCACTTGTGATATACAATCATTCATTTAAGTTAAAGCACTTTCATAAAAGTACGAGGTAAATAGCTCAATCATCTCGTTCGGTGCGGGATTTAACGTAATTTCCGGTTCCACGAATCAACAGAAGAGGTTTCAGCCAAAACTTCAACATTACGTGAGAAAATCACCGTGTTATGTCAAGATGACAAACGGTAATTGTAATCTTATCATCGTGAAGTTAAATAATCTTTTTGGTGCAATGATTTGTATTCATTTGACAGTTTATTTGTGGAGAAAAATTAACATTTTTCAGAAGTTCAGTACTCGTCTGTGCATGCCTTTTCAACTTCAAGGCTTTTGGCAGTTTTGCTTTCTGACTTCACTGTCATTGTCACAGTGTCTGTATCAGTGTCACAGTGGCCAGTGTGCCTGTGAGTTGTCAGTGCTGGTGCTGAGTTGGATAGGTTTATTGTATTGAACTCCAGCCCCCCAAATCAATTCACCCTCCTAGAGAAGTCACAATGAAGCCTCCTGGAGTAGTTGAACAAAGTCTTGCCAAATATTATGTTCACAAAACTAAAACACTTGTTGCATTGTTAGAGCACAGAACAGATAAATGGCTAAATTTTATTAAGATTTGGGTTGATTATATTGAGTAAATTTGGGGGTACATCTGCCTGACTTGTGTTGTAGTTTTGGGTGCGGTATGGCAGGTATGACCTGATATACCTATTTAAGAAACAGTATCTTAGAGAAGCTGTCATTCTAAAATGACCAAATCAGGATAATCACTGCAGTACATTTCTGTGCCATTTGAAAGTAAATGGGTCTTCTGCTAAAATACAAATTATCCATTGGACACTTTGTCAACAAACTTTGCTTAGCTGACCAGTGATCTTGTGCAATCACCTACTTAGTAAAGTTTTGCTAACAGTGGGGCACCTTCGGATTGGGACAATGTAGTCATTTTGCTTACAGAGCCCTGTTTATCCATTAATGTTTGTCCATTGGTACAGGCCTAACACCCTGAAATTCCACAATAGAGGTCACATGATTGTATACATGTGGCAACTTGGTGATCAAAAGAGTACAGCCAGTACTTGGCACTTTCAGCAAAACACAATAACCATGGTCAGTGTATTTTGGTTGACTTTAGTGAGATAGCTTGCATGTACCACAGTTTCATGGCCACATATCATTTAAAATTACCTATGACTTTTGCGATTTCATGAATGCTTTAATTCTTGCAATCTGCTCTCCGGAATTTAACCAATATTACAGCATTACAATGCTCAAATTGACAGATGCTAAAACCAATGTATGTTGCAAAATACTATTTTTGTTTCCATTTACATTGGAATTGATTTGGTAATCAAATGATTCTGCTGATTAATCAACAGAGGAAAGTTTAATGATGATATATGTATAAAATTAATCATTTAGTTTAGTGCTTTTATATAACACACCATATTTGCATTTTTAGCTATGATTGAACTCTGTACATTGTAAATGCCATGTTATTTCATGTGTAAATAAGGATAATATACTAACCATCATAGCATGTAAATTGCATTCAGAAGCACAACACTTTTTAGGTTGAATATTTGTCATAACAAGTGTGTTGTTATTTGATTTCAGCATATTCATTCGATGGACTGCTAATCTTCGGATTGCTGGTAATATGTACATGTGCATACATGAAACGAGTTCCAAAATTAAAGCAATGGTTCCTCTCAGAGAAGAAAGGATTTCTTGGTGTTTTTTACAAAGGTATTTATCAAAATGTTTTAAAGGAAATTCTATTTCAAAAGTCTAGACACCATTCCCAATTATATAAATTGAGCGCCAAAAAATGTGTCATATTATTTGAGTTGGGGAGAAAAAAAACAATAATCAATCAATCAACATAAAATCTATCAGTGCCTCATTTGACATGTTATTTAATAATATCATTATAAATACAGAGATAACAAAAATCAACCTTTAAGTATTTCATTGCACATATTATCAATTAATACCTACCGGTATTTAGAAATAGGTAAAAACAAACCTATCAGGTCCACTTGCAACAGTTAAAACAAGTGCCATCTATTTATTTCTTTGCACATAACTTAAACAACACTAATAATACTACAGTTTCCTATATCCTGAGTAGAAAATTATAGAGCCAACATCCATGCTCATTATACTGAGAAAAATGTTAATGTATCCTTACTCTTGTATAAGTAGATCATAATCCGCCATGCCATCCAGTTGTAGCCTTTAATGCATGCATATGAGCATGATTTTAAGTTCTCACAAAAGTGTCACCAAAAACATTGATGAAATGTAATTTTATTATGAGATTTTGCAGTACGATTTGCTCTTTGAGAACAAAAGTAATGATTTATTGGATGGTTATCTTTTCAGCTGCTGTGATTGGTACAAGATTACACCTGCCTGTGGCACTAACTTGCACGTTTATGGGAATATATGTGTTATTTATTAAGTGAAAACCGCTCAAATATAAAGACTGAGAGTTCAGGTGTGTGAGGGGATATTAGAGAAAAATAACTTGGATTTTGATGGGGCATAGTGGATAAACGGACAATAAGATGTACTTAAATCCAACATACCATAATCAATGTGAAATGAAAAGACACAGGTGGATTGGATCCTGGAATCATCCTGTAACCATGGTTATTGTGGAAACAACAAGTTATTATTATATCAAGGAAGTTAGGATTGGAAAGCAATCTTATTTTGAAGATGTATCAGTGAGGTCAAAAAATAATAATCTTGTTTCTAATTTTTATGTGCCATGAAAAACTAGGATGGGGGTTGATATCTTTTAATTTAGTTTTTCATTTTTTGGGGTTAAATGTGATGAATTATATCGAGAATGGATATATTTATATGACATTAGAACTGAAACTACCAGTACATCTTTTCACCTAGAAAGTAAAAAATGAAGAGGGTAACTGGCTTGAACTAGGATAGCTTAGGAAATGGGAAACAAGCTTCTTTTTTTGGGCCTTATCAATAAGAAAGTCAATTTATGTCAAAAGTCACAGAAAAAATAGAAAGCTTCTGATGGAATTACCTGTAAAATAATAATAACTTACCTGTAAAATAACAACAATGTTCCCATAATTCATTTGTATATAAGGCAACAGTAATGATAGGAATTATTCCAGCAACTTTATCATATATTTATCTCGAAATGTTGTATATATTTATATTTTTACAATAATATGGAATATTGTAATATATATGTATAAGATTTTGTACCATATGTACATACACAGATAACAGATTTGCTGTACATACTGAACACGTTTACGTTTGTCTTTGACGATGTTATGTGCAATTGTACACAAAGTCTGGGTAGTCTACAAGAAGATTTTGTAACAAACTCCACCAGAGGGTGATATGGTGAACCTATCACTAGTGATAGTTTGCATGTGCCTCTGATGGACAGTGTGATTTTGTAACAATCTAATTTTCTCCAAATAATTGTTTCCCCGTTTTCCTTCAACCCTAAATAAAACAAGATTTTTTTTAATTATATTGGTTTTTAATCACCGTGTATTAATTTATTGGAGGTGATACAGACTTTTTTTTCTCTGAGGCTTTTTTCATTAAATCTATTGTATTTATTTGCTAAAGCAATTCTTACTGATAGATTTGGCAAACTGTATATTATGTGTTTCATGTAAATAAAATGTATATGAGGAAACTCAAAAGTGGCTTAGAGTTAGGATGAAACAGACTATGTTTTAAGCATTCATGAAATTCATGAGATTTTTAAGCACTTATTTCCCATCATATTTCCCCCTCATAAATTTCTCTGCCATTTGAAAGTAGATGAGTCTTCTACTAAAATCCAAATAATTCTGGCCTGGTGGTCAAAAGAATACAGCCTAACACCCTTTCAGGCCACAATAGAGGTCACATGCTTGTACATGTGTGACCACATCATGATCACAAGAGAACAGACAGTGGCTGAATATCATTTAACCAAACCCCAAATCCCAAAATGTGACCTCTTAGTTCATGAAAGCTTTAAGTTGTTGATCGTTTGCTAAGATACATTAAAGACCTCACTATTTCACTGATAAATAGCCGATGCACCAATAAAACATCACTGCTCCATCCGATGCATGAGACAGTGCATAAATATAAAGACCAAAGAAAGATAAATACATAATATATTTCGACTCGTAACAGATGAAGAAAAGTTTTAACACATGAAAGTCTAGTTTAATGTTCTTTTATGTCTAAATTATTAGCAATAATTTGATGCGTTGGGCCTAATCACTGCCCAGTTCAACACAACTGATCATTTTCAAGAAGAAAATGACATTTTTCTCAAGATTTCTGTGCCAAAATTGGAAATATTTGTACGTTCTATTGAAAATTTTAAAGATATTTGAATCAGTGCATTCACAAAACACACTTTATTTAAAGGAGTTGTGCAGTAATTTTGAAAATGATGAATAATAATCATACATACATAGATGATAAGTGTACTTACTTTAATTTAGTTTTTCTATTTGCATACCATAGCTTATGCAGTGATGGAAGAAATTTTTTTGTCATCCTGTCTTCTCCGCTGAAACTACTGGTCGGAGTTCTTGCCAATTAAAAGGAAAAATGTTCAGGGGAACAATTCTATTTTCCATAGGCTCAGATTTATTTCCATTTTGTTAAGATTTATTTAAAAAATCTAATAGCCATCACCAAGTTTTCATTTTGAATGACATTACATATATTAGCCAATGAGAATCAAGATAAGAAGGTTGTGCAAAATGAAATATGTAACATGCATTTTGATTTGTAAAAAATAAAAGTCTGCTCAGAGAAAGGATTTAAATGATCATTTACGAATCAATTTCTAGAAAATGTTCACAAACAATACAAAAAGCAATGATCAGCATCTATCTAAGGCCATTGTCCTATGTTTTGTTTTCAGTAGATTTCTGAAAAGTGTATTTGAACAGGACCCCAATGAATAAACTCCCCTTTCGGAAGAATACTCTTTGTTTGAAAAAAATGGTTTGGTTTCATTTTCAAGTGGAGTGTCATCAAAGAAGTATTATGATGCTAAATCAGTGTGGCAATATTCCGCATGTGTGAAGTTTGTTACTTATTCACTATTCACATTTCATTATTCAGATTTTTTTCAAAATTGATAGATCAGGTTGCCAATATGTCATAATTGCAATATTGTGGTCAAAATGTAACTGGGATATATTTTGTGGCACTTTATATTTAAAAAATCCTGAAAAATAACATTATCAACACATTATACAAGATGAATGAAAAAAACCCATAAGAGGTCAATTCTAAGGTCACAAAATTTTTTGTGATGGTAGAGGGGTGCCCAGATGTGCTACCCATAAAATATTATCCCGGCACAATGGACAGTTACAATATAGCGCTGCATACAATTTTAAAATTATCATTATTAAAAGATTTTGTAAACGTTATAATATTCGAAGCTTGAAGAAGACTTTTAGCAGATTGCGAAAAGGGAGAGGGACTTACGCACATTGTGTCATGGAAGAGGACCTTTATATGGTTACCACGAGTCAGGGAAAAGTTGGTTTTGTTTAAGGTCAGGGAAAGGAAGTTTTGATTATGATCATGCAAACTTGATGAGGGAAACTTGAAAATTTTGAAAAAGTCAAAATTACCTTGAGAAGAAGCTCATTGACATCTCTGTCTCACCTCAGACAAAGCCTAACTTGTGTCCATTCTTTCCTGCTTAGTCATGATGGATGGCACTCTGCATGGTTGAAGTTTCAGCACAAGAGGTTGGTGTTACCATGAACTACATTGTATGGCTATAGCTGTCTTTTATCACAAACTACAACTTAGATGTTATTTATATGTGATAAATAATAAGTGATTATCTGTGTTTACAGGTAAAGGACCAAAAGGGCCTGAGCAATCCTTGCCTCCCTAGCTCTCATGTGATGATTTGGCCCAACTGATTCAGAGGGCTGAGGGCCTGAAAGTACAGACTTTAAAGGGATTAAGAAGTGATTTTGAAAAACATGTATAAGTATCATAAATTGATGATAAAGATATCTGCCTTTCAGATCTAAATATTGTTTTGGTTGGCACTCCAGTAAATGTCTGTAAAACCTATTTGAACAGGAACCTAATTTATAGCCCCCTTTTGAAAGCACACTTCTTTCTTGCCTTTATTTTTATGTGGAGTGTGATCATAGAGGCACTGAAACAGCTGAAAGGTAAAATGATGTCATAAGAGTATGGCAATATGCTTATGATGTCATGAAATGTATTGTCTTTGGATAGTGCCAGAATGACGTCAAACAGTGCTACCCTACTTTGAGCCTCAATTGAGGTCAAAAAAGTTCACGCTACCCGTGTTTACCCGTCACGTGCAGCTTATGGCTGAGAAAGATCTCTCCTGGGAGTGCAACTTTTATGTCTAATAGCAAGTTATCTTTTTACTTTATAATCCTTTCAATTTGACATGATGTTCACATGTGGCTAAGCTTTCAATACACCAAATTGTAGAATTGATGCTTAATACCTTTAAGTTTAATGTCTGCCAGATTACTGGATCATAAAGGCTAAAGCAATCATATCTGCACAGTAGTCCTGTAACAAATTGGCTCGAGTACCAGTTTCTGTTGAAGATTATGGTGTTTTGAGATACAAACTTTGAGATATCAATTAGCGTTTTCCCCTCACTGAAAGGATAACACAATTTTTTTTCTTAGGTTCTATTTTTGTCAGTATTTGTGGCAAGGATTGTCAGTATATCAAAAAGGAAAAATGCTTCTCTGTAACAGCCCTACTTACAGTGTTCATTTTATAACATAGACTAATGGGACATTTTCCATTTTTCCCCATCAGCAAATTAGTGAATTTTGATACGCTATAATCGGGAAAATATAGATTACTTCACTATATCTTAGCCCGGCAGTTTAGCAAAAAATTTACGTGGAAATGATCCATTTCTACATTTCAAATAAATCACTAATCAGTGAGGTAAACGAACACCCATATTGACGTACTGCATGCTGGTCCACCTTTCCAGAATTGGGTGTACCTTACTCCAGAAAAAAGGGACTACCATATAGTCTGCTTTTGAAAAAAAGACAAAGGTTTTGTCTGTATTTGTCAAAAACTCACTGTACACTAGTCCGTTTTTCTGGACTTGGGTACATAGTCCATTTTTGAAAAAGTAGACTGGCACATTGTCGGTTTTTTACAAAACTGGCTGTACAATTGTCTATTCAACAATAAAAGGGAGGAGTGGATGGCTATATAGTAGCTTATCATACCTGGCTGTATATGTCAATACATGATTCATGTGAAGTCAAAGAGCCAATGTTCAGAAACCAGCTAGATCAGTCTGGTTTTAAGTAATTTTCAGCAATTGTTATCCCTATGCTTAATGAAATAGTTACAGAAAAGTAGACTACTGGTAAGATGTGTAATTGTCACCATCAGAGTTGACTGGAAAATCTGGTTCCTGTTTTGATACTGGGACAAAGGAATATTAGAATAAAGGTTTGAATGAATGTTGACATATACAGTTATCTATGAATTAGTTCTGTAAGGGGTGGTTGGAGGCCACTTAAAAATGATTGCTTGTCGCTCATTATTTCGGTCAAAATGAAGTTGAGTCAAGGAATTTTATCTTGAAGCATCTGTGGTAACCATGCTTTAGCAGATTGGGAAAAGGGAGCACATTGTGACATGAAAGAAGACCTGGAGCAGATTGGGAATAGGGAGAGGGCCATTAATGAAACATATGCCCAATGGCTTAAAGGCTATGCTGATCATTGCTTTTTTGTAATGTTTTTGAACATTTTCTTTAAATTTATCATTTAAATCCATCCCAGAGTAGACTTGAGCAGATCATTTTGCCCAATCAAAATGCATGTTACATATTGAATTTGGTCCCAGCTTTTTATCTGGATTCTCATTGGCTGATATTTATGTTATTCAAAATGGCAGCTTCTTTCACAAATCAGTGAAAGCAGCATGAGATTTTAGAAAAAATCAAAACAAAATGGAAACAAATCTGAGCCAAATGGAAAATAGACAGAATTGGTCACCTGAATATACATTTTCCTACTAATTAAGAACTCTGACCAGTAATTTCAGAGAGATCAAAGTTGAAGGACAATGACAGAATATGTTCCCCCCATCACCAGAGAAGGACCTTAAGCAGACTGCTAAAGTCAAAATTATCATCTGCTGAAGTTTGATCTGGGAAACGATTTAAATGATCATTTATGAAGCAATGATCGGTTTTTGGCCTATGTTTAAGGAATATAATTTTATATCAGATTATAATGGAAATAAATAAACAGATGGCAAATATATAAGATATTTATTCAACATTTCAAAAGTATCACAAACAAAATTAAACAACACATAACAAGAAACAATATTTGGTCCATGTTGTATATCTAGCTTTGAATAAAAGTTTAACGACCCTTAGTCAATATTTTGTGTTTCACAAATGCAAAACAAATCACCATTTGCTCTTTTGTAAAATCTTATCTGTGTAGCCATTCACTCCAAATAACCACACGTTTCCAGAGAAATAATTGGCAGTAACCGAAATATATATACAGTCTAATAGTGTTTAGTAAGCTTCGGTTTGGAGTGTGATAACATTATACAGTCTGGGAATGATAATTTGTACGCATATTTGATAAAAACTATGAAATTGTTGTTTTTGAATTCATAGAAAATAAATGGCAATCAGAGATTGCTAGATGTCCCACCCTTTACAGAACTCGAGGTGCAAAATACGGTGTCTGCTATATTGAAATCCAATAGCATTGTCATTTATGTTTTGCATCGTTTTAGATACCTCAATGATAACATGTTAAAGAAATGTTTGGCCTAGATAGAAAGTAACACGCTCACACAATGAAAGCCTGTCAATGAAAATTTGCCAAATTCTGATTGGTTAATAATAAATGTAAGCGAAGAGAACAAATGGGTGGGAATTCAGGATAGCGAGGTGTTGTCGTATGGCAGTCATTCTGGAATGGAATACTTTCGTTGTTTAACAATGTACATGGTTGAAAGTTATACCAAACAAATTTATTGACTGCATAAAATACAGGGAACATGTGAACGATGTTGAATTTAATTTGTGTATAAATGATATCGTGTGAACAAAATAAAGTGTTAAACAATGTCCATATTATGTCAATTGTAGGCAGGAATGAAATAACATGTCTCACCTTCCAGTGGGACATAGTCACCTTCCAGTGGGACATTATCACCTTCCAGTGGGACAAAAATAACATTTATTGCCCTTTATTATTACCGGGTTTAATAAATATTCAACTGCTGAAATTTATCACACCATTTAAGAAACCATTGGTCAAATGCTATTTTTTCTCTTTATCACAAGAAAGTCAAACTTTTTTCAATAATATATATAAAATATCCCCGTTAAAATGGATTGTCAAACGAGATCACTCCAACAGAGTGATATTCAACCAAGCTTTACCTCAGTCAAGTGTTTTCAGTGAATATTGACAAAGAGTGGGCCATATTGCAAATCAGTCAATCCTTTAAGTATTGCATCAGCTTTAATAATGAAGCAAGTAACATTCAATGTCCTACATGCGCTAAAAGCCATACCTCAAAGATTTTAAAATATATCGAATGAACCATCCTTCTATTATTATGAGTCAAACATTCATATATTCATTCATACAAAAATGAGACCAAATTATGTCACGAATGTATTGTGCAAGACCCAAGGTAACCAGTAAAATGGTCATGCAGGCTTTGTATCACATTTAAGCATGACTGATTTTGACAAAATACTAATCTAATCTCTGATGTAGCAATATTGTCCTTGATGCAAAGTTCACAATAAACACAAATAAAAAATCACAGATTACAATAACATTCTTCAGAATTATCCTGAGGTGGACTTTGTCCACATTTAAGCATTAAATATCTTTGTCATTTGTTGACAATGATATTTTATAATAGGTGACATCATCTTCTCAGTACCTTATGTATGTAGTACAACTAGAAAATATTCACACACATGAATTCAACAATAAAAATATATAAATATATGAGTTGATGTCAGTAAATTTTCAACAATCTTTACAACACAATTCAGGCTTTATCATGTCAAACGAAATCCTGTCACTTGGACACTGTGCCCTTCCCTTTTTTAAGAGTGACTGGGGATCATTCTTTTGTATTATCACATAGGCATGTTAACACAATCCACAACTTTTTATCTCATACAATATGAACATTGATCTTGTTCCCAACAAGGAACCTTGGCCCCCAGCATTAGGAACAGATTGAAAATATTATCACTATATCTATTTTCAAATCACATACATTATTGTCATTCTTTTCCATATTGAAATTATTTAACACAACTTGTTATCTTCTAAAATGTATCCAAACAAATTTCATATAGACCTTCTCAATATTTTTCACTGGTGAATCCCTGTAGTGTTCTATACACTGGAATAGTGACAAAACATATATCACCAAATAATAGGTTTAAAATGCTATGAATACTTCTCATTCTGTTAGAACTAGATGATTAGAAGTGATACATTAGTCGTACATTAGTGGAACAAGAATCTAAACACTTTCCAATTTTGTAAACAAAAAGAACCAAGTAATTAAAAAACATCAAAATATAATGACAGTTTTAATGTAATAATCACGGCCAATTCCTTTTTCCCCCCAATTTTAGGCATTACATCCTATTGTATGCAATATCATTCCCTTCCTCTAAAAACGTGTTTTTAAAAAGGTGCTGTCTAATTTTCCCAATCATAACCACAGTCTTATTTCCGCCAATTAAAGGCGGTCTAATTCCTCCAATAATTTGAACCGTCTAATCGTATCAATTGCAGGCAGTCTCATCTCACAAATTGCAGACAGTCTAGTCTCACCAATTATACACAGTCTAATCTCTCCAATTATACACAGTCTTATCTCACCAATTATAGACAGTCTAATCTCACCAATTATAGACAGTCTAATCTCACCAATTATAGACAGTCTAATCTCACCAATTATAGACAGTCTAATCTCACCAATTATAGACAGTCTAATCTCACCAATTATACACAGTCTAATCTCTCCAATTATACACAGTCTTATCTCACCAATTATAGACAGTCTTGTCTCACCAATTATATGCACCATCTTTTTCCCCAACCAGAGGCACTTATTTCCCCAATTAAGGACACATTCTGATTTCCCAAAGTTATTGGCAGTTAAATGTAAGAAATTATAGGCAGTCAAACTTCACCAATTATATACAAATTCCTATTTCTCCACATATGGCCATCTTCTAATTTCACCCATTTTGACACAGTTTAGTTTCCTCAATTATAGCAGGCACCATTTGATTTTCCAAATGACAAAGTTTCATGAAAATCAAATTTACAAAGAGTGAAATAGACAAATTACAAACAATATATCTTTAACATTCTGAAAAATTTCTAAATTATGAATGTCCATTTTCACAGCATAAGACTTAAAATTGCAAATCATTTAGCATTTTGTATCATCTTTACAATGCATAATATCAATATGCATATATCAATATTATTTCTCATTCTCTCTCTTTTATGTCTGTGCTGTATGGAAAACCATGCATGATAAAAACTAATGGCTGTGAAATACTTGGTCGGTTTTGGGCCAGACTAAGCCAGAACCAACCGCAATGTTTGGGATGGATGGAAATGCACTGCTGAAGTTGACTGGGATGCTGATTGGGTGACACATGCCAACGGATTTGTTGGACGACTCGTTTCTCAAGAACGGCAACAAATGGCTCATTGCTATAAGAATAGGCATGTAATAAGTACCGCTGGGATGGAGAGCAAACCCGGGCACTCCCCGACTGCCATCTTCCCCCTGCTTGCTATCAGATCCATTGAGGGGCTCGCGCTTAGCACTGTTACCCCTCACTGATGAACCAGAACCGTTCAAGCTGTACTCTGATTCCGGGTAGTTCGTGGACGCAGAATCTGAGTCAAAAGTTTTGGATAGAGATTTGCACTTTGTGTCATCCTCCCGTGATGAAACAGAGGACGAATCTCCCATGTCTCTTCCGTCCTTTATCATCTTGTCTGCATTGAAGCGTGACTTGATATCGTTTTTAAACTTGTAGCCCATCCCTCCTCTAGATCCGTCAGAATCTAACCGCTCCTCTGACCCTACGGTGCTGTCCCCTAGTACCCCAGTCTCGCAGTGTTGATCCGAGCCGTCAGGTGTGATGGGCATATTGTAACTGCAATCAGAACTAAGATCACGACCACTAGTCTGTCCACTGGCGTGTTTACTTTGAGTTGCCGTATCCTCCGTCTGATGGTTGAGAAACTGTCGCAACTGCTGATCTTTATCCGTGCTTAGGAGTTCAGTCAGATTGAGTCCTTCACTTGGCAGATAGTTTGTCATTTCCTGAGAGGATTCATCAGTGTAAATGACGCGGCTCGTCAAAGACAACAGACCATCTGGCTTGGTGCAGGTGGCGCCACTCTGCTTCGTCCTCAATTCTGGGCTTGCCAACACTTCTAATAAAACAAGAAATGTCAGGGCTAATAAAATCAACAAGACTTTCAAAAAATTGTTTCCAATTTCCATAAGTTCTCATGCAAAATTTCCTGCAGCACAGTATTTCCTGCAGCACATTCTGCAGTGCAGTACTTCCTGCACACATTGATTAAATATATAAACAAAGATGGACATTCACACTATGTGTAATACAAATCCCAACCTCTGAGAAAATCTCACCTGGACATAACTGTTCCCTGTGACCTTTCAGATGCCTCAGGAGTTCTGTGCAGAGTGGATCGTTGGCATTGTGTCCTTTCTGTGCCATGAATCTCAGCGCCTCCTCCATGCCCTCGGTGTACCCCACGTAGAACCGCTGTGAGGCCAACATGAGATCAGAACGAGGCTCTGAAACCACAACGACTTCCATAGAACACCAACACAACTCTTTCAATTGATATCAACATGTTCACTCAAAATCCTGATGGTTCAAACTCGTGTTCACTTTCCAAATAGATAATTGTGATATTATTACTTATTAAATGAACTGTAAGGACCAAGCCTTACCCTAGCCACAGTCTACCCTGGCCAAACAGTCTACCCTGACCAAACAGTCTACCCTGACCAAACAGTCTACCCTGGCCAAACAGTCTACCCTGACCAAACAGTCTACCCTGACCAAACAGATTATCCTGGTCAAAAAGTCTACCCTGACCAAACAGGTTACCGTGGTCACAGAGGTTACCCTGGCATCACAGGTAACCTTGGCCATGAAGGTCACCTTGACCACACAGTCTACCCTAGCCACGCAGTCTACCCTGGCCACGCAGTCTACCCTGGCCACGCAGTCTACCCTGGCCACATAGGTTGACCTAGCTACACAGGGTCACACCACAGGTTCTTGTGTCCACAAAGGTCACACATGATACTCAGTCCAACTTCACTACCAAGGCTACCCAGGCTACAGTTCTCTAATGTAGCCTCCCTAATGTAGCCTCCCTAATGTGGCCTCTCTAATGTGGCCTCTCTAATGTAGCCTCCCGAATGTAGCCTCTCTAGATTAACCTCTCTAATGTAGCCTCCCTAATGTAGCCTCTCTAATGTGGCCTCTCTAATGTAGCCTCCCGAATGTAGCCTCTCTAATGTAGCCTCCCGAATGTAGCCTCTCTAAAGTAGCCTCTCTAGATTAACCTCTCTAATGTAGCCTCCCGAATGTAGCCTCTCTAATGTAGCCTCACGAATATAGCCTCCCTAATGTAGCCTCCCTAATGTAGCCTCTCTAATGTAGCCTCCCGAATGTAGCCTCCCGAATGTAGCCTCCTAATGTAGCCTCACAAATGTAGCCTCACGGATGTAGCATTGACAGATTCCATGTATGAAGGTGACACTAGTGACCACAGCTTCCACCAGGTGTCACCACTGCCTAAAGCTTCCTGCTGACCACACACTATTTACCTTTGGCCTTCTCCATGTTGAGAGACTGGAGATGCTGGATGTGCTTGATGGACATCTCTATGATCTCCGTCTTCTCTATCCTTCCCTGACCCTGAAACAACAAACAAACTCTACATGATGCTGGAAAGTAATTAACAAAGGAGGTGTCATGGCAACTCCACAACACTGTCGGACAACAATGGTAGTTTTTTTAGTTCTGCTAATTATCTGTGCAAAGTTTCTGAAATGAGAGGAGAAATTCAAATTTGATCTATGAAACTACTGGTCCTAGTTCTTAGCAATTAATAGGCAAGATGTATTTTCAAAGGACCAATTCTATCTCTTAACCATTTGGGTCAGAAATTTTTCTCCATTTTTAAAATTTTTTTGGACAGAATCTTGTGGTTATCAATGAGTTCTCAAAGAGGCTGCTATTTTGAAGAAAAAAACATCAAACTCCACCAGAGGGCGCCATGGTGAACCTATGACCTTTGTACAAGGTGCCTTTTGGTGCTGGCTCACCATATCCACCAATTTTCATGTTACAGTCCGTCTTACTGATTTTATTTCTTATATTGTATTCAGATTGGTAAATTATGATATATTTCAACCTTAATACAATAGTTTGTGCATATAGAAACAACTATTAAGAGAAATGAAACTTGGAATTACTTTCTCAACCAGAGGAGCCATTCTCTAGGGTAGTGATAAGGAGGAACCACAACAAAGATGGCCGCTTTGTTTATAATCTGAATTCTTTTAATCTTTCATACTTTTCTTTAATCTAACCAACAAAAAATGTTAAAATTTTAACAAATGAACTTTAATACATCTCAAGGCAACTTCACATTTGATATTGAGAGATGTTAACATTTCAATCACATTTACAAAACACTGACAGTTCTTGAGCACATGGCCAGTGAAAGTAGGACCGGATGAATACTAATCTGGGTTGGCCAGAGGTAATAGTTTGTGTGTGCCTCTGGTGGTCAGTGTGAAAAAACATGACAAATACGAGCCAATGAAAATCACGAAGGTGGGGCCAAATTCAGTATGGAACATGCATTTTAATTGACCAAAATGACCAAAAAGTAATTTACAGGCATTTCCAAAAATGTTCACAAACATTACAAATGACATAACCCCTGGGTTGATAGCTCTGCTGATTTAAATGAAAGAACATGAACTGTGTAACTAGCAAACCTTCTGCGGGCTCTGCAAGCCAGACCAGTCACTCTATACCCATTTATAAGATACGCACTGTAATCGCGCACCTCCTAGAAAACATTGGCTGCTTCAGACTTTCATTTCTCTGGTTTCCAAATTCATTCTTTGCAATTACCAAATCACAACTACAATTGGGTTCTAATCCAACTGCAGCTTGTGACAATTGGCTCAAGGGCATACGTGTTGAAATGCCTGATCCTAAATATAAATTTCTGATGTTGGCTTGCTGAATGTCAGACATATTGTTTGATGCGGGTCAAAAACCGTTGGTGAACTCTGGCAACACCTTGTGGTTGCCATGCATACCCAATATTCAGTGTCTCCAGTTCATAATTCATGAGATATGGCCTGCACAATAATATAAAGGTCAAGGTCACAACATCAAGGTGAAAGGTCAAATCTGTAAAAATTGTATATGGTGCTCGATATAGTGTTGATATATAACAGATGTGAAGTGCTTTTTATTCACTTTTAATGGCTGAGATGTTGCATGTACACATATTTTGATTTCAAGGTCAATTGTCAAGGTCAAAGGTCACATGACTAAAAGAGTATGACGAGGCACAGTTATGACCTGAGACATTTCTGTACACCAAGTTTTAATTTCCTCTTATGAGTGGTTACTGAGATATGCTCTTGTGACCTCAAGGTCACTGCAGTAAGGTCAATGGTGACATCACTAAGATTTGAAGGAATCTGAATCTTCCTCTCTATATCTACCTCTATATAAAATTAAAAAAATATGTGACTGGTAGTTTTTGAGAAGATGGACAGACAGACATTTTCCGCACTCCTAAAGCTTTGCAATTTCAAAGAAGTCAGCAGAGCTAAAAAAACAATGACCAGCATAGCTCTAAGGCCATTGGCCTATGTTTAATACAAAGTAAAGTACAAGGACTTTTAAAATATGTGATGATGTATATTTGTCTGAAAACTATGAGAAAAATCCTGTCAAAAAGACAAGATGTTCCGATAAGGCAGTACAACTTAATATTTTGGCGAAGCATTTGGATAATGTACTTTGATGAGTTAGTAATTTTGTACTGACCTGTTTGAGGTAGGTTGTCGGGATCAGTTTGCTGAGATCTGCAAGACAATTATTCATGCGGTCTCTCCTTCGTTTTTCTATAATGCGATGAGACATTGGATCCTATAAAGAAAGCAACAAAACACTGAAAAATATTAATCAATATACTTTAAGATAAATAATACTTTATACTTTAAGATAAATAATAAATGACCTGTGACCTTGAGATATAGTCCAAGGTCACAAAGATTAAACTCTGATGGATTCACAGTCTTCCCGATAGTCATTAATCCTTCACTGGACCAAATTTGGTCCAGTGAATTTGACTCTTTTACCGGACCAAAAACATTAAACTAATAAAAAATAAAATAGCAATTGAGTGGATTGACAATCTATGATTGATTATCCAAATTAACACAAGCAACAGTACAACTATCAAGTCTTGTAATCATAAAGCCAAAGGCCTATCTTGAAATCATGAAGGCCTGTCTTGTAATCATAAAGGCCTGTCTTTTATTCATAAAGACCTGTCTTGTAATCATAAAGACCTGTCTTGTAATCATAAGGCCTGTCTTGTAATCATAAAGGCCTGTCTTGTAATCATAAAGACCTATCTTGTAATCATAAAGGCCTGTCTTGTAATCATAAAGGCCTGTCTTGTAATCATAAAGGCCTGTCTTGTAATCATAAAGGTCTGTCTTGTAATCATAAAGACCTGTCTTGTAATCATAAAGGCCTGTCTTGTATCATAAAGACCTGTCCTGTAGTAATCATAAAGGCCTGTCTTGTAATCATAAAGGCCTGTCTTGTAATCATAAAGGCCTGTCTTGTAATCATAAAGGTCTGTCTTGTAATCATAAAGACCTGTCTTGTAATCATAAAGACCTGTCTTGTAATCATAAAGACCTGTCTTGTAATCATAAAGGCCTGTCTTGTAATCATAAAGGCCTGTCTTGTAATCATAAAGACCTATCTTGTAATCATAAAGGCCTGTCTTGTATCATAAAGACCTGTCCTGTAGTAATTATAAAGGCCTGTCTTGTAATCATAAAGGCCTGTCTTGTAATCATAAAGGTCTGTCTTGTAATCATAAAGGCCTGTCTTGTAATCATAAAGGCCTGTCTTGTAATCATAAAGGCCTGTCTTGTAATCATATAGACCTGTCTTGTAATCATAAAGACCTGTCTCCTTTGCTTTTGAAAGAGAATGCCTGGAATAAATCTGACTTTAAAGATACCTTACAAGGACATCTTCACTATTAATCTATATTCTCTTTTTGATTAAAACAGAAGCAACGAGACTTACCCTCGATTGGCGTGGTTTCTTCAGAGGCACCTCGTAATCCTCCGCCATTGCAATGCCAGCTGCTGAACTGAAGTTTAACATTCTATATAAAAAAATATATAAAAAAGGAACAATTACAAGTCAGATCCATCAAAAGAAAGGACTAGAAAACTGAAGTATGTTGGATACATTTTTTTTTCATAAGAAATAAAATCTGATTAACATTCATTAATCATTGTTTCTTTAAAATATTTTGACAATGGCTGGGATTTACTTCTGGTGACATATATTATCTACCGGTATTCATAGTTATTTCCAGGTGAGTTCAGGCAAATTCTGCAAAAACAATTAATGATTGCAAAAAAACTATTGATGCCAGGAAAAATTAAATTTCCAGAGTCAGAAACATCCGGCTTTTCTTTGCTTAATCTATAATTCCAACAATATTCAGATGAAAAAAAATATAAACTGGCAACAATACCAGGAAAGATTTACAAAACTGGAGCTGAGGTTGATATCAGCAGGAAGCTTCAAATTGCGTGAGCCCAGCTAAAATAAACATAAATATACACTTCACACAAATGAAGAACTAGAACTAAAATATAATGTTCCACCCTTCACTTTTCTGATTAAAAAAAATATTTTCAGTCATACTGTATCAAACCTATGAAATTCAGATCACCATTGAATTTTTTTCTCTGAGACAAGGGATTTATTTTTGCATTCACGAGTTCCAAGAAAAAATAACCAAAAAAACAAGAAGAGCTTCAATGCAGAGTCAGTCAAATCATAAATGACAACGAGACACCAATGTCTGGGTTTAACAAAGGTTTGGATCATTTTGGGGTCCAAAACTGCATCACATGACATCTACCACCCTGCAGCACCCACGCTACAATCCATCCTGCAGCACCTATGCTATTTACCTCCTTGCATCACCCATGCTATTACCTCCCTGCAGCACCCATGCTATTTACTCCCTGCAGCACCCATGTTATTCACCTCCCTGCAGCACCCAGGCTATTACCTCCCTGCAACACCCAGGCCATTACCTCCCTGCAGCACCCATGCCGCAATCCATCCAGCAGCACCCATGCTATTTATCTTCCTGCAGCACCCATGCTATTCACCTCCCTGCAGCACCCAGGCTATTACCTCCCTGCAGCACCCATGCTATTACCTCCCTGCAGCACCCATGCTATTACCTCCCTGCAGCACCCATGCTATTACCTCCCTGCAACACCCAGGCCATTACCTCCCTGCAGCACCCATGCCATGTACCTCTCTGCAGCACCCATGCCACAATCCATCCAGCAGCACCCATGCTATTTATCTTCCTGCAGCACCCATGCTATTACCTCCCTGCAGCACCTATTATATTAACCTCCCTGCAGCACCCATGCTATGTACCTCCCTGCAGCACCCATGCCACGATCCATCCTGCAGCACCCATTCTATGTACCTCCCTGCAGCACCCATTCTATGTACCCCCTACAGCACCTATGCTATGTACCTCCCTGCAGCACCCATTCTATGTACCTCCCTGCAGCACCTATGTTATGTACCTCCCTGCAGCACCTATTCTATGTACCTCCCTGCAGCACCTATTCTATGTACCTCCCTGCAGCACCCATGCCACGATCCATCCTGCAGCACCCATGCTGTTACCTCCCTGCAGCACCCATTCTATGTTCCTCCCTGCAGCACCCACTATGTGATGGGGCACAGTATATATGTTTTTACACCATGTCTTTAATTGGTTTTCTATGCACAAGTTATGACAGCGAGTAATCAAAACAGTTTATTTATGTATATAAATATACATCTCCTTCCTGAAACTTTTATTGTCCACCAATTGGTGGTTGTATGTTAACTTAGTGAGTTAGCTTCATGAATTTAAACTTGAATCACCTTTTAGCAGTATCTCTGCAACCAAACCACTTTTCAACAAATGCATAACAGTTTTATAATCTGAGAGAATTCCAATATAACGTTAGCTCATTCTAGATTGATCTAATTAAAGCATAATAGCTTGACCATTCACTCAAAAGATGTTTGTCATTTTTGAAACCTTAAGTTTCAGCTTTTTAGCTGTCAAACCTTTAACAGCTGCATGACAGTTGAAAGCATGTCAGCGAGGCAGCAGTCAGCTGCATAACAGTTTGGTAGATAAATTATTCTCAGATTAATTTGAAAAAGACAAGTTTATAATACAGCAACTTGTGGTTAACTGTATTACAAAATTTATCAATATCAATCAAAATGATAAATAATATGGTGTATATCGATAGAGCCCTAGTTTTATATGAATATTGCAACAGCATTATATTTTACGTAAAAAATGCCCCATCAAGGTTGACAGGCAAGATCCTTTTAAACAACATCTAACAATTTCTTGTTAAATGCACATTAAATATGCATGTCCTGAGATGCATTCTGCATTTAGTTACAGCGTACTAATGATATACACAGGCACAGATTTCAAATTAATCTTAAAATATTAATAACTGCCCCCAAAAATTAATGGCGGTAATTGAAAAAAGAATGGCAAGGGCTTCGAAATGCCTCTTGGCTGCTAGCAATTTTTACGTCTCTCCCACAGACCGAGTGCCAACTGGCACCACATGCTGTTTCTACCCGACCAAAACAGTAAATTTAAAAAAAATACTCACCTCAGAAGCCACTTACCTTTTATCAAAAAAATACCTGTATATCCATTAGTTATGTTATTCCATTAAAGGGGAAGGAAACCTTCACAAAATATAGATAAGCAATTTAAATATCATAGATATGAACAGACATGAAAAGAAGGATTTGAGATATGATTTCAGTACTATAGTTGTTCTTATTTTTTTCTTAATTTATGACCATATTTTGGCGTCTTGTCAAGAGGATTTTATTAGTAACAGCATATTAAAATATATTGTGAATTCTTTGCAAATTACACCTAAAGAGGTGGCTATCTTAACAGGTAGAAATTGATAACACTTGGCCTTATATAAGTTAAAGGTATGAGGCATATAATATAAAATGTTCAATTTTTTAACTGTTGTATGGAAATATATAACATCCCATATAAGGTTACGTAATTCAAAATTCATAAATGCAAATAATTAATATTTCTATGGCAGCTATTACATCTTCTTTCCATATTCCGACCAAAATAAGTCATGAGATTATAACTACAGTTTGAAATGGGAGTTTTGGGTTAGTGCTTTGCTTGTCTTTAAATTGTATTTCTATTTACTGGTAATTATTTTTTCATGTATCATATTTCCGTTAAATTGTATTTCCTTTAATTTATTTGCATTAAATTGTATTTCCATTAAATTGTATTTCCATTCAATTGTAATTCCCTTCAATTGTAATTCCATTCTATTGTATATCCATTGAATATTTATTTCCATTACATTATTTATCCATTGGTTTACATATCCATTGGTTTACATTAATATATCAAGTTGGATTTCATACAGCCATTGGCTTGAGTCAGCCATGACACAAGTGGTTGAACCAACTTTTCATATCATTGACACTTATAACAATCTCAATTCTCACTGCTAGAGTGTGCCAAGTATTGACATGTCGAAGCATGCAATGTGCATGACACCAGAGACACCTGGTGGATCACATATATTGAAACTCAAGCAGTGAGAATTGTGAAGCTGTAGGCCACTATGTCAATTTCTCAAAGAGATTTTGTAAAGAGTTAGTAAAGAGTTTTTTTGTAAAGGGTTAGTAAAGAGTTTTTTTGTAAAGTGTTAGTAAAGGGTTTTTTTGTAAAGGGTTAGTAAAGAGTTTTTTGAAAAGGGTTAGTAAAGAGTTTTTTTAAAGGGTAGTAAAGGTCTTTGGGGTGAAATGGCCTCATCAAAGATTTCATAAATTTTTAGCTTTTACAGAGTTATTTTCCTTCACATGGATTGAAAATATGTTCTCTGACAGCTACCCATCTGTTTAAATTGCAGCATTTTAGCTCGGATCTCACTCACAGCTCAATCCATATATAAAAAGACTTTTAAAAGATATTTCTGTGCAAATTCCTACCACAGTAAAATACAATGAAGTTTTTACAATTTGAAATGTTATTGCTTTGTTTAATGTAATTTGTATCATTTCTTGGATGAAACATAGGCCAATGACCTTAGCGCTATGCTTATCATTGCTCTTTTATGTTTGTGAGCATTTTCTGGAAAATGCTTCAAAAATGATCATTTTTGAAAATCCTTTCCCAGTAATTTTGACCAATCAATGTAATTTTTTCATAATGAATTTATTACTTGTTATCTTGATTCTCATTGGCTGATATTTGTAATGTTATTCATAATACAGACTTCTTGATAACTTGGTGATAGCCATTAGATTTTTCAGAAAATCATAACAAAATCTGACACTAATTGCTAAGAACTCCATAGTTTCAGAGGAAGATCAAAGTTGACTGACAGTTTGACAGAAAGAAGCTATGCTGATATAGTCAGCATAGCTAAATAAATATAAAACTTTGTATTTGTTGAGTTGTATCTTCCTAAAAAGTACAAATCTGCTCAGGTTTTCATGATTTTTTTATGATTGTGAAGTTAAATTCCACAATTATTTTATAAAAAAAATGACCGGCCAATTAGAAATGACCAAACGGTAATAGCAAATCAAAGATCCTTTCTCCTAAGGCCTTCAAATGTTTTAGTGCAATAAAAGATTTATCAAAGAAGAGAAAAGCCAAATTACAAATAAAAATATATTTTCGTTTCTTGACTTCAATTTTTCAGGAGAAAAGTTGTGGCTTGTAAGTATTTTAATTTTAAAAAATCCTTTATTTTTCTTTGACATATAGTTACCAATCATATTTTCAAGTTCATGTAAAACCAGGAAAAATACCTCTCTTTGATTTTTGTGAATTTATCACATTAGAGAAGCCAAATGAAAAAAATCTCATATGAAATTATGCACAATACCAATCTTTTGCTTTCATTTTTTTCAAAGGAGAAAAAGTTTGTTATTCAGTTTGAAAAGTGGTGTAAATTAAACGAAACTTAGAGATACTGATCAATGTGTGGCTGATAAAATAACGAGCTGATTGTGGACCGCCATCTTGTCCCATTTTAAAAAAAAAATGTAACAGAAATCAGAAGTGCACAACAACCGCTCTGATATCTAATCATTAAAGTAAAACAAGATGGTGACCCACAATTGCACTATCGCGGCCATGTCCCCTAACTTGTGCATAAATTCATAACTCTGGCTTGATATACTTTGGTGGTGATGTGATTTTGAAGATAATTTCTTGAAGCCGATTTTACCAAACTTAATTAGTATGATGCATTTCCACAGTAAAAATTAAACAATGAACATCATGCAATTCTCACTGCTCAGGTGGGCTATGCTGACACCTGGTGTGAAAAAAATCTGCCATGCATGGGGGAACTTTGTTGACATGGAAGCTTAATAACAGTAAGAATTTTGATTGATGTACATATATATATATATTTTATTTGAATCTGTTTATCACACCAATTCCCGCATGTGCATTTGTTGCTCTTATATCCATGTATTCCTTTTACATCAGGTCAGCTGCCATGTCTAAAAATTCATCCCAGCATGCATTGTACACAACGAAGGAGACACTCAAACTCCACCAGAGGGTGACATGGTGAACATATCATAGTTTGCGTTTGCCTCTGGTGGAAAGTGTGGGAGACACTTGGTGGATCACAAATGTTTAGACTCAAGCTGAGAACTTTAGACAAACTTTTCAATGTTTAAAAATCTGCCTATTCAGAAAGACCTGTGTCAATCTGGCCTTGACAAACCCTTGATCAGATAACTTGTGTGAACAATCTGTATCGCGATACACCAAACATTCTCTCACCTGAAACGGAGTAATTTGCTAATTGAATTATCTCCAATCTAATTTTTTTTAAATTAAACTTGAAAAAAAGAAATGCCCCAGAAATATTCAATATGTCATTAAAAATATATATATAATCATCAAAATGAAGAATTCTATTTCTTTCAATAATAAGTCTAAGACTGTGAACATTTTTTATGAAATAAAAATCTATTTGTGCCCCAGATTTTACGATTGAACCAAGGAAACTGCTGATACGATGCAGTGGTTGCCCCGGCTGTGATGTCACATGACATTTGCTTTTTGTAGCCATTAAAGTCATCACTCAGATTCTTCTAAATGCAAGACCTGAATATCTAATCCAGTTTATGACATGATTTTCAAGACATGAATTTCTGGTCCAGTCTATGATGTGGTTGCGATACGATTTTCACAACACAAAATTGTTTGATCTTAAATGTATGACATGATTAAGATGTCAATTTCAGAAATCAAATATATCTATCCAAAATTAACATAAAAAACCTTTAAGAAAATGGTAAATAGATATTTTTATGGAAATGATCAAATAATCTATGACTTTTCACCCATGCACAGGTCAAGCCCAACAGACTAAGATGGCATCTGACAAGAGACATGAAGACAACATATTATGTTGTTTTTTTGTGTTTTTTTAAAAATTAATTTAAATGATTTTAATGATAAAATCTGAAGTGTGTAGAGAGTGAATCACTTTAAATGTGGAAACAATTTCTATGAAATAGTAATTTGTCTCTTAAATATTCATATTTGTCTTTTTAAAAAAAAATGATATGTGTAAACTCTTAATTTGCCTTGTTGGTGTATTAAATAAATATTGAGGTAGATTTGTTTAATCAGTTCACACTGATCTAACTCTGCCATGGGAAATTTCCTTCAGGTCAGGGACATTATCCAGAATATTAGAGTTCCACTTAGCCTGCACGAAACATGGATTTATTTACAGATACTGAGTACGATTATTAAGTTCCCTCGGCCCACGGATTTAGCAGAAATTAGCTTACCTGACCGATCTTGAGAATTCCTCGTGCAGTCGATGTTGAAAATATCAATTTATCTCTCACACATTTGGATGTTTCAATGTATTGTCAATCTGAGGAGTTTACAAGCGATGCTAGTTTAGTTGTCATCGTTGATGTAAACACTGGATTGAGCTTGCCATGTCTTCCCTCACGTGTCTGGGTGTGTGGACGAAGACGTGACGTAGCATAGCACGGAATGGGACGTGTTTACCCGCCTGTCTGTTCCAGGCACATTGCACTGACATGTGACCGCCCCTCTGAGAACGTTAACATTTTATTTAACATTGCCGACATATTTTATCCATTTAAATGATACATTTATTATTTCGTATCGTACCTTTATTTCCTTCTGAAACAATGATTATCTATATTTCAGCGACCTAATTTACAATATGAAATTTCCGGCATTAATCAATTGTTCAGTTTCAAATACTCGATGTCAAATTGCAACTTGATGAACTCACTAAAATGATCAAAATTTGCACGAATTTTCTTTTATTTTCATATTTTGAGATCAAATAGAGGATATATTTTGCGGGCGGCGATGATGTGATTTACACATTGGTCTGGCGGGTAAACAGTTCCCAGGTTGTGCGATCGCTCTGGTCACGCGCCTTGAGGCGTGCTTTCCTCACGTTTATGTTCCAGTTCTGTTTATGTGTGAGGCTCTGTACCACATCGTATTTGGTGATTCAGTTGCCTCCCCCAAAAAATAAGCTTAAAAAATAGCTTTAATATTGTCTGACTATTAAACCAAGGCCCAATTATTAAATATAAGCTTTACGAAAATTCACAATGAAAAAGAAGATAATAATGGAAACTCATATTTATTCGGGAGCCTCAATTGTGGAGACACATGACTCTTTGGAGATAAAACATTGGAACAAGGAAAAGTCGTACACGGGGAATTAAAGGGTTGAATATCAGGCATAGAGGCAAACGCATTCGCACGAATCGTGTTAATGGCAACATTTTCAAAATTATTTCTGATATTTGTGATAATTTTAGTCAAGTACATTAAAATGGTCGAATATTGCATCAAAATCCCTGAAATAGCCTAACACCTGATGAAGTCAGTGGATCCAGTATACATAAAACAATTTGTTTTGCTGATTGCGGGTCGCCATAATGCAAACTGTATGGAGCCAGAGGCTTAGAAGATACAGGCATTTCGATCCCGTGATTTCACTGTCTAAAGACTTCCCGGTAAAGGTTCAAAATCATAAGAAAGAAGTTGCTTCCAGTGATGAAGGCTGCCAGCGGCCGAAATATGAAAGCCTTTTTAATTGTGGATACGTTGTTGATCAATAACACTATTTATCAAATTGAAACCATGCATAATTTGTCAGACTAGCTAAAAATGAATAACTCCAGTTTACAAAAAGAGAACAATTTCACTTTCTACTTTGGCATAGATGCGCCTCTCAGCAACTTCTATCCAGCACCATTCTACATAGATAACAACAACTTTAGCTTAGCAAAACAATTCCCTACCTTGGTGCAACGTCACGGGTCACGTGACTTCCCTCGCGACCAGGGAGCCGCTGAAAACTAGTGTTCTCCAATCACCCATCGGCAAAGCCCAGATAGGTGATCTGGAGGGGTTTGTCGAACGTCCATGATCTCTACCAACTCCAACCAAAGAAAAGTTTGGTGGAGTTGATTGAGCTCTAGTGAAGTAAAAAATCGCCAGCTATAAAAACTGTGGTAAACCCGTTTAAACGTCAAAATTGAACCCGTTTCAACTGCCGTTAAAACGGGTTTGATTCAATTTTTGCAGCTGGCGATTATTATCAAGTATTTATATTTTCTTTATTTAATGTTATCCAAAAAATAATCAAGCTTTTTTGTGAGATTTTAGACATAATCATACATAAAATATGAATTATCACTTAAACAGTTGGGTATTTAAAAAATCACATCTAAACGAGATTAAAACCAAAAAGCAAAAATCTCAGACCTCTCCAGATCACCTATCTGGGCTTTGCCGATGGGTGATTGGAGAACACTAGCTGAAAACAAAGTGAACACACCTATTGCAACACGAGGTCGTCATTTTGAAAAGCATCAAAACAAAACATAAAGAATATCAGACGTAGCAGATTGATTTGAATTAATTGCGTTCTAAATGATAAATAAAGGTATTTACCCAATATTATCACATATTATGCTTTGCAGGTCGAGAACAGAACAAAACCATCCATTATTGAAAGCATGAAAGCAAATATCGGATATGCGGACTACTGTCTATTCGTTATTTCTTTGTGTATTATAAAGCCAATGATATTCATAATATCGCTTTTAATTATTGTCGTTTATGTCACTCGATCGGCCGTAAATCCCCGTGATAATATTGGGTAAATACCTTTATTTATCATTTAAAACGCAATTAAAAGTATTTCTGTCAAAACGGGAAGACATGACTCAAAGACGAAATGCCCTTGAAGATCAATACTGTGAACGCTGATAATTGCCACCCGGGGGGGGTACTCTCATGATTTTAACCCGCGGAGGCTGGGATGGAACTGAAAACCCCAGAGCCTGAATTAGGGAAATATTCTATCATTATTGGTACCCTGATTTAGGACTAGCTGAAATTTGGTACCCTGATTTAGGACTAGCTGAAATTTGGTACCCTGATTTAGGACTAGCTGAATTTTTTATACCCTCATTTAGGGATGATGCAGAAGGAGGAGATTTGGAAAAGGGGATTGTGATCCCTATTTTAGGGAGAAATTTGAAAAAACAGTACCCTGTTTTAGGGAAAATGATAAAATATCTTAACCCGGATGGAACTGAAAACCCCCGGAGCCTGATTTAGGGAAATATTTTATCATAATTGGTACCCTGATTTTGGACTAGCCGAATTTTTTATACCCTCATTTAGGGATGATGCAGAAGGGGGAGATTTGGAAAGGGGGATTGTGATCCCTGTTTTAGGGAGAAATTTGAAAAACAGTACCCTGTTTTAGGGAAAATGATAAAATATCTTAACCTGTTTTAGGGAAAATATCAGCGAAAAGGACCCTATTTAGCCCAGCTTCCCCGGTAACGCTGACTATGAGAGTACCCCCCCCGGGAATTGCCATCAGTGAAATTTTACTGTGTGACATCCTTTACTGAAATTTTGGGTTTTTCACACCACTGAATGGGAAGACATCAAAGGCAGAATTGAATTGTGCGATATATTTAAATAATAATTTTAATTTTGATAAACATAAAAGTAAAACGTAAATACGATGTTCGTGACGTAGGTCTAGAGGATCGATTGGCCAGGTGACTCACAAGTCATATGATCATTGACTTTGCAGATTTGCCAGAGAATTGCGTTTTAAATGATAAATAAATGTATATACCCAATATTAACACAAAATACGCTTTGCAGGTCAAGAACAGAACAAAACCATCCATCCATTTAACATGCATTACGCAATACGAGGTCGTCATTTTAAAAAGCGGGAGTGACGGGGACAAGCTCTTATTTTTGGCACGAAAACAATTGGAGTGGATTAACTCGCATTAAAATATTAATATATTGCGCAATGATGGATCCCTGGCTTCTCCTCGTGACTATCTATACGTGGTAGAATATTTCTGTGTATTATAAGCAGTAATATCAGACGTAGTAGATTGATTTTAATTGCTTTTTGTAAATGAAAAATAAACGAAATGTGTAGTACGTCTTGTCTTATCAATGGTTGCTACGCATTTGTTTTCAGCGGCCAGTGGCTCGCGCTCTGGTTGCCAAGCTGTGAAATCACGTGATGCACTGAGTGACCCGGATACTCCCGGTCGAGATATTCTGCAGTGGAGGCTTGACTTTGAAAATGAAACAGCTTTCGAAGGACACAGGAGAAAGTGAGATAGCAGAATGCAGAAAAAATATGATGTGCTTTCTGGTTTCGGTCTACCCAATCACAGTAGAACAAAATAAAAAAAGAAACATGGAAGGGAGAAAACTTGATGGGAAAATTCCTTATGAATGTGAGAGACCAGCTGTAAAAGAAAGCTAATTAGGGTTTTTGTTTTTTGTTCATTAAGGAAATCTAGTTTTCACAATCTTAAATTTTAGATTATACAAATTGTCAATTTCAGTAGCAAGTGTGATAATTGGAGCTAAAAGTAACAGCATTCAATTTATATTTTAGATATGATAACTCATGTTTGTAATGTCTTAAAAGTGGCAAGTACACATTTCTCTTATCGGAGGTATTTTTTAACAGAGGCAGGTGTTGTCAGGTGTAAAAGGCAAGGATCCTCAAGGAAAAACTGGACAACGATCACAGTCCCTAGCCAATACCAACAACGGTTTCGATCTGATTCGATCTCTTCAGTTGGATGGGGACTGACTGTGTTATCCTGAGTCTTGTTTATATTGGATCCAGTGGAGGTGCTGGCACCTCTGGAGATGCTGTTCCTTCACTGATAGCACCTCCAGAATGGAGGTGCTAGTGGTTTCTGTTAATGCCGATTTGGAGGTGCCAAATAGAAATCCCAGTTTTTCTTTTTTGTGTGGGTTACAAACATGCTGTAACATGTTTCACACATGTTTATATATTTTTCACATTTTGGGAGGTTTTTACGACTTTTTAAAATTCAAATCTGCTTTGATTGTTTTATTTAATGTTTTTTTTTTATTTCAGGACTCTCTCCCTTGAAGCCTCCGGACAATTTTATTTTTTGCGCTTTGTATTGCCCCTGTGCAGGGTCGGAATGCCCAGTTTTTAAACAAATTTATTGATCTTGTTTCTTTCTTTTGGGTGTAATATGATCTTTTGTGTGTAATACGAGATTATTTTCAATAACATTTATAGATAAAATACCTTGTTTTTTTGGGTTCTCGGCCAGATTTCTAGCCATTTATTTTGGATTTTGTATTCCATTTATGATTCACAACCTGGTTTGGTTGAAACAAACTCAGACAAGAAACTATTTTTTGACAAATATTTTGTTTTTTTTGAGAAGATAAGATGTGCTTTTATGAATTGATGTGGATTGGTTCATCCACCGGAATCTCCTGGAGTTTTCCGAGGATTTCTTCCAGTTCATCCAGTTTATACCTCAGTGATGCGCGTATTGACGAGATTTCCAATGAATACGAGCATGCCGATTATTTCGTAACGTATTGATTAGTTGTGAACTATTTTGCGTCGGCCATCTTTAGACTGGTCCCCCATCGAGTGTCAAGAACATCGTGTATATACACAGATGGCGGCAACCAGTCTGCACCATTTTCGGGTCACGTGACGGGGTCAAATGAGGTGCGCTTTGTTTACAAATGTTTTTAACGATAAATATCTTGTGTAATGTATCATTAAAAAAAAAATACAGTAGTTGTCTGAGGTATAAAAACAAAACATGCCTCGTCGGGTCAGCTGTGTGAGCGGATTCAGTTCGTTGGTGATGGCGGACGGATACCCTGAGCCTTCGGCTCAGGGTATCCTTCTGCAATCACCAACTCACTGAATCCGCTCACCCAGCTTCCCCGACTCGGTATGTTTTGTTATAGTATCCCAATTTATGGTCTCCCAGAAGTCATCACGGTTGTATGCCTCCAGTGGGCTGTTGGGAAGTTGATCTGGGGATGTTTTCGCTCGCGTTTGTTTTGACTTTAGGTCTGAATGTTCGAAGTTTTGATATGATTAAGCTGTAACTCTATGGAGCTTACCCCGATTATCGGTCCATGGCGGCCATGTTTTGGCTCAATAATTCTGCTTACACCGTCAGATGTCGCTTTTGTTTGAGAAGTGATTTGTGTGTGCATGGTAGAGTAAGAAGATTTTGCCTTGGGTTTTTTTGCCTTGGGATTTTGCAAACTTACGCGAGCTTGATTTTTTAAAATCAACACTTGTTTCCCATGGAAGGAGAGACAGAGATTGTAGCTCCTTCCATGATCCCCCCTTCTCCACTTTCTTCTGTGTTTTCTAAAAGATTAGAAGTAGTATTGTGTGATTTAAATTAAAATTTGTCTTGTTTAGAGACTGTCTTTGAAAATGTTAACTTAGTGTGATATTAGGTTGTTTGTTGGTTCGCTGTGAGACTTCCAAAAAGTGAGAGAAAGGCAGAGGTTCATATTTGTTTTTCCATACAAAACATGTTTATGGGTTTAATACGCTAATTATGTTTGAGCATGACTGGTATTTCACACTACTGTGACACAAAAGAATGTCTTAGAAGAGAAACATGTATTAATATAGGTGTATAAAGGAAGTGCTGTTTCCCGTATTAGAAATAATTTGTCACCACCTAGATAATGGCTAACAGCGCTATTGATTTCTACTAATTCAACATCAATGGAATGGATGGAAAGAGAACAGCTATTTTTGTGAAACTTAAAAAATCACTAAAAATCAGTATTGTCTTTTTACAAGAGACCCATAGTAGTGCAATATCTGAAAGCCAGTTGGAAAAAGAATATGGCAGCAAAATGATATTTCCTCATGGAACTACTGAAAGCAGAGGTATGGTCCCAGAAACACTTGATTACAAAATTAATGATGTATTAAAGCAGGGATAATAATGCTCGGTTTCTATGTATAAAAACTAATATAAAAAAAACTGTGATTATGTGCTAGTCACTGAATATATATGCACCGACCAGAGATGGGGGGTGCGCATGCGTAAGGGGGTGCGCATGCGTAAGAAACAAGATGGCAGTGTTTTTGAATTGGCAGATGGCAGTGTTTTTGAATTGGCAGATGGCAGACTTGGACAGAAAAATTCTTCCCTTTAAAAGGAGAATAAAACAAAGAAAAAATCTTTTGCACCAAATTGCACACTTGGGCAAAGAAAAAGCAAATTAATCAAAATCCACAACCACAAAGTGGAACAAATATTATAAGCACAATCACCAAGTCAAACAAATAAAGTTCAAATTAAACAAAATCTACATCACTTTGGATCCAAAATTCCAATGATGCTATGGAAAGATCCACAAAAGAACTAGAGGAATGCATCAAAAAAATAAAAATCTTCCTACTAGAAAATAAAATGAAGATCAATGATGGAAAAACTGAAATGCTTATATGTGGAAAAAATTAAATCTTAAAAAATAATAACCTCCCTACTAAGATTACTGTAGGATCGGATGATATTTTCAACTCTGATAAAGTAAAGGATCTTGGGTCAGGAATTATCCATGAAATTACAAATAAGAAAAATATGTAAAAACGGTTATTTCCATGTCAGGAACATAGCCAAAATAAGAAATTGTCTTGATGAAAAAACTGCTAACACACTAGCTCATGCTTTTATTACTTCCACACTGGACTATGGAAATTCTCTACTGGCAGGAATTCCAAAATGCGAGTTAGCAAAACTGCAAAAATTACAAAACGCTGTTGCCAGAGTTGTAGGAAAATTAAAGAAAAGGGACCATATAACACCTAAGCTAATGGAACTACACTGGCTGCCTGTTGAGGCGAGAATAAAATTCAAGATGGCACTAATTACATGGAAGATACAAAATGGCCTTGCCCCGAAATATTTATCAAGTATGCTACAAGAAAAAACAGGGGATAAAAACCTTAGATCATATGAAAATAATGAATATGCCATCCCCAAAACAAATTCAAAAACATACGGGGATAGGGCCTTTTCTGCATATGCACCAAGAAACTGGAATTCCCTGCCCCTAGGTGTGAAAAACTGTAAAACAATTGACTGCTTTAAAAAGAGGCTGAAAACACACTTTTATAGAGAATATTACATACTAAAGCGCCATGAGCTGACTGAGTCTGAAATAGCGCAATAGAATTTTTTTTTTTATCATTATTATTATTATTAAATCTGTATATGTACTAAGCTGATTCCTAGGACTATATCAAATTGAATTATCCAGTCCATAAAGAGTACCAAATTGAATCCTTGGAATCCTTAGACTCAAAAACAAAATCCATCCATTTTTATCCAAAACACACACAAAAAGATGAATGGTTATCTCCCAAATCTGATTCTAAATTATCTTGTCTGCATCTTGGTGGCAAGCATAACTCATGAAGGAAATTTTGGCAATAATTCCAACAAATCCAGAAGTACCACATTGTTAATGATTAATGACCTAAGATGTATGATTCAAAGAAACCCAATAGTGGGCACTGCCTTACACAAAGCCAACATGATATACAAGAAGCAGAATTTCTGCTACTGGGATAAAGCAAATATGAAGAAAAGATGCAATAATCTTGTGCTACTTTTCCTGATATCCCTGCTACTATTATGTGGCGATGTTCACCCTCATCCAGGGCCCGTTCAATTTCCTTGTGGAGTGTGTGAAAGACCAGTTTCTAAAAATCACAGAGCCATGCAATGTCATGAATGTGACACATGCGTACACATTAAATGTGATGGGCTCACAAATAAAGATTATGAGTTATTCAATAAACAGAGATGGCTGTCATGGGAGTGCTGGAAATGTTGCCTCCCTAATATTTCTGATGCTTTCTTTGTAAATGAACTTGAAACAAGTAATCTCTTCGAAACACTAAGTGATGGAAGTATCACAAGTGAAAGAACAGATGATCAATCTGCAGGGAAAACCTCCTCCACAAGACCAAAGCAAGGTAGAAAAAAGCAAAAAATTCAAAAGCTTAAGGTTATGACAGTGAACTGTAGAGGCCTCAACCCAACCAAAAAGCAATTGGAGCTACAGGAACTAATAACTGAACATAATTACCCTGATATATTATGCATTACGGAATCTCACATTGACCACACTATTACAGACAGTGCCATCCACCCTGATTATGATATAGGGAGAGAAGACAGATGCAAGGGTGGTGGTGGGGTACTGATCGGTATCCATAAAAGGTGGCTGTCAGACCCAAAGGAGGAGAGCCTAAAAACTGACTGTGAACTTGTATGGAGAAAACTTAACATAACAGGAACAAAACCACTGTTCATAGGATGTTACTATAGTTTTACAGACAGAAATATATCTAACGTCCATGAATTAAATGCATCTCAGGGGACAGGGACTTCAATGTACCAGATATCACACGGGAGAATATGTCCTATAAGCCAAGCCCTGCATATGGGATTGACCTAAACACAGTAATGATCGATACTTTTAATGAACACTGTCTCACACAAGTAAATCCGCACCCAACCAGAGGAGACAATAGGTTAGATCTGGTCAGTACGACAAACCATAGCCTAGTAAATAATGTATCCAGGCATGAGTGACCATGATGTGGTGACAACAGAAATCAATGCAAAAGCCACACTGGCCAAGAAGAAGCCAAGAAACATACTGCTGTACAAAAAAGGAGACATGAGTGCAATAAAGCAAGACATGCATGTCTTTTTTGAAGATGAAGTTAAGGACTCAAGTCTCCCAGTTGAAACTCTGAACAATAAGTTCACAGATAAGCTTATGGAGTCCATCAATAAACACATTCCTATTAAGAAAATAACTGGTAGATGGGATGTGCCATGGATGACAAAGGAAATCAAGAGACAAATAAGAAGAAAACAAAGACTATACAACAAGGCTGAAAAAACTAAAAATGATTCTGACCGTAGAAAATTGAGAAACCTTAGGAAACACATAAAACATAAGTTGAGAGAATCCCACAATGAATATGTCCTTGGGCTACTCGATTGACCTGACATTGAATTCAGTAGACCATCAATGGGAAAAAGGTTCTGGAACTATATTAGAGGCAGGCGCAAAGATACTGTTGGTGTACCAACACTAACAGAAAATGGCATTGAAGTGAAAGACAGTAAAGGCAAGGCAGAAGTTCTTTCACGATAGTACAAATATGTTTTTTCTACATGAAAACATGGAAAATATTCCTGACAAAGGTGACCCAACTTCTCCACAAATAGAGCCAATTACCATCACAGTTAATGGTGTGGAAAAATTGCTCTCTAACCTAAACTGCAAAAAAGCCAATGGCCCAGATCAAATACCCACAAGAGTCTTGAAAGAATGTTCACATGAAATAGCTCCAATCCTCCAAAAAATATTCCAAGGCTCACTCAACAAAGGAGAAGTCCCAAAAGCATGGCGCACAGCAACTGTTGCAGTCTTTAAAAAAGGAGATAACAGTTGTGCCGCAAACTACAGGCCAGTTTCTTTGACATCTGTCCCCTGTAAGATTTTGGAGCACATAATTGTCAGACACATGATGAATCACTGCGAACTTTACAATATCCTGGTAAATTTTCAGCATGGATTCAGGACAGGCCACTCTTGTGAAACTCAGTTAATCACAACCTTATAGGATATACTTAAGGTATTTGGATACTCTGGCATTTTATAGTTTAATTTTTCTAGTTTTTTGCATATTGAAACAGAAGACATATCCTGAGTCAAAAACAATTTTTATTTGTACATTTACCATCTGTATATTTTTTTACAGCTGTCACTAATAATGGGAAAAATCAATATTTTACAATAAATTTAGTGAATAACATAATTCAGTTAAAATGCATCCCATGTAACATTAAGGAAAAGAAATATAACTTTTATACTTAAGTTTACATTGTTTATCAATAGCAAGCATGTTTTGCATGAAATTAGTACTTTTTCTATTTATAGATTGCTTGATAACACAACAGTGGCGCCATGTAGTGGCATAATCTTACTGCAATATTCCACATCTAATGCATTTATTTAATTTTGGCTAGTTTAATTTCTTAGTTACTTTGCTAAAAATGAAGGTAAATATGTATTCTATCATATAATGGAAAAAAATATGGATGTCACCATATTATTTCCTTCTGAAAAATTAATTATTTGAAATAGAATATGCACAAATATGGGCGAAATTATAGAAAAGTGACATTTTTGGTCCATTATTGAGGCTGAAAGATGTAATTACAACATATGTCATTTAAATGATATAAGTTGAATCTGGGAAACTTCTTTAATGCCTTTATTCACATATTTTGACCATGCTTTTGGGTATAATGATTCACGACAGCCCTTTTCATTAATTATCATTTTAATGTCTCAGAATGAGCAAAGCTGATTTGATTTTTGGTGGGAAAGGTTTTACAAGTGGAAGTACATTTATTTAAGATTTCATTTACTAGACAACTCCAATTTGCCATTTTTTGCACCAGGTGGAGATGGTGCTACTGTGGCTCCACCTACAACCAGGGTATCCAAATACCTTAAGGCTAGAAATGATGGGCAAAATGTTGACATGCTCATTCTCGATTTTAGTAAAGCCTTTGACACAGTCTGCCACGAACAGCTGAATCACAAGCTTGAGCATTACAGAATCTCAGGGCGGGTCGGTTCATGGATAAAAAACTGGCTTACAAACCGTGAACAGAGGGTAGTTATTGACGGTGATGAATCTGACCCTGTCCATGTTAAATCTGGAGTGCCCCAGGGTACAGTACTTGGACCAATACTATTTCTACTCTATATTAATGACATTGGAGAGAAGCTAAAATATTCAAACATAAAGCTCTTTGCTGATAACACCCTCCTATATAAAATAGTTGAAGATGACGATGATGCAGTAAAACTGCAAGAAGACCTAAATATGCTGGAGGAATGGTCATGTGAGTGGCAAATGGACTTCAATGCTCAGAAATGCTACACCCTGAGCAGCAAGAAAAAAAGCCAAGCTCTTGATACAAGAAAATATACATTAAATGGTCACATCTTGCAACATGTTGATCATCATCCCTACCTTGGAGTTGAGCTCCAAACAAATATGAAATGGGATGAACATATCAACAACATTGTCTGCAAAGCAAATCAAGTATTTGTAAGAAGAAATTTCAATATGTGCCCATGTAATATCAAAGAGGCTGCCTACAATACACTTGTGCGCCCTCACTTAGAATATGCATCAAGTGTGTCGGAGCCTTACCTCAAAAAAGATATAGACCGCATAGAATCAGTTCAAAGACGAGCTGCTAGATTTGTGTCTGGCAACTGGAAGAGAGAAACAGGCACTGTAACAAAAATCCTGGAAGACCTAAAATGGGATTCACTAGCAGGGAGAAGAAGGACACAGAGGCTGGTTTTATTGTACAAGGCTATACATGATGAAATAGATTTGAAACTTCAAGAACATGTCAAAATGAAATCAGCTCCTACACGGAAAACCCTTGGAATTCGCTATATCGAAATGGCGACAAGCTGTGACCCCTATAAATACAGCTATTTTCCAAGGACAGTGACTGACTGGAATAATCTTCCCCCTAAATTAACTACATTGGAACCAGGTAGCTTGGCATCCTTCAGGAACTCCCTTGCCAGAGTATAAAGGTTGGCAACAAGCAGCTGGTGTGTATCAGCTGCACCCCTTAGTGCAACCTTGCACTCGCGGCGGGATGCCATATGGTTTTGCCGAGTAAACTTATAGATGTAGATGTAGATGTAGATCACAATTTGTTCATCTTAATGGCAGGGGATTTTAAGTTATACATGGACAGAAATCTAGACAAATCAGATATTGATATATCTGATAATCTAGTGCACCAAGATGAACTAAATGCTATTTTGGAATACGAAAATATGATAGATATATGGAGAAAAAGAAGAAAAGGTCTGTGGAAATTTAATACCTCGCTATTACATAATGAAACATTTGTAAAAGAAACAAAAGATTTAATATTAAAAAGTTATTTGGAATATGATTATATCAAAGACAAGGGTCTATCTAAAATGGGAGATTATAAAGATGAAAATCAGGCCTCAGGGAGTTTATTTTTGTATAAAAAATCAACATGTTTTTGAACAGAATACCGAAAAAACTAATTATTGAATTACAATCCTGAGTTGACAAAAAGATAGATAATATAGATAGCTTACAAGAATACACAACAATAGAGAAGGAATTAGAACAAATTGAATAGAAAAAAGCGAATGGCATAATTCTAAGATCTAAAATTAGATAGACATAAGAAGGAGAAAAGAATTCTAAGTACTTCTTATCCCTAGAATAAGAATTATGTTGATAAAAAATAGTCAATAACAAATAGATAATGCAATAATACCATGTGATGTCAAGGCTGTACAATATGCTAAACATTATCAAGAAGCATCAAGTATTTTATCAGGTGAAACAAATCTACCAAAACTATCAGCAGAGGACAGACAAGAATGTGATAAACAAATAACAGAAACAGAAGTGTTGAACAGCATTAAAATATTCAAGCACAATAAAACCCTAGGAACAGATGGTCTTCCCTCTCAGTTTTTAAATTCTTTTGGATCGACCTCAGAGAGCCTCTGTGTGAAAGCCTTAATTATGCCTTGCATACTGGTAAATTATCAGTCGAACAATGAAGAGGTATTATTACATTAATACCAAAAAAGAATAACTATTTTTTTTTAATTGGCACCCAATAAACCTATTGAATACAGATTACAAAATTCTTGTCGAATTATTAGCGTTAAGGCTTCCAAACATCATCAATAACGATCAAACAGCATATCTTAAAGGACTGTTTATAGGTCAGAATATCAGAATTTCAGAAGACCTCTACTTTTCTACTGAAAAATAAAATAATCCTGGAATAACATTAGCCATAAACTCCGAAAAGGCTTTTGATTCTTTGAATTGTGATTTCTTGGCTAATTCTCTTAATAACTTTTAACTTCAGTCATACATTTAGAGGTTGGATAAAAACTATATATAAATATATAGAATCGGCAGTCTTAAATAATGGGTACACAACACAATATTTTACTATAATAGCATGTGGGATAAGACAAGGCTGCCATTTGTCTGCTTAACTGTTTTTAAAAAGTAAGAGAAGATAGCACAATTGAAAGTATTAATGCATTTTCAAAAGAGATAAGAGATTAAAATTACTCAAATGGCAGATGACAGTACCTGTTTTTTCAAACAATTGTCATCGTTAAATATTCTCCTGAAAACTTTTAGGATTATTGCTGAATATGCAGGCTTAAATATAAACATAGAGAAAACCAAATATATTAGGTCAAGTAAAAATAATGATTACTTTCCACATAGTTTATTCTGGATAAAACAAGACCCTATAGAGAAACGTGGAATTGCCTGTGTTCAGTCTTCAAATAAAAGTTATAGATATAATTTTAGTAAAGAATTAAAACCCTTGAAAACACCTTTAAAATGTGGAAAATTATAGGCCTCTCAATAAAGGGTAAAATAGTGGTATTTAATATGTTAGCCTTATCACCCCTAATATAATATGTTTGTAGTAGCATTGATACACCTGACAGAGTTATATCTGAAGTAAACAAGTTAATTGTTGATTTTATTCAGGAAGGAAAAACATGTAAAATTGCCAAAAAGACTTTGGAACAAAAATTTAACAAGGCGGCTTAAAATTATGTATTTCGAAGCCAAGATCCAGGCACTTTTGAAACCAAGATCCAGGCACTTTTAAAACCAAGATCCAGGCACTAAAACATGCTTGAATTAATAGGCTCATTACTTACAATGATGTCAGATGGAAACTAATTCCAAAATTTTATTTTAAAGAGGAAGACTTCAGATTCTATTTCCAATGTAAGAGACCAAAAAAAAGTTAAATGCAAATATAATTATAATGCCCCAATTCTATAGAGATATTCACAATTTATGAGGGAAAACTTATAACTTAGAATCTGTTAGTGTTGGGAAATATGTAATGAAACAATATGGAATAATAAATTCCTGACAATGGCAGGTAAGTTCATTGTATGGAATGATGGAAAGACAGAGGCTTCAACAAGATTAGTTATTTACTAGACAAAAAGAGACATTCTACAGCCATGATTAAATACAAGAATTGTACAATGTTAAATGTCATTTTCTAAATATATTACAATTCAGGCAGTGTATACCTTATGAATGGAAAAAAATTGCTTGAACACAGCAAATATAAATATGATGCCCATTCTTACAAAAATATTATACATCAAAATCAATAACAGAAAAAGATTAAAATGTTAAGATTTTTACTGGATTTTGATGGGGAAAAAAGTATAAAAATATACAAAAAAAATGGGCAAATATTTTTCCTAGTCTTAACATATATGGAAATGAAGTCTTGAGAAGGATTGAAACTTCCATTTGACAAAACCAGATAGACAAAATTACAGTCCCTTCAAAATGGACTTGTGCACAGGACTATTCCCTGCAATGAATGGATGTGTATTATTATATAAAAGAGTCAAGTAAATGTAATTATTGTGATAAGCCTGATTATATTTTGCACTTTTTAGTACACTGTGAAATAGTCAAAGATTCCTGGCCTTGCTTCTCAGTTGGTGGATAGAATCTCAGGATTTACATTATCCAACACCAAGGATGGTTTTGAAGAACAAAAAATATTTGGGTGCCAGGGTAATGAAGAAATCACTTAACGTTAGGGGGAACAGTGTCTTCTAAAGTTCTTTTTTCCCGCCAAAAAAAGTCATTTGAACCCCCAAAAATGACATGGTGCAAGATGATTGCTTTGTATAAAAATAACTACATGAAGGATTTCAGCCTTTAAAGTATCAAATGCTTAGGGATGGATTTTTCTTTTGATTTGATTTTTAATTTGTTTTTAAAATTTTATCATTCATAATCATTTAAGATTTTAAGTTACAGTAAAAATCAGAAAAAGATGGTTTGCTTGGTTACAATTTTAGAAAAGATAAAGCTAACTTGAAAAACATTTTTGTGAACAACTGCACTATCAATCTGTATAACTAAGGCATTAATCTTAAGCTAGAATGGAGTCATTTAGTTTAAATAGACAGAATTTTGAAAGATGTCTTATAACTCAAGTAATTTGTGTTTTTGTAAATAAAATGATTCAAATAAATGCAAATTTTTGACACCATTTGGTAATTTTTGACTTGAGTTTGAAGAAAGTTAGGTATCTCAAAATATAGACCATTAATCCAAATTCCATCTATTTAAACTAAATAGAATAATATTTGGAGTACACCTGTTCTTAAATTTTGGTAATTATACTTGTTCATGACACATGTTTTCATGGGTCCAGAACATGGCAGAACATGGCCAAGTCACTAAGTGGCCCTTTTGTGCATATGAAAAGTGGCAAGTCTTGTCTAAAAGGCTACCTCGGGCTAGTGGAGGCACTAGGTTGGGCTAACTCTAGTCACTGCGCACCAGATTCAGCACAACCTTTTTGGGTGAAATGGTACTATTCACCCTACATCGGGCTAATGGGCATTTACAACATTTTGAGTTCACACCACACGAAACTGGCACTCGGTGTCTTTTTTCCAGATGAGATTAACAATGGTGTATACCATTAGAACCACTTTGGAGTCCATTGAAGTGCCATATATGGTTCTATTTTTATCACACAGAGTGGGGTTTAGACATGCTCATTTGATGGTATATGGTCTTATCACTTATACCACGAGTGTCAGTTTGGAGCAATCAGAAGATCCCTGTATGAGTCTATGTCCTGTTGTATCTGAATGGACCACTCCCAGCCTCACATGAATTGGTGCGTTCACCCTTACAATGTCTACTATTCTCTGTGTTGCACTCATGGGGGGAACTCACCCACTCAACAAAATCAGAAGCATCTTTTCCCCTCGTGAGTACAATTACCTTGCGATTGTAGGATTTTCCTTGTGGGGTCCATGTTGTGTATGTCAAAGTAGGCTTTTCAGTGACATTGAAAAGAGTGTAAGTTGGGAATATCTTATCTAACCACAAACAGAGGTACTTTGGCTCCTTGTGATTGACATCAGTTTTTGTGCTCATGGCAGTCTAATTTTGCCATCAATTTTCCTGCAAGTTAATCATGACAACATCTCATATATTGTAATTGACAAACACATGTGGAAACAATGCACAAATTTGATTCTTTTGAGGAAACATCTTCGATATGTATGTGGAAATGTGGTCACATGGATTTTTACTCTTTCAGTCAAAGCAACACACCATCACCCCTCAATGCCCCCATCAACAATTACCCCTCTGTGCCCCATCAACCTGATCATGTGATGTCTTTTTGGTCATTCTGGTTGATTTAGATATATTGTGGAATATATCTTGGATTGTGGAAAATACCTCTGTGCAGCTTGTCATTAGAGGACAACAAATTGTAACTTGGTCATCCTGGTGTTCTGTAATCTTTATTGACTGTGATGTTCTTTAATTTGGCTTGTAGACACCCTAAGATAAAATTATTAGATACAATGGCATAACAATTGTGTTAACCAGTATATTCTGGTAAAATAAGGAATTGATTTGTGTAATGAATAAACATATTGTATTTGGTTGGTTCAACTGATAATAATGATAATAATAATAATTATAATAAAATTTATATAGCGCTGATACCAGACAAGTCTGTTCATAGCGCTGTGTTCAGGACGTGCTTCCTGAAGAGATGGGTTTTCAGTCTACTCTTAAACAAGGTGACTGAGGTGCTAGTCCTAAGATCACAAGGCAGGGAATTCCATAGTCTAGGGCCGACAGATGAAATGGCCCTGTTACCTACTGTCCTCAGTCGGGTCTTAGGAATTTGTAGGTAAGTGCCTTCGTTTGATCTTAGATCACGTTCACCCTGTTAGTCCAGTCAATATATGACAAAAAATGGCCTAACCCGGAACAAATTAGAACAGAAATAAAACTGATAGAAAATGTCTCAGAAGAGCCTGCGGAACAACATAGTAAAAGTCTACCAAAATCCAAGTAGTGGAACAATGTGTAATTTGCATAAATCCAAAATGGCCGACACATGACAGGGAAAATCTTAAAAATTATATAGCTTGGCTCCTATTTGACATATTTGAGTAATCTTAGAGTCTATTTTATGTTTTTTGATGTGAGAATTCCATTGGGAAACTTTTCAAATTGGTTATACCCATATTTTGTACTCTTACCATAATTTCCAATTATAATTTTTTTTTAAATGTGTTTAACGACCCATTAACAATTTAATTGAATTTGCACATCATTGCAAGCTGTAGGTAACTATTAGTGGTGATCATATTGAAGAGGGAGAATCCATTCACAAACAGGGAGGTAATTCCCTGCTCTTTTCAAAAAGTGGGGAGGGATCTTAAACCTGCTCCCTGGCATAGACACTCAGGTACACAAGACCCAAAAATCACCTTCCATCACTGAAGAATGTGAAAGTACCATATTTAAAATGTCTATGGTATGACACCACGATCACAGTCCCATCACAGTTATATTCATATTTTGTAACTGCATGAAAACCCATGTTTATGCAGAGTATGATTAAAGCATTCATGAAATGAGGTTTTCAATCACCTTTTCCTTACTTTTAAATATTTGAAAAAAATAAATACTTATCAACCAAACTTTGCAATCAAATGTCATTATCCATCTGATTTCACCAACATCAGCTCCTTTAATGATATTCTGAAGCAAGAAGACCACTGAATCAGGCAGAAATGAACATGCAGCATCAGGATAAAACAACTGATCATAGGCTGGATAAATTTCACACTCATGTGGCTATGTCTTAATGTCATAAATAGGGGTAGGAACAGGGGGGCTGGGGGCCCCCACCTTTTCTCAAACATAGGTTACCATATAGAAAGTTCAAAGCTGATGGTAAGAGGGTTTAGTGCATCACTCATAATAATTTGAAACTGATGACCCAAAATCTCTTGACTCAAAAGTGTCAGGTCGTAGTCTGAAGACAAACTCCATTTTTGCAAGAGAACCTATTGAAACTCATCATTGGTCTGCTTGGTGACTACTAAGATAAAATAAACATTAACTACTGGTTCTCCTGGCATAAGGGTCCTTTGTCCAACCAGATGAACAGTAAAGACAGATGCTATGAACAATGTCATTGTGATTTTTAAAGTTTTAAATGAAATCTGGAAAGAGGCTTTAGATTATGCTAGAGAATCTAAAATGCACAGTAAAATTAGAGTACATGGCTTTGGTGTCTTATTGGCAGAAAACATTCTGAAACACAGTTATAATCTAAGTAAATCCACCAGTGTCAGCAGCTGTATTAGGGCCTACATATCACCCCAGCACCCCACAGGAACATCACAGAAAAATCTATTATGAAGCTGCAGATTTCATAATCAATGCTAAAGACAATATATTTGATCATCCAGGCTATAAAGTGTATATTAATTTATAGAATATGTTGCTAAAGGCTGCTGGTGGTAATACATATGACCAGGAGTTTGCAATTATGACAAATCTGTATGCTTCAGAAATTAATGCACAGAGACTGAAAACCCAAATAGACACATTAAAAAGCAACATAGTTCAAAAGAATACACCAACATGAAATTCCATAATTAATTTTATGATTACTAATGGTGCATCTCTATACAGTGAAATTCTTGTAATGCGAGCAACAAATGCTACCAGTGAACAATCATTCAGTTTTCAAGGTGAAAACATACTTTTGGGCCAGCATGACACAGAAGAGGCTAAATGGTCTATGAAAATTCAAGTTCATAAAGATCACACAGATGATGTTAACCTAATTCATGTTCCCAATGATTTTGTAACTGTTCATAAATATATGAACATATCTGTATTTGGCACTTTTATGGAATCTGACATGTAATCTGTGATTCGATCTTTGATAATTAAGTGCACAAAATAACTAATATCTGAACTGATATTTCAAATTATGTATGTGTGAATAGGAACTTTGTGTTATTTGTGTCCACAGCCATAGCATTATTTTACCTACCGGTAAATGCTTAGGTTATTTATATGGACATCTAAAGGTAGTGAAGGAAGGTGGTGCCACACACCTTGTTTGACATTAAATTTGGAATTTGTGAGGAATTGACTTGCCTGTGTAGAAATTGGTGCTGCATGCCTGATGTTTGACAGCATTGGCATCATGTAGGTTATTAACAAATTATATTCTAGCTTTGACAGTTTTGGCCAAGTCTCAAAATGCTTAACACAAACAGCAAGGGCATGACATTATTTCAGTGTGCAAGGAACCTTTAATCATACAAAACACCCTGAATATAAGCATGAGGGTGAACATCAATGAGGGGCGGCCATTTTGAATATATGCAAATTAGGTGATGTTCCACTAAGTTGATTTTGGTAGACTTTTTATATGTTCATCTGGGTAACATTCTGAGACAAATAACACCAAAATGGTTTCTGTTCTAATTTGTTCTGGGTCATTTCATATTTTGACTGGACTATGTTTTACCTGGAGTAGATCGCACAGGTAAGGCGGCGCCTTACCATTTAGAGCCTTTCATGTCAAGAGGAGGATCTTAAAGTCAATTCTTGCGTGAACCGGGAGCCAGTGTAGTTCTCGCAGTTTTCCTGAAATGTGGTCAAATTTCCTGATTTTTCCTACGACACATGCTGCAGAGTTTTGAAGAAGTTGTAGCTTCATGGTGTCTGATTTAGGAAGACCAGCAAGAAGGCCATTGCCATAATCTAGGGTGGAGGTAACAAAAGCATGGGTAAGTGTTACAGCTGTTTTCTCGTCTAATGGCAGACAGGTTCCTAATGTGGGAATAGCCTTTTTTACACTTCTTGATCTTCCTGATCTGAGCCTTCATATCCATATTAGAGTCGAAGGTTATGCCTAGATCCACTACTGACTCACTAGGAGCAATGTCAGAGTAACCAACCCTTATTGTATCTGGGTTACTGCTACTGGTGTCAGTATTATATCTGTCAGTACATATGAGCATCTCCGTTTTCCCATCGTTGATCTTCATCTTGTTAGATATAAGGAAATTTCTGACCTCGTCGACACATTCCTCAAGTATGTGTCTGCTTATATCAGCTTGATGGGGGGAAGTGCGATCCACCGGGATGTAGATCTGGGTGTCATCAGCATAAATATGATAGCTCAGACCATATTTGGCTAAAATATCAGATAGGGTAGTCATATAAATGGTGAATAGTATGGGACCTAGGACTGAGCCCTGTGGGACCCCATATTTTATAGGCTTGAGGCAGGACCTGTGAGTCCCTACCCTCACACACTGTTTCCTGTTACTTAGATATGATCTAATCCAGGAGAGGGCATCACCTTTAACATTACATCTAGCCTCTAATCGATCAAATAGGATTTGGTGGTCAATGGTGTCGAAGGCAGCCGAGAGGTCTAGTAATAACAGTATAACTGACTTCCTATCATCTAGGTCACGCAAGATATCATTTTGCACCTTCAATAGAGCGGTTTCAGTGCTATGATATTCTTTGTAAGCTGATTGAAACTTGTCAGTAAGGCCGTTCCTTACAAGATGAGGGACTAATTGGTCCGCAACTGCCCTCTCAGTTAATTTAGAGATAAATGTCAGGTTGGAAACGGGCCTATAGTTTTTCTCAACCAGCTCTAGGCCAAGTTTCTTCAGCAGGGGTGTTATGATGGCTATCTTCATATTTTCAGATACTGTTGATTCCATCAGTGATTTATTTATGATGGAAGTCATTATTGGTAAGAGGTCATCTAGGAGGTCATGTAAGAGCCAGGTTGGGATTGGGTCCAGCTCACATGACTTCTTTGCAGATCTCTTGACCAGTTTTCGTACGTCATCTATGGTTAAGAGTGTGAACCTCTCCAGACATGTTGAGCTATTGTTCGCAGTGTCACCTGGTGGCAGAGTTTGGCAGAGTGGAACCTTGTCAATCTCTAGGCGGATTCTTTCTGTTTTATCAAGAAAGAATGTGTTAAACTTCTCAGCTTGAGTGACCTCACAGTCAGTTTGTGGCATGGGTGTGTCCTTTTTCTTGTGCATGACTGTGTCAATGGCTCTAAAGAGCTTTTTAGGGTCATGTTTATTTTCCTCAACCAAGTTGGAAAAGTATGTTGATTGAGCAGATTTCAGCATGGAATTATATTTGTTTCTCTGGGAGTTGTACAACTCCTTGTCAATATGAGAACCAGTCTTATTCATTTTTCTCTCAAGAGGAGGCTTGAGAGATCTTTCCAGCTTTAATTGGTCACTCATCCAAGGTAAAGGTTTGCGCTGAGTGATTTTTTCTTCCTGTCTGGAGAAGAAGATACCCGTGAAGGTTTCGTGGAAACCTTACCTCCGTTAGAAGAGGAGGATTTACGAGCGGAAGAGACGGAGGTCTCCTCATCCGATAATAGGACCTTCTCCTCGGGGGCAGTCACCGGCTCAACTCGAGCAGGAATCGGGAAGGAGTTGAGGGCAGCCTGGAGGTCAGCAATCGATAGGGCAATCGATAGGGCCATCCTCGAGGAGGGAAGAAGTTGTCAGCTCGTAGAACCGTGGAATTTTGTGGATGCTGAAGCCAGGCAACTTGAAAGAATCCATCAGTCCAGCCACGGAGATGCATTTTATCCTAGTGAGAGGGTTCTTGCTAGGAATGGGCGTAAGAAGAGTGACAGTAGGCCCCTTAGAACGAATGAAGCGAATAGATTTCTTCAAAGAACGAATACAGTCACCACCATCAAAATGTGCAGGGAACCTATCAAGGTCCGGGACAAGAAAGACATGACTGGCCGTTAGAATCCGCTCCGAGCGTCGGGCCAAGAACTCAATAGATTCAGTGGTAGAGTTTATGACACAATCATCACGAATAAGGCCTGAAGAGATTGTGTCCTGTTGCCCGTTTTTGGGGATGGCTACCAGGACGGTCCGACCAGTGTTATGAGTTTCCTCGTCAGAAGAGGCATCATCGGCAGGGATGTCTTCCGCATTGGGTACGAACGTAGCAATAATCTCGTCCCTCTCCAGAACAGCTTGCTGGGATTTTTGGAGTTCTGAAGAAATTGCTTTCTTCTTGGCTTCCAAGACAGCCTTTTCCCTGGCCAGAGACTGGACCTGCTCCGTCAATCTGGTGTTGGAGGCGTTAGTGGCATTATTCAAAACGACCAGTCTATCATAGGCACCTTGAAGGACAGAATAATTATCGGCCCCTTGCTGAGGAGTCGGTGCGACAGGTACCGAGCCGGCTGCCGAGGTGGCCGCCTGCTTGGCATCGTCCTTCCCGTCCGCCTTGTTTCGAAGTGAATGCTTAGAAATGGAAGCTTCTTTGGTCGCCATTGTTGAACAATTTATGGAATATAACAAAGATAATAAGGATATGTGGTTGCAATATTGTATCGAGCAACGTACTGCAGATAGGCAAGTGTAGAACTGAACGAGTGGACAGCCTACCTCAGCTATTTATCTACAGTGGCAGAGAAAGCGATCGGAATATACGGGTGAGTTGAGATTTTGTTTCTATTTGTGGTCAGGAGGTTATATATCGTACAATGTTGTCAACAATGCAGTCTAAGGGTGAGAAAGCTTCAGAAAAGTTGTAAGATAACAAAAGGCTTAGCGTGCGTGAGCACTGGGAGATTCGATTTTGTGGATTGGACAGGCGTGCACGACTTGTCGGGTATATGTGCGCTTTTGATATGATAAAAACTTTATTGAGACGTTGGAACCGTGTAGTAGTTTCAGAGAAATAGTGGGGTTTGGTGATATGAGGAAGTTATCAGGCAATTGTCCCGCGAGAGACCCCAGTATTTTGTTATTTTGGGGAGTTAGCCTAGTAAATGGCTTGGAACGTCTATTAAATAGACCGAGAGGTTGTCTAACTTAATAGACCAAGAGGTTGTCTAACTGAATAGACCAGGAGGTTGTCTAACTGAATAGACCAGGAGGTTGTCTAACTGAATAGACCAGAGGTATTTCCTACAGAGTAGGAGCCGGAGGTTAGTCCAGTGCAAGTTTATAGAAGACCGTTGACACAAGCAGAAAGCGATCCTGGTCGCGGTCGCCGTGTCTCGATAAGACAAAATAACGAATGAAGCCAGCTACCACGAGCAAGATTGTTCGAAATCTGCGGTGAGTGGTCTTCAAAAAAGTCAGAATATGGTGAAATTCCAAGTGAAAAAGGCGAAGTTTCCAGACGATGAGGTCGACAACGTTCGCAGTCCCAAGCCAATACCAACAATGGTTTCGATCTTAGTTGATCTCATCAGTTGGATGGGGACTGACTGCGTTATCCTACGCCTTGTTTATATATTGGATGAGGTGGAGGTGCTAGCACCTCTGGAGGTGCCTGGCGCCTCCCCTGTAGCGCCTCCAGGTGGAGGTGTTATTGTGGTTTCCATTGGTTACCAAGTGGAGGTGCTGGGGGAAACCCCTGTTTTCGAGGTGCGTATTCTCTTTAATCCCGGCTTTGGGGTGATTGTTTGCGTATTTTTGCAATTTACGCGTTGATTTTTGAGGTACAGATGACTTTTTTTATGTCAATTTGAATCATTTTTGATTTGCTATTTAATGTTTTTAAATTTACGGACCCTCTCCCTTGAAGCCACCAGACTATTTCGTTTATTTAGCGCTTCGTACAGCCCCGGCGCGGGGTAGGAATCTCCATTTTGAACACGAATTTTATTGCTCCCGTTTCTTTCTTTTGTGGGTTACGAGATTGTTTGCAATAAAGATATGCATAGGATGAATACCTTGATTTTTGTTGGGTTTTGACCATTTTTTACAGTCAATTTTTTGGGGGTGCGGTTGCGTAACGTGTTATAACGATAATTCAACAGATTTGGTTGAACAGACTCACTCAAAGAGACCTTGGTTTCTAAATGGTTTTATTTAGATAAATTAGGTTTCTTTTCAGAATTTAGTTTGGTTTGACGTTGTAGGTTTCACCAGATGTTTGGGTTGCCTTCTTTTGGTGTAAGTATTGGTTTTTGCTCCGTGGAGAGTTGGATTACTCTCCTAGGAGATTCAACAGTTCTGCTAGAATCTCCCAATATTCGGCGGGGGGGTTTTCTGTATCCCAGGGCTGTTCCAGGAGGTCATCAATTTGGGATGAGTCCAGTGGAAAGGCGGGATTCGTTTGATCTGGGGGAGTTGGTCCATCAGAAGAGGAGATTGGGATTATCTCTCCTTCTGTGATCTCCCCTGGTACTCCCTGATCTTCTTCTCTGGTGTCTGTGGATAGAGGAAGTATTCTGTAAAGTGTAATTTCTGAATCTTATTTTCTGTCAGTTGCAGAATCCTGATTTCATATAGATTATGTAGAAATAGGGGGTATGTGCTACTTACTCCATGGTTGTGGTTCCCTTTGGGCCTCCATTTAGGGGGACATGGGAACTGGCATGAACGGACCGGTGCCTTGTTCGGGACCGTTTTCATGTAATACGGTTATTTTTGTTTCCTTAAGGATAGAGCACATTTGGCTTCTCCTTAAGTGCCTCCTTAAGTTATCCATTCTTGTGTAGAATGTCAGGCAGAACTTGCACTGGTAGCTCTTGGGTAGAGTTGAATGTTGTGTTCTTTTATGGCGCAGCAGAGATCTTCTTGTTGTGTAAGATATGCTACAAATAACGCAGAAGTGTTGCGTAGTGGTTTTGGCCATTCTGTGCTTGGTTGTGTTGCTATGGGCTACTGTGTATTGTTATCTGGTTGGCGAGATCGAGGCGGCATTGTTACGTTGCGTTGCCGCTCGGCATCCCGATTGTTTGGTGGTTGAGTCTGGCTCGTTAGCGAGAAAATCGAATTTGGCCGGCTCTTTACAGGGTTGATTGCTTGATTTGGCCGTGGAGCGTAGTTAGAATGCTCAAAGTGTGCCCGAAAATTCGTTAATGGGGTATTGGTCTTGTATATTGTTTTGTAGACTTCTTTCCCCGTTTTTGGTACCTTGAACCTCGTTTCAAATGAACTTTAGGTATGGTTCAGTGCTTGAACGTGTTGGTTCGCCGTCTTAGGGGCAGATGGTGGACTAAGTTGTAATCTATTTTGCAATAGTAAATCTGCGTAATGGTATGAAAATAATCTCTTTATCTCCCCTTTTCATTCAACCCGTTTGGTTTAAATGTCCTCAACTTATCAATCCATTCCAGTTCCTTGGTTACTCTGGTTTGGTCGTATGGGATTGGTTTTTTGTATAGTATGTATATCACTTGGTATTCCATGTCATCTATACTATGACCTGGTTGATTGAAATGGTGACCTGTAGCTTGGTCACACTACTTTCTCCTGATGTAGCCTAGGTGTTCATTGATTCTTTCTTTGAATGTCCTGTAAGTTTCCCCTACATACTGTTTCTTGCAGGTTCTGCACGTTATGAGGTAGACTAGGTTTCTTGTGTTACAGGTGTATTTGTCTGGACCTTTGTATTCCCGTCCAGTGTGGGAACTTTTCACAGTTTTGTGACTTTTCCATGATAGACAGAATTGGCATCTCCATGGTCTTCTGCAGGGGGGTGCAGATGGTTTAGGTTGTGGTGTGGCGGAGTTGCAAGCTGCTCTGACTAGTTTGTCTGAGATATTTTTTGGGCGTCTATATGCTACCAGAGGTTTGTCTGGAAACGCATCTTTGTTCGAGGACAATTGTAGTATGGGCCAGTATTTTCCTAAAATTCTTTGGAAATTAGGGTTGGCTTGGTTGTAGGTGACCACTAGTGGGGTCTTTGGTAGCTCCGTTGTGGTTTTTGGTTTGGTTTTGAGCAATTCCTCTCTGGACGAGTTGCGGGCCTTCATTCTTGAAGGTTCTAGGATATCAAGTGGGTATCCTCGTCTTTGATAGTCTTGCATTCTAAGGTTGGAATGGGTATCAAAGTCTTCAATGTTTTTGCAATTTCTTCTGATCCTCAAAAATTCCCCATATGGACCGCCTGTTTTGCAGTGTTTTGGGTGGGATGAGGTGTAATGGAGATAATTGTGGGTGTCAGTGTCTTTGGTGTAAAGGTCTGTATAGATTATACCCTTTTCGGTATCCACCTTTACCATGGTGTCGAGAAATTCGACCTCAACTCTAGAGTGTTTGGAGGTGAACTTGATTTTCTCATGGAAGGCGTTGCTGTAGTTAATGAAGTCAAGGAGTTTCTCCTCTCCTTGGTCGAATACCATAAAGATGTCATCTATATAACGCAAGTATAGGGCTGGTTTTGATGGGGCATTCTTTAGGAGTTTTTCCTCTAGGTGGGCCATGAATAGATTGGCGTATGAGGGGGCTACTCTTGTTCCCATTGCGGTTCCTCCTATTTGGAGGTAATGTTCACCATTGAAGGTGAAGTTATTCATTTTCAGTACTGTCTCAAGAAGGGTCATAAGGCTCTTTATAGTGGCCTTTCCTCTGTAATTCTTTACCAGGCATCTATACACGGCGTTTAAGCCTTCATTATGTGGTATGTTTGTGTATAGGCTAGTCACATCCATAGTGGCTACAATGATCTCATTTTTGCTGTTAAAGGAAGAGATTTTCCTAATGAAATCTGTGGTATCCCTAACGTATGAGGGGGTGAGTTTAACAAAGGGTTTTATGTGCTCGTCAACGAAAGCAGATATTTGTTCTGTGGGAGACCCATTCCCACTGATAATGGGTCTCCCTACAACCTTTTTCTTGTGTATTTTAGGTAGGAAATAGAATTTGGCAGTTTTTGCCTCGTGTGGACACAGTGCCATGTATACTGCATTGTCTATTTCGTCCCTATCATACATGGTGTTCAGTATGTTCCTAACACATTTTTGATGATGTTCTGTAAGGTCAGTAGGGGTTTTGACATAGAAATTGATGTCATTCAGTTGTCTTTCTGCTTCTTTAATATAATCTCCTGTATCCATGACTACTATGGCTGAACCTTTGTCGGCCTTTTTTATGGTAATCTCGGAGTTATGGCTTAGGGATTCTAAGGCTTGTTTTTCGTCTCGTGTGAGATTTTGGGTACGGGGGGCCCTAGGGACAAAATCGTTTATGTCTCTTTGTACAAACTTGAAGAATGTTTCGAGTACTGGGTCTCTGGACGTGGATTTCGGTTCCCATGTGCTTTTCGGTTTGAACTTAGCTTGGGGGTCAGAGATTGGGGTGACAGTTGTTGAATTAGGGGAATTGTTGGTTGAAGCAAAATGGGTTGTTATGCTTGGTTGAGTTTGGTTGGTTTCGTCTGGGGATTCCTGGGTTTCAGGAAGTGGGTCATGCCAAAAGGATTTTAGTCTCATCCTTCTGAAAAAGGATCTCAAGTCGGATTGGATTTCATGAGTCTTAGGTTCCCCTGGGGTGAGGCAGAACTTGAGGCCTTTTAGTAGGATGTTTCTTTCATTAGGGGTCAAGTCATGGCTTGAGAGGTTAATGACGGATCGTTCATCCTTATTTTTAAGGTTGATTGTGACGTTTTTGTCAAAGAACGAAATACAAATTGTTTGGTTTTGAATTTCTTTATTTGCATTCAGAAATTGGTTGGCCTCAGGGAGACCTTCATTATAATTATTTTCTCTGTCGGTCGCCTTATTGGCTTCCGTAATTTCAGTGTCATTGTTATTGCTATTTGAATGATTTTCTATATCGAGTGTTCTGGACCATGTCCTTGCCCTTTGTGGCACGTGGTCTGGGCAGTTTGTCAATCTAACTGAATAGATTGATAAGATCCCCGATCGTTGGTTTCTTTTTGTTTGATCTTGGTTTGGGGGAATCCCGGTTGTTGGGGATTCTCCGTTTCGCTTCTTTTGGTGACTCGACTTGGTGAAATTCCAACTAGAAGGGTGTGCACAAGTCGTAGTAGAAATATAGGCAGTGTAGAACTTTTAATAGCGATCGTAATCTGTCAAAAAGCGATCAATTTTCGGAGCTCAATGAAAACACCGGCATTCCCGTAAACCACGCATGCGCACCCAACTGATGTAGCAATAAGCATTACCTAGGGAAGCTGCAGATGGGCACCTTGCAAGATATAGATGCACCAGAAGGAATTATGACATAGCACCATATTCACAATTTGCTTTCCCAGTTCTCTCTGACCAAAATTTCTTAATAAATGAGGGTTAAAGCATTCATGAAACCTGGAAGGTTCCAGGCGATTTTACAGTGGTTTTATGTATCTGAAAACAATATATGATCATAAAATTGACATACATACAGGCTATCTGTCTGAAATCCACTAAAGAACATCTGCCCTGAGAATTATGATTTTTTGTGACCACCAAGTACTGCCAGTACTAAACAGGAAGTGTGTTGTGTGACCTTGACCTTTGACCTGTCAGGGGGCTCCGTAAGTCACAGGAGATGTTGTTTACCAATTTTCAAAATTGGAGCAACACATTTTTGGCCATTTTTCCACTATTTAGAGAATGAATTGGAAGATAACACTTATCATGATGATAGTGCCTTTTCTTGGCTTTCTTTTGGTGGTAAATTGATTAAAAACGGATGAATATTTATGAAGTTATAAATGAAGAAAAATCATTATTTTTTATATATATATGTTTGCAAAAAAAAGTTTAAAAAAAATTCTATACAGCCCAGCTTTTAAGGTGGAATCCATGCAGCCTTTGATGTCTTCCCATTCAGTGGTGTGAAAAACCCAAAATTTCATCAAAGAGGGTCAAATCATAAATTTTACTGATACCAATTATCAGCATTCACAGTTTTGCCATTCAAAGTCCTTGTGATTTAAGGCCAAACCAGTGATCAAAGGGTTTAATGTCACTTTTTCAATATCACGGCCTTTAAGTTAAGGGGGATTCCATGCAGCCTTTGAGTCATGTCTTCCCTTTTTGACAGAAAGGTTTTCACATGCATAAGATACCTTTCAAATAAATAGTATACTTTTCCCATAAATGATATATCTTTCACAACCATAAGATATTTGTCACAACCATAAAATATTTTTCAAAACCATGAGTTATTTCATTGATTCAAATAATATTAAAATAATCTTATGTTATTCTGAAGTATACTCCTGGCAATAAATTGATAAATTGTACAAAACATCTCCACCCTGTTTCCCAAGCTGGACAGGTGCCCAACTGGTAACTCATTAGGTGTTTACACAAGATCACAGACCAGCTGAACAAAGCTTGTTGACAAAGTGTTCAATTGCTGGTGTAGGTTTCAGCAGACAACTGATCAACTTTCAAGTGCCACAGAAAGTTGTTAACAGGGATATTTTGGGTAATACTACATAAAAGCACTGTTTAGGGTATAAACATTCATGTTATGTAAAGAAAATGTGTCTGAAAGTCAGGTTTCCTAAATGCTTTAAGATTCCAATAGCAACTTTTGTTTCTGAATAGGAAAAGACCTTGGCATCAGAATTCTTTCTCATGGGTTAAAAACTCATGAACTAATGAACAAGATAAAATAGCTCTGATGTAAAGAAATACATATGTCCAAAACCTGCCTTGTTGTCTTGACAGAATTAGCAAAAGAAATCAAGATTCAAAATTGGCTGGACCTTTTTGTTGGAGATGGGTTGTCAATTTCACAACTACTTTCCCCATGACACCATTTGCTTTTGACTGCCAGTAGGCGTCAAGTCACAAAATCTAAAGGGGATGAAAAAATTGACACCATTTCCACCTCACTGGCTGAATGCCAATGGGCATCAATTGTACAATTTGCCAAGGACAAAGACCACTAAATTGTGTGACTGTTCCCTACACTCTGGCTCAATGACCTGACAAAGAAATCTCCCTTGGTGACATGCTGGTGGGATAAACATTCTTGACATCATCATAACCCCAGGTGACGTGGACGATAAGTAAAACACACTAAGCATTATTTCAGATATTTTGTGATGAGACCTACTTGTAGGAGATATAGTGCTGCCTCGCAGGTCCTTGACATGACAACCCATCCAGTTACAGATTTACAAGGACAAGCTCATGTGTGAAATTATATCATGAATTTAATTTCGACACGGCTGAGGATCAAACTCACCACCCTTGGATTACCACAGAGGAACTGGTGCTAATAAGCTGGCACTCTAACCAACTGAGCCACGGCCGTGGCCACGACTTTTAGTTTGTGGCATTATTCTACCATTAGACTGCAGAGGTTTATTTAATAATCATTTAGAGCCTTCTATGAGTAGGAGGAGGAGGAGGATTTTTAAATTCATTCTGGCATAAACTGGAGGTAGGTCATATATATACATAGCTGTTTTAATTTGAAGAAATCCAGATCTCATATGGTAGCAAGCCCATCAGCCAGACCATGCACAAGGAAGATTATTTTCTCAATCTATGAATTTGATCAATATTCATTACAGAAACATCCTTGGGATAATCTTATTCAATATATCAACTCATGCATGTTTACATTTACATCTATAAGTTTACTCTGCAAAATCAATTAGCATCCCGCCAAAATGGTGTCAACCTATTGTAAAATGCACCACAAAGATTTCAGTACCTGCTCCAGGAAATGCACTTTGAATTTTAAATTGATATATTTTTTTATTTCATCTCAAAAGCATAAAACATACAAATCACCATATCGATTTATATTTGTACAGTTAATTCCACAAAATTATAAGAATAAAGATAACATTAAATATGAAACAATATCACATTATGAAAGTTTCTCTTACTGTCAACCACATTTATAATTCGATTTTTATGAAGGCACATTACTCTGCCTATTTTCTCAAATCTACCATACACACAAAAACGTGTTTAGTGTTTGGTAAAGTTTTAAGTTTAAATCATATAAATTGATTTCATCTTTGAATTAGCATTCCTCCTATTCTCAGTCACCCATCAAACGTGAAATATAAAAATTATCATTATCATGAAAGCTGACATCATTTAATGGGATCATCATGCATATAAGGTTAACAAAACTGATTAATACTCTAGCGCAAACCACCTTAATCCTGAGGTGACCATTCGAATAAAAATAATATCAAAATAGATAAAGTAATTAAACTGCTGTGATTTTCTGTGTATATTCACAGTTGTTCTATAATAAATTATCTACCTAAATGCAGACATAAATGATAATGAAAACATTAATGGTCACAATTAGAAGATGGGATCATATAAAACAAGACAATTGTAATCCAAGTTAAGTAATATATCAAAGGAGATGGTGTTGCAAAGTTCAATGCTCCATTGTTGTCCTGATTTGTATTGCATCCAGTAGCATCAGTGCTATTGCCTCCAGTAGCATCAGTGCTATTGCTTGAAGATGGTGCATCAGTGCTATTGCTTGAAACCACTGGTGGTAGGGTCGTAGTGGTAGTGGTGGTTGTGGTGGTGGTGATGGTACCTTGTACTTTGGGCACAAATATTACCATCACTAACAACACTAAAAAACCAATTAAAACAATTGTCTGAAATTCAAAAATCCACTTTTTGCACAGTGTTATGCATTCTACATACACATTGCCGATTAATAGATGTTCTTACCTGATGTGAGAAACATGATGAATTTTGAGATGTTGCTGTGTATGGCCAATGAACACTTGATTGTCAAATCAGTTATTGTTAATTTAGAGATTTCCAAATATATATATACAAATGGACACACACACACACATGACGTGATTTATGACATGTAGAATGATGTAAAAGCATGTTTGTACAAATCAATGGAGGACAAGGAGAAAGGAGCTAAAACCATTTTTGCCTGAATCCAATATGTGCATTTTAACTGATATAATAGAGTAGTGGTAGAGTAATAGGAAGGCTCTTGTTGCTGCTTTCTATGATGTACATTTTAATTGAAAATTTCTTGGGCATACTTTTTTCTTAGACATTACACTTGATATTTCATATTTAGATTTTGGAGACACCATTCAAAAGATTACGATGGTTCAAAACAAAATGATGGTTCTTCCATTGGATATGATAGTTCTAAAGCAGCTACTGAAAATCAACATACCCCACACACACCCCCAACATAGTTTCAAAATGATAGTCCTTGATACTCTGTATGGCGAGTCACATACTGCCACAAATAACATGAAATTGCGGACATCCCTTGCACATTGTTATGCACAATGCCACAGACGTTCATGTGTACATGCCTAATTCATATTTCGTTTATTTTATGCTTCGTAATGCGTGGGTTTAGAATGTCCAGTTTTTAATCAAATTTTCTTGATCTCGTCTCTTTCTTTTGTATGTAATACGAGAATTTTTCAATAGTTTTAATAGGATAAAATACCTTGTTTTTGTTGGGTTCTTGGCCAGTTTTGGCCGTTTTTTGGGGGCGTTTTGTCAAAGACAATTACATTGACCGGTTTTGATGTGCTAGAGACCCGTAAATCGGAGAAAACCTGGAATTTTACCCATTATTTTGTGTTTGGGTACCCGGATGCCAATTTTCGCCGTAAAATTCCCCCCTTTTTTCAATTGGAATATTAAGCTAGGGGGGTCTATGATTTTTCTGAACCAAAACCATTTTGGTGCGAGACCGGTTTTGATATGCTAGAGACCCGTAAATCGGAGAAAACCTGGAATTTTACCCATTTTTTTGTGTTTGGGTACCCGGATGCCGATTTTCGCTATTAAATTCCCCCCTTTATTCAATTGGAATATTAAGTTAGGGGGGTCTATGATTTTTCTGAACCAAAACCATTTTGGTGCGAGACCGGTTTTGATGTGCTAGAGACCCGTAAATCGGAGAAAACCTGGAATTTTACCCATTTTTTTGTGTTTGGGTACCCGGATGCCGTTTTCTCCGTTTTGCGGGTCTCTAGCACATCAAAACCGGTCTCGCACCAAAATGGTTTTGGTTCAGAAAAATCATAGACCCCCCTAGCTTAATATTCCAATTGAAAAAAGGGGGGAATTTAACGGCGAAAATCGGCATCCGGGTAACCAAACACAAAAAAATGGGTAAAATTCCAGGTTTTCTCCGATTTACGGGTCTCTAGCATATCAAAACCGGTCTCGCACGAAAATGGTTTTGGTTCAGAAAAATCATAGACCCCCCTAGCTTAATATTCCAATTGAAAAAAGGGGGGAATTTAACGGCGAAAATCGGCATCCGGGTACCTAAACATAAAATTTTTTTTGGAAATTAACCGTTTTCTCCGTTTTGCGGGTCTCTAGCATATTAAAACCAATTGAAAAAAGGGGGGAATTTAACGGCGAAAATTGGCATCCGGATACCCAAACACAAAAAATGGGTAAAATTCCAAGTTCTACGATTTACGGGTCTCTAGCATATTAAAACCGGTCTCGCACCAAAATGGTTTTGGTTCAGAAAAATCATAGACCCCCCTAGCTTAATATTCCAATTGAAAAAAGGGGGGAATTTAACGGCGAAAATCGGCATCCGGGTATCTAAACATAATTTTTATTTTTTGAAGATAACCGTTTTCTCCGTTTTACGGGTCTCTAGCACATCAAAACCGGTCTCGCACCAAAATGGTTTTGGTTCCAAAAAATCATTGACCCCCCTCACTTAATATTCCAATTAAAAAAAGGGGGGAATTTAACGGCGAAAATCGGCATCCGGGTACCCAAACATAAAATTTTTTTTTGAAGTTAACCGTTTTCTCCGTTTTGCGGGTCTCTAGCACATCAAAACCGGTCTCGCACCATAATGGTTTTAGTTCAGAAAAATCATAGATCCCTCTAGCTTAATATTCCAATTGAAAAAAGGGGGGAATTTAACGGCGAAAATCGGCATCCGGGTACCTAAACACAAAAAAATGGGTAAAATTCCAGGTTTTCTCCGATTTACGGGTCTCTACCCAAACACAAAATAATGGGTAAAATTCCCGGTTTTCTCCCATTTACGGGTCTCTAGCACATCAAAACCGGTCTCGCACCAAAATGGTTTTGGTTCAGAAAAATCATAGACCCCCCTAGCTTAATATTCCAATTGAAAAAAGGGGGGAATTTAACGGCGAAAATCGGCATCCGGGTACCCAAAAACAAAATAATGGGTAAAATTCCAGGTTTTCTCCGATTTACGGGTCTCTAGCACATCAAAACCGGTCTCGCACCAAAATGGTTTTGGTTCAGAAAAATCATAGACCCCCCTAGCTTTATATTCCAATTGAAAAAAGGGGGGAATTTAACGGCGAAAATCGGCATCCGGGTACCTAAACATAAATTTTATTTGTTGAAGTTAACCGTTTTCTTCGTTTTACGGGTCTCTAGCATATTAAAACCGGTCTCGCACCAAAATGGTTTTGGTTCAGAAAAATCATAGACCCCCCTAGCTTAATATTCCAATTGAAAAAAGGGGGGAATTTAACGGCGAAAATCGGCATCCGGGTATCTAAACATAATTTTTATTTTTTGAAGATAACCGTTTTCTCCGTTTTACGGGTCTCTAGCACATCAAAACCGGTCTCGCACCAAAATGGTTTTGGTTCCAAAAAATCATTGACCCCCCTCACTTAATATTCCAATTAAAAAAAGGGGGGAATTTAACGGCGAAAATCGGCATCGGGGTACCCAAACACAAAATAATGGGTAAAATTCCAGGTTTTCTCCGATTTACGGGTCTCTAGCACATCAAAACCGGTCTCGCACCAAAATGGTTTTGGTTCAGAAAAATCATAGACCCCCCTAGCTTAATATTCCAATTGAAAAAAGGGGGGAATTTTACGGCGAAAATCGGCATCCGGGTACCCAAACACAAAATAATGGGTAAAATTCCAGGTTTTCTCCGATTTACGGGTCTCTAGCACATCAAAACCGGTCTCGCACCAAAATGGTTTTGGTTCAGAAAAATCATAGACCCCCCTAGCTTAATATTCCAATTGAAAAAAGGGGGGAATTTTACGGCGAAAATCGGCATCCGGGTACCCAAACATAAATTTTTGTTGTTGAAGTTAACCGTTTTCTTCGTTTTACAGGTCTCTAGCACATCAAAACCGGTCTTGCACCAAAATGGTTTTGGTTCAAAAAGATCATAGACCCCCCTAGCTTAATATTCCAATTGAAAAAAGGGGGGAATTCAACGGCGAAAATCGGCATCCGGGTACCCAAACACAAAATAATGGGTAAAATTCCAGGTTTTCTCCCATTTACGGGTCTCTAGCACATCAAAACCGGTCTCGCACCAAAATGGTTTTGGTTCAGAAAAATCATAGACCCCCCTAGCTTAATACTCCAATTGAAAAAAGGGGGGAATTTAACGGCCAAAATCGGCATCCGGGTACCCAAACACAAAATAATGGGTAAAATTCCCGGTTTTCTCCCATTTACGGGTCTCTAGCACATCAAAACCGGTCTCGCACCAAAATGGTTTTGGTTCAGAAAAATCATAGACCCCCCTAGCTTAATATTCCAATTGAATAAAGGGGGGAAATTAACGGTGAAAATCGGCATCCGGGTACCCAAACACAAAATAATGGGTAAAATTCCCGGTTTTCTCCGATTTACGGGTCTCTAGCACATCAAAACCGGTCTCGCACCAAAATGGTTTTGGTTCAGAAAAATCATAGACCCCCCTAGCTTAATATTCCAATTGAAAAAAGGGGGGAATTTAACGGCGAAAATCGGCATCCGGGTACCCAAACACAAAATAATGGGTAAAATTCCCGGTTTTCTCCCATTTACGGGTCTCTAGCACATCAAAACCGGTCTCGCACCAAAATGGTTTTGGTTCAGAAAAATCATAGACCCCCCTAGCTTAATATTCCAATTGAAAAAAGGGGGGAATTTAACGGCGAAAATCGGCATCTGGGTACCCAAACACAAAATAATGGGTAAAATTCCAGGTTTTCTCCGATTTACGGGTCTCTAGCATATCAAAACCGGTCTCGCACAAAAATGGTTTTGGTTCAGAAAAATCATAGACTCCCCTAGCTGAATATTCCAATTGAAAAAAGGGGGGAATTTAACGGCGAAAATCGGCAACCGGGTACCCAAAGACAAAAAAATGGGTAAAATTCCAGGTTTTCTCCGATTTACGGGTCTCTAGCATATCAAAACTGGTCTCGCACCAAAATGGTTTTGGTTCAGAAAAATCATAGACCCACTAGCTTAATATTCCAATTGAAAAAAGGGGGGAATTTAACGGCGAAAATCGGCATCCGGGTACCCAAACACAAAATAATGGGTAAAATTCCCGGTTTTCTCCCATTTACGGGTCTCTAGCACATCAAAACCGGTCTCGCACCAAAATGGTTTTGGTTCAGAAAAATCATAGACCCCCCTAGCTTAATATTCCAATTGAAAAAAGGGGGGAATTTAACGGTGAAAATCGGCATCCGGGTACCCAAACACAAAATAATAGGTAAAATTCCCGGTTTTCTCCCATTTACGGGTCTCTAGCACATCAAAACCGGTCTCGCACCAAAATGGTTTTGGTTCAGAAAAATCATAGACCCCCCTAGCTTAATATTCCAATTGATAAAAGGGGGGAATTTAACGGCGAAAATCGGCATCCGGGTACCCAAACACAAAATAATGGGTAAAATTCCCGGTTTTCTCCCATTTACGGGTCTCTAGCACATCAAAACCGGTCTCGCACCAAAATGGTTTTGGTTCAGAAAAATCATAGACCCCCCTAGCTTAATATTCCAATTGAAAAAAGGGGGGAATTTAACGGCGAAAATCGGCATCCGGGTACCCAAACACAAAATAATGGGTAAAATTCCAGGTTTTCTCCGATTTACGGGTCTCTAGCACATCAAAACCGGTCTCGCACCAAAATGGTTTTGGTTCAGAAAAATCATAGACCCCCCTAGCTTAATATTCCAATTGAAAAAAGGGGGGAATTTAACGGCCAAAATCGGCATCCGGGTACCTAAACATAAAATTTTTTTTTGAAGTTAACCGTTTTCTCCGTTTTACAGGTCTCTAGCACATCAAAACCGGTCTTGCACCAAAATGGTTTTGGTTAAAAAAAATCATACACCCCCTAGCTTAATATTCCAATTGAAAAAAGGGGGGAATTTAACGGCGAAAATCGGCATCCGGGTACCCAAACACAAAAAAATGGGTAAAATTCCAAGTTTTCTCCGATTTACGGGTCTCTAGCACATCAAAACCGGTCTCGCACCAAAATGGTTTTGGTTCAGAAAAATCATAGACCCCCCTAGCTTAATATTCCAATTGAAAAAAGGGGGGAATTTAACGGCGAAAGTCGGCATCCGGGTACCTAAACATAAAATTTTTTTTTGAAGTTAACTGTTCTCTCCGTTTTACGGGTCTCTAGCACATCAAAACCGGTCTCGCACCAAAATGGTTTTGGTTAAAAAAAATCATAGACCCCCCTAGCTTAATATTCCAATTGAAAAAAGGGGGGAATTTAACGGCGAAAATCGGCATCCGGGTACCCAAACACAAAAAAATGGGTAAAATTCCAGGTTTTCTCCGATTTACGGGTCTCTAGCATATCAAAACCGGTCTCGCACCAAAATGGTTTTGGTTCAGAAAAATCATAGACCCCCCTAGCTTAATATTCCAATTGAAAAAAGGGGGGAATTTAACGGCGAAAATCGGCATCCGGGTACCCAAACACAAAATAATGGGTAAAATTCCAGGTTTTCTCCGATTTACGGGTCTCTAGCATATTAAAACCAGTCTCGCACCAAAATGGTTTTGGTTCAAAAAAGTCATAGACCCCCCTAGCTTAATATTCCAATTGAAAAAAGGGAGGAATTTAACGGCGAAAATCGGCATCTCGTCACTTTAGTCTTCTCTTTGTTTTCGACCTTATATTTTATATGTTTGTCAAGGTAAAAGGGCCCTGACCTTTTTAAAGGCCTCTGACCTTTCAAGGGGTCCCCCCAGAAAGATCTTGACCTTCCTGTTATAGTCTGAAGGGTATACGGGCCAAAAATTGACAAACCGAATATGGGACGAATGTGGGACGAATGTGGTACGAATATGGGACGAAAGTGAATGTGGGACGAGATTCACGGACATGTGCAGCTGGACAATCCCAGCTGCTAGTCACCAGCCTTTCCACTCTACCTAGGCTGTTTCAGACATACATGCAGAGCTTCCAGTTTCCAATTTATTTACATCGAGGGTATTATTCTAGTCAGTCACAGTCCTTGGGAAATAGCTATATTAAAAAGGGTCACAGCTCATCGCCAATTGACATGGTTTTTCCCAGTTTGTGCTGATTTCATTTTGACATATTCTGATACCTTCAAAGCTATTTCACCATTTATAGTCTTGTACAATAAAACCAGCTTCTGAGTCATACCCAATTTAGATCTTCCAGAAACTTTACAGTTACAGTACCTGTTAATTTCTTCCAATTGCCAGTCTCAAATTTAGCTGCTCATCTCTGCACTGATTCAGTCAATATTTCCCTTGAAATAAGGGTCTCCCACACTTGATGCATATTCAAAGCGAGGGCACACAAAAGTGTTGTGACGGTTTCTTTGATATTTCTTGGGTTCATATTGAAATTTCTTATCACAAATGGTGTTATCTAATTTTAGAAGTTCATCGTATGGAGCCGTAATGACAGTAGGGTCCTCTCTATTTGGCGCATGATGCAGTTCAGCCATCCATCAGCTCATCCATCAGCTCATCCGGCAGGGAAGTGTCTATCTTAAAGGCGCAGTTTCACAGTTGTGAACAGGCCAAGCAGATAAGTTGTGTAGTGGAAAAGTTTTGCATGTCGGCTTTTGTTCATGTTTGTGCACTTTGTTACTCTCCATAGCAGAGCCAGGATTTATACCTCGCCATGCAGAGTATGACTCTACCTCGCCATGCAGAGTAGCACTTTGTGGGAATGAATGAGATACACACAAGTTGAAAAAAAGAAAGCTGACAAGACCAAAGCGAACGAGGATAAACACTGATATATAATGAAAGTATTCAGGAGGAAGCATGCACAGAAAATAAACATGCTTGGAGGCACATACCATAAACATTAAGCGTGGCTATACACCCTATGTTTATGATGTCTGAATATGTAATCCTATGGAAGATATTTTGCACATGTCGTCACATGGTCAATTGGTGTCATTATTATGACTGGAAAGTGAGCACAACAATTAACGAGTTAAGAAGTTACTGACAACAAAATAGACAAAATCAACAAGGGGATGGAGCATTAATTTTCGAGGGGGGGGGGGGGCAAAAGAAGAATCCTGATTTTTTTCTGATGGTAAAAGCTGATAAATCAGGTCTCATCATGAAATGACTGAAATAATTTTGAGAGTGGTTTAAAAATCTAAAACTGATATATCAGTGATATACTTTTCCAACTAGATAAATCCAATATACCCCCACCCAAATTATAAATGATCCATTCTGAAAGGTTTTTGAACATATGAAATGGACAAACAGGTGTATTTTTGTTTGTTTGTTTGGGGCTTTACGTCACTTTCAACATTATTTCGGTCATTTCGTGATGAGACCTACTTGTAGCAGATATAGTGCTGCCTCACTGAATTGTCATGTCGCAGGTCCTTGACATGACAACCCACCTGGTCACAGATTTACAGGGACAATGGGTTAACCCTTCGCGCACGGGCCTCAGCTCATGTGTGAAATTGTATCATGAATTCAACCTCGCCACGGCCGGGGATCGAACCCACAACCTTTGGATCACCACAGAGGAACTGGTGCTAATAGGCTGGCACTCTAACCAACTGCGCCACGGCCCGTGGCTTTGTACAGGTGTACTCTGGCATTGTTCCTGTTCAAGAAACAACCAGAGCAGAGCTGTATGGTAATTGTATGCTAATGTGAGGAATTTCTTTTTCGTATTTCATGTCAATTGTGGCAGAGGTTGTATGCGACTCTACATTGCCATGCAGAGTAATTTTAATCACGAAAAAGGTACATGATAGACAGATAATTCTAACTTCTTCAAATCCAACGTCTCAAAACAAGTGGCATATAATCATTTTGCAGGCTCTTGACTGGAATTTCAAAAAGGAGGGGGGATTCTGACGACTTAAAAGGATTCCAAACTAATGCAGGAACCAGATTTCTGAATATCTCACCATTTTACCAAATTATTAATACCTTTGTTTTTTTTGGTGATAGAACCCTCCCTAAACCCAACAACCACCCTTCCCCTTCCACCCTAAAAACCCAACACCCACCACACCCTAAAATTTTAAACGCCTTTCCCACATTCCAATCTACTAATAGAAAACAAAACAACCCCACAGAACAAAGATACACCATTAAAAATTGTTTTAAAAAAATGTTTTATTCACACTATACATTTCTTTTGTGTTTTTATACAATAAATATTTACATTCAACCTTTATGCTTAATGTCTTTTCATTATTTTGGGGCAATGCCATATACTACATAAGCACTATTCATAATATGAGAGAAAGTTTAGATTTGGTTGGTGAAGTGTTGGATAAGACATTTAGGTTACCCATTGAATGGCACTAGGACGATATGAAATTATCAAGTAAATTGCTGTATTTTGATTATGATCTTTTTTTTTGGAGAAAAAAGGTCATTCATTCCAAGTTTACTTGTTATGAGGTCACATGCATCAATGGAGATTTTTTTTTTGAGAACCTTTCATTAATACAGTTTATCCAAAAGATAATATTAAATTCTTTAAAATCGTTCTTATAAATATGTATAATTACATCAAAGAAACCATAATCAAGTAAAGATGATTTCTGATTAGATTGAGGTAAAAAAGTTTGGAGTATCTAAAAGTTTTTGACTTTTTGTGGGAGTTATCTGGTCTTTAGCAAACTTTTGGTAACCATCCATAGTTGAAGAAGTCAGAGTTCTTCGGAAGCACAAAGAAAATGCAGCTCAGTTCATGAAAATACTTATGTGTATGTTTTATATAGTATTAAATGTACATCAGACCTAAAACACAAATAGTAATATGGCAAAAAAGTAGACAAACATAAAAAAAATTCTTCATCATGGAAAGTGTTATTTGTTATCACAGAAAATATTGCTTACCATCACAGAAAAATTGTGTATTTATCACAGAAAATTGTTTCGAAATGTTTGTTTTGTTTTATTTAAGGTTTCATACAACTGTTTGATCATGCTGGCCCTTAAAAATAAATTGATTGCAAAAATTGAGTGAAAAATACATTTATCAATTTTTACTTGATAATCTCTTCAAAACACATGTTTTGATGGAAGCGCTATGAAAAGATTTATCTGGTATTCAGCGCTATATAAATGTTATTATTATTATTATTATTATTATTATTATTATTATTATTATTATTATTATTATTATTATTATTATATCCTTAGGTAAAACAACACATTTTTTGTAGCAAGCTTTTTGCTATGGCATCAATCGTATGACATCTTGGAAACAATTGTGACAACATGAATCACTTGATTCAATGCATAAATTAGCAAATTACTTGGATTTGTGCAATGACAAGCACCAAATTACAACACCACAGAAAACACTCCAAGGTATTTCTTTGACATGCATCAGGGTTGGTGTCAGCTCTAACACAAACATAATTGCAACTGAGATCTATTGGGAAAGTTTGGAGGAATGACAGTATTCTGGCAACATTTGATTTTATGGATCTGTAACTATATCTACTGTTGAATTTTGGTTTATATGTTGATTGTTGCTTGCAAAAATAGATACAGACAAAGAGACATTAATTTCTATTGTTAAGGTAAAGGTGGGCCCTGTAGGTGGCACTGTGAATACTGCATTGCCAAGGTATAAGCTGGCCCTGTAGGTGGCACTGTGAATGCTGCATTGCCAAGGTATAAGTGGGCCCTGTAGGTGGCACTATGAATACTGCATTGCCAAGGTATAAGTCGGCCCTTTCGGTTTCACTGTGAATACTGCATTGCCAAGGTATAAGCGGGCCCTGTAGGTGGCACTGTGAATGCTGCATTGCCAAGGTATAAGCCGGCCCTGCAGGTGGCACTATGAATACTGCATTGCCAAGGTATAAGTCGGCCCTTTCGGTTTCACTGTGAATACTGCATTGCCAAGGTATAAGCGGGCCCTATAGGTTTCACTGTGAATGCTGCATTGCCAAGGTATAAGCCGGCCCTGTAGGTGGCACTATGAATACTGCATTGCCAAGGTATAAGTCGGCCCTTTCGGTTTCACTGTGAATACTGCATTGCCAAGGTATAAGCGGGCCCTGTAGGTGGCACTGTGAATGCTGCATTGCCAAGGTAAAAGCGGGCCCTGTAGGTGGCACTGTGAATGCTGCATTGCCAAGGTATAAGCGGGCCCTGTAGGTGGCACTGTGAATGCTGCATTGTCAATATGAGAGGGTTCTGTAAGTACTGCTGTAGACAGCTGAGGAATGTCTAACAATCATGCTACAGTAGGTGTGGCAAGGCCCATATAAGCAGGTCCTGTAGATGGCGCTGTAGTTGCCATTTGAGTGGAGTCGGGCAGAGTACTGTTGATCATACTGCTTATCTGGCTGAAGGGGCCACGCAGGGTGCGACGTATACTGTCCCCCGACTGTCCCGCGATACTAATGTACTTGGCCGCTGATTCCAGGCCACTGAAAATACAGATAATGTCCATCATAAATGACGAAAAATAAATGAAATGGTTTATCTAAAAATCTTTTTTATTTTATTTTTAATGAAACATTTATTATTCATATTTCTAAATCAATAAAATGAACATCAAAACGGGTCAGTGTATATATTATATATATATATATATATATATATATATATATATATATATATATATATATATATATATATATATATATATATATATATATATATATATATAAAATATATATATATATATAAATTTAACTTATCAATATATAAGAAATTTACAAAATATGTACAAAATATGAATAGATAAACAAATCTGTAACTTGTTAATATAATTGGCAGTAATTAACAGATTTCCAAAGGTGCAAATTTTGTGACAAATATGGATAAAAAATATAGATATTATGTGTTGAATGCATACTATTGCATCAGGGATGGGAAACTCTGAATGGTGCTAGGAGTAGATCTCGGCTTAGCCGAGTGATGACGCCAAATCATTGTTCTCAATTAATTCAGACAATAATTCTGAAAGAAGCTGAGTGATTTTGCTTACGATGACTTCATTCTCAAAGATAAATTGCCTCAAATTCGTCACATATTTTAACAAATGTTGTTGTCCTTGGGTGAATAATAATATCTGGAATTTGAATGATGCTGTAAATTTTTAATGTAATTCTTTGACATTTTTAGGATAATTCTTTCTCCTCATCATGCAATCCAAAACTAGGGTACCTTTCTATGTTAACAATGAGTAAAATTCTTGTTATATAAATATAGGATCATCTGGAATTGACATAATTTTGTTCCAGCTATGTTGTGAAAGTAAAGAATAGTGTGAAATATTCAAATTAGTTCAGACTTTCCGTCTGACACCTTTCAATACACTCCCACCTCTGTGTATTAATAGCTTTGTGAAGATGTGAACATTAAGGGATCGAAAAACTATCAGAAATAGCTATAATCGAACATATAAATATGTAGTGTGAAATGCATGGCTATGCCCCCAGACATGTCATAGACACAGAAGGTCTGTGCCTCCAGACATGGTGCAGACCGAAGGTTTGTGCCTCCACACATGGTGCAGACAGAAGGTTTATGCCTCCAGACATGGTGTAGACAGAAGGTTTATGCCTCCAGACATGGTGTAGACAGAAGGCTTATGACTCCAGACATGGTGTAGACAGAAGGTTTATGCCTCCAGACATGGTGTAGACAGAAGGCTTATGCCTCCAGACATGGTGTAGACAGAAGGCTTATGCCTCCACACATGGTGCAGACAGAAGGTTTGCGCCTCCACACATGGTGCAGACAGAAGGTTTGCGCCTCCAGACATGGTGCAGACAGAAGGTTTGCGCCTCCACACATGGTGCAGACAGAAGGTTTGTGCCTCCAGACATGGTGCAGACAGAAGGTTTGCGCCTCCACACATGGTGCAGACAGAAGGTTGTGCCTCCAGACATGGTGCAGACAGAAGGTTGTGCCTCCACACATGGTGTATACAGAAGGTTTGTACCTCTAGACATAGTGTAGACAGAAGTTCCAAAGACTTGAGGTATGTAAGATGCACGCCCCAAGACATAAGTAAGATACAGAGGGCATGTGCCCCCAGACTTAGTGTAGACAGAGGGTGTGTGCCCCCAGACTAAGTGTAGACAGAGGGTGTGTGCCGCAAGACTTAGTGTAGACAGAGGGCATGTGCCCCCAGACTTAGTGTAGACAGAAGGTGTGTGCCCCCAGACAAAGTGTAGACAGAGGTGTGTACCCCCAGACTAAGTGTAGACAGAGGGTGTGTACCCCCAGACTAAGTGTAGACAGAGGGTGTGTGCCCCCAGACTTAGTGTAGACAGAGGGTGTGTGCCTCCAGACTTAGTGTAGACAGAGGGTGTGTACCCCCAGACTAAGTGTAGACAGAGGCATGTGCCCAGACTAAGTGTAGACAGAGGGTGTGTGCCCCCAGACTAAGTGTAGACAGAAGGTTTATGCCTCCAGACATGGTGTAGACAGAAGGCTTATGACTCCAGACATGGTGTAGACAGAAGGTTTATGCCTCCAGACATGGTGTAGACAGAAGGCTTATGCCTCCAGACATGGTGTAGACAGAAGGCTTATGCCTCCACACATGGTGCAGACAGAAGGTTTGCGCCTCCACACATGGTGCAGACAGAAGGTTTGCGCCTCCAGACATGGTGCAGACAGAAGGTTTGCGCCTCCACACATGGTGCAGACAGAAGGTTTGTGCCTCCAGACATGGTGCAGACAGAAGGTTTGCGCCTCCAGACATGGTGCAGACAGAAGGTTGTGCCTCCACACATGGTGTATACAGAAGGTTTGTACCTCTAGACATAGTGTAGACAGAAGTTCCAAAGACTTGAGGTATGTAAGATGCACGCCCCAAGACATAAGTAAGATACAGAGGGCATGTGCCCCCAGACTTAGTGTAGACAGAGGCTATGTGTCCCCAGACTAAATGTAGACAGAGGGCATGTGCCCCTAGACTAAGTGTAGACAGAGGGTGTGTGCCCCCAGACTAAGTGTAGACAGAGGGTGTGTGCCCCCAGACAAAGTGTAGACAGAGGTGTGTACCCCCAGACTAAGTGTAGACAGAGGATGTGTACCCCCAGACTTAGTGTAGACAGAGGGTGTGTGCCCCCAGACTTAGTGTAGACAGAGGGTGTGTGCCTCCAGACTTAGTGTAGACAGAGGGTGTGTACCCCCAGACTAAGTGTAGACAGGGGGTGTGTACCCCCAGACTAAGTGTGGACAGAGGGTGTGTGCCCCCAGACTAAATGTAGCCAGAGGCATGTGCCCCCAGACTAAGTGTAGACAGAGGGTGTGTGCCCCCAGACTAAGTGTAGACAGAGGATGTGTGCCCCCAGACTTAGTGTAGACAGAGGGTGTGTGCCTCCAGACTTAGTGTAGACAGAGGGTGTGTGCCCCCAGACTAAGTGTAGACAGAGGGTGTGTACCCCCAGACTAAGTGTAGACAGAGGGTGTGTACCCCCAGACTAGGTGTAGACAGAGGCATGTGCCCAGACTAAGTGTAGACACAGGGTGTGTGCCCCCAGACTAAGTGTAGACAGAGGGTGTGTGCCCCCAGACTTAGTGTAGACAGAGGGTGTGTGCCCCCAGACTTAGTGTAGACAGAGGGTGTGTGCCCCCAGACTTAGTGTAGACAGAGGGTGTGTGCCTCCAGACTCAGTGTAGACAGAGGGTGTGTACCCCCAGACTAAGTGTAGACAGAGGCATGTGCCCAGACTAAGTGTAGACAGAGGGTGTGTGCCCCCAGACTAAGTGTAGACAGGGGGTGTGCCCCCAGACTAAGTGTAGACAGAGGGTGTGTGCCCCCAGACTAAGTGTAGACAGAGGGTGTGTGCCCCCAGACTAAGTGTAGACAGAGGGTGTGTGCCCCCAGACTTAGTGTAGACAGAGGGTGTGTGCCTCCAGACTTAGTGTAGACAGAGGGTGTGTACCCCCAGACTAAGTGTAGACAGGGGGTGTGTACCCCCAGACTAAGTGTAGACAGAGGCATGTGCCCAGACTAAGTGTAGACAGAGGGTGTGTGCTCCCAGACTAAGTGTAGACAGAGGGTGCGTACCCCCAGACTTAGCATAGACAGAGGGTGTGTGCCCCCAGACTTAGTGTAGACAGAGGGTGTGTGCCTCCAGACTTAGTGTAGACAGAGGGTGTGTGCCCCCAGACTAAGTGTAGACAGAGGCATGTGCCCAGACTAAGTGTAGACAGAGGGTGTGTGCTCCCAGACTAAGTGTAGACAGGGGGTGTGTGCCCCCAGACTAAGTGTAGACAGAGGGTGTGTGGCCCCAGACTTAGCATAGACAGAGGGTGTGTGCCCCCAGACTTAGTGTAGACAGAGGGTGTGTGCCTCCAGACTAAGTGTAGACAGAGGGTGTGTACCCCCGGACTAAGTGTAGACAGGGGGTGTGTACCCCCAGACTAAGTGTGGACAGAGGGCGTGTGCCCCCAGACTAAGTGTAGACAGAGGATGTGTGCCCCCAGACTAAGTGTAGACAGGGGGTGTGTGCCCCCAGACTAAGTGTAGACAGAGGGTGGATGCCCCTAGACATGAGATATGGAGAATGCGCAGTCCAGACATGTGCAGTACATGATTACAGGTACATATAATGACTGTACAAACCCAGGAGGACGTGGCAGATCTGGGTTGATGTAACAGCCCTACCCTGAAATAACCACATCCACATTTCATCTCACCATGTTCATAGCTTTACAGAAAAATGCCTTTTTTGTTTTGATTAACCCAGTCTTTCTCTGGATCTAATTCATAGATTTTACATAAATAACACAGATTCTTAATTGTTATTTTTGATATGGAGACCAAGTAACTTATGGTGAGTGTGTTAAATGTGTCTAAACTAGAAATACTTTAAAGCATTCATGAAACCTGGAAGGTTCCAGGCAATTTTACAGTGGTTTAAGGTATCTGAAAACAATATATGATCTTAAAATTGACATACATACAGGCTATCTGTCTGAAATCCACAAAAGAACATCTGCCCTGAGAATTATGATTTGTTGTGACCACCAAGTACTGCCAGTACTAAACAGGAAGTGTGTTGTGTGACCTTGACCTTTGAACTGTCAGGGGGCTCCATAAGTCACAGGAGGTGTTGTTTACCAATTGTCAAAATTGGAGCAACACATTTTCGGCCATTTTTTTCTACTATTTAAAGAATGAATTGGAAGATAACACTTATCATGATGATAGTGCCTTTTCTTGGCTTTCTTTTGGCGGTAAAATGATTAAAAACGGATGAATATTTATGAAGTTATAAATGAAGAAAAATCATTATTATCATTGTTAAGGGGGATTCCATGCAGCCTTTGAGTCATGTCTTCCCTTTTTGACAGAAAGGTTTTCACATGCATCAGATACTTTTCAAATAAATAGTATACTTTTCCCATAAATGATATATCTTTCACAACCATAAGATATTTATCACAACCATAAGATATTTATCACAACCATGAGTTATTTCATTGATTAAAATAATATTAAAATAATCTTATGTTGTTCTGAAGTATACTCCTGGTAATAAATTGATAAATTGTACAAGACATCTCCACCCTGTTTCCCAAGCTGGACAGGTGCCCAACTGGTAACTCATTAGGTGTTTACATGGGATCACAAACCAGCTAAACAAAGCTTGTTGACAAAGTGTTCAATTGCTGGTGTAGGTTTCAGCAGACAACTGATCAACTTTCAAGTGCCACAGAAAGTTGTTAACAGGGAATATTTATATATATAAATAGTTGTGGGCTTGCGATATTTATATCAATATAATCCAAAGCATGGAAGCTGCTATATAATCACTATTTCAGCAGAAGGGAATTGAAAGTCACTGATGAAATCCACACAAAAATTTATCTGTGCCAGTCATTCATAGTTATTGTGTTATAGCTTAGACAAAATTCATGGGCAGCCAGACGGAGAAAAAGGAAGAGTGGTTTTTAGTTTCTGACCCATTTGGCTAGCTGTGGGGTAAATAAAATGTTAAATATGAGATACATTCTTGTTGAGACAAACCATTTTTTGTCTAATTGAGTGAACAATGCTGGATTATGCAAATTGTTAAAGATGTCTTTTAATCAACATTTCCCATGGAAAGACAATCAATGATGTTTGTTTCATCTTTCACTATTATTTCTATATCTATGATCCTAATTGGACACTGCAACTGTTTTTCTGTATTTTTAGTCATTACTTTTTGTGGACAAGACAAGACAAGACGAGACAGGCACCTTTTAGCCACCTCCCAACACCAAGTGGCCCCTGCAAAAACCCCAGCAAGATCACAAAGTAAACATATGTGACCTTCAATTCAGTGAACATAGTGACACTTACACTCAAGGTTCCTTGTGCACTAAGTAGATCAAAACAGAACAGATGATGTGGTGAATTCACATTTCAATTTTTTAAGGAGTGGGGATTTTCTGGGATATGTACACTTTTTGGAGTCAAACGAGTGGGATTTTCTTTCCCTTTCTTCATATTGCCATTATGTAAATGGGAGTTCTCAATAGGGCACAGGTTTTTTCACAGGTGTTCTTTGTATCAAGAACACCCAATAAACAGGATTTTGCTACACTGCCTTTTATATTGCAAATACATAAATCAGATTTTTTTTCTTTTTCAGAATCGAGCATTGAAATAATTCTTTAATGGAATTGATCCATATGTCAGGAATGGCAAAAATGATTTCAACTTAATTCCATATTAATTTTCAGCAAATTAAAAATAATATATCTGAATACAAAATATGAAAAAATATACTCTAAACTTTCATTTATGTGAGTTAGTTATGTTTAAGGTAAGATAGTCAAATCAGCTAAAAAAAATCAAATTCTTAAAAGTATTTTCGAAGGTACAATTTAGTATTTAATTATATTTGACTTTTTTTTTACCATGGCCAGTAGTCGATCATAACACCTGAACTACAGATTAATCATTTGCACTTTCTGTAAAATGATTATAGTCAAGAGATTTAGCAACATGTTTCTTACAACTAATGAATCAAAGGCAAAACTTTATTTTACCACAGGCCTTTTAGGAAACCAATGTCTAAACTCATTCAAGAATAGAAAGACCTTACATGTTACAGACTCAGCACATATAAGAATAGAATGATGACCTAACACGAAACAGACTCAGCACATATAAGAATAGAGTGATGACCTAACATGTAACAGACTCAGCTCGTACAATAGAGTGATGACCTTAAATGAGACAGACTCAGCTCATACCAGAATAGAGTGAAGACCTAACAATGAAACAGACTCAGACTCAGCAATGAAACAGACTCAGCTCGTACAATAGAGTGATGACCTTACATGAGACAGACTCAGCAAAATAAACAGCAATAAATAAAACCCGAAATGGAATGTTTGAAACAAATTTGCACTTGGAAAAGTAGCTGTCAAGTTTGATATATTAAATGAGCACAACAAGAAATATTCACAGAAAAAAGACGTGAATTAAAAACTTAAATAATCACATGCATTTATACACGTTACAATTAAAATAAAGAGCAATCTGTCTGTAACACAAAAAATAGAAACAATAGTTTTTAATGTCCACTCAGGGGAGATTAAATTATGAAATAAAATGCAAATGAAAAAGCCACTTCTGATATGAATCTAAAATGCAGACAGAAACACAGCAACTGTTTTTAAAAGGTGGAGAAAACAAGATACGGTGAATATCACACCCACACCATGTGACAGGCTGTGAGAGAGAACAAGCTGCCAGGATATGAACTCACAGGTGACTGTAGCGCCTTCTTGTGGTGAGTGGGTAAACTAAAGGCTGCCTGTACCCCACCTTGTGTGTAGAGTTGATAATTTTTTGGAAATATTTTCGGTAAAAAGCCCTGTTTCTTTGGCTGAGTTGACGATCTACATTTATATGTGGTGAACATAATCTTTTAATTTCATATATAAGACAAACATTTATACATATAGAATTTTGAGCCTACGGCTTGTAGTTAATTCTTGTTAGTCTCAACTGGTTAAATACTTATCAACACATTTAGCCTGTAATTATTTGACAGATTATTAAATGAAAATCATTTTTAAAAAATCAAACTATATTACTGAATATTAAAGAAACTAAATTATTTAGACTTTATGATGAAGCATTTGGTAAATTATGTATTATTTTTGAGAATTCTTTGTTTTAAATGACAAGTTATATGTTATATCTTCAAAATATATTAAATGTGTTAAGATCTAATGTATTTTCAACTGGACCGTGAACAAACGATTGAAATGTTGTGATCTCCTTTAGAAAATGGTGGGTTTTAAAGAAAATGACTGCATTATTTATGTATCTTATTTTATGTATAATTCCAATGTATCTGACCATTAGCACAGTTTTTTTTCTTTTTTTTTTAAAAATAAATTATGCGAGTTTCCCCAAAGCTATTTTAGGACATTTTGAAAATGAGACAAAGAAAGATATTTGAAATCATTTTTTCCTTTGGAAGTTTGTCATATGAAAGGCACATGTGATTTGTTTCTTTCAAAATAGACAAAGAAAAAAATTGTTGGTCAAACTTAAACATTGATTTCAATCTTGGATTTGGGAATCAAACAATGGTTGTGAGCGATAATATGTGAGGTTTGTGTGTGTACAAGCGACCACCTACCTGAGACGATACGAGGTAGCGTTGATGCTGTTCTCGCTGCTAGACAATGAGGGGCAGAGTGTGGTTTCCTTCAAGTAAGACTGGTCCATGCTGACACCAGCACTGCCATGCAGGTCTACACCAGCGCCACCTATCTCTCCTCCCCACGCTGACCTTGGGCCGTGCCGACCGTGCTGGGGGCTGTAAATTAGATTAATACATTTAGTTCATGCACATACATTGATGGTGATATGGTGTGTTGGTGCACATAAGGTTTTGATCACTTTCAAAATAATGTCAGTCATTTCATGACGAGACCTACGTGTAGCAGATTTAGCTGCTTTGTTTTGCAGGTCCATTTAAGTAATATGTGTTTTAGTTCATAAAGCAACAGTTCTGTTGACTTGGCTGTGCTTAAATCAAATAAACTGTGCTTAAATCAAATAAGCTGTGCTTAAATCAAATAAGCTGTGCTTAAATCAAATAAGCAAACAAGTAACCAAGTATCATTTTGGAATATTTTACCTGAAGTGAAAGTCTTGTGGCAGACTCTGTCCCAACATGGCTGCCCTTCTTGTCATCATCAACTGCTTGTGGAAGTCTTTTCTTGCGTTTCCATATCCATTGAATATGTGATCACAGAACAATAACCTGCCTCCTTCATACATCTGCCCAAACAGCCACATTGAAAATCCAAATGATAGTTTTTAAAGTATGTTATCAACTGATGATTCAGGAATCTTGAAAAAAATGTCGACATAAAATTCAAAATTTGAGAAATGAATGTGTGAGAAAAAAGTTTACTGGCACAAATCTTAGCATAAAGTGTTTAAATAAGAAAGAAGGAACTTACCAGGAACATTCCAGGCACCACATTGTGTCTTCGGAGGAGGAGAGGTTGAGTGTGGTCGGTGAACTCTGCGGCAGATGCTACATCATACAGTAAGACGCGGTAGGAGTCTGTGCGACACTGGAGACACGGCCGCGTTCGGTTGCGGTTTTTATCGCTGTACATTTGCTCCAGCATCTCCATACTCTCTTGTGTATTGGGATATCTGAGTCGAATGAAGATCACATTAATAATGGATGAAATACCAACTCGCAAAGTCATAAACTAGAAGCACATACAGACCAAACAAAATATGACACAAATAAAATTTAACATTTAAAGAAATTACATTTTCAGCACATACAAATCAAATCATCTATTTAAAAAATAAATCCCTGTTTAGGTTTAGGTTCTCGATGATGTGGAACAGCATTTCAAATATGGGACACCCAACCCCGCAAGATGTCCCCACTGATTTTTAGAAAATTTGAGTAAAAAATTTTTTTTTAAATCATCTTTTGAAAAATCTAATAAAGTCACTTACAAACTAGAAACAATGGAGATAATGATGATTTGTTTTTCCGGCACATATCGATTGATGAACTGGTCATATTCCACGTCCGTGATGAAGGGGATTTTGTGGCGACTACAGCGGCAGATGACCTTATCCTCGCCGAGTATGACCTGTCTGAGTGCCACTGTACACGCTCCAACCTGATGCATAATTCCAGATTTCTAAATTTTCATGCAAACTTCCATATATATTCAATTATTATAGACACAAGAAAAGATTTAAACCTATACTCTACATTCAAAATCAAGTCATAGAATATGCATTCCAAATATACAAAAATGGATAATAAGATTATATATATCCACGACCACATTTGAAATTGTGATATATGTATGTAAGTGTGAAATTATTATGTGGCGTCAGAGGATAAATGCACTAGTTTATTGATTTGAGGGAGACTACAATACTTGCAATACTCACAGAAGTTCCGCTGATTCCGTCGACAGGAGCTAGCACTGATAGCCTCTGAGGTGCTGACTTGCTACGCACGCTATAGGATGACACAGACCTGAAAACACAATGACAATGTTAATACTCTTTAAAAACATAGGCCAAAGGCTTGACAGCTGTGCTGACCATAGCTTTTTAGTAATTTGTAATTTTGTAACATTTTGTTGTAATCTTGAACGTATCCTGGGTATGCTTGCAAATTGCTTTGTATAACTGATAGTTTTAAGAATTTACCCAAATTTGCAGGCCAAAAATGTTCAATGTGCTAAAAAATAATGTATTTA